>JANHMN010000014.1:52751396-52793456 GCA_030674055.1 Rhabdomys pumilio
TTAACTCTGGAATAATTCATATATACATATATGAATTAACTCTGGAAATCTTTAAAGTAGATAACACAGGAAAACATCTCTTGCCTATCCATATTTCAGAGACTATGAGAATGATTTTTTTTTCCTGGAGTGTTCTGAATGGGAAAAGAATCAATCCCTGGAAACTTTCTGGCATATATCTTTACCATAGAATTCATTGTAATTATATATGTGTGGCTATGTTTGTGCACCTGTTTTCTGGCAGTGGGGGTTGTACACACATGTGTACGTGAAGTCCAGAGGTTGATGCCTTCTTCTAGTCCTCTGCTCCACACTTTTTGAAACAGGGTCATTCATTGAACATGGAGCTCAAAGATTTGGCAAGAATAATTGGTTACCTTCACTCCAGGAATCTTGCTATCTCTGCTTCCCCAGCCCCAGAATGCAGGCATGTACCACTGTGGCTTTTGAAGTGGGGCAGGAGAACCTGAATTCAACTCTTTGTTTGCTATAGCAACTGTACCATCTCCCTAGCTCAACAGGTAATATGTAAACTAACAGCACGAAAGAAATATTCACTTGTCATTTTAAAGTGAACAGTTTTAGAGTAACTTTTTCAACTTTTTTCCTTTTTTTTAAAAAAAAAATTATGTATTTATCATTGCTCTCTTCAGACACACCAGAAGAAGGCATCAGACCCCATTGCAGATGGTTGTGAGCCATCATATGGTTCCTGTAATTGAATTTAGGACCTCTAGAAGAGCACTTAGATCTCTTAACTACCGAGCCATCTCTCCAAACTTAAATTTTCATTTTTGTAAACTCTGAGCAGTGCTTTTTGAACCAGTCTTTCTTATAAGTGGGGAAAAAAGTTGTTTCTTTTATTTTCTTGCCACTTGGATAAAAATAATCTCATAATGATTGAATTTCCTCTGTAAATTAAAATATTTCAAAAATTTATAAAAAAGATTAATGGGTTAAATTTAGAGAACATTCACTAAGTTTTCTTAGAAGTTTATGGATGAATAGTATGGGTTTAAAGATAGGAACTCATCACTTAATCAGGTAGTTTGTAAAGTATAACTGTTTAGATAACATCAGTTTAAATATCAACATCTTCATGTTTTTCATAAGCTTTTTAATGGATATATTGCTCTACAATGTATCTATTTCAAGTACTAGCAACTGAATGACAT
Source organism: Rhabdomys pumilio (assembly GCA_030674055.1). Classification (NCBI taxonomy): domain Eukaryota; kingdom Metazoa; phylum Chordata; class Mammalia; order Rodentia; family Muridae; genus Rhabdomys; species Rhabdomys pumilio. The sequence goes on from JANHMN010000014.1 coordinate 52,752,572, forward strand.
TCTCAAAAAAATAGTTGAGTATGTCTATTCACGTTTGTTCTTTCTCTACACTTACAGCTATCAGACACAATAATTTCAACTCTTAAAACTATGCAGGTGAATGATAATGTTCATGACAAGTTCCGTACTGAGTATCTGTCAATTCTTCTGAAAGATCATGCTGATAGAATTTGAAGTATTGAGGTTTCAAGAGCAGGTTTAATTTACAATAGAAAAAGATGTATATCTTTACTTTTGATCTCTAAAAGCCAGTCATATTCTCTTAGATGTTGAAATAAATTTATTTCCTTCCCATATGGTGGTAAGCTTATGCGAGCATTATTGAAATTATTGGCCCATTGCATTTCAGGATTGAAACTGATGGAGACAGAATGAAGGAGCACTCAAAGAATGTATATTAAAGATACTTATCCAAGTTAAACGTCCTAAAGTACTGATTTAATATGTCATTGGTTTTCATCAAATTCAGCTTAAAAATAAACCTTAATACATGTATAAGTTCAGCATAGGTCATCAAAAATTTTAACTTCAAATTCATAGCAATTCAACATCTTAAATGTGTGCAAACCTAGCAAACCTATTTGCCTAATGACATTCAAAAACATTACTTCAAAAATGTGATTATTCAAGTATCTAATATTATTCTTAATGTCTGAAATTCTTATTAAGAATTTTTACAAACCCATGTTATATTAATATTTGAGTTATTACCATTTAGTGCATATTTGTAGTGAAATTCTGCATTCTAAGATTATAAATATTTTTATGAACAATAATTCATATATTACAAAGCAAACAGGAAATGTTAATGAACATTTGTAATGTTAAGAAATAAAACCTGTAATGTTGAATTTATTTAATATTTATCATAAAGAATTTATTAAAGGGCACTTTTGACCTTGAATGCACCTAACTTGCAGACATTACCTGTATTATATTGATATACATCTTAATTTTGATGCAATTAAACTTATGTGATTGTCCAGGAAACTATATAGATTGATCTGAACATATATTGAACATAGGGATTCATTATATTAAATATATTATGAAATAAATATATTTTTAAAATATTCTGGTAAAATATTTAAAGGGTAGTGTTCAATTTTTGACAAGACAATCATTAGGGATATCATAAAACTATCTATTCCAGGTGGCCTTTAGAAATATCTTTCTGGTTGATCTTTATTCAAATTCTTCTTTTCTTTATTGACTTCTGGCACTTTCTCTGAACTTGAAAGGGTTTCATTGGGAATGCTTCTGCTTGAACGATTCAATTCATGAAAATGACTAATCTCTTTAAACTTTTATTTTGCTAATAAATTGTAGTCTTTCTGTATTCATCACATTTTTTTTCCAATTTCATTTGGTTAGATGATTCCATTTCTGTTACATGTGTCTCTTTTATTCTACTTATACCTCAGGTCTAGTAACATTAACTTCAATGCAAAACAGAGACTACATTGTCTGGTATTATTGTTATAAAACACCCTACTGGAGTCATGGTTATTTTATTTCTTTTTACCCAGTATTGGTATTAGGTATTTTTCAGAAAACAATATGCAAGATTTCAAGATGATATTAAGAGAAAACACCCTAAAGAAGGACCACACATTTGATATAGAATTTTCCCTTATTGATGAAATCACTGCTTGTCTAAATGCAAGGCTTCAAGCAGAATGGTGGTGAGAAGGACTGAAATAATTTGGTGTAGAAGAGGCAAGAGTTAGGACTGAGGGGGTTCAGCTTTACATCATTATTGCTTATGTTGTGTAGATTTAAGAGGAAATAACAATTTTAGAAGCATTATGGGAATCTGTAATTTCAGGAATTAATAGTTCTTAAATATTCAGCCAAATGTAATCATAACATTAAATAAAAAAGGTCCAGTTCTGTCTGTATTGTAACAGAATGCAAGATACACGTTTAGATTAAGACAGTGCCATGAGGGGAAGCAAGACAATGTAGGCACACTGATGATTTCTTTAAGGCTTTTTTAGGAATAAAATAATTTAGGAAATTGTTTTTTACTGGTGCCTATTGCAAAGGGGTTTCAAGTGTTAGTTAATTTGTTGGATCAATCTGAAAATCTAGAACAAAAGTCTTGTTAAATACCACTTCTAACTATGTTTTCAGTAATATCTCCAGTTGCTCATTATTTTTGTATGTATGTATTGCATAATTGACTCTTAAGTTGGTCAATGTCAGTTTGTCTTTTTGTCTCATTTTGTATAGCAATTTTCCTAAAGCTAAGTATTTAAATTCATTAAAATTATCCATAAATACCTCTATAGGATTAATTCCCAGGTATTTATGGAAAATATATGTTCAGAAATATTAATGATTGTTAGCCTATAGGAATCATACAGTTGATATACAATAATACATAATATAGTTAGTAATGTCTACTTTTCTTTCTACAAACTGGACATTTGTGTCTGTCTTAAATTCATACTTTAAAATGTATTGTTCAATACGATGTAATTTGGAGGATGGATATTTGATATGTAATTATGAGCTCTCAAAATTGAATATCTTAAATATTTTAAATTATATATTATATATCTAATCTAATCTAATATAATCTAATATATATAATATAATATATATTCTGTGTCTGCTTTTGTCTCACACAAACACAAGCACACACATCATACACATGTGTATGGCGTAGAAGAGGCAAGAGTTAGGCACATGTATGATGTGTGTGTGTTTGTGTGTGTGTGTTGTCTGTAGGAGCCAAAGCACATATATGTAGAGGAAATATTTGTTGTTAGGTGCCCTTCCTTTATCATTCTCCACACTAACTTTTGAGACAGACTCTCATAGTGAATGTAAAGGTGATCCTTTCTAATGGCTGGCTAAATCAATAGATGATAAACGACTAAAGGCAGTGATGCCCATTTTCCTAGAATGTTTCCAAACTCAATATTTCAGAAATAAATCATAGGGCCCTGTGAGACCATCTTCCTTTCTTGACTGATTGATAATGTTAGTCTTGTGCCAACAATATATAGAAAACTATGTTGAAGTGGGGTAATAATTAAAATAATTTATTGACTTTTCTAGCCATTAACCCTACTTTATGTGAGAACTATATTTCTGCCTCCCTGTTCTACAGTGTTATTTGAACCACAGAAAAGGTGGTTTATAGGCCAGCCTTCTTGTTTCTAAAAGGTTTTGATTTCTTGGTGTCCTCCATTCCTTTGTGCTCTTAAAGCATTCTTTTTATTTTCTTTACTGATAATAAATTTTTATACAATATTTTCTGAATAGTGCTTCTCACGACTAATTCTTCCTAGTTTTCTATCACTTCTCTTGCCCTCCAAATCTGCATCCTTTCTATATCCCCGCAGAAAACAGAATAAAATAAAATAAATTTGGATAAAACAAAAGGAGACAAATTGAAATAGGACTAAACAAACATAAGAAAAAGATCCAGATTTAATTTTGGTAATTGGTATCTGTCTAGAAAACAGTCCATTTCATCCATATTTTCTAGTTTTGTTGAGTATAGTCTTTTGGAACTGATGATTTTCTAGTTTTTCTCTGTTTTCGTTGTTATGTCTCATTCTTCAGTCCTGATTTTATTAATGTGGATACTGCCTCTGTGCCCTCTGGTTAGTTTGGCTAGGGGTTTATCCATCTTGTTGATTTTCTCAAAGAACCAGCTCCTGGTTTTGTTGATTCTTTTAATAGTTATTTTTGATTCTACTTGGTTGATTTCAGCTCTGAGTTTGATTATCTTCTGCCCTTTACTCCTCTTGGGTGTATTTGCTTCTTTTTGTTCTAGAGTTTCAGGTGTGCTGTCAAGCTGCTGGTGTATGATCTCTCCAGTTTCTTTTTGTAGGCACTTAGAGCTATGAGTTTTTCTCTTAGCACTGCTTTCATTGTGCCCCATAAGTTTTGGTATGATGTGTTTTCATTTTCATTAAATTCTAAAGTCTTTAATTTCTTTCTTTATTTCTTCCTTGACTAAGTTATCATTGAGTAGAGCATTGTTCAGTTCCATGTGTATGTAAGATTTCTGTTGTTTTGTTGTTATTGAAGACTATCCTTAGTCTGTGGTGATCTTATAGGATTCATGGGATACTTTCAACCTTCTCGTATCTGTTGAGGTCTGTTGTGTGAACAATTGTATGATAAGTTTTGGAGAAGGTACCATGAGATGCTGAGAAGAAGGTACATTATTTTGTTTTAGGATGAAAAGTTCTATAAATATCTGTTGAATCCATTTAGTTCATACCTCTGTTAGTTTCACTGTGTCTCTGTTTTGTTTCTGTTTCCATGATCTGTCCATTGCTGAGAGTGGGATGTTAAAGACTACCACTATTGTTGGGTAAGGTGTAATCTGTTCTTTGCACTTTAGTAAAGTTTCTTCTTTGAATGTGGGTGTTCTTGCATTTGGAGCATAGATGTTCAGAATTGAGAATTCATTTTGGTAGATTTTTCCTTTGATGAGTATGAAATGTCTTTCTTTATCTTTTTTGATAATTTTCAGTTGAAAGTCGATTTTACTCAATATTAGAGTGGCTACTCCAGATTGTTTCTTGGGACCATTTACTTGGAAAACTGTTTTCCAGCCTTTTACTCTGAGGTAGTGTCTGTCTTTGTCAATGAGGTGCCTTTCCTCTATACAGCAAAATGATGGGTCCTGTTTACATATCCAATCTGTTAGTTTATCTCTTTATATTCAGGAACTGAGTTCATTGATGTTAAGAGATATTAAAGTAAAGTGGTTGTTGCATCCTGTTATTTTTGTTATTAGAGGTGGAATTATGTTTGTGTGGCTATCATCTTTTTGGGTGTCGAAAGAAGATTACTTTCTTGCTTTTTTTCTAGGGCATATTTTCTCTCTTTGTGTTGGAGCTTTCCATTTATTATCTTTTTTAGGGCTAAATTTGGGAAAAGATATTATGTAAGATTTTTTTCAGAGAATACATTAATTTCTCCATCTATGGTAATTGAGAGTGTGATTGCAAGCTGATACAACCAGTCTGGAAATCAATCTGGTGGTTCCTCAGAAAACTGGGCATAGTATTACTTGATGACCCAGCTACCCTACTCCTGGGTATATACCCAAAAGATGCTCCAACATATAACAAGGACATATGCTCCACTATGTTCATAGCAGCCTTATTTATAATAGCCAGAAGCTGGAAAGAACCCAGATGTCCTTCAACAGAGGAATGAATACATAAAATGTGGTACATTTACACAATGGAGTATTATTCTTCTATTAAAAACAATGAATTCATTAAATTCTTAGGCAAATGAATGGAACTAAACAATATCATTCTGTGTGAGATAACCCAATCACAAAAGAACACAAATGGTATGCACTTACTGATAAGTGGATATTAACCCAACAGCTTGGAATATCCAAGATACAATTCACAGACCACATGAAGCTCAAGAAGGAATACCAAAGTGTAGATGCTTTGGTCCTTCTTAGAAAGGGAAACAAAATGCTCATGGGAGAAAATACGGTGACTAAGTGTGGAGTAGAGACTGAAGAAAAGGTCATCCAGAGTCTCCTCACCTGGTGATCTATCCCATATATAGTCACCAAACTCAGACACTATTGTGGATTCCAAGAAGTGCATGGTGACAGGATCCTGATATAGCTGTCTCTGGAGAGGCTCTGCTAGAGCCTGACAAATACAAAAGCTGATGCTTGTAGTCAATTATTGGACTGAGCACAAGGTCCCCATTGGAGGACAAAGAGAAAGGACTTAATGGAGCTAAAGGGGTTTGCAACCCCATAGAAAGAACAACAATATTAATCAAACAAATAGACTCCCAGAGCTCCCAGGGATTAAGCCATCAACCAAAGAGTATACATGAAGGGACTCATAGCACCAGCTGAATATGTAGCAGAGGATGCCATGTTAGGCATCAGTGGGAGGAGAGTCCCTTGGTCCTGTGAAGGCTTGATGGCCCAGTGTAGGGGAATGCCAGAGCGGGGCGACCAGAGTGGGTGGATAGGTTGGGGAGCACCCTCATAGAAGAAGGCAGAGGGGGGATGGGATAGAGGATTTCTGGCAGGTGGAAACTGGGAAAATGGATAACATTGAAAATGTAATTTTAAAATGTATCTAATAAAGAAAAAGAACCAAAGAACGAAAAGAGACACGTGTTGATACAGAGGCAAACATGTTCATATACATTCTACTCTAATTAAAATAAAAAAATGTAAGATGTCATAAATACACAAAGCAGATCAAAGGTTAAAACAAAAATGCCCTGACACAAAATTATGAGAAAATTAATCTCTAAGTAAGCCATATGTTTTGTATTTTGAGACCATCTATTAGTGGGAATGTAACTTACCCTTACACTAATATTTTATGTGGAAGTGGTTTTCACTGGAGATAGTTTCTGAGGATTAGATATGTGGATGTGTCCACTTTTCTGATAAAGATCCACTGCAAGACCTGAGTCTGCTGTCACAGTCTCTGTGAGTTTATGTGTGTATATTTCGTGTTGTTTTTAGTGGGTCTTGATTCCTTGGTGTTCTTCAATTGCTCTGGCTGTTACACTTAATTTATCTTCTCTTCCACAAACTTACCTGAGCCCTGAGAAGAGAGATTTGATAGAAACATCCCATTTAGGACTCAGTATTTCAAGTTCTCTCAATATATTCACATTTTCTGATTACTGGTCTCTATATTTGATTCTTTTGTTCCAGGCCCCCATTGGTCAATGCAAAGCTGTGTATTCCACTTTTGCTTCATGGGAGATCCACTGAGTCCCTTGCTCTCTTATAATCTGTTTTGATCCAGATTGTACCTTGCTTATTGAAGACTTAACAGTTAACATCCACATATGTGAATATATGACATCTTTATATTTCAGGGTCTGTGGGGAGCCAACAGAAGGCAGCTATCATCCTTGCAGCCATCTTGAGCCATATACCCTAAGAAGAGATTTGATTACAATAGCCTACAACAGCTGAGCACACTCTGATAACATCTTGCTTTAGATACCCAGGATCTTCCCTTGAGTGTGTGAGACTTTAAGGTGTGTGACTTAAGGGCGTGACTTAGAGATCTGATTTAGAGACAAGACCTAAGGGTGTGACTTAAGTGCATGACTTAGAGGGGTGGCTTAGAAGTGAGACATATAAAAGGTGAGAGGCAGATAGAAGAGTTCAGTACAACTTGGAGTTAGCAATTAGATCAGAGAACCAGACAACAGGTTACTTGACAGAATACAACTTTGAGGAAGAACTTGGAATTAGACAGTACAACTTGGAATTAGTTAACAGATTATTAGGTATTAGGCACTTGGCACTTGGAGGAAGAACTTGGAGGCACTAGGGACTAGGAACTAGCGACTAGAAACTCAAGACTAGGGACTTGGAGAGAAGAAGAGAGACTGAAGAATAAACAGGGATGAATCACACTCTGTCTGGTCTCCATTCTTCGAGTCCATCCTCACTCTCTTTCTCTTACTGAACCCCGATCAGCAGACCAGAGCTGCTTGGGGCAGTGCGAGCTAACAAGTTAGTCCCCAAGGCTTTTGGCAGTGCAGGTTCCAATATTGACAGAACAGTCCGAGACATTTTGGCCCCCAAACGTCGGATAGCTCAGGCCACAACAAGGGTCTGAATTACTTTACTTCGGGTGATATTTTTTAGATCTACCTATTTTCCTGAAAATGGAATTTATTTTTTTTAATGGATGAGTAATGTTCTATTTATAAGTGAACCATATATATATATTTTTTAAATCCATTCATCTGTTTACAGAGAGAAGTGTTGAATCTAGTTTCTGGCTACTATGAAAAGAACAGCAACAAAGATAGTTAAGCAATTGTCTCTGTAGTTGTCTTTGCTGAGTCCTTTGTGCACATGTCCAAGAGTAGCATAACTGTGTCTAGAGGTAGATCAATATCCAGCTTTATGAGGAAATGCCACATTGTTTCCAGGGTGGCTGTTCATGTTTGCCATCCCAGTAGCAATAGATGAGATTTTCTTTAAAATACACCTCAGCCAGCATGAACTCTCAGTGATTTCATTGATTTGTCCATTTTGTCTGGTGTAAGATAAAATCTTATATTAGTTTTGATTTTCATTTTGCTCATGACTAAGGATGTTGAACATTTATTTATGTGCTTCTCAGCTATTTTGAGTTTACTCTATTAAGAATTCTCCATTCAGAACTGGCCTTTTCTCTTCATTAATTTATTTTTTCATTCACTTTACTAGCAATCTCAGCCTCCTCCCCTCTTCTCCTCCCAGTCATACCTCCATATACTCATTCTTCATTACTCCCTCCTCTTTCAAAGAAGAGGAAGCCTCCTGTGGATACCAAGTGCCCCTTGCAGAACAAAATGTTTTCTCTTCACCTGAGGACAGATAAGGCAGCCCAAGAAGGGGAGGAGGATCCAAAAGAAGTCAGGAAGAGAAGATACCTGATCCAGTTGTTAGGGGACCCTTATGAAGACCAAGTTGCATATCTTCTACAGATGTGTAGAATGCCTATACTCAGCTCATACTTGTTTTATTGGTTGGTGGATTAGTCTTTGCTAGCCTCTATTACCAAGGTTGGTTGGCTATTTCAATCTTTCTGTGATATCTTTGAAACATCAAGCTCCCTCAATCATTTCTCCTACTCTTCTACAAGACTCTCAGATCTTTGCCCAATGTTTCACTATGGGTCTCTGTATCTGTTTCCACCAACTGGTGGACAAAGCTTCTCAGAAGAGTTATTCTAAAATTCCTGTCTGCAAGCAGAACAGAGTATCATGAATAATTACCTCGTCTTGCTCTCTCCCATGAGGTAGATATCAAATTAGAACATTGTCTGGTTGGCCATCCCCTCAATTTCTGCTCCCTCATTATCCAAGCACATCTAGTAGGTAGGGCAGATTTTGAGTTGAAAAGACAGTAAGTGGGTTGGTGAACCCCTGCTTCCATTGGAGGTCCTACCTGGCTATATTTGGCAGCAACTTCTGTCTCTATATCACCACTGCTGGGAGTTTGAGCTAGGAATACCCTAGATACCTCCCCATCACAGATCTCATCTAGCTCCAGAGATGACCCCCACATGAAGATTACACTTTTCTCTCCCAACCCTCTCTTGCTACCCTTACTTTCCCATCGAATCCTTATTGCTGTTCCTCTCCCCTCACCTACTCCCATCTGCTTACTTCCCTCTATCTACCCCCAATGGCAATTTTATTTCCCTTTCTGAGAGAGAGTCAAGCATCCTTCCTTTGGCCTTCCCTGTTACTTAGCTTGTTTGGGTCTGTGGATTGTAGCATGATTATTCTGTGCTTTATGGCTAATATTCACTTATAAGTAAATACATATCATGCATGTCTGTTTGGGTCTGAGTTATTACACTCAGGATGATATTTTCTAGTTCTATCCCTTTGCCTGTATATCTCATGATGTCTTTGTTTTTAATTGCTGAGTAGGATTCCATCATGTAAGTACGGACACATTTTTTTTTTGTGGTTGTTGTTAGCCATTCTTTCGTTGTTTCCAGTTTCTGACTATTAGAAATAAAACTGCTATGAAAAGAATTGAGGAAATGTCCTTGTGGTAATTGAGAGACATCTTTTGGGTATATACACAGGAGTGGTATAGCTGGATCTTGAGTTAGAGATGTTAACAATTTTTTGAGAAACTGCCTAATTGATTTCCAAAGTGGTTGTAACATTTATACTTCCGTAGCAATCAAGCACTGTTCCTCTTGCTCCAATCTCTAACCAAAACATGTGTTATCACTTGAGCTATTGATGATAGCCATTCTGACAGGTATTTGGGTCTGTAGGTGTGTGGGTTTATTTCTGAGTCTTCAATACTCTTCCATTTATCAAACTCTCTGCCTCAACATATACAAGAAAACTGAAATAATGCCTTGTATCTTATGAGACTACCATGGATTAAAGCCAGATTCCAACAGAAACAAAAGAACACTTCCAATCTTATAGAAACTGAAAAACTTTTTACTCAACGATCACTGAGCCATGGAAGAAATAAAGAAAAAAATTAATGACTTCAGAATTCAATGAAAATGAAAGCAAAACAGCCAGGCTTAATGGACACGATGAAAAAAGTGTTAATAAGAATATTCATAGCACTAACTCCCTTCATAAAAAAAACTGGAGAGATGGCATACTAGCAAAACAAAACAAACAAACAAATGAAAAAACAACACACACACACACACACACACACACACACACACACACTTGAAAGCTCTAGAACAAAAATGAGCAAACACAACCGGATGGTTTTGTGTGTCAACTTGACACAAACTAGAGTTATCACAGAGAAAGGAGCCTCCCTTAAGGAAATGTATCCATGAGATCTAGCTGCAAGGAATTTTTGCAATTAGTGATCAAGGGTGGGAGAGTTTATTGTGGGTGGTTCCATACCTGGGCTGGTAGTATTGGTTTGTTTTTTTGTTTTTTTTTTTTTATTTTTTTTGATATTTTATTTACATTTCAGATGCCATCCCCTTTCCCCATTTCCCCTCCCTAGAAAACCCCTATCCCATGCTCCCCTTTCCTTTTTGCTTTTATACAATTTTTTAAAATGTTAATCAAAGACTTTATAAGTTTGGTAATGCTCAGTCAGAAGTGTAACCCAATACCCAACCTAGATATATAAACTATCTTTGACTGGTGAAGACACGTGAACACTGCCCCCCCACCCCCTTCGTCTCTTTCTCTCTTTCATCACCTAGCTTCTCTCCTTCTTCTCCTCCTCTCCTTACTCCTTCTCTTCCTCTCGGTATTCCTCCCACCTTAGCTCCTCCTACATATCACCCTTCCTGTTAAAATAACACTTTTCTCTCAAAATACAATTAGAGCATAATTATACCAATTTGTACCAGTGAGGTACAAGATAGTCCTAATACTCAGCCCATCATTTTGTTGACTAACCAGAACCTCTGTCGTCTCTCCTAACTAAAACACTTAGTTTTGAACCTGGCTTTTTTGAGTTTTATAAGAAAGCAAGCTGAGCAAACCAGGGGTAGCAAGTCAGTAAGCAGTGTTTCTCCATGGCCTCTGCATTAACTTCTGCCTCCACGTTCCTGCCATATGTGAGTTCCTGTCCTGACTTCCTTGGGTGATGAACAGCAATGTGGAAATGTAAGATCAATAAATCCTTCCCTTTCCAACTTGCTTCCTGGTCATGATGTTTTGTGCAGGAATATAAGCCCTGATTAAGACAACAGTCAAGAGAAGTAGATGACAGGAAATAATCTAAGTCAGATCTGAAATTAATAAATTAGAAACAAAGAGAACAATAAAAAGTATCAACAAAACCAAGAGTTAATACTTTTAGAAAATCAAAAAGATAGACACTTAGCCAAATTACTAAGAGGAAGAGAGATTGTATACACATTAACAAAATCAGAAATGAAAAGGGACATCACAGCAGACACCGAGGAAATTCAAAGAACTATTACATCTTACTTCAAATGCCTATACTCCACAAACTTGTAAAATATAAATGAAAAGAACAATTTTTTGATAGATACCATTTACTGATTTTAAATCAAGATTAGGTAAATAATTTATATAGTCCTATAACCTGTAAAGAAATAGAGCAGTCATTAAAATTCCCAACAACAATAACAAATAAAAAGCCCAGGACCAGATGGTTTTAGCACAAAATTTTATGAGATAATATGCAAAATATATTTTGTATATTTTTAGTATATGAAAACCCATCAATATACTCTACCATATAAACAAACTGAAGAAAAAAATCCAAAGCACATGATCATCTCAGTAGATGCAGAAAAAGCCTTTGATAAAATCCAGCATCACTTTATGTTAAAAGTCTTGAGGAGACCAAGAATACAAGTTGCATACCTAAACACACTTAAGGCAATATGCGAGCCAATAGCCAACATCAAATAATGGAGGAAAACTTAAAACAATTCTGTGGGGCTGTAGCTCTCGCTTGGGTGGGGGTTCTATTGGGCTGAGTGGTGGATCCTGTGTGTCTTTCCCCAAGGTAGCTGGAACCCCGGCTCAGGGAGTAGAAGCACAGGAATTTGACTGAGTTCACACCAGGTATACACCAGGCTATAAAAAGTTGAAGACTCTGCTCCAGGTATGGGGAGATCTCAGTCCGAGACTCCTCAGGGGCAGAGCACTTAGGTCGAAATTCTCTGGGCCAAGGTGGCTAGCAGAAGACCAGTGGTCTCAGCCCTTGGGCACCCAGGCACCACTGGGTGACTGCAGAAGAACTGAGATGGGGTCATAAGAGTTGGACCAGACTTCAGCTAAGAGGGATGAGAGAGAGAGAGAGAAGCTCCAGTGGCACCCTGGGAAGTGGATGAGACTCTTGGTAGAGGCAACTTGCTTGGTGGGGTCAAGCTTGGTGGGGTCATGGCTGGCTTGGCTAACTTGCTTGAGTTGGCAGGCCTCCATGGCTGGAAAGCAGAGAAGTCCTCCATGGGAGATTTGGCAGTGACTCATTAGTTGAAGTCCCCCCCCCCCTCATGGTTCTCCATGGTGGGGCCCCAAGTATGAGGAGTAGTCCATGGTTTAAAGGTTTATTGTCATGGCAGAAAATGGATGAAGCTGTACCCTCTTGTTCTCAGGGTAGGCCTGATGTTAAATATCTTTTGCAAAGAAGACAGTCTGGGAAAGAATGCTTAATTGACTATGCCTTCTGGCCTTTAGGTATCTCATTAATATGGAGATCTCTTGAGGCTCTGTAGCCTGTAGTCATGCTCTCTACTTGTGCTACATGACCTAAGGCCACAAACCTTTCTTTGGGAGGGGCTGTGGATAAGTCAAAGGAACCAGGGCCCATGAGCAAAGCTGAACACCTACCATCCCATTAGGGTCCAGGGTTCGAGGCCTGTGCTCAACCAGGTACCCAGCTGCCTCTCACAGCCCACTGTCCCACACAATTCCACTAAAAGCAGGGACAAGATAAGGATGCCTACTTTCTATATATTCAATACAGTACTTGAAGTTCTAACTACAGCAAACAGACAACTAAAGGAGATCAAGTGGCTTCTAATTGAAAACTAAGAAGTCAAAGCATCAGAATTTGCAGATGATATGATAGTATATATAAGTGACCCCCAAAATTCTACCAAAAAAAAAAAAACCCTGCTACAGCTGATACCTTCAGCAAAGTTTCTAGATACAAAATTAACTCAAAAAATTGATAGTTCTCTTTTTATAAACATGATAAATGGACTGAGAAAAAAATTATGGAAACATTATTCTTCATAATAGCCAAAATAATATAAAATAACTTGTTTAATAAACCAAAAAAGGGAAAGACCTGTTAGAAAAGAACACGAGGTCTCAGAAGGAAGAAATTGGAAAGAGATCAGAAAATGGATAGCTCTCCCATGATCATGGCTCAGTAGGATTAATGTGGTAATTATGCCAAGAGCTATCTACAGATTCAATGTAATTCCTCTCAGTAGTTGCCTTTTCCAAATCAAGTTATTTGTATATTTAATGTCTGAGTATTTTTTGTATGTGCTCTTTGCATATTTTAGATATTAACCCTACATCATATGTTTATCAAATTTACTACAAATTTTTTACTGTTCTGTAGCCTGACACTTTGTCCAGACAATGGTGCCAGCAAAATCAAACCCAAATAATAAAACACTGACAGACAGATAAACATTCCCTATCTCAAATTGTGCTAAAGACAAGGAATAGGATAAACAGTCTGGTATTTGTGCTTGTGTGTGTGAGCACACATGGGCACACACATACATACAAGGATATCAGTCAAATTCATCAATGTAATCAAATGAAAGACCCAGATGTAAGTTCAGGCATATGGACACCTTTATTTGATTAAACAATATTGAAATGCACACTGGGATAAACATAAAGTCAACATCTTCTATATACAGTGCTGGTAACCCTGGATAACAGCATGTGAAAGAATATACATAAATCTGTACAGATTAGCTTGAAGAAAACTCAACTTCACATTAATCAAAAACCACAATATATAGCCAGACACTGAATCACACAGAACAGAAAGTGGAGAATAGTCTCCAACTTTTTGGCATAGGTAGCACTGGAAACTAGAACAATTAATGAATGTGAGAAAAAAAAAACTTCCATATAATGAACAACATCATTTGGCCAACTTAGTTTTTCTTAACCACTGAATGCCAATTCATTATGTTAATGTTCCACACTTTCATTATTGATTCTTCAAGGCATAGGCATGTTTCCAAATTCTTGCTATTATGAATAGAATAGCAATGAGTATGGATGAGGAAATATCTCTGTAGATGTAGAAACCTTAGGGTGTATGCCCAAGATTGGTATAGCTGTATTTCGTGTTAGATAAATTTTTAGCTATTTGAGGAACAGTGGCAATAATTTACATAGCCTTTTCCCATGAGCAATGAGTAAATGTTGTCGTTTTCTAAATCCTCACCACCATGAACATTATTTTTTATGTTTTAAAAAATTAATCTTGGCCATTTTGACAGAAGTATGAAGAAGTCACAGACAGGTTTAATTTTTATTTCCCTGATGACTAATATTTTAAATGTATATCAGTCAATTTCTTTTGAAAACTCTGTTTATACTTATTCTCCATTTAATTGGGTTATTTGTTTTGGTTTGATTTGTTTTCTTTGATGTTGCTTTTGATATATTTTTTTTGTTTCTTTAGATTTTTTGTTTGTTGTTTTTTAATTCTTAGTGTGTTCTATATAATGGAAATTTGTCATTTTATAACTATTTTTTTTTCCATTATGTCAGCCGCCACTTTGCTAGAATGATGGTGTCTTTTGTGGTATGGAAGTCTTGTAATTATATGAGGTCCCATTTTGTAATTGCTTGTTGTTTCAATGAAAATAAAATTAATTTACTGCATTTAAAATTTAAATTTTAAATGAAATGAATATATGATATTAACAGAAATCTAGAAGAGGGAGCATATCTTCCATTAGCCATATTTAGTCTCTAAATCCACATGGAATTAATCACACTCTTGTGGAAAGTGCTTGTGCCTGTATTCTGTAACTCTCATGAAGGCACTAAATATCTCACTCTAATAGAGTATTATGAATGACTTCCTTATAATTTTATCCATTTTATCAATTTTATCAATTTGATTAAGAGGATGAATGACAAGTTATGCAATAATGTATTTTTTAAAGGTCAGCATTGCCAAGCTGATGTGGTGCTTATTAGGTTAATCCCCTTGTCTTTAAACTTGTCTACCAGAGTTCAAGCCTAGACCCACATGATGGTCATGAGGTGGACTGGGAACATAAGCTCCTTCCAATTATCATTTCAGTCACATGCCGGCCTTGGCATATGCGTACATCTCTACATGCACACACTATTTAATAAACTGAGTAAAATTTGAAAAAATTTAGAAAACACTAAAAGTATTTATAGTTTTTACCTCAAACTTCCAATATACCACTTCTTACAGATTGCCCATAAACATTCTTAACTTTGCTTACTGCTCCCATCCTAAAAATCATAACCAGGTATATGTCTAGTAATTTAAATATCTCATAGTCTGTCTGAAAACTAAATTTTCAGTATCCCCCATTCAGTAAAATCACCTGGTCTTCACTGAGATACAGATTTTAGTCCTTTTCATTAAATACATGTCTGAGGATGTATTTTAAAATGCAATTTGTCTCACAATGAACATGATATTAATAGCATATCTGCATTCTCATCTAAAAGTATCTATCCTTTCCCATTCTACTGGTTAGTAAATAGACATGGGCAATCCTATGTAATCTGCCTTCAGTAAGCCTGTGAATTTACTGACAACCAGCCTTTTAAAATTACAGGTTGAGACAAAGGAAGTTTGAACTCAAGAGAACCAACTTGAAGTCATGATCTTTCAGTTCTGAATAGTGGTCATCTTTGTGCTGACCAGATCCTAACAAAGATGAAGTAATGTAAGTTAATAAAATAATTTTATTTTAACTTTCTACAATGCCTTTTTAAAATTTTTTTTTGTTATTTTTCTGTTTTTTTACAGTGTTAATGTGCCAGAGGCAATTCTGGAACCACTTGTTCAGAATCACGCAAGCTAAAAGAGCATTCCAGATTTTTTTCCTTTGAACAGATGGCAGTTGCTCACATGAAAAATACATGTTATGTAAAAAAATCAATTAAAGTCAATAAAATATATTCAGTTGGAGGATATAAATGTGGAAGAAACATCATTCATGTAATTGCAATTTAGAATCCTGTTTTGTGAGATAATTTTAAGTAATACAATTTATAGTTTGTTAGAATTATTTTTCTTTATGAAAAATTAGTCCAATATTATAATTATTGGCACTCTTTAGTAGGTATCAAATCTGCATTAGATTTTTTTTTTATAGTATGGCTGTTTCAAAGCAGGATTAATTGTAAAATTCATATTAGGGGATAGATTTATAAGGTAAGAATTTACAAAATTAACTCTCAAAATCACAGTTAAATAAACATATGTACTTCATTATATGAATAATTCTTTTGATTTATAGCTGTTGTTTATTGAATTAAAATAATATAGCCTCTGGCAAAGATGGTAGTTTATTTCTCTGAAGGGTTTACAAATAACTGACACTCAGCTATGGCCATTATACACTGGGGCTTGTTTTTCTCCTATAGCAAATGAATGTGTTGTAACAGATTACTTAATCAACCGAAATCCAGGATTCTATAGTCTGGATTTCTAATAATAATGAAGTAGAGTATTTTTTTATTTTTAATCCTGGGGTGTTGTCAAGGGAGAAATTAAAACATCTTAAAACACAAATGTCTGACTCAAAAGGATAAGTAGACGTGAAGTTTATGTCCCAATTTGCACAATTTTGTTGCTGAGAGATTGTTTCCATGGCACCTAGTCTGCCAAAGTCTCCCACAAAAGATGTCTAAGTTACCTTTATTTGCTCTGATGATATCGGCTATTAACAGTTTTGTGCTTCTTTTCAAAACAAAGATTGAAATAAGGACGCAGCTTGAACTAGAGTAAACTCATTTAGCGTGCCTGCATCTAATTCTTACTCATTATCACTTAAAAAGAATAATCTGTGCTTTCTCAACATGCAACAGTCACTCAGGGATACTGCACTGGTATTTTTCCCTAGAGGTCATTAAAAATATTCTTTGCAAGTAAGTAGGAGCTAACAAAAATCAATACCTTGTCTATTTATAAAAGTTATTGTTGTGGATAGCCCCAGCCTCTTGTTTTGATGGTAGTTCCACTCCTGGGAGGTGCTATGGAGGAGGAGTGAATCTTATGTACCTTCTCTTCAATTGAATTTGTAAAATAAATGCTAGAGCCAGTGATTGAGCAGTAGAAGGGAAGGTAGAGAAAAAGGCTTAGGGGAGGAGTCAGGAGAGGAGGAGTCAGAAGAGGAAGTTGACGGGAGAGAGGCTAAGAAGGCGACAGAGGAGTTGGAGGTGGAAGGACAACGGAGGAGAAGAAAGTGACATAGAAAAACCACAAGTTGTAAAGGATCTCATAGCTGGGGAACAGAGTAGCACAATGGTAAATCTGCCCAATCTAGGCTTGAAGTTTATAATCAAAAATATTGAGTTGTGTTTTCCTTGACCGGACTTATTTGGGTCAAAGATTTACCACAACAAGTTATATTTTAATCCTTTAATTGTACTGCTTTTAAAAAGTAAAGAATCATATAAACTAGCCATACTAATTATATTACAATATGTATATTCAGTAGTTAAACTATGTATCAACTGACTCAATTCTTTACTGACTTGCTGATACTTTATGATGTAAAATGGTATAGGTTATATTCAATTAGTTCAATTTCTTATTTCTTAAACAAAAATAAAATTTTCCTTAACAAAATACATTGTTTTTATTTGTTTCTCAGTTATGTTTCAGAAATTTTTTTGCATCTCATAATATTCAATACATTTATATATGCCTCCTTCAAACATATGATAGAAAGCCTGGAAGAAATGGCTTATCCATTAGAATTACTTGCTGATCTTGCCTACATCTTGGGTTTGATTCCCAGCATCTTAAGGTAGTTTACTTTACCATCTGTAATCCAGAGGCTTGGAAGTCTGCTTCTCGACACCATGAAGAGCCAGCATGTTATGGTACATAATCAAAACATCCATGCACATGAAATAAAACAGAAGACCAATACAGTTTGACCTTTTTTATCTGCTATTTTAATGTAATTAGAAAAAAATAGTGACTGTTGTCATCCTTTGACTCATAACTATACTCTATGTGGATTTATTCTTTTCTCAAATATTGAGCTACTTTATGACTTTGATATAATCACAGTAAATAGAATTTAGTGTCAAGAGAGTGATTTGTTTTAATATAATATTCAGTCGTTAAAACTTGTAAAATTTTATTTTATATGACATTAATGTTGTAAATTATATTTTGAAAACTGACACTTCATAGTTACCTTGTGACTTTGGTCTTGTGTTTCTTTATTCCATTGACTTTCTTTGTGTGATGATCCAGAATGAACTCCAGGCCTCATACATACAGTGTAGCAATGTAAAAATGAGGGAAATTAGTGCATAGTTTTAAAGCATTTAACATTAATTGGATGAAAGAATTTTATTTTACTTTTGTATTTTTTTTTTAATTTAACAAATCACCATGGGAAACATTGGCTTTGTTATGATTTCATTAGTTTGGCCACTGAGCCTCACCTCTATTCTTGCTTGTGCCTTTGCTTTGCATCTTCACTTATTCCTTCACATTTCCTTCTTTATCTTTGTTCATTTCATCTACGATGCCTATTACTAGGTATTACTTTATCTAGGTTGTTCTTAAACTGATTGCCTTGACTTGTTTCATCTTCATAATTTAATTTGATCTCAGATTTCTTTCATTACCCTCAAGTTTTGGAGGTAAATATATATGTTTAAAGAGATGGGATGCTCTAAAAGCACTGGCAAGTCAAAACTCCAGATCTCAGGATGAAAAGCAATGTGAAAATTTGCATCAAGCAAATATTTCCTGGAGATGTAATCACCTACTTGGCTGCATGAACGAACTTGGATCCTCATTGTCATCCCCTTGCACTTGGCAATACACTCTATATTCAAATGCTTCTCCAAAGAGGCTTTGTCATAATTTCGTTTAAAAATTATACTCATCAGACCTTAGATTATTTCTCTCTGGTACTCTTTCTGTCTCCAGAGAATGGGCTCGAGCAGGAAATTTCAATAAAGGTTCAGTACAAAATAGCCATAGGCTTTAAAAGTATCCATGACTCTTGGTTTGTGTTCAATAGAGTAAATGGATTTTCTTTGATCTGTTTTGTGAAACTGTGAGGAAATTTCTATTCCAATAATGAGTAAAATGTATTTTCTCGCAGTTTTATGAGCCTACTAGATCCAAACCACTGCTTGCTTTGGCAGAGAGTATCTTCCATATGCTCTGAGAATACAGGATTTGCTTTACAGTTTAATATACATTTCAAGATTGAAGATTTTACCTGACATAGTTTAGCCTACCAAGGAAGGAAATGCGATGCTTTCAGACCTAGAGACTATAAACTTTAAATCTCTCTGCAATCCAGTCATTTTTAGCACTTGAGAAATCACAGGGCCAGATACTGTAGTTCACAGTTGTAACCCCACACTATGCATGAGGCTGAGGCACTATATTAATTGTGAATTGAGGAGTAGCCTGGGATACATTGTAAACACTATGCCATTTAATAATGAATTGCTAAACTCTTTTGCAAAAAGAATAGATCAACTTACATTGGATTACAAGTGGAAAACTTCACCTTCTCAGCTCTCAGCAATAGCAGTGTTAAAATTATTATTATTATTTTTATTTTTTGGTAGAGACACTTTCATTCCTCCAACACTTCACAGTCTCCCTTACTTCTTATTGTAAAAAAGTGACAGGCATATCTAGCTTGCCTGTGACTTTTATTTTAATATGGCAGAATTCAACATGATCGAGTGATTATAGGTAATGAGAGAATATGGAGAAGAGAAATAAAAGAAATTAGCGAATCTAGTAATATACCCAGTGCAGCTTCATTGGCTGGCTTTCTCTTACCATTTCAAATTCTAGTGTTGCAGACCCTTGGACACAGGAAGACATTTCCTGACACTAAAAGAAAATATCATTGCACTCCTTAGTTTTCTCATGGCACTGGCTTATAGAAAGCTGGTAGGATTTTGTGCATTTGCTTTAGTGTTGCTAAATCTAAAAATTGTACTAGTTTAATTTGTTTTAGGCTGAGGTTAAGATTTCAATAAGGGTACACAGAAAAGCATATCCAAGATTTAGATACTGCCAGATATTTGACAAATCAGAGAACACACAATCATCTACAAACTGTAAAAGGTTCCTGGAACAGATCCTCTTTTCAATAAGGAAACATACATTTGAAAAGAAACAGCAGTCTATGGCCTTACCTTAAGTCTCTGCTTCACTCTTTGTCCCGGCATTTCTTTTAGACAGGAACAAATCTGGGTTAATATGTTTTATTGGATATTTTATTACATTTCAGATGTTATCCACTTATCCCATTTCTCCCCCCACCCAGGAACCCCATATTCCATGCCCCACTCCTCCTTCTATGAAGATGTGTTCCCCCAGTCTTCCACTCCCACCTCCCCATCCTCAAATTCCCCTACACTGGAGCATCCAGCCTTCATGGGACCAATAACTTCTTCTCCTACCTATGCCCAACAAGGCCATCCTCCCCTACATATACAGCTGGAGCCATGGGTCCCTCCCTATGTACTCCCAGGCTGGTGTTTTAGATCCTGAAAACTTGATTGATTGGAATTGTTGCTCTCCTCATGGCGCCACAAACACGTTCAGCTCCTTCAGTCTTTTCTGTAACTCCTCCTTTGGGAACCCCTTGATCAGTTCAATGGTTAGCTGTGAGCATCTACTTGTGGATATGTCAGACTCTGGCAGACCTCTAAGAAGACAGCTGTATCAGGCTCCTGTCAGCATACACTTCCTGACATCCACATCAGTGTCTACCTTTGGTGACTGCACATGGGATGAATCTCCAGGAGGAGTAGTCTCCAAACAGCCCCTACTTAAGTTTTGTCCCACACTTTGTCTCCATATTTGCTCCCTTGAGTATTTTGTTACTCCTACTAAGAAGGACCGGAGCACCCCCACTTGGTCTTCCTTCTTCATGAGCTTCTTGGGTATTGCGAGCTCCTGGGTTAAAAGCCAATTACCAGTGAGTGAATACTATGTGTATTCTTTTGTGATTGGGTTATCTCACTCAGAGTTTTTTCTAGTTCCATCCATTTGCCTAAGAATTTCATGGATTCATTGTTTTTAATAGCTGAGTAATACTCCATTATGTAAATGTACCACATTATTTTTTATTCATTCCTCTGTTGAAGGACGTCTGGGTTCTTTCCAGCTTCTGGCTATTATAAATAAGGCTGCTATTAACATAGTGGAACAGGTTAATATTTTTGAGAAGGATGGCTGGTCCCATCCCTCAGCCAGGGGTCATGTCTAACCTCTGGATATGGTTTCTCCACGTTTTATCTCCACTTTGCTTGAAATTTCTACTAATGTTATTTCTGTTGGGTCCTGAGATGATACTTTACACATAATATATAATTGGTGTTTATGTTTCTACCCATGTACAAGAAACCACATCAGAAGAATGGCAGAGTTTTGACCAATATTTGTTCAGTTTTACTGTGACATAGATCTTTTTTCTTGGTAACTTAAAACAAGGGCCCCCAATCAATTACCATTGTGCTGAGTTTTCTGTCTTCTGTACATGGGTAGCATTGGGAATTAGCTTGAATTTCTTCACAAAATAAACCCCAGTGCTCTAGTTCGCCATTTTCTTTGAGTCTTAACTTGAGTCACTTTCACAGAATAGGAAAAATAAATAAATAAATTTGCCCCACAGAAAGGAGTCCTTTACTGAGATTAAAGTGATAGAATTAGTAAAGAATTTCTAGCATCTAAATGTACAAGTATCTGAAAATCAATTTGATCACTTAAGCGTTTTTATGTATTTATCAGGTGTAGTAGAGATTAGCATAAATGTTAGAGGGAGTTTTACAAGCCAAGGAAATACAGTGGTGTCTACAAGGGAAGGCACTTGGATCTAGTCAGTCAGTTTTCAGAATAAGTGAGAAACAAGAACCTACTTCATTTCCAGGATAACCCGACAAAGGGATCATAATCCCTCCTTGAGTTTTTGAAGTCCTTGTGATAAATTGCAAACAAAATTTAGAGACTGGCTGTGTGAGTAGAACCTGTGAACAGTTTGGTGGAGAGAGGTAGCAGAGCATAGGAGACAGACAATGGCAAAGGTTTGATCAGTAGTACAGAAGCATCCTCTAAGAACAGGTAGTTTCAGTATTTAGAGCAATTCCTGAGTGCTTAGATTCACAAAGCCACCTGTGTCTACTTTATTAACACTACTTTCTCTAAAAATACATGTTACCACAGTGAAATGTGAAATGTTTCCTCTATATTAGTGTTAAACTTTGTCTTTAGGGAATAGCCTATGTGATCCCTCAACAATCGTAAAACAGAAAAACTGCTAAGTGTCAAAACCAGACTTTTGGGAAATATTTTACTTTGATATAAATGTACCTCATGAGAAGTTGAAACATATGCAGTTTATACTCAGAACAACAAGACATAGTAATATAATGAATAATGATAATGATTAATGTCACTGATGTTTAGTGGTATTTCATTTCCATGAATAAAGAAATTATTTTAAAACACCATGTTAATGAATGGATCCACTATATGAAAACAAACTAGAAAAAAAAAGACTAAAATAATATATCTTCTAGAAAATATAAATTTGTAGCATAATTAAAAATAAAAAGTAATAATCACACATGTTTATAGGGTAAAATGATGTTTTCATTTAAGAACAAGATATGTAATTAGCCAAAGTAATATTTTAATGGTGAAACAAACTATGCAATTATCTAATCATGGTAATTAGTATATTTTCTTAAACAACTATCATATATGTTGTAAACACTCAAAATCCTGTCTCCTCGTCTAAGTGTAAATAGGAAGTTTATAATGATATATTATTATGTTTGTTTTAGTTTTTGTTTCTTCAGATGCATGTTTATGTCTATCTCTGCTCACCTGCAAATAGAATCAAGTACCAGCAGGTGCCAAAATAAGGTGCCAAATACCCTGCAGCTGTACTTATAGGTGCTGTGGGCTTTCTGATGAGGGTGCTGTAAGGTATTTTCTAGATTAGGTTCAATGGGTGTGATCAAATGTGAAGTCAACTAAAACAGGAGTGAGCTGACTCTCTGCATTTGTTCTTCTGTCTGCTGACACTGTATAGAAAGGCATCTGCTGTCTTAAGCCTGCCAGGCTCTGACAAATACCACAATTGTGAACCAAAATAAGCTCATTGTTTTTGAAGTTGTTTGTGTCCAGTATTTGCCCTAGGCATGTATGAATTAACTAATAAAAATAATATTCTAATCCAGAGAATCACTTATCTTCTAAATTTAGAAATAATAAGATAAAGCCAGTTTGTATTGCATTTAAATTAATAGCATGTAAACTTGTAAACCTAGATAGTCTAAGTGTAAACAGGAAGTTTTTAGTGATATATTATTATGTTTGTTTCAATTTTTGTTAAAAAATTTGAAATCTCCTCATATGGACATATTACTATAAACCCATTCAAACCAATAAGACCATAAAAGAATCAATGAACTAATCATGATATTTCTCACTAGAAATAGTTGCAGTATAAAGGTATCCATCTATCCTTGCTTTGCAGGAAACACAGGAATTATATTTTGTTATTATGTTGCTTTCTGAAAGTATCAACCAGGGAGTCACATTTTTCCCCCAAAGTCGTCTTCACTGGTCCTTGGCATGTTACAGTTTTAGAGAAAATCAAAGGTATTGATATAAAATATTGTTGTTTCCAAAATCCCTTACCACCTGCAAATACCTCTATTTGACTTCACTTCTAAGAATAAGACCCCGTGTTGGAGCAAAGTGTAGACAAATTTGGTAGATGAGAGACAAATGTACTGATAACCCTTGTGAAAGATTCCCACAGGGCATCTGAAATGCATTACTGACGCAAGGAAACATTGCTGACCAAGATAATCTATCTTTTTCTTCGTTTGTATCTTGCAAAGAAAGCTTAATTCCTTCAGTCATTACATTTGAAAATGTAGATAATTTCTTACAGAATAGGGTATTGTTAATCTAGCCCTCATTTTGTCCTCTACATATGATATAATTAACCAGGAGAAACAAAAAAAAATGTACTTAGAAGCAAAAATAGGGTATTTTGTATTTTAACTAGTTCTTATCTACACTGGACATTAAGCAACTAATTTATCCAATTGTACTTTAAATTATTTTTAAATATGCTAAAATAGTTCATATTCTATATATTTTTGTACTTTCTAAAAATTTTATAAAAATACAATATTCAATGAATATTCTTAGTGGGGTAAATGAATAGAAAATACAGTTCTTGTAATTTTGGTGAATATGCTTTAGGATAAAATGTAATCTGATTGTTTGAATTAATCATTCTTTTCCTCCTTTCTTTTCATTTTTCTCTCTCCTTTCCAATCTCCATCCCCATTCACCTGTTCTCTCATGTCTTTCTCTCTCTCTCAATTTCTCCCCTCTCTCTCCTCTCTTTTCCTCCCTCTCTCTGTCCTTTCTATCTCTAAGTCTACCTATCCCATGAAGCTTCCATATACGTATGTGTCACATTTATATTTGAAAATATAATTAAGTGAGTTGAGAATTGTTTTTATGTCATATAGACATGCAACATATTAAGGCGTCGACATTATAAACATTGTTTCTAATGTGAAAACAATGGTTAGGATTTTCATAAGAGTCTGTCCTTTTGTGAGAAGCTTTCAAAGCGCTAGAATAGTTCCTTATTCCAAATCACTTAGATACTATAATCAAACTGTTAGAGGAACAGTGTCTCATAGTTAGTATAAAGGTCAAATTGCCTACTATCTAAGAGAGAGAATCAAGAACACATTTACCCAACTTTGGAAAACATTAAATCTATGATAGACACAGGGCAGTAGGATTTAGTATAAAAATATGCAGATTAGGAAAGTCTATTACCAGAGATAAAGCACAAGACACAGTGTAAGGTGGAGAGAGTGCCACATAGATGACCTCAAGCTGTACTATAGAGCAATGGTGATAAAAAAAAAACTGTATGGTATTGGTACAGAGACAGGCAGGAAGATCAATGGAATAGAATTGAAGACCCAGAAATAAACACACACATCTATGTTCACTTTATCTTTGACAAAGGAGCTAAAACTTTCCAGTGGAATTCATCTTGGGTATCTTTGTCACAGCACAGAGATAATATGATACTTAAATATTACTTTTGATTTTAATTTTAACTAGAAATGCTTTAGAGTTTTTGAATTTCAGTTAAATTTTAAATTTTATTTCCCACCCTTTAATATTAAATCTATTGTATTTATGAGCAGTAAATGTGACCCACCTAATTTGTGCTTGCCAGGGAACTTCAGAATTTAGAATTTACTTAGATGTTCTCTATGCCAGAAGAATAAGAATAAGAATAAGAATAAGAATAAGAAGAAGAAGAAGAAGAAGAAGAAGAAGAAGAAGAAGAAGAAGACAATTTTAGAAAATTTCTGTGCACTTAAAATTGTTCATTTCTATCTATACACTTTTTGTGTTTAAATAATATCCTATGGCCAGTAATTATCAGCAGTAGATTAAGTGTTTTAATTGTGCCTTTCACATCTTACGTACCTATTTTAGTTAGCAACAAATTTGCACAGTTTAAAAAAAAATGTCCAGTGGTAAAAAGACAGAATTTTCAACAAATAGTGCTGGTTCAAATGGAGGACAACTTGTAAAAGAATGCAAATCAACCTATACTTATCTTCTTGTACAAAGCTCAAGTTCCAGTGGATAAAGGACCTTTACATAAAACCAAATACAATGAAACCAATAGAAGAGAAAGAAGGTGGGGAAGAACCTTGAATACTTGGGCACAGGGGAAAAATTCCTGAACAGAACACCAATGGCTTATGCTTTAAGATCAAGAATTGGCAAATGGGACTTCATAAAATTTCAAAGTTTCTGTAAGGTAAAGAATACTGCCAATAGGACAAAATGGCAACCAACAGATTGGGAAAAGATTTTTACCAGTCCCACATCTGACAGAGGACTGATTTTTCTTACTTAAACATGTAATACCATGTATATATATATTGCCACAGTTCACCTGCAGTCTGTTTTGACCCATGCAAACCTCTGACTACCTACAGCTACCCAATTCTGGTTGTGCTGCTTCTGTTTGGATCTATGATTTATGCAAAACTCCAGCCGCCACCCAGCTCCAATGTAGGATGAGATCGCTAGGTTGTCCTTCTTTTTCTTCTTCTTCTTCTTCTTCTTCCTCTTCTTCTTCTTCTTCTTCTTCTTCTTCTTCTTCTTCTTCTTCTTCTTCTTCTTCTTCTTCTTCTTCTTCTTCTTCTTCCTTTTTTTCTTTTTCTTCTTCTTCTCCTTTTTAATTCTTGGATATTTTATTTATTTACATTTCACATGTTATCCCCTTTCCTGGTTTCCCTTCCACAAACCCGCTATTCCATTCCTCCTCCCCTTGCTTCTATGAGGGTGCTAACCCACCCACCTACCCACTCTTACTTTATCGCCCTGGCATTTTGCTACACTAGGGAATTGATTATTCACAGAACCAAGGGCCTCTTCTTCCATTGATAAAGCCATCCTCTACTACATATGCAGCTGGATCCATGAAACTCTTTCAGCTCCTTCAGTCCTTTCCCGAACTCTTGCATTGGGGTCCCTGTACTACAGAAGTGGAAATTTCTGGTTTCTTCAGAAACTTAATGTGTCCCATGATATATTTATGGAAGCTGTCTTGTGAGAGGATATTTTGCTTAAGCAGTCACTTGAGAGGGTGCATGATGTTTGGAAAGAATATAGTTAGCACCCCACAGACAGTGAGACTATAATCTTGCATTGCTATGCCTTGCAACATTTTGCTCTTCTTTGCTTTCTTGCAATGCGTTGCTGTTCTTCACAGAGTTTTGCTGATTTTCACTTGTTATGTCTTTGTAAAGAGAATTATACCAAAGAACTTGTCTTGGTTTTCTGTGTGCTTCTCACAGCTTCAGTAGACTTATGCCAATTTGGTGGAGCCTTGTGGTTTCTATTGGATTGAGCAACCATTACTGATTTGTGTGTGGGGTTTGCTATTGAATTGGACTACTGATGTCCCGAAAGGAAGGTTGTAACCAGCCCAAAGGAAAACTTCTAGATTACTCCACAACCCCCTTTGTCGCTTTCTTATTCTCCTATCTTTGTTTGGTGACTAGAAGGGAGGTTGAAGCAATAAAAATCCCTAAATAAATTAAGCTTTGGAAAATCTAAGCCTACAGTAGTCATACTTATTCTCCATGCACTAATCCACAGACTCAGGTAACATATAAACTCTACAAAGATTTTTTTTTAATCTCAAGAAACTTTCAACTTGGACTTCAGGCAAAAATATATTGGCAAAACATGACCTGAGAAGAAAAGGCTAATTTGAAAACATCTAAGATATGTGGATTATATGCTTAATTCATTATAAGCCTCACACTTATGAAATGGTTTTTCATATAAATTTTCTTTTGCTAAATTAGACAGGAATTTATGAGTAAATACATGTAAATTTTATATGCCTTATAAAAAGTTTTAAAAAGAGTTAATCTTGTTGGTTTGCACATCCTTTATAAAATGGACCACTCCTCAGTAAGAATTTACATTAAATCACGCTAAAACAATAGAAAGAATCACTTGTCCTTTAAGAAGATAATGTAGTATAGTGGTATTTTGGGGAGACTTCTTAATATCTCTTTTTCCTCCCAAATAACTGCAGGGGTTTTTTACACCCAGAGAGTTATTATAGATCCTGAATAAAAGACACACAGACATGATATAATTATTAAGAACCTGCTGGCACTATTCTGGGCAGATTCGGAACTACTCTACCCATCTAATGCTATTAATAGACAAATGCCTTGTTACTTGCCACTTTAGTCTCACCTTGGCTTGCTACTTGTGTGTACTTATGGCTACTCTCTCATCATGACCTCATGGCAGATCCTCCCAGTGTCTTCACATGATCTCTCTGGACCTTTCTTTTCTTTCTCCTCTCTCTGTCTCCACTAGGAAACCTCTCACTGGGATATAATGTTCTGCCTCTACTATCCTGTCCTGACCAGTCATAGGCTAATCAACTCTTTAGTAACCAATCAGAGATGACAGAAAACAATTTTTATGTAGCATTGAGACCAGAGATATTTGGCCACGCCATCATCCATACTATAACCAGATATTTGGGCACAAAAATCATCATCTAAGTATACTGTACAGAAGACCAACCACCCACAATGTACTTTTCCTTCCCTGAATTCTTACTCCCTGATACAACTGGTCGAGATCTCCTATGGAGTTCTTTTGGGTCTACCAGAGTCAGAAGGCATAATTTTCCTGTTTCCTTCTTATGTTTTTCTTTCAGATGTTGGCCAGAGACTGAGTATGTTTTCCCTAGTGTTTCACATTTACTTTTGCATTCTCTCACTAACACTCCATTCCCTACCATGTGACTAATCATTTGTTCTATGGCTGACCTTTATGTAGGTTTAACTCAAATAGCTTAACGTTTTATTTGATATCACTATCTTTCTCGTCTAGATGAATACCAAGAAATGTACAGCTTACATTCCCTGAGTCTTTCCTTTATATCTATCTGAAAATGGTCCTCCATAAAGACAAAATTATCCTAATAATGTGCAACATAATGACAATAGCCTTTGATGAAAGATAGTGATTGCTTTGAATTATGCATATTCCATGATGAGTAAGGAAGGCATTCTTGTCAGAATGACCTAAGTCAGGCTCAGTCTTGTTTATGAAATAAAAAAGAGGGAAAGGCAGAGAGCTTTTTGGGTTGCTTGGCAAGAATCTGACATGGGCCAATGATAAGGAAATAGGCTGCTTGGCATGAATATGACATTGGCCAAGGACAAGGAAGGAGGCTTCAGGCAGGAATCTGACATTAGACTAGAACAAAGAAGTAATTTTAGGCAGGAATCTACATATTAAGCTAGAACAAAGAAGTAATTTCAGGCAGGAATCTAAATCAGGCTAGAGCAAAGAAGTAGGTTTCAGACATAAAAATGACTTTGGGCTAGGACAGGGAAGTAGGCTCAGATATTTTGGTCATCATGATAAGACCTTACAAATAGTGATCATGGGAGTGATCACAGAATGTTGTTTATTGTTTTGCTTGTTCTTTGACTATTTGTGTTTCTTGTCTTGCTTGTCCCTTGACTATTTGCATCTATTGTATTGGTAGTTCCTCATCCTAGAACTGACCTTAATACTTGCTTGTAATTAAAATGGTATAAAAGTATAAAGGAGGAGGGGGGATGGGATAGAGTATTTCTGGGTGGGGAAATGCCAAAAGGAGATGACATCTGAATATAAATAAAGAAAATATTCAATAAATAAGAATTCCCTACACCAAGGTCACAGAGAAAAATGGACATGTCAATACTACCTAGTCTTAATACTCTCCTGAACATTGTCAATATCCCCTCTGAAAGTTACTTAAAACAATATAGCAGAGACAAAAATTCAACAAATTTTTAAATATGTACACATCCCACTTAAGAAACAAAAAAAAACATAGAGCATAATAGTGATGGTGAAGACTATGTCAGCTCTCTCCCGGGAACCTCCTTTGACATACATCCCCCATTGCCTGAAAATGAACTTGAAGCATTGGGTGAGGAATTTGATAATCTAATAGCAACTTGTCTCTGTTTTTTATAAGGACTTAGAAAAGCCTATGCCAAAGCTAACTTTACAACCCAAGAATGCTAGAGCATAGCAGGAAAAAGGAATTCCTAGATCTTTCCTGGTCTCATAAGGTAAACTTCATAGTTTCAAAGAACTAAACACTCTATTAAAAATTAGAAGGAAAGAAGGCATTGGACAACCGTAGTATATTATCTCACGAGAAAAAAACAGAACTATAGTTATTTGAATCCTGACCCAAAGAGGCATGTAGATATTCTGTAGATTCTTCCCTGCTTTGAAATATGGAGTAGGTAGAGAGAAGACTGAAGGAGCTGAAGGGGTTTTCTCCCTCATGGGAAGAGTGACAACACCAATCAACCAGAGGTCCCAGGTTCTAAACCACTAGCCTGGGAGCACATAGGGGGGTACCCATGGCTCCAGATGCATATGTAGTGGAGAATGGCCTTATTGAGCATAGGTGGGAGAGAAGGGACTTGGTCTGTGAAGGCTGATGCTCCAGTGTGGGGGAATTCGAGGGCAGGGAGGGTGAAGTGGGTGGATGGGTGGGGGCACACCATCATAGAAGCAACAGGAAAGGGAACAGAATATGGAGTTCCATTCGGGGAGGGGATGGGGAAAGGGGATAACATCTAAAATGTAAATAAGTAGAATATTTAATTAAAAAAAAAGAAATTTACTTACTTTCTTGTGTGAATTGGCTCATACAGGTCTTATTGCACAAGAGGATAAACCTATCAAATGAGTTTATTTACATCACAAGAACCAAAAATTACTAACTTACTTTAATTCTTCTTACTCAATTAGTAAATCAGAGAGGACCCAATGTCAATAAAAATATGCCCCTGATCCTTTCTGTATCATATTATGCTTAACAAACAACCATTTTTAAAACCAGTACAGAACTCTATGTGTTTTCAAATTTCACTTGTAGATCATGTTGGGAAGACAGGAAATTATTATCTAACTAGTAAGCTATGGAATTTTCTTATATAAATAGAATTTGTGATTACAACCATTGCCCACCTTTCTCCACAGGCAAATATTTATTTTATTAATGGATCATTTACTAGGAGAAATTTGTATCCAGATATTCATTTGTCTATTAATATTTATTTTCATCAGCACAAGTTTAACTAGCTGTTTTGATTATACTATTATGGTTAATTCATAAACCTTTAAATATCATTTCATATTCTGCTTATGTTGTAGAATTATTTGCAGCAATGAACTCATACTTGTGTATTTTTTCACCTTCCTGAATTTACTGTAGATGAAAATGAGCAATATGATGTATTAGCCTGCATTACTTTTACTAGAAAATTATAAAGGGTATGTATCTCTTACTCCAGATTGATCTACTGAAAAATATAAATTACACTCTGGTTGCTCCAGCTCTGGGATATGAAAGAAATCATGGAGGGCAAGGAGACAGTAAAAGTCATCAGAAAGATAGCAAACCTTCAGCTAAGTAGCAAAACAAAATGTGGATTACATAAACAGAAATTGTCAGTGCATCTGGAGCTACATTAAAACCCTAAAACCTAAAGAAGAAGTTATTCCATGAAGCACACAGTCTTAAGCAAACTGAGAATCACTTTCTGGTGATGTTGTCTGCTTTGATCTGTGCATCTGCAGTGAGTGCCTCTGAACACGGGCATTGGTTGAGCTCCTGATCCTCTGTTGCTTCAAGTTGTAGTTTCAACGTATCCAGTTCCTCTTATGTTTATTAATGATTCCTTGTTCACAACTAGACCTTGGGACTGTAATAGACTCATTCATTCATCTGGAAAAGGGACTGGATTTATTCTTTCCTTGGAATTTAAATCATATCGTATTTGCATAGGACAACATAACATTTTTATTCCTATTAAAGGCACGCAAATGGAGGCTTACAGTCTTCTATGAGATACCAAAGCCACTAATTCTTTATGTCTTTTTTCAACATTTCTGTACATTTCTCTAATCAATGAAATAATGCAACCACTGTTGCATACTGGACAAAGTTTGGATCTCTCTTTCTTGTGATATATTATTACATTTTTACTGTTCTTATATGGCTCATTATGCTTATAGTTTGCATCCCTATAAGGTACTCCTATACCAACAGACATATGAAATCAAAACCATGTTTGATATTTTGCATTTAATACAAAACAAAACAACAACAAAAACAATGAGACAGATGTTGGAACTCAGTCCAAGAATGGAGCTGTGTGAAGATAATTCTGGGTGCTTTAAGAATACAATAAAGAGCTGTGTGACCTCAACTTCTTCAAATCATAGAATTGTTCTTGGAGTGTATTTTCATCTTCCTTATAGGTGTAGTGGTTAAAAGTGAGTTTACCTCAAATTACTCTGCATAGTTTACTTTTATTCCATTGAAATATCCTGTATGTACCTTCATGAAAAAACACGATTTTACCAAGTGTGGCTTGTCCTTGTGGTTGAATGCAGCTTGAGCTCATCAGAACTTTCCACATGAGACCTTTCATCAACATTAGAGTATAAATCGTCTGAGGCTCTGAATAAAGGTTGCTATAGAACTGGATGTTACTTCTCCTTACATATTGGCTAATGTTTTTCAGGTTCTAACTCCCTTTCATACAGTGATAGCATAAGAATTGGAACATTCACATGAGAAAAATAAATATTAAAAACAAATCGAGAAGAGAGATTTGCAACACCATGAAAAAGTCTAATCTTCAGATTATTGGCAAAGAAAAAATGATTATCATAGCAAAGTAATATAATACTTCAACTAAATTCATAGAAGAAAATTTCCCCAATTCTGAGAGCCACGTACAATCAGGCTGTAGAATACTGAATATATAAGAAAAAGAAACCCCTTGGCATACAATATTAAAACATTAAAAAAATGAGGAAAGTATATTGAGAATAAAAGAGTAAAGGTTCGAGAGTATAAAAGGACAATATCAAAAATAATATACTTACATGACAAATTTTTTTAAAGGCAGAAGCACATGGAAATATGTACATATGATCAAAAAGGCCACAACTGTCCACCCAGACAAAACTTTAAAACTATCTATTAAGATTAAGGAAATAAAACTTAATTAACATATCTAGCAAACGAAGATGTATTTAATATTTTTTGCATTGAATATTTGAAATTCAAACTCAGCTTTACCTTCTTGTTTTTCATGTTTTGTTTTGTTTTGTTTTTGTTTTAAAAGTTGTTGTTGGTCCTCCCCCACCCCCAGGATCAGTTCATTTCTGAAGGTCTAAAGGATAGCTTCTAGAGGCTTACTAGAAATCTAAGAAGTTTCAACTTTGTTTTCATCTCCAAAACCAGGCTTTTCATCTTCTTATCTCTCAGTGTCTCCTTAGCAGTGTTGTTTATTTTGATGATGACTTTTACACTTCTCGCTTGACCTTAAGAATCTTTTGTGTTTTATTTACACTTACATAGAAAATTCAGTCTTAATTCTGCATCTGTGTGATTTACCTTATGTTTATCTATCACGTTTTTATTATTCAAGTTTACATATTCATATTTACTGAGACTAAGATATGACTTTGAATGATCATTATTCTACCAGGTACACAATAATATATGTACCCAAATTATGAAACACTATCAGTTTATAAACTGTAATTTCTAGGAGCCAGTGTTCCTTTGTTGAAGTTCAAACCACATGAATCCTTGAACATGTTGTGTATACCTTCCTATCCTAGGAAAACGTGAATGGCCTCTTTTTTTTTTTTTTTTTAATCTTAATTAGAAAGTTAAGCTACTTATTTTTATATACTTTGAAGATGAATCAAAAGAAAAATACCTAGATAAATAAAGCAAATACCATCTTCTATGAGCTGCTGGAATATTATTTCAGGAAGATTTTTCAAGTTTAAATGCTAAGAAAGCACAGGGATAGGTATTTGAACAGGACCAACAAGGGACACGGTAAGAATCCATGTCACTAGGAAATACTCAAACTAGAGTTAATTTACTAGGTTTTCAGAATCAGGGTCCCTGCCATCCTGAGAGGATACAGCTGTTTTTTTCATTCTCTGGTCTTTAATCTCTGTATTTCCTGGATGTTCAATTCCTTCTCTGTCCCAGTGAATAAGATCATCTATCCCTTAGGTGATTGCCAGTACCTCTGCTATAATGTTTCAGCAAAAAATATTATACTTTATAAGTCTTATACAATATTACATTTAGTACACTCATGTCCAGTTTACACTGAGTGAGCCACATGTAGCCGATGCTACCAGAAACATGCTTAAACTTATTTAAAACATGATATTTTAACCTTGATTTTAATTTTCTCATGTATAAAATTTACAAATAACAGTGACTTTTCATACTATCAAAGTTACGTTTGATTAAATGGATGAGTATGAGATAATAGTGGGTAGAATGACAGATCAAAGACAATCAAAATAAATGCCATTGACCAAAATTTGCAGTTTAATTTTAGTAAGAAATAGAAATGCTCTTAATTCTAGCTGGTGGTATTAAAAGTTAACACTAATAACTCATGAATATTATTCTGTTTATATTATATGTTGAAGTTGAAAATGCCTAAAAATGTATCTACCTGATAAATGTATGACTTAGATTTGCCATTTTTCCCAATAATAGAACTGCCTGTAAAATATACAAGTGCTGTTTTCCAAGTCCTTTCTAGAATGATTTTTGTCAGTCTTACAAACTCTGTATATACTATTTAGAAGTCTCATTCTCCTATATATAAAGAACAATGGATCTTATAAAGGAATTGTCGTTTGACTTGTGCTTAATACAACAACTCTATGTAAAGTAACTTTTTTAATTGGTTATTTAATTTATTTACATACATTTTAAATGTTATCCTTCTTTCTGGTTTCCCTTCTGTAAAACACCTATTCCATCTCCTCTCCTCCCTGCTTTTAAGAGGATGCTTTCCCTCTCCCACTCCCACCACTTTTCCTTAGCATTCCCCTATGTGGGGGCATCCAGCCTCTACAGTACCAAGGGCCTTCGCTCCCATTGATGTCCAGATAAGGCAGTCACCAGTCAGAGGTGACTGGTGTGTGGTAGAATCTCAGGGTCATTTTGATTTGCATTTCCCTGATGACTAAGAATGTTGAACATATTTTTAGGTGCTTCATGGACATTCAAGATTTCTCAGTTCAGAATTCTTTGTTTCTCGGTACCCTATTTTTCATAGGGTTATTTGGTTCTCGGAAGTCTAAATTCTTGACATCCTTGTATATATTGGTAAAGATCTTTTCCCAATCTGTAGGTTGCCATTTAGTCTTGTTGACAGTGTCTTTTGCCTTTCAGAAGCTTTTCAATTTTATGAGATCCTATTTGTCTATAGTTAATCTTAAAGCCTGAGCCATTCATCACTGAGATAGAAAGAGCAATTCTCAAATTCATCTGGAATAATAAAAAACCCAGGAGAGCAAAAAATATTCTCAACAATAAGGGAACATCTGGGGAAATCACCATCCCTGACCGCAAGTTGTACTGTAGAGCAATAGTGATAAAAGAAAACAAAAAACAAAACAAACAAACAAAAAAACCACATGATATTTGTACAGAGCCATACAATTAGATAAATGAAATAGAATTAAAGAACTAGAATTAAACTCACACAGCTATAGTCACCTGATCTTTGACAAAGAAGCCAAAAACATCCAGTTGAAAAATGACAACATAATCAGCAAATAGTGCTGGTTCTTCAAGTTTCTGTTAGCATGCAGATGAATGTAAATTGATCCATTCTTATCTCCTTGTTCAAGTGAAGCTCAAGTGCAAGTAAAGAAACTTTTATGAGAACTCCAAAGTATAATACAATGTATACTCACTATATACAAAATGTCCATGAATTCTCAAGCTATGTCTAGAGTTGACAACTTCTTCCTAATTCAAACCTCTGAGCACACATTATATGAACACAAATAAGTAAATAATCATTATGGTAACATAAATTAAATAAAATAGTTAAATGTCATATTTAAGAAAGTAAAATATCTGAATTTAGAGAATCAGATATAAAAGCATAAAGTAACAGTGTTCATTGAATTAAATCATACAAGGTAGGAACATATGGAGATAGCTTCACTTGTAATGCATGAGGATCAGAATTTTATCTGCAGCATTCATTTAAAAACCTTATCATTAATTCATATATCTATAAACATGGTGTTGGCAAGATAAAGAAAGAAGTTAAATTAGTGAGAGTTTGGTTCAGTGAAAGATGCCCCTTATAAAGAATAAATAGAGTATTATTTTAAAAAATCATCCAGTAGTCAACTCTGATAGTTACATCATAGATACATACCCAATACTCACATGTACAAATAAGTAAATATATTCACACATACAATAATATGTATATGCTGATTTATAAAATTTTATGATAATCCAATCACATAAACTGTATAAATGTGCCAGTATTTAATATATTATATATGTGTATAGGCAACTCAATATTTCTTGCAATTTTCTATTTGATAAAATAATTATTTGATATGATTATTATATTATGGAGAAGCTCAATAGAGAATGTTTGCATAAGAACAACATAAATATAAGCAAATAATTAAAAAATTGAAAGTAAATATATAAAAACTAAGCTTTTTGTGATGTCTTCATCTCATACATTCAGCTATAAAAGGAGATATAAAAGTAAAATGGTAGGTATAGAAATGATCTTTACTTACCAAATCAGAACATTCAAAAAGTAGAAAAAAAATATGAAATACGAACACAAAAAAGGAAATTCAAACAAAAAGAAAATTCCACCAACAGAAAAAATGTAAAGAAAATATTCATGAAGTATATCTAAACTCTAATATTCTAAAGTATATCAAAAACATATATATGACAGAAATTAATATTCTTCCACTGATTTGAAAATTAATCCAAATTTGAAAAAGTAAAGGAGAGAGAAACTGTCATAATTTTGAATCATTTAGTGAGTGTATATGAATAAATTGTATGAATAAATTTCTTTAATGAACTCAAAAAATTATAATAATATATAAAGTATATATTATAAAATAGATATGGTATAATATATAACTTTATAATATCTTAAATTTTATTTTTAATAATAATGATTTTTTTTCATTGTAATGGAAGACTTGCTCAATCATTCTCCCAACTCTTCCAAAAGATATTCCAAACTCAATCCAGTGTTTGGATGTGTGTCTCTGCATCTTTCTCAATCAGTTGCTGGGTGGAACTTCTCAGAGAATAGTTTTTCTGGCTTCTGCCTATATGCATAACAGAGAATCATGAATAGTGTCAGGAATTGGGCTAAGGATGGGGTTCAAGTTGGTCTAATGATATTGAAGCTCTAGTATCAGAGAAGGAATCACCAAAGGCACCATTAACTTCAATGAACTCCCTAGTAAAAGTGAAGGCCACAGGTTGCAAGTAAATATCTTTTCTTTCACGCATTAGGTCCTTTGGTCAGACTACCAGAAGGTGCAAGCCTGGATATAGGTAAGCACTCGTTGAGATTATTTTCGAAGATGACTCAAGAATGTGTCAAGGAAACAATTAAAACATTTCATCACAACTTTCTTCCTTTAGTATCTTTATGACCATAAAGTAATGGAAGTAAAAAATCAAATATATGTTTCATATCCTTATATGCCACACAGAAATTATAACATCAAGTAGAAATCACTTCATTCTCTCCTCATTAGCTTCCTATGATAACGATGTTAATAAGATCACATGGAAACTGAACTACAAAGATATTTAGAAAATTAGTACATGCCATCTATTTATAAGTAAAATAATGCTTTTGAGATAATTGTTGGTCCAAAGTGCTTTGTTCACTCTTCCCCTTCACAAGATAGCCCTTTATCTGCCTACAGAAAATATAAGCTGTGCATTTAAACAGTACATTTTTCATTTATATGACACTTAGCTATGGATCAACTACTTGTGTACAATATATATTCATTGAAGTGTCTGCTGAAGGTTATGCTCACAACTTCTTGATGAACATCATTGAAACACATTTTTGAGAGACATGTTCTGAATTTTCAAAACAGAGCTGTACATATAAAATTATTTTTCATTTAATCCTGTGTCATTAGCAGAAGCATTAAGATAAGAAATAGTCATAAACCCGGGACTCAGTAGTAAGTATTACAGAAAATTTCAAGTGAAATGTTAAATATGTACACTGAGAAATGTGACTATTTGTAATCCATTACATCCTGAATAAAATTATGTAAAATATTATACTGTGCTAAACGCCTTTTAGTGGTCAGTAGAGGCATGATTTTATGCCAGAACTGGCTGAGCTGGACACAATCATCTCTCTGAATTAACCTTTCATTATTTTTAGATGTTTTTTCAACTAGGTTTAACTGCATAAAATAAAAAAAAATTCACATTAATACCTCTCCTTGAAGTTTGATACTCCTGCATAAATGTGAAGTTTTAGTGTATTTTAAAATTCTTTCCTTCCATAATCTTGTCATTATAATAATAATAATCTAAAATCAGAAATAAATTAATTTTATATAAGTTTAGTACAAAGCTATCAGGAATACTAATGAAAAATATCAATTTATTTTTATTTTTGAAG
Source organism: Rhabdomys pumilio (assembly GCA_030674055.1). NCBI lineage: Eukaryota > Metazoa > Chordata > Mammalia > Rodentia > Muridae > Rhabdomys > Rhabdomys pumilio. The sequence goes on from JANHMN010000014.1 coordinate 52,790,954, forward strand.
CCATTAACATAAATATTAGGAAATCTAGAATGCTGATGTCCAAATACACATTGTTTTTTACTGACTATAACTAGAAGAGTATTATTATCATACATAAATACATTGTCTTCCGACATCTGATACTAAAATATTTGTAGAAAAATTTTATCCAGGAACACAGCTGGTCTGACAAGGGATCACATCTAAAGAACTTACAACATTGTGTGATCTGGTTGGAATGTAGACATGCCACACACATTTAATGCCTCTGGCTAGAATAAAGTCATTCCCTTAGCACACACCTTTAACACCAAACAATGAGGGTAAACTGTGTTTGAAAGTAACATCTAATACACACAAAGTGATGCATGAAAGAAAGATGTGACAGAATGATTCAGAGATAGAATATATCAAACACTCAGGAAAACTAAGAAAAAAGGCAGAGGGAGAGAGAGAGATAGACAGAGAAACAGACAGAGAAAGAAGGAGAGACACAGAGTGAGACAGAGAGAGGCAGTTTTTACCTAGTCAGTTTTACAGAGATTGGTTGCAGGTGAAGAGAAAAGGAACCAGAGAATAAGAAGGAGTCAGAAGAGATGCCAGAATAAGTTGTAGGCCTAGCAGAGCAATTCAGTGAGAAGCAGAGAGAAGCCAGTTTGAAATAGCCATCTTGGAAATGAGTTTGAGCCAGAACAGCTAAGTTGAACCACACAGCCATGAAAAAATATCATTTTTTTTATTTTTGAAGCCATGAACATAAATATTAGGGAATCTAGAATTCTGATGCCTAAATACACATTGTTTTTTTTTTTTAACTGACAATGGTCTTGAAAGCATGAGCTTGTTCAGCAATAAGCTTCTGAAAGGAAAATTACACCTGGTGAATAAAATATACTTTTACAGATACAATTTTTCAAAATATCTACTGTCATTGTATTTAATGTAGTTTAATATATTTCTTTTCTGTCTGAAAGAACTGCATAAACAAAAATGGAGAAAAGCTTAAGGAAAAATGGCCCACTGATAGGCCCGAATTAGGATCCAACTCAGAGGGAGGCCCCAAGGCCTGATACTATAACTGATAATATTGTGTGCTTACAAACAGGGCCCTAACATGACTGCTCTCTGAGCTGAAAGAGTCAGATGCAGATATTTGCACCCAACCAATGAACAGAAGCTGGTGATGCCTGTGGTTGAATTCCAGGAAAGCTGGAAGAAGATGAAAAGGAAGGCAACCCCATGGGAAGAACAGCAGTCTCAACTAACCCAGACCTCTGGGATCTCTCAGACATCGAGCCACCAACCAGGCAGCACATACAAGCTGAAATGAGGCCCCCTAACACATATACAGTAGAGGAACACTGGGTGTGGACTCACTCAGAGAAGATGAACCTAACCCTCAAGAGACTTGGGGCTCCAGGGAATGGAGAGGTCTGGTGTGTGTGGAGAGCAGAAGACATCCTCTTGGAGACAGAGGGGAGGCATATACCAGCTGAAATGAAGCCCCTAACACATACAGTAGAGGACCACCGGGTGTGGACTCACTCAGAGAAGATGAATGTAACCCTCAAGAGACTTGGGACCCCAGGTAATGAAGAAGTCTGGTGTTTGTGGAAAGCTGAAGACATCCTCTTGGGGACAGAGGAGGGGAGTTGTTGGATGTGGAAACGTCAGAGTGTGGGCCGGGACATAGATAAAGTCTAGACTGTAAAGAAAAATTAAAGAGTTAAAGAACACATTTTATTTAATGTAAATATTATACATTGTAAATATTATTGTATTTATTGTTAGTCTAGCATGATATCACTTAGGTATTTCAAATTCACATGTACTAGATTAAAATACGAACATTCTTCTAAAATATTTAGTCCTCTGAATTTGCTAATTATATTAGCATTTTACTTAATCATTAATTTAAATATTTAATCATTTAGTATAATTCTATAATTCAAGTGACTTTACTACTATCATGTATATTCTTTAAAGTTTTAGAATGTAGAAAATAAACAATAATTCCTCACTTTAAAGATCATCTTTGGGCATGCTCAGTGAGCTTCCTTTGATTAGCATGAAAAACAACTTATGTTAGCTTTTCAACTCTAGTAAATAAAGTTTACTGCTTAATATATTTTCCTCTGTAATATGGCAAATAGCTATATCAACTAGGCTAGTGGACTTGTGGTTCTAGATGTTACTGGATTAATTCTATTAAATTTAAGCCTCCTTTAAAATATCATATATATGATTAATATATACATATGTGCATGTGTGCATATATAATGTGCATATATGTTTATTCTAACTACAAAATAACTAGAATACTTCAGTTTTCCAATACCAATTTATTTTTATAATGTTTATTTGAGTTAATATTCATTGAATATATAATGAAAGCAGGTATTAGTATAGAATATGTGTGAATACATCTGTGAAAACATAAATCATAATTAGGTTACATTCCAACAATGGACTAAACTATGAGTCATTATATATATATATATATATATATATATATATATATATA
>JANHMN010000014.1:52793556-52803745 GCA_030674055.1 Rhabdomys pumilio
ATATATATATATATATATATATATATATATATATATATATATACATATATATATATATATGCATGGTTGCATGCATGTATACATATGGACTACATTATTCATACTATTTTCACAGAATTCAGCTCATTGTAAATATCATGCCTAACTATTTTTGTAATAGGATTTAAATCAGGAAACCCAAGTCCTCAGAACAGGAATAATAATTCAAATCCTGAATATTATTTTACAGTCTAGAACTACTTTGAAAGACTTAGATGGCAGAAATTGTATGTTTTGTATACACATTAGCATAAGGATGAGAGCAATGTATCCAGGAACATTTTCCAAAAATGCAGTGTAACTTTCAGTAATAAGAAGCTCACAGCTTTGCTAATTGTTCAGGAGAGTTTAACTGTCACTAATCCTTTTTGTTTAATAACTGGCTAGTACTAAGAAGCAAAGTGACCTTTGAAAATGCCAACCACCGAGCATGACTTGATGTGAAATCTTCAGGAGAGTAGCGTTCTTTACAGCACGTAGCTGCTCTGGAAGCTGTCACTCTTTTCTTTTCTGTGCCAAAGTTGTATCAACTCTCAGTTGACACATAAGCACAGTGACAGTTGTTTCTCGTTAAAACCATCTGAGTAAAGAACCCAAAGAACTTTCAGGAAAAAAAAATTATGTGTGAATTATGTTTTCCAGCAATTATTTTAATGTGGTTTATTCACTTAATGAGAAAATACAATTTTTAATATATCCAAAAAATGTACATATTTGACAGTAGTTTAGTGACAATTACTATATATGTTAAGATCGTCATATGGTTAGAAATATTTAGAATTACAGTATTTGTATGATTCCATAGTCAATTATAAACTACTGTTAAGAACACAATTGAACAAGATAGAATAAATACTTATGATAGTGGTTACACTTAGCAAACTAAACTTAAAAATTAATGCATTATTTAAACATAATTCACCATCTTTCACCTTTAATATTGATGCTAGTAAAATTATATTTTATGTGGAGTCTGATGGACACAAAGTAGAATATACCAATAAAAGGATATATTTCTTATCTCCAAATATCTATTCTTATTCTTATTCTTGGAATATGGTGACTTGTAGACTCAGGTGTTCCAACACTTCTGCAGGAATTATGTGAGAATGTTGTGGGAACTTCTGGAGACCATTTGCTTGTAGGATGTAAATAATAGGCTACCAGCTTTCGACTTATCCATAAGGGAACATATCATGTTCACTCCTCCTCCTGACAACTTCAACACTATGATCAGGCACCTCCTGCCATTACCACCATATGTCTCTGTCTCCAATTGCATTCTGTCAAATCCTAATCCAAAATTAATCTTTTATTCTTTTAATTGTTTCTTGCTAGGCATTTGGAGACATCATTGAAAAAAGTTGCTAATATGAACCTGAAGATATATTTAAATTACTTAATTAGAACTCAATTGTCTTGTAATAGCCATCTGAAAAGTAGTGAGAGAAAGTCATGTTATATTTGAGTTTAAGACTGTTTTGGGTACAAAGTAAGACATACTCACAAAATTAAAACAAAACAAGATAAGCAGATTACAGGAATGATTTTCAAATTAAATAAGTGCTTATCAAGCAAACAAATGAAATCATTAATGCTAAAATGATCTTAATATTAGAATCCTAAATAATACAGCACTGAAATTTCAAGAAGTAAGAAAAAATTTCTTTAATGGTTTTGATGCCACCAAAATCTTCTTCTATTTACCACAATCCTGAGCAAAGTGAATCCCTCAGGATTTATTTAATTTGAAAATCATTGCAAATTAAAGAACATGGAATCATAAATTTATTGGGAAATTAGAGTAGAAAAATATTAAACAGAAGTTTATACATGAAAATGTCATTAAGTACATATTTCATGAACAAATACAGAAATAAAATACTATGTTAGAAATTATGCTACTACTATTACTGCTATTACTCTACTACTACTAATAATAAATATCATTACATTAATTGGTTTCAAAATGTTACTATACTTTAGTTGCTGTATAACTATCAACAAAATGTGTAGTGATTCATATTTAAAACTCACAAGGAACAATAGAATAAGATACAACAAAAGGTACCCATCTACCTATAGTTAACGTGCTAAAATATAATAGAGTATAAATAATACAGTTACTAAATCTATTTTTGAAGAAGGCAAATTAAAATAATTTGTGAAAATTTTAGCATATTAATAATATATTCTGTGGAGTTTGCACATTGAATTGTAAAATTGTGAATGGGGCCCTTCCAGTCTGGGCCTGAGCACCAAGCAGATTTCGGGTGGCAGCTCTGCCCCCAATCTCTAAGAATCCAGAGGAAGCAGGACTCCCAGGTGCTCTAACCCTGGCATTATCTTAGGTAAGTAGACAGCAATGCCTGCCCCAAAACAGGGAGAAACTGGAACCCACTAGGACCCAGGAAGTCACTCCTGGCCTGAGCAGATTTTGGGCCTCAGCTCTTACCCCAGTAGCAACACCCATCCCACACAGTTTTGATAAAACCAAGATAATAGGAACAACATGCTCCAGTCAGATATAGGGCAGGTAGCACTAAGGAGATCCAGATGGCAAAAGGCAAGTGCAAGAACATAAGCATCAGCCACCCAGGGTACCTGGCATCATTAGAACCTAGTTCTCCCACACAAGAAAGTCCTGAATCACCCATAGTACTAGGAAACCAAGATTCAGATTTAAAATCACTTCTAATGATGATGATAGAGGACTTTAAGAGAGACATAAATAATACTCTCAAAGAATTTGAGGAGAATACAGGTAGACAGGTAGAAGCCCTTAAAGTGGAAACAAAAAAATCCCTTAAAGAATTACAAGAGAACACAACCAAACAGGTGAAGGAATTGAACAAAACCATTCAGGACATAAAAATGGAAGTAGAAACAATCAAGAAATCCCAAAGGGAGACTACCCCAGAGATAGAAAACCTAGGAAAGAAAACAGGAGTCATAGACACAAGCATCACTAACAGAATAAAAGAGACAGAAGAGAGAATCTCAGGTGCAGAAGATACTACAGAAAATATTGACACAACTGTCAAAGAAAACACAAAATGCAAAAAGTTCTTAACACAAAGTATCCAGAAAATCCAGGACACAATGAGGAGACCAAACCTAAGGATAATAGGTATAGATGAGAGTGAAGATTCCCAACTTAAAGGGTCAATAAACATCATCAACAAAATTATAGAAGAAAACTTCTCGAATCTAAAGAACGAGATGCCCATAAACATACAAGAAGCCTATAGAACGCCAAATAGACTAGACCAGAAAAGAAATACCTCCCATCTCATAATAATCAAAACACCAAGTGCACAAAACAACGAAAGAATATTAAATGCAGTAAGGGAAAAAGGCCAAGTAACATATAAAGGCGGACCTATCAGAATTACACCAGACTTCTCACCAGATAATATAAAAGCTAGAAGATGCTGGACAGATATCATACAGACCCTAAGAGAACACAAATGCCAGCCCAGACTACTATACCCAGCAAAACTCTCAATTACCATAGATGGAGAAACCAAGATATTCCAAGACAAAACTAAATTTACACAATATCTTTCCACAAACCCAACATTACAAAGGATAATAGTAGAAAGCTCTAATACAAGGAGGAAAATTATGCCCTAGAAAGAGCAAGAAAGTGATCCTCTTCCAACAAATCCAAAAGAAGATAGCCACACAAAGATAATTTCACCTCTAATAGCAAAAATAATGAGAAGCAACAATCACTGTTCCTTAACATCTCTTAATATCAATGGACTCAATTCCCAGTTAAAAGACATAGCCTAATGGACTGGATACATAAACAGCAACCAGCATTTTGCTGCATACAGGAAACCAGCCTCAGTGACAAAGACAGACTCTACCTTAGAGTAAAAGGCTGGAAAACAAATTTTCAAGCAAATGGACCTAACAAACAAGCTGGAGGAGCCATTCTAAAACCTCCAGCCAGAGGATCTCATGGCTCCACCTGTATAGATAGTTGAGGTGGCCTTGCCAGGCATCAGTGGAAGTGGACAGCCTTGATACCTGAAAGTTCAAATTCCCTAGTGCTGGGGAATTTCAAGAGCAGGGGGTTGGGAAAAAATAGGATAGTGGGAGCACACCCTCATAGTAATTGGAGGCAGGGGGATGAGGTAAGGGGATAGGCATCAGTGGAAGTAGAGGGCCTTGGTACCTGAAAGTTTGGATTCCCTAGTATTGGGGAATTTGAGAGCAGGGAGCTGAAAATGGAAGGTTGGAGGGGGTACACCCTCATAGAAACTCCCAGAATTATATGGATTAGACATGACAGAGGCAGGCTGCCAGAAGACTAGATTACAGAATTCAAACAAAATTATATCGATACTAAAATTTGTTTTGAGAATTGTATATTGGAGAATACACAGTCTTGGTGTATCTACTCATCAAGTGAGCTGAATAGACTTGTCTAAACCTCTGATGTCCTGGAATCCGATCTGGATCAGTGAAGACACAGTGGCTTATCAATTTACTCTTCCCCCTGCCCCTCATCTAATATCTCAACACTCATAATCAGCTTGAAGTTAATGAAGTTAATGAAGAGTTGGCGCTCCTATTCCCTGGGCTTGGAGACTGAGGTGGTTAATAGTGGGCTCTCTATGGAAAAGTAGTGTTTTTGATGGTACAGGAAGGATTAGCTAGGATTTATTGCATAGCCATAACCTATTCGTAGAAATATGTATAATTGTTATTAAGATGAAGTTATAATTTCTTAAATGGTAGAAAATTTACTTTGATTTCTAATTTAAGGTTTTCATTGGTACAAGCTTCTTATTGATATAAAGTGGGATTAATATTGTTACTCTCATAGGCATTGTGCTTATATAACACATTCAGGAATACAAGGCTTAGACCCAGTCCTTCTTTAATTTTTAAACTGACTTGAGATAGTTAGCCTGTGAGTTAAGGGCCTATAGCAAGTTCATGGCTCTGAGTTTATTGTTCGGGTGTTTTTTATATTTTATTTAGCTGAGAGGAGTTAACAAACAATAGTCCAGATTGCCTTACATGGATAGTTGGTTTGCAAAATGTAAGAAGTCCACAGAATTGACGTTACAAACATTTCTGTATTAATGTCCATTTTGATTGGAGACCTGTTTGCTCCTGACAGCTTCCTGTCTTGGATTCTAAGAAGAAATTGAGCATCTTCGGAGTTACTCCAGTTGTGGTGAGACAGCCACTAGACAAGAATCGCCTCTTTTCATCTACAGAAAAATCACTGTCCAGAAAAGGATACACTTGCAGAATAGTCGACTGATTATATCTACCAATACAGAGTAATCAGACCTTAATAATTCTGCATCCCTCAGTCTCTCAGATGATCTTGGGCCAGAAGGCTGAATATTGAATGCTCCAACGTTTTGTAGTATAGGGACTGTCCAGGTACTCAGTGGTTTCTATCATTTGTCTAAGTTTTAGAAGCTATGTTTGGTGCTTCCCATAATTTCAGTTAACTCAGTCATTCTGGATTTCTGATGGGGTTGAAGACTTATAGTCTCATAGCCATCCCTGGCTATTTACTTTGAGAGAAAATGTTTGAGAGGATGGTTTTCAGCTGACATTCATTCTAAAGCCAAGAAAAAAAGCCAGGTTCAGAATTAAGTCTTTTAGTTAGGAGGGACGACAGAGGTTCTGTTTAGTTAAAATAAAAATGATGGACTGGGTATTAGGTCTATCTTGTACCTTACTGACACAAATTGGTATAGTTATGCTCTATTTGTATTTTGAGAGAAATTATTATTTTAACAGGAAGGGTGATATGTAGAAGGAGCTAAGGTAGGAGGAGAACGGAGAGAAAGATAAGGAGTAAGGAGAGGATGAGAAAGAGAGGAGGAGCTAGGTGACAAGGGGGGGGGACACTGAGGTGGATGTTTGTGTGTCCCCGTCAGTCAAAGATAGTTGATATAGCTATTTTGGGTAATGGGTTACACTTCTGATTGATATTGAGCATTATCAAACTTATAAAGCCTTTGATTAACATAAAAAATAGTATAAAAGCAAAAGGGAGAAGGGGGTGGAATAGGGGTTTTCTAGGGAGGGGAAATGGGGAAAGGGGACGGCATCTGAAATGTAAATAAAATATCCAATAAAGATATGCTTAGTGCTTCCCATAACTTCAGTTAATCTAGTCATTCTGGATTTCTGATGGCGTTGAAGACCTATAGACTCATACCCAATCCTGGCTATTTACCTTGAGAGAAAAGATCTGAGTCGATGGTTTTCAGCTGACATTCATTCTAAAGCCAAGAAAAAGCCAGGTTCAAAATTAAGTGTTTTAGTCAAGAGAGAAGACAGAGATTCTGGTCAGTCAAAAAGAGGAGGGACTGGGTATTAAGACTATCTTGTACTTCACTGGTACAAATAGGAATAATTATGCTCTAATTGTATTTTGTGAGAAAAGTTCTATTTTAACAGGAAGGGTAATATGTAGGAGGAGCTAAGGGGGAAGGAGCACCGAGAGGAAAAGATGGAGTAAAGAAAGGAGAAGATGAAGTAGGTGAGAAGCTAGGTAATGAGAGAGAAAAAGAGAGAGAAAGAGAGAGGGGGCATGGAGGCAGAAGTTCACGTGTCTCCACCAGTCAAAGATAGTTTACATAGCTAGGTTGAGTATTAGGTTACACTTCTGATTGAGCATTACCATACTTATAAAGCCTTTGATTAACATTTAAAAAAAATGTATAAAAGCAAAAAGGAAAAGGGGGCATGGGATAGGGGTTTTCTAGGGAGGGGAAATGGGGAAAGGGGTTGGCATCTGAAATGTAAATAAAATATCCAATAAAAAATATTTTCACATAAAATAATTGTGAATGGGAAAACAAATCAAGAGAATCATGAACTACAAAGTAACATGAGAAAATCTTTAAGGAAATTTTGATCAATATAGCGATTTTGGAGAGGAAACACAAGAGACTGTATGATAGTTTTAATTCTTAATTTAACACAATCTATATTCACCTAGAAAAGCATCTCTGAGCATGTCTGTCTGTGAGTGATTAACATGGTTACATTAATTTGTATGGAGATATATCTTAGTGGAAGACAAAATTCCCTGAACTGGGCAACCATGGATGGTCTAATTGGAGAAGTGAGCTGAGAAGCATACAGATATTCATTGTTGTCTTCTGACTTTTAGACATGGTGTGTCCACCTGTTTGCAGGTGATACTTGATTTACTGACTTCCCAACCACTCCTAGGCTGGAATGGAGAATGAGAATACACCTCTATCCCTTAAGTTGATTTTGTCAGAGAATTCTATAACAGCAACAGAAATGAAACTAAGAGGTACAAGAAATGAAAGTAATAATAAGCAAAAGTGATTACCTAAAACTAAAACAAAAAATCAAATATAACAAGAAAATAATCACCATGTTCACCATGTTATATTCTGCATAATGAGAAAATAGTTTTGTAAATTAAATTTCTGATTGAGCCTTATATCAAAATTAGATGAGGAACTCAAAAAAAAAAAAAAAGGCAAATGGCAAGAATAAGCAAATAAAATCATGTAAGTAAAACTGGGGGAAGTAGCAAATAGCAAACTCACAAAAATAATGTATCTGCCAGGAAGAGGGAAGTACAATCAAAGCTTTGTGTTTGTCATACTGTTCTCATGGCTTGTCTGTCGGTCCAGCACACTGTGGGGACTGTCACCCCTGGTCAGGAGGTCCTGGCTTGTATAAAGAAAGAGATGGGCAGGCCAAGATTAGCTGCTCTTATTTATGTTTCTTGTCACTATTCCTGCATGACTTCCTGATTTGGCTTATTTACTGGTGAATTGTAGCTAGAAATGTAAGCCAAATAAATTATTTTCTCCGATGATGATGATGATAATGATGATGATGATATGGTATCCATTAGATCATTAAAATGTTAAATATTATTATTCATCTGAAAAACCTGAACAAAATTTTATACATGGACTGAGTGCACTGAAGTGTCCTCACAGTCACTCAAATGAGGTAGGTGGTATCACCTTAAAAATAAACTCTGAGTTACCAATAATGTGCTGGCCTAACATTAAGGAAAGGAAAGTACCTTCTATTTCATCAGTTAACAAAGAACAAGGCCTGAATTGAGTACGGAGTGTGATAAAAGCATCACGTCTTATTTGGCCTAACAGTATATTATTACCTTTGGTTGTGAGTTCCAGCAAAAGTTCACATCGTTTACATATATAACACACAAGACATTTTTATCATAGTTTATTCTCACAATACCTATTCTTCACATGCTAATATATATGAACATCATTTTTTTTTTTTACAAATTGTAGTGGCTCATAGGGCATAACACTAATTGAAAGCATTAGGACATATATCATTTTTTTGGAATGGATGAGGACTTGCTATGGTGTGGGCTTGTTAAAGCCAACAGAGAAGCTCAACCCAGTCCTTGTGGTTCATCCTCACTTCCTACTATCTGTGAACGCATAGAACCTTCAGCTAACTCTTCAGCACTATATCTGCCTGCCTGTATCCATCCTTGCTGCAAAGAAGATAGTGCACTAACCCTTTGAATATAAGTCAGCACAACCTGCAGTTTTCCTTTTTAAGAGTCGCCATGTTCATGGTATCTCTTCACAGTCATAGACCCTAAGATACTATGAGTATCTTAAACTCATAAGTTAAACTCAACTATGGTTTCCATCCACATTGTGATTTTTTTCTTTACACTTTGTTTTTCTTTTATTAAAAACTGTTTATCTCAATTAATATATATGGTTTTGGTTTCCCTCGCTGTCTTTCTCCAAATTTCCCTGAACAAACGTCTTTCTGGATCTAGTTATTTTCTGTCTCTCATTAGGAAAAAATAGGCTCCCAAGAGATAATGATATAATATATAATTTATTAATATATAATGTATATATAATATAATGATATGTGTTATATAATATTACTTATCATTGAATTATATTTTATTTATTATATTATACAATTATGTAATATATAATTATATATAAATATAATATATTATTAATATATAATGAAATGCACATATAATAATATATAATACATTGGAATTATAAAACAAATGGAAAGAAAAGAACTTAAGAGACAGCATTATTTTAAATCCTTGCCCCTCTGCAGGACTCCTGTGTATACTGGTTCTGAAGTTGAACACTAGCCTTGCAGTCACAATGACTTCTTTGATTCTTGCTGTAGTTTCAAATGCACATCAATTCCCACTTATACCTCCCTCCTCTAAATCTTCCGTGCTTGATCCCATCTTAATCCAATCTTCCCCTGTGTTTCTGTCTTGCATCAGATAACATAAATGGATTTCTTAGAAAAGCTTTTACATTTTATTATCTCTTCTTTATTTTTTTTAAGATTGCAATAATCACAGGGTGAAATGAAAAATAAACTAAGTGCAAATATGAATCTCTCTCTTTTGTAGTCAGTGATGGATGTGAGCTGGGGCTGCAGAACAGACAGTTTCTGGGTTATATTAACATCTATGCAGCAGCAGCAGCATCTTCTGGACAAAATGGAAAAAAAAGTGATGCTGAGAGATTATAATTAGTATGAGAATTTCATTTGGCAACATTTCAGTTTATTTTCTTCAAATAATTTTTGGAAGTACAAATAAATTGGATAGAAAGTTAACATTGTATGAGCTGTATTGTTCACGTATCTCAAAATTAACATCACTTTAAGAGAAAACATGATTTGAACACGGTTGCACACACTTTAAATTTTGTTACCTAGGAGGGGATAAGAAAAGATTTCTGAATTTGAGAACATCATGTCCTAACATTGAGTTGCAGGGCAGCCAGGGCTGAAGGGTGAGACTCTCTTTCAAAAAGTGAAACAAAAAGGAAGCAAAAATGTGAATAACATTCCTGTGTTAAGTATAAAATATATTTAAAATAGAAGTTTTAATATTAAAGGTAATTATACACATTTTTATTTGACATTCACATTTCACCAAACAACAATCTCTCTCTTTTATTTTTTTTGAATTGATATCTTTTTGAATCATTGCTGCAAAAGAGAATTGACAATTCAAGAGATCTTGTTATTTTGGTTATTACAATTACAATTGTGACATTGGCTCTTGAGTGTCTTTGGGTATATGTTAGTGCACATGTGTGTGCTGTATACACACACGTACTATATA
>JANHMN010000014.1:52803755-52814542 GCA_030674055.1 Rhabdomys pumilio
TATATATATATATATATATATATATATATATATATATATATATATTTGCATGTATATATACGTGTGTGTGTGTGTGTGTGTGTGTGTGTGTGTGTGTGTGTGTGTGTGATGGAGACTACCTCTGTGTGTCCAGTTGTCTCTCCTTTTTTGTATCATGAGACAGAAGAACCTGGAGCCAGGATGGCAACAAGCATGCTCTACTGAAACTTAGTCTCCCACAGCTCTAGGATTAAAGGAAGACAGACACAGAATTGTTTTTCACAGGTGTTAGAGATTTAAACACTGGTCCTCATGTCTGCTTAGCAAGTCCTCTTACTTAATGAGACATCCCAGCAACAGCTCATCATTCCAAGCTCACTGTTGAGTGGCCAGGTGCTGAATGAACAACCTGTTATATAATAGCAAACCTATTAGTAGGAGAACTTCCTGGAATTATCCCAGGTCATTGGGTCTTTGTCCTTGTAAGGTCTTTTTGCAATGTTATCCTTTCTTGTCCTTGATATCATTTCATGCTGTGATTAAGTGAAATTCTTTACCTTTGTCATATATTTCTCACCATGCTTTGGGAAGCCCTGCCTCATCCCCCAAATTACAGAAACCCAGAACACCCTTCCTGAAACATCAGAATATAATACCTTAAATCTTCTCCCTCTCTAATAATTGATCTTAGATATTTTATTACAGTGATGGAAATTTGACTATCACATGTATACAGGTGCTTATTTTTCTTTTGGCATGACACAGATGGTTGATTAATTGCTAGCTGAACATTGAAATATATGGCAAATTTATTGGCCATGTTTTTGTTAATCTATATTTTAAAATAAAATTCTTTTTACATTCATTACCTAAAGGCATTATTGGAATTTGGTATGGACAGCAATAGGAAGAAGAATAAAAGCCAGTAATCATGTTATCTATGTAGTACTGTACTTAACTGTTTGATGAATATGACATTCATGTTTAGATGCATGCCAAATCATGGAATTGTGCTGTAGACTTGACTGCACTAGAAAATCAGTAGCTGCCCACCAATTAACAGGTATATATGTAACAAAAGGAGTATTTCCGTCCTGCTCTTTCTTTGAATAAATAGGCTACCTCATAACTTAAGAAAACTGTTTTCTTCTATAAAGTCTTAAAAATAATGTAATTGAAGTATGAGGCTTACATCAAATGATCCTGTGAAATGACCTAAAATTTTTGTTTGTACTGGGTATCATAATGTCATCTATTTGGAGCATAACAGTTATGTTTGTACTCTGTAACTTTTCTCCTCAAAACAGTTTTAAAATGTTGTAATTTTCTTGGCACTTTTGTTGTATAAATCAGCAGTTTTGACTTTAGGTTTGAATATTGTTTACATGCACACATCCATACAGAACTGAAAGAATTAAAATTAAATTCATGGTGTGGTTTTCACTATTTTATTCACTGCTGGGGCCTTAGTGTTTGCACTTATGCACTTGTTTCCAGTCAGTGTGCTGGTCTCTCCAAATATTTACCTATGTTTACTTTACTCAGGATTGATAGGGCTTTCTTCATTGCAGGTAGACAAATATCCTTCCATTCAGAGGTTGGCTTACTTTGGGGAGAAAGCAGATGGTGCCTAGAAATATAATTTTATAAAATATAAATGAACTCACAATACCAAATAATTTTGTAAACTACATGTCACCTAATGAAGGTATTTTCTATATGCTGCAGAGATGCTTTGTACTCTGCAAAAGAGGCAAGACCTGTTAAAATGCTTCATAGAATCCTAGTGACATGAACACCTGCCTCGCAAATTGTCTTTTAAATTTTTCCTCTTAAATTTTTACAGAGAAAGCATTTCCTCCTTAGACCACACTGGAGCCTAAGTTATGGAGAACACTCACTAGGTTGTTATTTATTGAGTGCGTGAAGGAGATATTGTCTATCTTTTGTTCCTGTACAAGGTAGCTGTATAGATATTAAAACATTGGCTTCAACTATATAACTAATTTAAGTAAACAGCAATTTTCTCTTTTGTTTTTCTATAGATTTCCTTGTTTATTTAGAAAAAAATTTATTAAACAACACCAGAGTATGTGACCACTGAGTGGTAGAGTGATCAAAATAAATTTCAAACTCTACATGTTGATTAGTTATTGGCAAGAAACTACCAGGGCGTAGAACAGTGTTTCTCAACCTGTGATTCACTACACTTTTGGGTATTGAACGACACTTTCACAAGGGTTGTCTAAGATCAGCATTAATCACAGATAATTATATTATGGTTCATAAGAGTAGGACAATTTCTCTAATAAAGTAGCAACAGAAATGATTTTCTGGTTGTGGATGCTCACAATATGAAGAGTTGTATTAGTTGTCAAAGATTTAGGAAGTTTGGGTACCACAGCCTTAGAGTAACATAAAGTAAAATAATTAATGATGATGATGATGATGATAATAACATAACCTGAAAATCTTGTTAATTATATTAAGATTTAGTATAAAATTTAAACTTTAAAAGAATCTCATGGACACAGCTTCAGTGATCAGAAACTAGTGGTCCAAGCATGTATAAGATCATGGTTTTAACTTAATTTCCAATGTTTTTCAAGTAGTCTTTGAAAATTATGGAGAATAGCGCTAGATGTTTTCTGCATGTTATCCATTTGAAGCTTTCTATACTGGTCTATCAGCATTAAAAGTTCTTGGAATAAGGGTGAGAGCTATGCTAACATGTGACCGTCAGAGTAAATATAAAGTATGCAGTTGGAAATTATGCTGACTTAGAAACCTGGTTATCATGATCAATACATAGAGCAACATTGAGGATCAGACCTGTCATTTGGGATATTGCTGTGTTCTTGGTGTTTGTTGCTGAAGGTGATTTTACTGGTAATCTTTTATTCTTATTCCTTCAAGTCTGTGTTCTGTCATGAGCAACCCCTGACATTCCCTCTTATTTTGCTTTGTGACCTTCTGAAGTCTTCTTTTGGACTTCTTTAAATATCTACATAGATTATCACAGAGATGAATGGTTTTGTAAGGATGTTTGTGTTTAGGTGCACATGCACATACAAGATTGTCTGAAGGTCCATGAAGTTCTAACTGTTTGAAAATACAGTTCCTCTGTTGGAGGTTCAAGATCAATTACATGTTATGTAATAATGTCTTATATACATATTAGTGTGTGATTGTTTTTAGAAGAATTTCACTGTATAGTTCTAGCTACACTGAAACTCTCTATGTAGGCCAGCCTAAACTTGAACACACATATATCTACTTACAAGGGCTGGCATTAAAGGGCCAGCCTAAACTTGAACACACATATATCTACTTACAAGGGCTGGCATTAAAGGGCATATATCACACTTTCAAGGGCTGGCATTAAAGGCATGCACCACAATGCCTACCATGTGTGGGGCATTTATGTCCCAGGAATGATGGAGGTCTTCAAGGATTTCAGATTTGTCTAACAAGTATATATTTGCATCAACTGATGTGACTTCCATGGAAGAGCTTAGAATTGAATAATTTATACTGAATATTTTTTACATGAGTAATTGTTTTCATATTTTCCCCAATGAATGAATTCTGAAATAAATAGAAAATAAAAAGACCTTAGTGATGAATAAATGTACAGGGATTTTAAAACAGATTAAACAGTGCAAAGCACTTGGCAAAAATTTACACTCAGAATGGCAGCTATCCTGTTTGTTTTTCGAGCTACCAAAGATTTAGACAGAGAGAAACGAAGCACAACAAGTTAAAATACAATAAATCTTACATGTAAATATGGGAGTCCAACTACTATAAATATTGAATTCCACCTGCTATTCTTACCATTCCACTCTAGATTCTGCAGAAGAAACAAATTCACATTAGAATATCATGCATTATAAAATTTAATTTTTGAAATTTTGAAGAAGCTGTAGCTCAATTGACTGAGAGAGAAAGAGAGAGAAAGAGAGAGAGAGAGAGAGAGAGAGAGAGAGAGAGAGAGAGAGAGAGAGATAATAAGCATGTCTTGCTTAAAACAACTTGAAAAATATTTAAAAGATTTTAGGATATATGTAAATTTTTAGTATAACATTGAACAATATTTTCAGTACATTAAAATATACTCTAGGAAGATTGTACAAAGAATGTTTGATTAAAAAATGTTAGCAACTATATTAAGAATTTGTGGAGAGAACTGGAAGCAGAGAAGACACTAATATTGGAGTGTAAAGGAAATAATAAATTAATAAAAAAAGAATTTTAAAAATATTACAATTCTTTTATAAAGAGGGGAAATATTAAAAAAGTCTATGTTTGGTGGATTTTTTTTTAATTTTTAAAGGATTCGAAGGTGATTGTAGATAGAGCCATGGCTGCTCAGAAATATCTTAGAATTTTTTTATGAATGTGTGAATTAATAAATGGATACTTTATAAAATTACCAACAATGTATACATTAACCATAAGGTATTAAACTTAGTGTCCATTCCAATATTTACATATCTTCAAATTTTTATGAATATGTGAATTAATAAATGGATAATGTATAAAATTGCCAGCAATGTATAAATTAAGCCTTGGTAGTGTGAGATTAAGCAGCCTCATGAATACTTGGACTATGGTACATAAGCTTTTTCAGATTGAAAAATCTTTCATTTGAAGGAATAAATATCCAGTTAAATAGGAAGAAACACTTCTGGCTTATTAAAATGGAACAGAAATTCATTTTCAAATGCAAAATGTTATCACTATTTTGTGCAAAACAGAAACATTTGCTTGTTTAAAGGTATATTCCTAAATTTCTTGGTCAGAGATGCACTGATTACATTCCCTTCATATAGGACTAACTAGCACTACATTTTGCTCCACTCCATCACATTTTGTAATGACTTTAAAGAAGTTTAATTTCATAATTAACTCTGAATTGAGCTCATACTAAGTAGATGCACATGTTCTGTCTGCTGATCATGTTTCCTAATGAGTTACTTATGGCATAATTAGCACATGGGTACAGTGTTTCTATCTTAGTAAGTCACAAACAGTTGGATTCACATGAAACAGTGACGTCTAGTGTTTCATAGATTCAGTACCTTTGTTCATGATACAGTATGAAATTTAGTGTCCACCCCATACTTGTTCAATAAGGGTGGACTTCAAAATGGATTCCACAGACTGCAAGTGCAAAAACAACACGCAGTATATAAACTTAAGTTTCCTTGGGGATGTGGGAATGTTTGATTTCAAGCACTTTCAGAAACTCTTCTTAATGACTTTAGTACCATGAAGAGAATTACCAGACTTCATTTAAGACATAATAATAAGTGAAGTTATTGAAGAATTTTGCTCTTTATTCAGAAGTATATTTTAGTTACAATTGTTTCTAGTAAAGGACAAATTTGGCTTAGCAATTTACAAATTGTGTCTGAGTTTATGATATTAATGACCAGTGAATCTGAAAAAAAAATCTTACTGACCAGTGAATCTAAAGAAAAAAAAAGAAAGAAGAAGAAGTTACTCAAGAAGTGGGATGAGGTTGTAGGTCAGGTTAAAGATGGCTTTTGAATCTTCATAAGCCTATGGATTTCATTGCTTGTTCTAAATTCTGGAAACAGTTTTATATACCCAGTGGAAAAACAATCAGAAGGTCAATTTTAACTTTGTCTACACAGCAAGTTCAAGTCCAGTCTAGGTTACAGGAGACCCTGCTTCAAAACCTTACAAATAGAAACAAATACATTTTGAAATATAAATATATTAATAGCTTATTTTTTTTTTTAGTTTTATTTAGTTCCTTTTTGAAGTGGGGATCTGAAAAGAAGGTCATACTAAGAGTGAAGTCATTATTATTGTTTGTGTTATTTATTGCATATTTCCAAAATATTTATGTTTTGAAGCCCAGATACCTAGCATAAGAATGTTCAAAGTTGTGGCTTTCAGAGGTAGTAGCTCAAAGATGAAGCTCTCCAATGGGCTAGTTTATTTTGAAATTTATAACTGAAGGACTTGGTAGTTGGTGGAAGAACTATTGGAAGCAGAGTATGGTTTGATGACATAGGTCATTGATAGTGTGTTTTTGAAGGGTATATCTTATCCCTAGAACCTTGTTGCCTTGTCCCCGGTATTCATTGAGTGAATAGTCCTTTATGTTAAACACTCCGAGATCTATGATACTGTGACTTGCCAGAGGGCCACAGCAGAGAAATCATATAACCATGGCTGAACATTCCTAAATCTGAGACAAATTGAATTTTTCCTACTTAATTTGTTTTTTATCAGTTATTTACTCACAGCAAGTAAAAGATTACTAGTACACCTATTAACCTAAATGTCTTTGTTCTGAAAGAATTCTTTGATTAATTTTAGTGAGAGCAAATATCAGTAGGAACAATCTCAAGTATTAGAAATATAATAAGCTAAGGCGGAAGGAGCACTGAGAGGAAGAGATGGAGTAAGGAGAGGAGAAGATGAAGTAGAGGAGAAGTTAGGTGATGAGTGAGAGAAAGAGAGAGAAAGTGAGAAGGAACATGGAGGCAGATGTTCACGTGTCTCCACCAGTCAAAGATAGTTTATATATCTAGGCTGGGTATTGGGTTACACTTCTGATTTAGCATTACAATACTTATAAAGCCTTTGATTAACATTTAAAAAGATTGTATAAAAGCAAAAAGGAAAAGGGGGCATGGGATAGGGGTTTTCTAGGGAGGGGAAATGGGAAAACGGGATGGCATCTGAAATGTAAATAAAATATCCAATAAAAATAAGAAATATAAACAACAATGTGAATGACAATTCTTACTCATGTTGTCTCCTCCCCATGTCTGCTATCTTCATCGTTCTTGTTTTATAGCTATACACCTTAGTAATCATTTAATGTGTAACTCATTTGTACATATCCTTGTCATTGATATGTTATTAAATCCATCTTGATGTTATTTCATTTATTCAATAAATAGTTTTGAAATCATATAACTAATGTTCATATGCATAATTTAGATGGTAAAGATATTTTATATCAAGTAAGAATGATTGCAAAATCTGTTTTCTCATTTTCAATTCCAAAATTAAATTACAGTTACATCATCACTTCATTCTCTCTACAACCTCTGACATCATTATCCCTTCTCAAATCTGTTCCTTTTTTCTTGATAGAATAGTTATAAACATATACATAAACACACATACACACACAATACATACTTGCATGCATGCACACAGAAGCACAAACACATAAAATATATAAATATAAATTTGAAATAACTTTAGTGTTGCTTGTATTTTATGTATCGAGTCCCATATCTTTGGTATAGGATAATCAATTAGGAGGCTCACCACAGGTGAACGATTCTCCTTACTCAACAGTGGTTAATTGCCTGTATCTCTGTTTATGGGTGGAGTCTTATGAAAGCTACCCCTTCTAAATTAGCAACTGTGTTATCCTTAATCAAGTCCTGTTTAGGTGATGGTATATTTTAGGTTTCATGGACGTATTCCCCTTCTTATTAGGAGACAAAATCTCAAAGCAAACTTTCTGGTACTATGGCTCTTAAAATCTTTCTGACCTCTCCCTAAGTTAATTGCTGAGGCTTGGATGTATTAGTAATTCTATAGATGTATCAGTTCTAGCTGAACACATCATGGTCAGTCTTTCTTAGTGTTTTGACCTGTCATCCTTTTCTGTATTGTTCGATATCTGTCATGGAGAGGCAATTTTTTTGAGGAGGGATGAGAAATACTCTTATTTGTAGATGTAGGCAAAAGTCATAAGTTTTTAGAAAGCAGTTAAGAATTATACTGGTGAAGTAAATGGCAGTAATACATTCTCCTCTATAACCCATGACCTAACCCATAGGGAGCTGTCTAGGTTTCCAGTGCCAGGAATGATTTACCCCCTCTTAAGTGAGACTTAAGTTTGGTTAGACAGCTGTTTTTACCACGGTTGCACTTTGACATGCTAATATTTGTTGATAATTTTTGTTGATAATTTTGATGATAGGCATCCCATCGAGGAAGACTTCAGATTGCTTCCTTCACTTGGCAGCTATCTCTGCACCTGTCAATGCTACAAAACTGGTCCTCTGAGAAAATGCTTTGGGGCAAGTTCTAGCTTGATTCATCTGAGTCTTGTGCTCAGTATATGGTGTTTTCATTGATAGAAACCTATTTTTGACTTCCAGAAAACAGCCAAAAGTAACAGCAGTAGATTTTATTGTTGTGATAGATACTTGGGTTTCCCTGACCAACAACCTGAGAGTAGGTCTCACATGCCTGGCACTAGGGTTTTTGTTCAGCAGTGGAGGGAATTGTGAATTCTCAGTGGCTTAAATACATAACTGTCTTAAATAAAATGGAAATGTCAAGTTGTTTTCTTCACTCTCTGCTTTATTTTTATGTAATTAAAATGTATCATTACATATGCGAGGGTATGTACGATAGCGGTGAGCACATGCAATATGGCATTCATTTGGAGATCATAGGACAAGTAACTGTAGTCATTTTTCTCCTTCAGCCTTTAAGTGTGTTCTGAGTATCATACTCAGATGACGAGGATTACATTTAAGCACTAACTGACATGTGTAGCCAGTTTCACTCTGCTATCTTCATTCAAAGTCATATGCTGATAAACTCCTGTGTAGAAAAAATGTTATATGTATTTTTGGAGTAGGAAAGGAAGACACTCAATCACTTCCAGGGTCTTTGACTAAATGATATTTGTTCCCACAAATAAATTGTCAGTTTTTAAGGACTGAAATTAGTGTAAACCTCTTTTGGCAGTCAAGAGCAAACACTTACAGAAACAAATCAGTCAACGTTAAAACCCATATTAGGATACACCTCTGTTCCTTTCTTAAAATAGTTATTAAAGATTTGTAGTAATTCACCCTTGTTTCAACTCTGACAGGTTAATCAGTTTTAGCAATACATTCTGGAAATGTTAATAAACATTATACCCTAGTCCTTCAATTATTACTTTCAATTCTCCTCAAAGATTTGGAAATTAATCATGCTTATTATATACTTGGGACAGTTCAAGTTCTCTCTGACTCAAACTTGACCCCTCTCTCCCTCATCCAAAATTTTATTTTCAATCATACTATACTTTTTTTTTCCCTACTATTTGATTTACCATTATTGTTACACCAACATGTCCTTACACCAACATGGCCTTACACCAACATAGCCTTAAACTAGCATATTTTTCTCTCTGGATGAATGGTTGAACATTTTCTCTAAACATGATTTTCTTTTTCCTTGTTTTATTCATCATTCACTTGACATAGCAAGCTACTCTTCATACACTTGTATTCTGGTTTATATTTAATATTTCATTCATACAAGAAAATAAGACCATAATATTTCAAATGCCTGAAATATGAAAGGGACTTGATTGTTTAGACCCTAGAGTTGTAATCATTTAAATTATTAAAATATTATTCAATAAATCATGAAAATGACTCATACATTTTTAATCATATCTTCATTCTTCATTGAAATTAACTTTAAAATACTTTAAGTGTTCTGTTAGCATATATTCCTTAGCTAATTTGATTATATTTAATATGGTAATATGAACAACCCAATAAGGGACATGTTCTCTATTTTGTTGTTGATTAAGTTGTGGAAATTTGTCTTATAGTCCACAACTCCCAATTGTCAGTTTATGCTCAAAATAATCTAATTCAAACACAAAACCTCTAAAATCAAAGTACTCATAATCACCTCTATACCCTTAATAGCTTAGATACTATTTTTTAAAATTTCATATAGACTTATATCATTTGTTTTTTTTTTTTTTGATTTACTTTTGTTGTCAACTATTTTTTGTGTCCAACATAGGTTTTGGGTTTTTTGTTTTGTTTTGTTTTTTTTTCTATTTTGATTTCTTACATCATTTAGTATTCTCAAAAATTTTAATATTTCTAAAATCATAAATGGTATACTACGTATTTCATAATTTAAGTCATATAGAGATTTGTATTATTGTAACTTTATTTGTAAAGAGACACATTTTTTCCCGAAGTAAAGTGCATGGGACTTACTTTATAAAAGTGAAATTAGTTTTGTTAAGTTCTTCATTGTTATTTAATTTTTCTGATTATGTGGTATAAATATGCAGAATAAAAAGGCACTATAAACCCATCAGCATTTTAAAATTCATGGTTGAAGGACTGCGGCTCCAGTCCAGCATGAGGTACAGGGTAGGATTCCAAATAACTGTGTTTTCATGAGCAAAAATTGGCTTTTATGCAAATTTCTTCTTAATGGTTTCAACAGATTTTAATAGGAAATTTCAATCTATATGCTTTTGAATACTTCTGTCTCATTTTATAAAGTTCTAAATTTAGGGTTAGAGATTGTTCAAGTTTTTCATTACAATTATTGTTTACAATTTATTGTAAAATAGTTATAGAAGTATTCATTATTTTTGCCTGACGAAGCAGAAATACATCCAGTATCAACTTCAATTAAACACTACATTCAAATTTTTGGAATATATATTCATTATCACTAATATGAATTTCTCATTTTAGCTTTATGAAATAGTTATTTAATTTGATATATAAAATATGCGTTTAATATTGTATCTCTCATACAATATAAAATACAAATAATATAGTCAAGATGTTTATTATCTTAGTAGTCAATTACTAAGTCACACCAGTGATAGTGAAGATCTTAAAAAAAATGTGTACACGATTATGGAGTTAGTAGTAAGGCTAATTAAGAGAGCATTTAATATGATTGCTATGGTATTTATCCTTCTTCTTTTTCTTCTTCTTCTTCTTCTTCTTCTTCTTCTTCTTCTTCTTCTTCTT
>JANHMN010000014.1:52814552-52844821 GCA_030674055.1 Rhabdomys pumilio
CTTCTTCTTCTTCTTCTTCTTCTTCTTCTTCTTCTTCTTCTTCTTCTCCTTCTCCTCCTCCTCCTCCTCCTCCTCCTCCTCCTCCTCCTCCTTCTTCTTCTTCTTATCATTATTATTATTACTACTACTATTGAAAATTAATCAGGATTAAATATCAATTTTTATGTTTATTAAATTACATTACATAAAAAGAAACTGTTTTCTGAGGTTTTTGGCTGCCTCACAAATAAAATTGTACTAAATTTCCAAAAGATGTATTTTGACTGTTAAGAAAATAAATATAATTAGAAATTTGTATGATTAATTTACAACATTATATAAATACGCAATAGTTTACTATTAGCCTACTTCTTTGCTTCATGTTATGAATAAGATCAACTTTTTTAACCTTCTGTAAATTATTTAAATGTCTTGCTTCAACGCTTCCTAAAATGAAAAATAAGAAGCATTAGCTCTGTTTTTTGTTGATAATAAATGTATATGATTCTGAATTCTTAAAATAAAAGGCAGTTTTGAACATATCACTACCTTAAATTCCATAGAAATCAAGAATGTGGAGACTTTGCTCTTTATTACAGTGTCACGTGTGATATCTCATGAGTCTTCCTTAGTATACTTGCCTTAGCTGTCTTTTATGATAAATTAACATATATATTTTTTCAATGACTGTTGACACAAGTGATATATATATATATATATATATATATATATATATATATATATCACACACGCACACACACACACACACACACACACACACACACACACACACACACACATCAGAGTCATTGAGCACCTAAGCAGCTCTGGATTCTGCTTAAATCCAGTTGCAGTGACATAAGTCACTTGGGCATTCTCATGACATTCTGGCAACAAATAACTGCAAGTGAATGGGAAGTTACAAGGGCAGAATTTACTTCATTTACCAATTGCAAACTGCAATCTCATCATCTTGGCTTGGAAAGATTCAATAAAAATACTTCTTTTTACAACTGTCAAGTACAGAGTTTGGGCCAATTACAGCATAGACACTTCCTTTTCTAGCTCTACATTTGTGAGTTTTATGTACAAACCAATCAAGACTATTTACTTCATTTAGAACTTCTCCTGCCAAAAAGGTAATTTCATGTATAAATGGGTTCAATCTGGGAAGCTATCCAAAGAAAGCTGCTCAGGTGAGTAACTATGTGATTTACATGCAGGTGCAAGCTATAAACTTGGAAGTAGTTTGAAAATGGTAAGTAAAGATATAGAGCAAAGCTGTGTTAACTAGACAGGTATATCACTTTCCTTCTGTAATTTTAAGCACCCTAGAAAACATTTTGCCCTTTGTTTTATATTATTTTAAATATTTACAACAATATGTACTCCTTGGAGGTTTTCTTATGCAATTTAATTATAGGAAAAATAGATATTACTGCAGTGACTCATGGGACTACAGTATCTAGTGGCTAATAATACTAATAGAGTGAAAAAGGTTTATTTTTCTTGACTAAAAGCATTCCAAAGGAATGCATACTCATGGGTCTTGGAATGTAATATAACTTTCTCTTCTCTTGTCATCTTGGCAATCATATTCACATAGTCACTTTTACTTATGTAAAACTCACATGTTGTACTACATAAATAATTCATCTAAGCAAATAATCAAAACTGAAATTAGAATAAAAAAGCCATGAATTTGGCTTAACATTCAAAGTCTGCTACAAGATTACCTACAAGATCACTACTATAGTCTCTTGAAATAGCTCAAATTGTTTGCTGATCAGATGTATGCTATAGGAGATGTAGCCAAAGCACACATCATATACACTGACATATAAAATATTAATTCAAAAATTAAGATTGCTCATAGAGAACTTGAGATATTAAATTTATGCAATAAATTGGTTGAACTCTGAAATCCTAGCCTATTGTCTGGTTAGGAGTTCCAAGATTCCGGAGAAATAGATAAGAGGTAAGAAATATAAAAGGACAGTCAGAGATAGGGTTTCAGTGCCACTAAAACTACGAGACTTAAGAGCTTTCCATTAATAGATCCTGGAAAGAATGAGTGAGTTACTTTCCATTTAAGCATTTGATGCCTGGTCAGTTAACTATGTTTCAGTCGAAGGTCACAAATCCAAGAGTTTATGGACAGCATCAAATGTACTAGACAAGTGTAAAACAAACCAACAAAACTAAACAAAAAACAGCATATAAACTTACGTGGGTAGAAGGTTCTGGGAAGAGTAGAATTTGAGGGTGTATATGATCAAAACATATGGTATGAAATTCTCTAAGAAGTAATAAAAATAAGAAGGAAAAAAACTTGAATTCCTTTCTCAGAAAATAATCTTTGTTGTATCTAAACATAAAAATTGGTATGGGAAAATATACTGTGGAAATGGAGAGATTGCTCAGCAGAGAAGAGCACTGTCTACTCTTTACAGGTTCTGAATTGAATTTTGAGCAACCACCTGGTGGTTCACAGCCAATTGTAATGGGATCCAATGCACTCTTTTGGTGTGCCTGATATAGTCACTGTATACTCATATACATAAATAAATAAATAAATAAATAATTTTTAAAAAATACAGTGAAAGAATAATAAAATAATTTATATAAAATACAGTCAAAATTATTTGTAGGAATAACACTAAAATTAGCCAAGAAGAAGACAAACTAAAAATACTAGAAAATATCCCAGTACCTAAACAGCCTCTTGCATCAAATGTGCCTTCACAGTTTTCCTCCTGCAGTCCACATATGTGACCCAGAAACTCTTGTTCCAAATCAGAGACCACAGTTTAGGACACCTGTATCAATGAGGAACATTTTCCAGGTACACACCTTACAAAGTCTCCTTAATAGGGATGCCTACATTATCAAACTTGTCTCCCTTATTTTAGGCACTAATCAGTAGCCACTATCAGAGAAAACTGGGGCGATAAAGTTCATAACCTTCAATAACGACTTACCAAGGAAAATGGACATTTCAACCACACAAAAACTTATTAGCTGACTCACAAATGTAAACATATCCATTGAAAGAAGAAAGTTGATTTCAACCTAAATAAAGGAATAAATAAATAGGTAAGTAAAGAAATATAGGTAAATGAAAGCGAGAGAGACAAATGGAAATAAACTATTTCAGCCACACAGATAACTATGCAGAAGTAAGAACAGCATGAAAACAAAATACATTTTCTCCAGAAATTACTAATCCTGAAATAATCGTCTCCATTGAGGAAGCCTGGAAGAACTTCCAGAATAAAATCCAAAATCAGTGATTGATACCACATTCAAACATCTCAAAAAATAAACATGAAGATAGAGATAGAGATAGAGATAGAGATAGAGATAGAGATAGAGATAGAGATAGATAGATAGATAGATAGATAGATAGATAGATAGATAGATAGATAGATAGAGATACATACTGGAACAAAAAAAGCTGAATGAAATAAGGAAAATCAATAAAAGTGATGAAAATAGAACTAATTAAAGATAGACAAATACTGAAAATGGCCAAATTTGAATGTTTCTGTAAAAAAAAAAAAAAAAAAAAAGTGGTAAGCCAAAAGAAACTTCAGTGGAAAGCTTAGCCAATAAACTGGATCATATGGGAATCAGAGACTATGAGTCCAAGAAAAGGTAGAAGAATTTGATTATTCAGTAAAGATCTACAGTAAAATCTTTAGAATACAAAACCAGAATAGGCACTTGGACAACAGGGAAAGATCTAACCTTTGGAATATGGACAAAGTAAAAGAAGACATGCAGAAGGATGAGGAGCTCAGTAACATGACCATACCAAAGTAATAGAACAAATTTCCAAGAAAGTCAAAGCAGAACATTTCAAATCTAATGAAAGTGGCTTTTCCATATAGAAACAAAAAAACCCACAAAATACCAAATAGAAACTACAAGGAAAAAGAAGACCAAAGATACAGAATAAAAAAAGTTCTTGACTGCTACAAGAGAGTAAGACCAAGTCAAATCTAATGGTTAATAAGAATAAACCCTGGCTATTTCATGCAATTATTTAAATGTTCTGAAGGATCTCAGGTGTCAACCAAGGCTATCAAGTGCAGCAGAACTGTTAAAATGGAGTTAGAAATAAAGCCTCACTGGGCAGTGGTGGTGCACGCCTTTAATCCCAGCACTTGGGAGGCAGAGGCAGGTGAATTTCTGAGTTCGAGGCCAGCCTGGTCTATAGAGTGAGTTCCAGAACAGCCAGAGATACACAGAAAAACCCTGTCAAAAAAATCCAAACAAACAAAATCAAACATACAAACAAAAAAGCCAAAAAAAAAAACCAAAAAAACAAAAAAAGAAATAAAGCCTCATTTAGACATACAGGAGAATTCCAAATACGATTGTTCTTATAAAAGGCCACAGGTATAAAATGTTTACCAATGACACTTTACTACAATTTTCAGAAGAGCTTATCATCACAGTAGATGATAGCACATCTAGAGTGCCACAGCTCTATGATGGGCAGAAAGTAAGAGACATTAGAACACTCAGTTCTAAATGGGATGTCTTCATCCAACCGGTATCCTCAGGGCTCAGAAAACTATGAAGAAGACAGGAGGAAAAGAGTTTATAATAACCAGAAGAGATATATGAAACCAACAAAGGTGTGTCTTCCATGCACAAAAATTATCTGATACACATAAGAACTCAAAGATACTGTGACATCATACACAAGTCTAAAACAGATGGGGTCTCAGAACTGAGAGCAGTAAGTGGACATGAACTACTGTTGTTAATCAAGAACTATCTGTAAATTTTCATTCCTAAATTGAAGTCCTCAGAAAATCATCTCATGCCAAGGGCCAGGTTCATCATGGAGGTTTTGAGGAAAGGATGTTTGGGAGCTGCAAGAAACAACTCAAAGTCAACTGTAGGGACAAGCTGACAGCCATTTGTTCTGCTTGATCTGCCTCTCCAAAAGCTGTGCAAATAGCTCAGCTTTCTAGACCAAAGCACAATCTTTTATTACATAACAATCAATCATTACCCTAGGTTTTTTTTTGATTATCCCATGACTCAGTATTTATGATCTTAGCCTCTTGATTCTTAGAAAGAGATAGCAAGTACAATTTTTTTTAACAGCAAATGGACTCAGAGATCTGCTTTCCTTTGTAAGCACAAACAATACATTTAAATAGTTGGGATCTCATCCTGAGTCTCCCGTTTCCACTACACCTGGACATAATATCACAGACTGACCTTGAACTCAGGAATCTGCCTGCCATTAAAAACATAGACCAGAAATTGGGTAGGTGGGATCTTGCTCTGCAATCACTACTCCCAACATCTCTTTTTCTTCTTCCTTAATATTTTTCTGACAAGCTGGCTCATAATTCAGATGTCTCTGTTCTTTTAGGCTCATGAAGCCCTTCATATAATTCTTATATTTTGCACAGTTGAAAAATCTTGTTCCTATAGTTTTTTGAACTCATGTTTTCAGAGTTCTGTCCCATAGGCATAAGGGCTGTCCTGAAGGCCTCAACATTACATAGAAACATTCGTACTTCCTGGAGTCATGTTGCTCCTAATTATTCTGGAGTCATTATCCTTAGTAGGCAGAGTATTCCACAAAGGAGGAACATGAAAATCTGAATACTATTATACAACCAAGCCTCATGTCTAGCAACCGTCAACACATCAGAGACAGGAACTGTGTTATCTTGTCCCTTCTGCATGGTCATACAAGACTCAGCAAACAAAACATTTTTGGAGATTTTTTTTTGTTTAAACTTTTTTTTCTTGTACATTATGGTCTGGGAACTTGTGTTTTATTAGGGGTTCAAGAGCCCCAGGTTGTAGGTAACTACAAGGAAATGGTGCTCTCCACACAGGAGAGTGAAGATGCATGTATGAGCTCATAGTTATTTTAACAGCTTGTACATCAACGCACACAAGCTAAAGACAGACAAGCTCAGAGTGTGGCAGGGGGAATGGAACTCAAGTTCCTATCACAACTGAGAAGTTATTGTCATTTGATAGCTTCTTGGCAAGAGTTAGATTGGTCTAATGATGTGACTTCTGGCAGGTTTATCATTTTCAGTTTAATTACTATAACCAACAATATTTGGCAACACAAATTAGAGCATTAGAGTTTATGATTTCTTTCTTCCTTCCTTCCTTTCTTCCTTCCTTCCTTCCTTCCTTCCTTCCTTCCTTCCTTCCTTCCTTTCTTTTGTTCTTTCTTCCTTCCTTCCTTCTTTCCTCCTCTCTCTCTTTCTTTTGTTTTCTCCTTTTCTTTCTTTCTTTCTTTTTTTTTCTTTCTTTCTTTCTTTTTATTTTTTTGATTTGAAAATCATGGGAAAGTGGATTTTAGAGCAGATGGGGGAGACAAGAGTGAATATAACCAAAATATGTTTCATGAAATTCTCAAAGAATTTATGAAAGGAGTTTGGTATTATATTGGTTTAGTAAAGTGGCAATTGCTAGTTCTCTTTTAATATCAATGGCATAACTAGACATGGGTAATTATATAGGCTTCCAGTTCTTGTTTTCTACTTTTTTTTTTAAAAACAGGTCTTAAGTCCAATTAGAAAAACTATTATTAGTCATTGGTAAGGTATGTCTGCTCAGTATTCGGAAATCATGCTGATCAGTGTTGTGTCACATAGACATTATTATTGGGAAGGACTGTTGGTTTTCTTCTTTGTAACCTTTCATGTGTCCTTCTGATACCGTGAAAGATTGTATTAAGGGATCTTTGAGATTAGTTTCAGGTCAGTTCCTTCTGGGAACTGTCTGTAAGGTATATGATTTCTTTAGAAATAGTAACTTAACTTGAACCTCAGGAAAGGAAGCAAAAATCAATCCAATATTGGAAATAACAGTCTCCATTTGGAAGTCTGGTTCTGGACATTTTCAGAGACATATATGGAAATTAGGTGCACTGCTCTATGATATTGTATTAGTAAGAGATAAAGTTGGGACAGGATCTGGACTTCAAATAGATGTTAGCATATGTGTTAAGACTCTTTTAATTGTCAAGTTAAAAATACTTTTGTTTCTTCTACAGTATTTAATGTAAGTTGCATTGATTGGACATCTACTAATTGTGTTTGTGTTTTGAAATAAGGCATGTCAGTTATGGAGGTCTATCAACCTGCTTTTGTTTTAGTGCCCTGAGTATCACGAAACCTTGGTATTCTAAAAATAGCTTGCAAGTAGTAGAGGAAATGAGTCAGGCTTTAAGCAGAAGCAAGAGGGTAGTGGGCTTGATTATTGCTGGTATAACAGCTTTAATTACATTAATTGCTAGCACCACTGCTTCTGCAATTGCTGTGACACAAGAAGTTAAGACAACTACTTTTATTAATCATTTAGCAAAAAAGATGTTATAATGTGTTGAATATACACAAGGATTAAGATAGGCATTTGGAAGAACAGATTGATGCTATTTATCCTATTTAAATTACTGTAAGAAGGTTCAGAATTTAAGGGTAAAAAGCCATCTTGAATGTCATGCCAAATACTATTTGATTAATGTTAGTTCTAAAATTTACAGTGATAATCATTATAATTAGGAAGAAGTTTAATGACATTTATAGCATATTTGGCATAATTCTAACACCTCTCTGGATGTTTTAGTGATACATAGGGAATATATGAATTTCAAGAATGCTGCTCTGCAGAGCGTTGATATGGTAGACGTTGCAGATAAAATTATCCATGGCCTGAGGTCAGTATTTCTATTTTGGTCAAGCTTCAAAAATGGCATTTATAGCTTGATCATGCTATCCCTTTTTGTCCTGGGAATACTTTTATTCCTGCCCATTGTGTTAAACATTTCTTTAACAACATCAACATGTTGGCAGCCGAAGTACATGACTTGAACCTAAAAATGGACTCCCAGACAGAGTTATTAAATTAACAGGCTGGCAAGCCAAGGACTGGTAAGATTCTGCAAAGAGCCTTACGAAGCTAGGAAAGAAGTGCATTGCTTTTGATAATGCATATTCCATGACAGGTAAAGAAGACATTCTTATCAGAAAAACCTATGACAGACTCAGTCTTGTCAATGAAATAATAAAGGAGGAGAGGTGGAGAGCTTTTGGGACTGCTTGGCAAGAATCTGACATGGGCCAAGGACGAAGAAATGGGCTGCTTGACAGGAATATGACATTGTCCAAGGACAAGGAAGGTGGCTTTAGGCAGAAACCTGACAGTAGGCTAGAACAAAGAAATAAATTCATGCTGGAATATAAATATTACGTTAGAACAAAGAAGTAATTACAGACAGGAATATAAATTTTAGGCTAGAACAAGGAAGTAGGCTTCAGACATGAAAATGACTTTGGCTATGACAGGGAGGTAGGCTCAGATACTTTGGTCATCCTGATAAGCCCTTAGAAACAGTGATAACAGGAGTGTTTACATAATGGGTTTAATGCATGGCTTTTTCTTTGATTATTTGTGTTTCTTGTCTTGTTGTTCCTTGACTATATGCATTTATTTTATTGCTAAACCCTCAACCTAGAATTGATCTTAATACATGCATGTAATTAAAATGGTATAAAAGCATGAAGAAGATGGGGAGATGGAATAGGGGTTCTAGGGAGGGGAAATGGGGAAAGGGGATGACATCTGTATTGTAAATAAATAAAATATCCAATAAAAATAAAATGCAAAAATAAATAAAATTAAAAAAAAAACACAATAAGAATAAAAAAAGTCAAGAGCAACAGCTTGTAATTTTTGGAAATTTCTTTAAGAACAATGACTAAAAGCTCAAAAGAGGTATTTTTATGTCTCATGGTGAGGTTTTTGATAGAATTTGGATTTATGGAAAAAATATTAGCCCAGATGAGAAATTTTCACTTAAAATTTAAGTGCATACTTATACTCCAATGAAAAATGCTCATAAGGCCTGAACTAAAGCCAAATAAATACAAGCAATTAAGGAATGCTAAGAGCAAAAAAATAGTCTTCCCAAGGGAGCAGTGCATTAATTAGTAATCAAGAATCAAATGGTCAGTATTTAAAATACCTATAGATTTAACGCTTTACAGAGTGAGCATGTTGTATTGTATACACACACACACACACACACACACACAGTTAGTCAAGAAAGGGCTACTAAAATACAAGGGTAAGCATATAGATGTTTTGGAAGATAGGGAAGGTGCAGGAGAAATGGTGAAATTACATTCTCAAAAAACTAAAAAACAATATTTTTTAAAAAGTTCATAAAATAAGAAATGTAAGGTATAAATTATTTTACATTATTGATAATATACATGGAATTATGAACAGCACAGTCTTTTCTATAAATGAAAAAACTAGTATATACTGAAATATATATGTTTTTCTATGTATACACTGTTATATTACAGATATTTTATTCATATATTAATATGAAAATGCTCCATCCCATCATTAATCAGGGAAATACTACTTTCCTTCAAATCTAACGAGTAACTTAATAACGAAAATATCCAGTCCTTTCTACTGAACCAAGCAGATTTTTAAATTTGCAGCTGTTCATGTCTGAACTTTTCTTTGGTTCACAGAATACATTAGAATCTATTATCAGCATAAAATTACATAACCTTCTCATTGTCCTGTGCTTTCATTATGAGTCTATGAAAGGATTTGAGGAATTTACATATAATTAAAATTATGGAAAGAAAAAAAATTGGTATTCTAGAAAATAACTGAAAAAGTAATATGTTAAACCTGTACTATATATTAAGCCATTAATTTATCAGATCTTCTTAAATACTATCTTCATGATGTAGTTGATAAGAAGAAGGGAAGAAATGTTGTATAGTGGAATTATGATCACATGTAATAAATTTATTGGCATCTTCTTTTTACCAAAAATTTCAATCTAATATTATTACACGTGCATTGTTCTCTTTATATCTGGTAACATGTACTTTTCTACTTTTCTTATTAATAAGTGATTTGTGAAGCATATGCAAGTTTATTATGATTTCCATAAATATATAGTCCTAAATAATAAATATTTTTTCTAAATGAATAACCATTTTTACTTTTGAAAAAAATCCTATTCATACAGTCATCAGGGCAATCTGTTATATAAGAAAATACTAACTAAATTATTAAAAATGAAATCACTACCACTCCTAATGTTATTTAAACATCACTAGTATTGAACAGGTCCTGAGACTCACTTAAGATACTCCTTGAGAAATGGTACTTCAGAAAAATTTTAGCGCTGTTAGAGAAGAAACAAGGTCATCAGTGAAGATTACTTTGATTTTAGAATTCATGGTAGACTGAAAACACTGAAATATAAAGATGGAAGGCAGATGTATTACATGTATCAATAAAATAAAATAAACTATGATTATTCCAAAATCTGTGATCACATAGATATGCATGCACTACATCATAGATATCACACACACATACATTCACAGATGTGGAAGTATATATATTATGGCTATTCAGTTTTATTTTAAATATGCATTATCCCACATTATTATTGCTAATTTTACCTATAGTTCATTTATTTATATTATTATTGCTTATGTATGTTTCTGATGTGTGTGATTTTGATTGAATTATGCAGAGGTGAATTCCAGGTTTTAGTTCTAATGTTCTACCTTGTGATTCAGGAATCACACTTAAATTATCAGGCTTAGAAGTTAGCATTTTTAACTGCTGGGTCATTTTGCCTGGCTATAGTTTATTTATATTTATAGAAACCATTAACTGCTGGGGTTTATATGCTGCTAATTATGATTTTTTCACACTATTTCATGTTATGTTTAATTATTTTTGTTTTTTATAAAAATACTTTTAACATAAAACATATTGCACACGTTTAAGTTATTTAGAAAATTCATTAACATAAAGTATGATACATTATAATTTTGGTAATCAAAATTCAACATTACAACTTATTAAATTTACTGTTCTAAAAATCTGTAGACAATAAATTTTGACATTCTGTCATCATTATTTGCATTCTCTGATGCTGAGAGCTTTATTAACAATTCCTTCTTATCCTCTGCTCACATGGTATTGTCAGCTTGTATACAATGCATTTTTTATAAGTATTGCCAGAGGGCAATCTCAGTTCCTTGCCAAATTAAATTTTAAACCATGATATTTTGCTTCAACTTGATCAAAAATATTTTATTTTAGTATTATAAAGATTATTGTATGTTGCATCTTAATGATTAACTTAACATTCATTGATCTTTTTATATTCTTTGTTAAAAGCAAAATGGTGCTATCACAGACCTGTGTAAATGATGATTAATCAGTTAATACCAATATGTTGAAATCACTATTTCTGTTTGAAACAATAGATGTCAAATATCTAAATAAAGTTAAAAACTGGGGATAATCCTCCAATAAGACTCAACATGTAAAGTTTTTTTTATCCTATTGTTTATTTTAGTCTCATCTGAGTTTAATAACTTGTTCTTATAGAGCAAAAGAAGAATCAACTCCTGAACGATTTTTTTTCAGGTACTTAATTGTATAACGGGGCACTTATGCATATATAAATTCATAAATATATGCATACATAGTTTTTGAAGACACATTAATAGCAGTAAAAACCCCCTAAAACTTAAAGGAATACATAAAAGGGATAAATTATGTCCACAACTCAATATGCAAGATTAACATTCAAATAAACTATATTTGTCAACTTAACTATAAAAAATTGTCATACAGTGTAATTAACTAGAGGCAACCCCCCAATATGGACTATTAAGTAGTCTCAAAGAAATAAATGTATTTCATTATATTATCAAATAAAAATAGATATAAAATAGATATTTGGTTATCAAACTAGATACAGATGAAATTCTGACATGAAATCAAAAGCTACCCATTATAAAAGTCTGTCAACAAAATATATGTTACTCCTCAGACATAAAGTAATAAGAAGAATCCTTAAAACCTTATGGATAATAGCTAAATGAAGTATCAGTACTGTCCTATTATTGCAGATTAATTTACTTCCAAAAAAATCATTTGACAATATTTGTGTTAATTATAATCTACTGCAAGTAAAAGTTTTTTAAATGAGAGATGAGTGATGCACTGATGTATGGATATAGCTACATGTCATTACATGTCATTTTATTCCTATGTTCACTTAGTGGAATGATAGTGATAGGGTTTCTGGTAGGGCCCATGACCTTTTTCATCTCAGGTTCTTAGCCACATTAACAGTGTCAAGTGTGGTTGTAATTTATGATGTGGGCATTAAATCCAAGGAAAAAGTAACTTGGTATTTCCATAAAATTTGTGTCATGTTTGTACCAATATGTCTTATTAGGTACCAAGGTTTATAGAAGGGAGGAATTGATGACTACTTTTCTTCTATGCAACTATATAGAGTAAATTCAAGCACTGTGAATACTATTCAATAGGATTAACGCTTCTAGTTAGATACCAGCTTGATTTGTCAGTGTTTGGTAATATAATGTGTGCCTGCAGCAATAGGCCCTTACAATCAGGCCGAAGAGAGAAACCATTAGTATTATAAACAGCATGTTACATTTTCTATGAGAACTCTTTGATCAGCAACTCAACAAAATGTAACCCTTCCTAGCACTGGGAGTATTATTTGTTTGCATATGACATCTAGTTGAAGTATTGTCTTCTTCATTACTTGATAACTCCATTTAAATTCCATCTTATATATTTTAGGATGCTTCTGGAGGAGTATATTTTCATATGATCTTTTTTTCAAACACCTGTTATTGTTGTTTGTTCATCCACATGTTCTCTCCTTTACCCTGTACTGCGAGCCTCTGCCCATTCAATTCTTATATTCTAATATCCTTGCACACTGTTATAATATTATAGTACATTTATCTTTCCTTATATGTTTCTTTCTTTTTCCCTGGTCATTCATAAAATACACACACATAAAATCTGTGAATAATCCACAAATAAGTCATATTCTGAAGTGTTAAACCCTAACTTAAATAACAAAAAAAAAATTAGAAAAGATAGCTTATTCAGCATTAACTCTCCAAGACAACAATTACATGAGGCTAATAAAGATTTATTTACACTTAAGTATTGTTGTATTGGAGACTACTGATGAATAAATTCAGCGTTTTCTAGTTTTTTGTTTTTCTTTTTTTTTCTGAACTCTTGCTAGGTGGTGCAACTCAGCTTTTCTGGCACAAAAATCCTCTCCAAGGTGACTGACTCAATACAGCTTCTCTTAGCTTCTCTCTGAACTGCTCTGTTTGAGCTCAAACTAAATTGTTACACTTGTTGTAATCTGCTGTCTCCTTTGTAATCTCTGGCCTCAGCTGACTCTGTTGACCTGCACTGAACTGCATGAATTTGGGAATGAACTCAACTCTACTGCCATGCACTCACTGCACTGACTCCCAACTGGCTGGCCTCCCAACTGGCTTCACTCTTTTTAAATAGCTTCTCTTACCTGTGCTGTTCTCATGAGAACTGGGTTCATCATATCTCTGATATGTTATCAATTGTAATTGCTATAGATCTATCATGTATCTTGTATAAATTATGATTTAATTAAAACACATTAAAGTAAATGACTAAAGTTTAAGGTGAAAATTTATAAAGATAAAATAAGAATATGAGTGCTGTAAAGTGGGAATAATTCATGACTAATGAAATAAATAAATATAATTTCTTCTGAAGTTCTGAGTCAAAAGTTCAGTTTGATATTAATTTATTGACTAATTCTAATAGATTAAATAGAAACAACCCAGAAGAGTAAAACAGATGTGAGCAGACATTACACAGCCTATCCCTAAGCTTTATATACTGGACTTTTCTGACAATTAAAATGTTATTTATATTATACGTTGTTACTATCCTTGGGAACGTAGATTTTTCATGTATGAAAGAATCAGAAAGTATTCCATATCAGAAAACATCGTAAAGATGTTTTGTGAATCTATCATTTCTCTCTAAGTCATTGCCCGTCATCTGCCCTCTGGCTGTTACTGTTCGGAACATTTATCTTTCTTTTCATAAGCTCTTTAAATAAAATGCCATTTAACCCAGGCATCTGAAGCCTGACATACACTTTTAGGGGGTTATCAAAATACCTTTCTCTTCTTTTAAAGCTCTTATCTAGCAATTTCAGCTCTGGGCTTTCTTCCAAGGGAGACTAAAATAGAGTTGCAGTTGCACAACAAACAAGAGTTGCTAATTGCCAATTGTGTAGAATTTCTTACAGAAAAAGGAATATCACATCCAAGTGTGCTTGATAGAGCTTTTTCTTCTCTATTCATCTCATTTTTGATAACTCAGGACTGTTTCTCAGCACTTGTGCATTTGAATTTTGCCTATGTTTTGAAAGGAAAATTTCTTTGTTTAACTTTCTCCCTGCTAAATGCATTCTCTGCCTTTCTATTCTAGAGTTAGAATTGGAGACATTTTCAAACTTTGTAATTTATCGTCACAATATTATGCTTACAGGCTCTTCTTGAAGTAGAAATTGAGTAAAAAAATTGTAAAAGACATGATTAAAGCAAATGACACAAGCATACATTCAATAAAGTTTGTGCTTGCAGTCTTTGCCAGCACTCTGATGATTTTGTTTACATTAACCACTTAGTGCTCCTGTGCACTTAATTTTAACACAGATTTCCCAGTAAAAGAGACTAACTCTTGGTGAGTAAAATTACTCTATCATCAATAAACATAGTTTCTGTGTTAAACATAGTTTTTCCTCTATTATCTCCAAAGAAATTTGGATGTCATATGAAATGTAGACAGTTAGTTAAAGGAAGAGCTATAACTAGTTAGTGAAATGATCCCTCAATAAGATGATAATTTCAGCATGATTTTAATATATATTTTAATATGTTTAAAAGCATTATGAACTAACTTTATACTATGTATATTTTAAGTACATACTATATAATCTTTTTTAAAAAATTACTCCATCAGCTTTCCTACAATTCAAAATTATTTATATGTTGGTGAACTACAAAGCTATCAAATTGTTTGTCTAGAACACACAATCTTTCAATCCTTAAATTTTCTGAGCTTTTTCCCCTTCATATTTCTATGCTAATTTTATAATATACTTGTAAAACCTTTGATTCTATAAGTGAGGTCTAACCTCTTTACTATTTGGTCCAAAATTTTCTGTATTCTATCTTTTTAAAAAGTTAATAATTTTACACATACCATGAGGCAGAATATTTATTTACCTTTGCAGAATCCATAGTTTTTGCTCTTTCCTATGTTTCTCCCTCTAAATTTCTCTTTTTGCCCCATTCTATATATTTCTCCTCTCTCAATTTGATACATATGCTATCGCTAATGTATAAAAATTAAACAATATACATTTAGATACATAATTCACTTGGTAGCATTTTAATTTATATAAGCTATTATTTGATAAGTATCAATAAACTTAAGACAAGACAACAAAATAAAAAACAATTAAAGAGAGCATTACAATTACCAGTGTGTGTGTGTGTGTGTGTGTGTGTGTGTGTGTGTGTGTGTGTATAATTTTTTACTGAAACAAACTCTGGAAAACAAACAAAAATTCAGATACTCATAATGTCCAAATTGGTTTAAGACATATTTGTGTAAGTCATGTTTTGGATCAAAAGGGAAATTTCCCATGAATCCCACGCAAGGACACACTGCTAGTGATGTAGAAGCCAAGGTCAGCTGGATCAGCTTTGAAAAGCCATTACTGTAGATGTTTCTGTGAGAGCTACAAGACTAGTGCTTGTTTCTGCTCCAAGCCAGAGAGGGAATGCCGGAAATCAGCACACAATTCTAGTCAAGAAGTGAAAATGCTGGAGATTGGACAGTCAGGCCTGCCAATACCTCTCGCTATTTTTTGTCAAAGTCTTTGGCAATGCTCCTGATTATGCAAAAATCAGCCAAAAACTATTCAAATTCCTGAGGCTATATTCCAGGTACATACCACACTGTTAATAGAAAACCATGATGTGAGTACATTGACACAGCCATGAATAATAGAATAAGTGAAAATTTAAGCCAAATACCAAGTAATTGTTTAGATAGTCTTTGAAGAAATAAAGAAGCATTGTCTTCATTGACAAAACATTTCTTGCCACTGAGTATGAGAGAATAAGAACAGTGAAGTCAAATACTCAAGATCCAACAGATGTCAAATAAGGCAGTAATAAAATTATGTCTTTAAATATATGTATACATATTGCTCCTGGTATCTTGTCTAGGAAAAATGGTAGGCAACATGTTGATTTAGATTGTGAGAAATGGTACTGGATGAAGCTATTTCAGAGGGAGAACATAGTGTACAATGAGCACTATATGGACTGAATATATGTAATATTGGAGAGTCTAGTACTATCTGTGGCAAGTAGAATATATTCTCCAGTGGTTTATGCAGAAGCTTCTTAAAAGGTACTGAACAAGAAATATGACTACTAAGGTTATTCAAACAGACTCCTAGTGGATTTGGACTATGAGTGATATTATTTGTTTCCACAATGAATTATGCTTCCTATAAATCAGTTTATATAACATTGCCATATTAATGATCTACAGAAATCCAGGCTTCATTTCTTTTTTATTCATTATTTCATTTATATACTTTACCTTCCTACACAGCTTCTCTTCCCTCCTCTCATTCCAGTCCCTCTCTCTTTCCTCTGCTGCCCTCTATGTTTTTTCTCCTCAGAAAAAGTGACTCCTTCTATGGATATCAAGTAACCTTGGCATATCAAGTTTCAATAGGACTAGGTTCATCTTCTTGTATTGGTACTAGATAAGGCAGACTAGGTAGGAGGAAAAGATTCAAAGGCAGGCAACAGAGTCAGATACAGCCCCTGCTCCTGCTGTTATGGATCCCGAATGAAGACTGAGCTACACATTTGTTATACATATAAGAAGCCTAGGTCCACTCTATATCTGCTCTTTGGTTGGTAGCTCAGTCTCTATGGGCCCAAGTTACTAGATTCTGTAGGTTTCCGTGTGATGAGCTTGAATTTCCTGGCTCCTTCAATTCTTCCTTTCCATCTTTTACAGTATTCACTGATCTCAATCTAATGCTTGGCTGCGGGTCTCTGCATCTGTTTCTATCAGCTACCGTATGAAGCCTTTCAGAGGACAGTTATGATATGCTCCTGCAAGTGTACTAGAGTATCATTAAAATGTCAGGGTTGGGTTGCCTCTCATGGCATGGGGCTCAAGGTGGACCAGTTATTGGATGGCCATTCTCTCAATTTCTGATACTTCTTTATTCCTATCCATCTTATAGGCAAAAAAAAAAAAAAAATAAAAAGGTGAGTCCAAGGTTTTATGGCTTGCTTGGTGTCCCCATCCCAGCATCTGTAGTCTTTTCCGATACAGAAGGTAGCTATTTCAGGTTCCATATCTCCTATTGCTAGGAGTCATAGCTAGGGTCACCTTCATAGATTCCTGGGAGCTTCTATTGTTCTAGGTTTATAGCTCCTCCCAGAGATCCTCCACTACTACTGATTATAATTCTCTCTTCCAATTCTCTTTCCATACGGTAAAGCAAGCTTTGAGTATGTACTCAGAAGTGTTATATTTGGGTCTTGAGATAGAGTTATTCCCATTTTTTTGAGAACCCACCAATTTTCTAAGAAACTGCCAGACTGATTTCCAGAGTGGTTGCACCACCTTGTAATCCCACCAACGATGGAGGAGTGTTCCTTTTTCTCCACATCCTTGCTAGCATCTGCTATCGCCTGAGTTCTTGATCTTAGCCATTCGGACTGGTGTGAGGTGGTATCTCAGGGTGGTTTTGATTTGCATTTCCCTAATGACTTAGGATGCTGAACATTTCTTTAAGTACTTCTTGGCCATTTGAGTTTCCTCAGTTGAGAATTCTTTGATTAGCTCTGTACCCCATTTTTAATAGGATTATTTGGTTGACTGGAGTCAAATTTCTCGAGTTCTTTGTATAAATTGGACATTACCCCTCTTTGGGATGTAGGATTGGTAAAGATCTTTTTCCAATCTCTTGGTTGCCGTTTTGTCCTATTGCCTGTCCTTTGCCTTACAGAAACTTTGCAATTTTATGAGGCCCCATTTGTCAATTCTTGATCTTAGAGCATAAGCCATTGGTGTTCAGGAAACTTCTCCCCTGTGCTCAAGTATTCAAGGTTCTTCCCCACTTTCTCTTTTATTGGTTTCAGTGGTTGAACGAGTTCATGCCCATTCCTGCAATGGAGGAGTGGTCCTGTTTCTCTACATTCTCTCCATAGTGTGCTGTCTCTAGAGTTTTTTTATCTTAGCCATTTTGACAGGTGTAAGAATGAATCTTAAAGTTGTTTTGATTTGCATTTTCTTGATGACTAAGAATGTTAAATATTTATTTCTTTAGGTGCTTCCCACTCATTAGATAGTCATCTGTTCAAAATTCTCTGATTAGCAGGCTATCTCATGTTTTAATTGGAATATTTTGTTTGTTGTTGTCTAATTTCAGCAGTTCTTTATATAACTGGATATGAGACCTCTTTCAACTGTAGGGTTGCTGAAGATCTTTTTGCATTCTGTAGGCTGATGTTTTGTCCTATTAATGGTATCATTTACCTTACAGAAGTTTTTTAGTTTCATGAAGTCCCATGTATCAGTTGTTGGTCTTAGATTACGAGCTATTGTTGCTCTAAATTTGTCTCTTGTGCCAATCTTTTCAAAAGTATTTTACAGTTTCCCTTGTATCAGATTTAGTGTATCCATTTTTTTCCTTTTTTTATTATTGGATATTTTATTTACATTTCAGATGCCAATCCCTTTCCCCATTTCCCCTGGCTCAGCGGCTTGGGTGTCCGCCTCTAGAGGTCATGCGCGTGTCTTCCCGTCCTGATTCAAATCCTGTCTGGCTCTGTTGTGGAGTCTGATGGAAAAAAAAAGTGTATCCAGTTTTATGTTAAGGGTTTTGATCCACTTGGACTTTGTTTTCTTGCATAATGATAGATGTGGAACTGGTTTCACTCTTTTACATCTAGATACCCATTTAGACCAGCACCAATTTTGAATATGCCTACTCTGTTCCGTTGTATATATTTAGCTTCTTTTCCAAAAATCAAGTGACTATAGGTGTGTAGATTTATTTCCGTTTCTTCAATGTGATTACATACTTCAACCAGTTTTTATGACAATACTATGCTGTTTTCCTTACTATTACTTTGTAGAACAACTTGAAATCAGAGATGATAATACCTTTAGAAATTCTTTTATTACACAGGATTGTTTTAGCAATCCTGACTCTTTTGGTTTTTTTCATCTGAAGTTCAGCATTGCTTTTTTAGGGTTATAGAGATTGGTTGAAAAATTTACAAGAATTTTATTGAATACGGAAATTGCTTTTGGTAAGGTGACTATTTTCACTATGTTAATCCTCTGACTCATGAGCATGGGAGCTATTTCAATCATTAAATATCTTGTTCAACTTTGTTCTGTAAAAACTTGAAGTTCTTGTCATACAGGATATTTATTTTCTTGGTTACATTTACATCAACATATTTTATCTTATTTTTGACTCTTGTGAAGTGTGTTGTTCCTATCATTTATTTCTCAGCATATTTAACATTTGTATACATAAGGGCTACTGACTTTTTGAGGTTTGTTATCTAGTCACTTTGCTGAAGGTGGTTTTCTGAGGTAAGCATTCTTTTGAAAAAGTCACTTATGTATAGAATCATATTTGTGCACGTGATACTTTGACATCTGTAAAATTTGGATAGGCTTGATCTTCAATTTTCTTATTCTTCTAGCTAAAACTTCAAATACTATCTTGTATACAGAAAGAATAGGCAGCCCTCTCTTGTCACGGATTTTAGTGTAATTTCATTAAGTTTTCTCCATTTAAATTAATGTTAGCTATGGGCTTGGTGTGCATTGATTTTATCGGATTTAAATATCCACCTTGCATCCCTTCTCTTTCCAACACCTTTATTAAAAAGAAGATATTTTCAATGGCTTTTTTAAGCATCTAATGAAATTATCTTCTTTGTTCTTTCTCTTTGTTTATATTGCAGTTTACATTGATAAATTTTCATATGATGGTCCAGCCCGAGTCCCTAGAATGAGGACTATTTGGTCATGGAAGATGATGTTTCAGATGTGTTCTTGGATTTGGTTTGCAAGCACTTATTATTTTTGCTTCCTTTATTTTGGTTTAGCTGATATGGAATTATTTATTTCCTTTGTTTTTGTGGGTATATAGTTAACATGCTTGGGTTAGTATTATTCTTTTAGCATCTTCTGTAGGGCTGGATTTTTTTTTTTTTGATAAATCCTAGTTAAATTTGATTTTTCATGGAAT
Organism: Rhabdomys pumilio; assembly: GCA_030674055.1. NCBI lineage: Eukaryota > Metazoa > Chordata > Mammalia > Rodentia > Muridae > Rhabdomys > Rhabdomys pumilio. The sequence continues at coordinate 52,834,804 of JANHMN010000014.1, forward strand.
AACTTGTTTTTTCCATCTATGGTAATCAAAATTTTTGCTTTGTATTAAGTAGTCTGGAATGGAATTTCTGGTCTCTTAGAGATTTAAAAACATCTTTCTTGACATTTCTAGCTTTTAAAGTCTCTGTTGAGAAGTTGGATGTATTCTGATAGGTCAGCCTTTATATGTTACTTTGCATTTTTAGGTTGCAGCTTTTAATATTTTTTCATTGTTCTGTGAATCTAGTGTTTTGATTTTTATGTGGCAGAAGGATTTTCTTTCTGGTCCAATCTATTTTGGTGTTTTTAATCTTCCTGTATGTTTACAGATCTTTCTTACTTTAGGTTTGGGAAATTTTCTTCCATGATTTTGTTGAAAATATTTTCTGTGCCTTAGAACTTAGAATCTTCTTCTATTCCACTTATTCTGAGGTTTGGTCTTTTCATAGTTTCCCAGGTTTCCTGGATGTTTTGTGTTAGGACATTTCTAGATTTTACATTTTCTTTCACATATGTATTGATTTCTTATATTGTATCTTCTATATCTGAGATTCTCACTTCCATCTTTTTTTATTCTGTTGATGATATTTTATTTTTAGTTCCTATTCTATTCCATCTCCAAGATTTCCTCAGTTTGTGTCTTCTTTTATTATTTATAATTCCATGTCAAGTCTTGAACCATTTTACTTATTTCCTTCACCTGCTTAATTGTATTTTTCTGTATTTCTTTAAGGGATTTAATAATTTCCTCTTTAAAGGCTTCTATCATCTTCACAAGGTAGGATTGAGGTCATTTTAAGGTGCATAAGCTTTGTTAGGATAACCAGGGCTTGGTGTAATAGAACTCACTCTTGTTTATTATGTTCGTACACTGGACGGTAGCCATCTAGTTCTCTATGGTATCAACCGGTCTTCAGAATGCAGGCAGAGTTGTGAGTTAGAAAATGGAATACAGCAGAACAGGTACAGTTTATAGTTGTTGGGTCTGCTTTAGGGAAACTTGTCAGGCAAGGGATTGGGGAGAAGGAGTTTTAACTCATTGTCACTGGTGCCAGAAGGCCTGCAGGAATACAAGCATATCTATTGGCTATAAAATGGAACATACAGGGAAAAGGCACAGGTCATTGCTTTGGTGCTTGCTCTGGGAGACCTGGCCAGCAGGGCTTATCTTCAGTTTTTTCAATCAAAGTCATCATGTTTCTCTCTTATAAAAGCATTGAATTATTATTATTTTTAATTCTTAATTAAAAATTACATTCTTACTCCAAAATTTAATACATGCTTATAGCAAAGCTTGATCATATTTATCCCTTACTTCTATCTTTTAATCATTCAGGATGTCACTACACCACCATCACGTCTCTTAGTCATCTTTATGTCATCTTTTTATAATGACTTACTAAACTCACCAAATACAATTAATGCATGTGTGTATGGTCATGGACTAGGTCATAAAAAGTTTAATAATCATGATGCTCTCAAAAATGTGGCCACACACACACTCTTGAAAAAAATATAAATACAAGTAATATTATACAAACATGTTTTATTTACATATTACATATATATTGATATATATTCATGCTCACATGTATAAATGCAACAACATAAAGTTAAATAAGAAATCATGAATTTGAAAGAGAGTAGGTACAAAGGGAAAGGGAATAATAATAATAATAATAATAATAATAATAATAATAATACTTCAGTGTCAGGAGCCACCTAGGAAAGTCAAAGAGCATGAAGGTAAGTTTTCTGGAGAAAGATCACTGCTTTGTATAGCTATAATGCATAAACACTGAATTTCAGTGTCTTCTGAAATTTTGTCCCAGCATTGCTTCTTGTTACTGTTATGCCATTTCTGACACAATTCCATCGTCTAATGATTCCTGGCTATTAGCCTACCCTATAGGGCAAGTTTTCTGTAGTTCAGTGAAGATATACACTTATGTAGCAATGAGGTAGACAAATTGATGATTTTTGTAGTTTGTGTGTCATGGGTTAATTGCACTAGAATAAGAAAGAAGATTTGGAACTGATTGATGATCCAGCAATACATCTCTTCTAGTTTAGTTGTGAGATAACTGATTACTAAAGTCATAAACTAGAAATGGACAACTTGTTGTAGGTTCAAGAATAAAAGACAAAATATTGACTTGTTTACCTATATAAAATTGTAATATTAATGTGATACTAAGCAGATGATCTCTCTCTTTGCAAAACTGTGGTAACTTATGTTACAAGAAATAATTTTTTAAATTGTTAATGAACTTATGTAGCTAGCAACAGATAATGAATATTTAGTTAGGTACTAGTCTTAATGCTGTGACTTCTTATCAATTTATGACATTAATTAGTGTCTTAAACTTGATATGAACTTTTGGAATGTAAAAATGTTTGGAAGACCATGTGGTAAATTCTCCTGAGACAGTTTAAGGACTAAGAATGATAAAAAGAGGAAGGTATTTTTTCTTTCATTCAACAATAAAAAGGTTGAAGGCCTTTTTCTACCTAGAAACAACAAAGAGGCAGAAGCTTTTCTCAGACCAATAAAGGTTGGAGCTTCTTTTTCATCCAGAATGAGTCAGTTTTTACTCTTAGGGCTTATTCATTGGAATTTGCTTGTGGAATCTTTTATTCCATCAATCAAATGTATGTGTGTGTGTGTATGTGTGTGTGTGTATGTGTGTGTGTGTGTATATATATATATGTATATATATATGTAAATATATATGTAAGTATATATGCTTATTTTATATTAAAATATATTATTATACCCACATATTAATTATTAAAATAATGTCTTAAAAATAATATTTGTAGTTATAAAGAGATAGGACAGATTGTGAAATGCTTAAATGAAAGCAATAGGACTAGAGTTTAACACCTATAGCTTAGATAGTAGGCAGGCTCTAGGATGTATGTTTGAAAAATCTAAGGGCTAATAGAGACAGAGACAGGCTGAAACAAAAGGTTCACTGAACACACATTCTAATGAAAAATTCAAGTTAAGACTTTTGTAAGGAACATTGACTCTTTTTCTAAGATGAGGGGTGATAAAGAAAATACTAGAAGTCAAGCTGCTTTTCCATGTATGTATGTATTCACTGTCAATTGCACTCAAACACACAATATACACATACAAATATATCATATATATATATATATATATATATATATATATATATACACTCTCACACACACAAACACACACATGAGAGAGAGAGAGAGAGAGAGAAGAGAGGTACCTCACCGCTTACTACAATTTGAATGGAAATTTTAAGAGTCAGAGATTAAAATATTATGGCAAAAGTGATCAGAGCAAGTGTGAATGGAATCACACTTGATAGATTTTGATTAGAATATTATGTCGTATTTAATAAGTATGGTAAAGTGTTGGTTTTCTCTAAATACCAAAAGAAATTATTATGTCTTGATTTGTTGCTGTGGGAATGTTGTCCAATTTGATTTGATGCATTTCTCTTTTTATCTCTAACGACATGCCATTTTCGAGCTACCTCTTTAGTAAAGGATCTGAAGCTTCCTCATGTTTATCTGGTCAACAATTGCTAACTTTGTTGGACTTCAGTATCTCTTTCAACAAATTACAAATTAATGTTGTTTGAAATTAGTTTAAATATGACAAGCTAGCTGGCCTGTGATCTTCTCTGGCTTCTCCAATTTCCACATACAAACAGGAACATATGAATTAGGCTTTCAGACACATATTACTGTATCTGCCTTTTACTTGATTTTTTTTCACAGAATATACTATGCATTTTATTGGAGGCACAAACATTTCTTTTAAAGTAAGCGACACCATCTATCCCCAAAAGCCCCATTTATTTATTTCTTTATCTGAGCAGTCATTTTCTTCTATACTAATTTCTATAATAACTTACCCTTGCAAAATGTTTCATCATCACCTAATTTGATTCTGATCTTTACCATCTATTACTCTTTTTATAAAAATCATTAATGTAATCTTCAGTGTATTTCTATTAACACAAGAATTTATGAACAAGAGCCTTACAAATAAAAATGAAGTAAAATAAAGAGAGGAGTAATTATGACCTTAAATACTTCCAAAATTAAAAGTTCTTCCAAAATTAAATAGTTCCCACTGTGTTAAATACACATTATTGAAGCTTTGAGGGTAACAAAGCCACAGATCCCATGACTTGTGGATAGGCTGTGATGCTCTCTGAAGGAGATTGTTGGAAGGCACTCTCTCTTAAGATTGTCTTAAGGCACTTTGCCTTAGTGCCTTAAGAGATCATGAATTTTGTAGACTCCACCAAAAAAAGGTCAAATAACCAAACTTACTGACATGTTACTCTTGGAGTCACTAGTCTCTAAGCAAAAAATTATGTGAAAAATAATTTTTCTCACTTTATAACTACATAGCTTTTCTCACTTTATAACTACCCTCATCTCAGGTAATTGTTTGTGGCTGTACAAATATGAATAGGAAATCTAGTTTTCATATGACAAATATTTAACTCACTAACTCACCTAGTAGTCTTCTCGGCATTGTTTGTTGGGTATGTGTTCAGTTGTGTGTGTGTGTGTGTGTGTGTGTGTGTGTGTGTGTGTGTTTGAGAGAGAGAGAGAGAGAGAGAGAGAGAGAGAGAGAAAGAAAGAGAGAGCCTGAGAGAGAATGAAAGAGAGGAAGAAAAGAAGAAAGGAAGGAAGGAGGGAGGGAGGGAAGGAGGGAGGAAGGGAGGAAGGAAGGGAGGAAGGAGGGAGGGAAGGAAGGGAAACAGAGTTAGAGACAGAGAGATAAAAGAAAAGGAGTCTGCTGCTGCAGAGGAAGAGGAAGATGAAGGAGAGATAGAGAAAATATGAAGAGATCATAACATTTCAGCAATTGCTAAATTCTGGGTTCTGCATTAGAAGAAAAAGGCTGAATATTCAACACGACACAGTTCTATTGATATAGATCCTACCAGAAGACCACTATATCCAGATCCCAGTAGAAAAAATGATTCAGTTACAGTCTAGAGAGACATGAATAAAGCCAAGGTGAGAATGTGGAAATCATCAAACAGGAAGGTTTCTTTCTCTCTTGGGTGACCATCTAATTTTATTTAGTCTGTCAAAGCGGTGGACATAATTCATTCCCATTACAGAAGGCAATTAGCTATACTTGCTCTAACATTAGCTGCAACTCTTATATTACAATAACTGTCTATCTAGCTTCAAATCATATTTGAACAGAAATATTCATGTTCCTCAGATCTTTTCAATATAAATCAGAAAATTAGAGATCAAAAATAGTTAACATTTATTGAATCTTATCAATTAATAGTCATAAAATGTCAAATTTAATGTTTCCAATTATAGGCTTACTATTTCCATATTACTTTATAACCTTTTTAATAGGCATCTACTTTAATGTTTCCATTAATAAATTTACATATGTTTAATAACTCAGTGTATTTTAACTAAAATTAATTTATGTTCATTTCTATTAAATAAAGCAGTTTTTTTATAACATACAAAAAAGAAACTATATCAGACATTCTATATTAAGAAAAATATGTTTTTGCCTAACAGCAGTGAAAGTTTGTACAAATTTTGCAAAAGTAAATGAAGAGTAATCCATAGTAATTGAATGACTATGACAAATATGCATATTTACATTAATATGTTATATAATATAAGTCGGCAATTTGTGTCTTCAGAGAACTGTCATTTTTATTTTGAACATTAAAATGATGAATCTGATATACATGGAATTAACTTTTTATATGTTTAAAATAAACTTCTATATTGTTTGGAAATATTAAGAAGAAGGTGTATGTATTGGCTATGTACAAGCTGTACCTATGATTGCTTTTAATAATTTACCTTAGGATGAAAATGCAATTTCTTCTTGTTAATAATCTTGGATGATTCTCTAAAATATAGTAAACACTGACTGTGGTTTTCATTTAAAATTATAGGTTTGAGTATTCTTGATAATAAGAATTCAAATCCTAGTGCCTTGATTACTTTAATTCCTAAACAATTTGACAACTTCAAGAACATTAAGATAAATGTTGATGTTGGAGCAAAGAGTCAAATAATCAAGAGAACTAATTTAAAATTGCAGGAGCTTGAAAAAAGGATGTGCTGAGTCCAATGTATACTTATTTTTTTGAAAGGACATGCTATTTTTAGCTGTAAATAAATTCAAGACACAGAGTAAAATTTACTCTATAATTTTAGAAAATAACATTTACAGAATAAATCAGATATGTAAGAAGGCAGTGACAAAAAGAAAAAGGAAGAGGCACAGAAAGAATAAAACAAAAAGAGAAGAAAGGGGAAAAAGGAACACAATGATGCAGGGGAGAAAGGTCACTATCAAAGTAGAATGTTTATCAGCTTTGTGTATGAGAGATACTAAAATAATAAGCAGGTGGAGTTGCTGCAGTGATCATGCACAAGGACACAAGCTGGGGCTGTAAGCTGAGGCTGAAAGGACTGGGAAGAAGACAGGTATCAGATCTTAGACCTGAGAGAGAAGATGACTACTATACACCTACAAGCTGACATGTAAATAAGCTCCAGTAATGTAAGTCATTTTCATAGTGATTTTATAGGGGAATCTAAAGATTAACCATTGCTCTTATACCATATATGTCTTTTGTAAACTGAGTTAGAATTTGAAGCATTTTCATATGAAAAATATAATTATTTAATCTAGGCAACAAAGTGTTGTATTGATCTATGTTAAATATTAATTTAAATTATTTGTTTTAGATTTGTTTATTTTATGTGTTTATGCTTTACCTACATGTATGTATGTCATATATGTGTATGTGTGTATATATATATATGTGTATATATATACATATACATATACATATATGTATACTATATATACATATATATACATATATATTTATTTATTAAATTTATATTGAAATATAAATTTAAACTTAATGCCATCAGTCTGGTGGTTCCTCATAAAACTGGACATAGCATTACCTGAGGATCCACCTATACCACTCCTGGGCATATACCCAGAAGATGCTCCAACATATAACAAGGACATATGTTCCACTATGTTCATAGAAGCCTTACTTATAATAGCCAGAAGCTGGAAAGAACCAAGATGTCCCTCAACAGAGGAATGGATACAAGAAATGTGGTACATTTACACAATGGAGTATTACTCAGCTATTAAAAATAATGAATTCGAGAAAATTTTAGGTAAATGGTTGGAACTAGAAATTATCATCCTGAGTGAGTTAACCCAATCACAAAAGAACACACAGGATATTTACTCACTGATAAGTGGATGTCAGCCCAAAAGCTTAGAATAGCGAAGACTCAACTCACAGACCACATGAAGCTCATGAAGAAGGAAGGCCAAGTGGGGATGCCTCAGTTCTACTTAGAACGAGTAACAAAAATACTCAAGGGAGCAAATATGGAAACAAAACATGGGACAGAAACTGAAGTAGGGGCTATCTGAAGACCATTCCACCTTGGTATTCATCCCATGTACTGTCACCTAAGCTAGACATTGATGTGGATGGCTGGAAGTGCATGCTGTCAAGAACATGATATAGCTGTCTCCTTAGAGGTCTGCCAGAGACTGAAACATCCTCCTCTACATATACAGCTGGAGCCATGGGCCCTTCTCTATGTGCTCCTAGGCTGGTGGTTTAGACCTTGGGAGCTCTGGTTTGTTGGGGCCACAAATCCTTTCAGCTCCTTCAGTCTTTTCTCTCACTCCTCCATTGGGAAGCCACTGATAAGTTCAATGATAAGCTGTGAGCATCCATCTGTTTATATGTCAGGCTCTGGCAGTCCTCTAAGGAAACAGCTATATCAGACTCCTGTCAGCATGCACTTCCTGACATCCACATCAATGTCTACCTTTGGTGACTGCACATGGGATGGATACTCAGGTGGAGCAGTCTCCAGGTGGCTCCGCTTTCAGTTTCTGTTTCACACTTTGTCTCCATATTCTCTCATGTGTTGGGAGTCGACTTTAAGCAGAAAGCAGCTAGAAAGCAGCTATCAGCTTTGCAGCCATCTTGAGCCATATACCCTGACATGAGACTTGGTTTTCAACAGCCTACAACAGCTGAAGCACACTCTGATATCCCACATATCTTGTTTTGCTGTTTAGTGACCACAGCTGCAAGGAACACATGGTATCTACGCCTACAAAGCATGTGGTGCATGTGTTATCCACGTGCTGTCCACACCATACATGCCTGTAAGGCGCACGTGCTGTCCACGCCTGTAAGGCTTATGTTATATCCACACCTACAAGGCATGTGGTATCCACGCACCTACAAGGTACGTGGCAAAAGCCTATATATACCCAGGATTTCCTTGTAGTGGTGTGGTGTAGTAGTAGTAGGTGTAGTGGTGTGTGTATGGTGGAGACAGTAAAGACTTTACTACAGATCCTCTGGTTTGTCTCTATTTTTCATGTCTCTTCCCCTTCTTCCCCTCACTCTCTCTCTTACTAAACCCTGACCCTTGGACAGGAGCAACAGCACAGGCCAAGACGTTTTTGGCCCCCAAGCCAGGCAGAGTTCAGTCCTCAACACCCATAAGTATTTTGTTACTCGTTCTAAGAAGGACCAAATCACCCACACTTTGATTTTTCTTTTTCATGAGCTTCATGTGGTCTGTGAGTTGTATCTTCGGGTATTTTGAGCTTTTGGGCTAATACCACTTACCAGTGAGTGCATACCATGTGTGTTCTCTTGTGATTGGGTTACCTCACTCAGGATGATACTTTCTAGTTCCATCCATTTGCCTAAGAATTTCATGGATTTGTTGTTTTTATTAGCTGAGTAATACTCAATTGCGTAAATGTATCACATTTTCTGTATCCATTCCTGTTGAAGGAATCTGGGTTCTGTGAATTTTTGGGCTATTATAAATAAGGCTACTATGAACATAGTGGAGCATGTGTCTTTCTTATATGTTGGAGCATCTTCTGGATGTCCAGGAGTGGTATAGCTAGCTCCTCAGGTAATTCTATGTCCAATTTTCTGAGGAACCTCTAGACTGAAGAGTTCTGACTCAAGCAAGATAACAGGAGAGACAGGCTCCATTCAGAGACAGTGAGTGCAGCAAGTGTAACTCCTCCTTGTTACATAGAGATTTTTTAATTTCAAAGCTATAAAAGTCTGAAAGCAATGATAAAATTTGGAGGTAGCCACTTCTGCTATATCCAGACTGTATGTTTTTTCTCTCTGTGTGACTTCTTTTTCTCTCTTTTTTGGTCTTCTTTCCTCTCTGGATCATGAATAGTTAATGAACTTCATGCCTTGTTCCTGGTCAGTGAGGGAAATCTTGAAAGAGCAAGTAAAGAGCCTTAGCAATTCAGCCTTTTGTTTTGTTGTTGTTCTTAATCTCCTGCTGCTGAACAATAAGTGTTAATTACCAGAAGTCAGTGATTTTTGGCCATAGAATAGCAATGAGCTAAGGGAAGAGAAAATTTACAGTGACCAACTTTCACCTCAGCAATCACACCTTCAGACCTTGCAACTGCAGCTGGCCACCCATCTCTGCTGCCTCAGTCCACCTAAGTGGAGGGAAGGTCTCTGGCACTTTGATAACTTAAAAAATCTCAAATAATTTCTTTTTACATATACACAAAATGTGAGTCCATTGTCTTTCACCCCTGTCCTTTAGAAATCCTTTACTCTGGAGCATGATGCATTGACTTTCCTGAAAGATGTCAGATGGTAACCATGACAAAACAACATTTGCTTGTCACATATAAGAAATGCTGCCCTGATCTAAGATAGGTTCTCAATATTAAAACTAAAATGAGTTAAAGATTGTTCTTTATCACATGTGCCTCTAAGGAAAGCTTTGCTGTTTATGGTAAGCTGTGATTATATCTTACATGTAGTTGGGATTGGCATTGTTGAAAAGGTTCTATTATTTTTATCTTTTCTTTCTTTCTTTCTTTCTTTCTTTCTTTCTTTCTTTCTTCTTGTCTTGTTCTTTTCTGTTGTTGTTCTCTTCTTGTTCTTCTTGTTTTTGTTCTTGTTCTTGTTTTTTGTTCTTGT
>JANHMN010000014.1:52845221-52894658 GCA_030674055.1 Rhabdomys pumilio
CTCCTCCTCCTCCTCCTTCTTCTTCTTCTTCCTTTTCTTCTTCTTTGGCTCTGGTTCATAACTATGCCATTCAATAGTCAACTTTTCTCAACTCAACTTTTCTCAAATTTCTTAGTTCCTATGAAAAATCATTCAGTTTTTAAAAAATTATCTTTAATCTTTTTCACAGTTCAGTCTTTATCCCCCTCCCAGTCTGCCCTCCAACAGTTCCTCATCCCATTCCTCCTCCCCCATCTCCAAGAAGATTTCCCCACTTTCCCTGTCCACCCCCCCCCCAAGGCCTTCTTATTCCTTGAAGCCTCAAGTCTCTTGAGGACATTAGTGTCTGTGTGAACATATAGATAATACTAAAAATATTATTGTGTGTGTGTGTGTGTGTGTGTGTGTGTGTGCATGTGTGGGGTATATGATTGTGCTTGTGTACATATGTGAATGCGTTTACTGAAGTCATGGACAACTTTGACAAATGACATCTTTGACATTATTCACTTGATGTTTAGAACAGGATCTCCATCTGGAAATGGAGATCCCTGCTTTGGCTAGAATGATGTCCAGCATGTGTTAGGGATTCTTTTGTCTCTGTTTCCAGTACAAAGATAAAGATGCTCACAGCTGTGTGTATCATTTTGTGTGGTGATATACCTATAGTCCTTCCTCATTTGTATAGCAAGCACTTTATCAACTGAGTGAACTCCCCAGCAATTTGAAGGTTTTTTTTTTTTTTTTAAAAAAAAAAACAATATATACTCATGAATCTGAATTTAGTCAAATAAAACATTTTGGTCAAAAAAAATAACCAATATAAATTAACTTTTATATTGAAACCCTACACTTTTTATTTTAAGTATTTAAAATATTTAGGTACTACCAAAACACAAATTCTAGGGAAAAATTTCTGTGTTTAGTAAATTTGAGTAATTTTTAATTATTATTTAAATATATCTTTAAAAGAAGAGCAGATGAAGACACTTAAAATATAATTCGTAAATTTCAAATTTTTGTTAAAGGTGCAAAGCATTGACAGTTACAATCAATGTTGTTAGTTTCATGTGATCATTTATGTTACTGAACAAAAAATAAATAAAGTTAGACATAGTGATGAACACTTTTATTCCCAGCAACTGGGATTAAAACAGAAGAATTACAATAAGATTTCATTCAGTTTGAGATGCATAAGTAGTTCCAGGATAGCAGAAGCTACAAAAGGAGACTTTGTAGTTCTCTCAAACAAACTAAAAGACAAACAGAAGCAAAAATGAATATCTAAGACATATTTAGAAGAAATTTAATATATTTTTGCAAACATTAAAGACTTAAAAATAATTATAAACAAGAATTTATTTTCCTTTTATAAGAGGTTACTGTGATTTTTATACCTTAACAACTGATATATTTAATTTTAAAAATAAAATTCAATTATCTTTCAATGGACTAAGTAAAGAGGTCATTACAGATAGATCTACTTTTAACAAAAGTAATTTGTCACTTGGCATGATAAAGGTTGAGTTGGAAGTATTAAATACACAAAATAGTACATCTTGGAACAAATTTCATTTGACAATTCTAAAAGAAGTTAAATTTTCAATGAAGCTAATCCTTCTCATTTCATTCTATTTAACAATCTATGTAAAAACCTTCAGCCTTTTCCATTAAAAACTACATGTGGCTATTGATGTAGATGTATGATTATAGTTTCACCAAACTCCTGAATATTTGCATCATCTGTTTGGTTTTCTGTTTTATGCAATGTCAGTTTTACTCTGTATTTAACTATAGTATGTGTTCATTTAAAGGTACTTGCTAAAAAGGGCATATAACCTTATAACTCATAAACAAAATCTTGATAAAATGCAAACCTCCATCCCCTTCACCAAAAATAAATAAAACCAACAACAACAAAAAAAAAAAAAATCAAGGGAGACATGTACTTAAGAGAACATCTTTATTTAAATGTTTTTTAGTTAAATTTGCATAATTCATCTGAATATATATGTTTTGTTTAGATAATCTTTAATTTTTCCCACATGTTGAAGTAGATCTGCTACTATTTCTACTAATACTTTTTGGCTTTCAGATCTTTTGCCTACATCCTTGATTCTCTTAGTTACTTTACATGATGAAAATTGAAATCTAGATTAAGTATTCTACATTAATCATTCTACATGTTTTCTTAGCTCCATTTTAAAGAAGTTTTCTTTCTTCTGTCTATTCATCAAAACTGACAGTCAACCGGAGTCATGTCAACAAGCCTCTCTACCCTGCTCTGGGAGGGAACATGAAGACGATTGAAAACTGTAGCTATGCAGTTGAGCTTGGGAAGAATGAGGCCAAGTTCTCTTTGGTTGGTATCACTGGGTAAGACTTAAATGAAGGGAATGCAACACTTACCCTGGCACTGGTATGGCAGTTGGTGAGAAGATACATGCTGAAAGTGTTATCAGACCTTGGAGAAGGTGAAAAATTCAGTGATGATATCATTATTAAATGGGTCAATCGGACCCTTAAAAGTGTAAACAAAAGTACTTCTATTTCCAGCTTCAAGGATAAATCTAATAGTATAAGTTTGCCTGTCTTAGATCTAATAGATACCATTGCACCAAATGCAGTTCGTCAAGAAATGCTCAAGAGAGATCACTCGACTGATGAGAACAAACTGAACAATGCTAAATACGCCATTTCAGTCTCTCTGAAGATCTGTGCCCAGATATATATGCTGCCTGATGACCTCATTGAAGTGAAGCTGAAGATGGTGATGACTGTTTCCCTGCTTAATGGGAAAAGGACTGAACAGACTAAAATAATGAAACATTTACCGTGACCTGCCACATTATACACATCGAATGACTCAGTTTACAGAATTTTGAAATGTAGTGGGTGTAAAATCAGAATATCTGTATGCTCAAAATAGTTCTGTATTCAGTAATGAATAATATCTTGTCCGTACCTGTCGGGCCTAACATGAGGTTTAATCGCCATTCCACCTTCACCCTTCAGTCACAGGTGGAGGGTGTGATAAACAGCCCCCAGGCCCTAGAGAGATTTACATACTCATGAGGTACCTGAAGGCCAGAGGGTGGAGCCGATCAAGCATTCCTCCCCAGTCCCTCTCCCCCTCTTCCCCTCCCTATTTAACTCAGGTCGACACTGGGTTTTGTGGGTGTGCACATCCAGATTCATCCACCATCCGCCATGTTAATAAACCTATTTTGGAAACCCAAAGACTTTCTCTGTGTTGGGGCCTCGCTGTGAAGAATCGTGGAGCCACAGCAGAGGCCTTTAGTCAGCAGCAGGGCCTAACTTCCCGCTGGAGGAACCCAGGGCGTTCTCAACCAACTACAAACAGTGTGGCGTGAGGAACTCTGCATTTCCCAGGCTGTTTTTATTTTTTATTTTTCTACACATACTAGTTATAATTTGTCATCTTTTTTGGATAACACAATTACTTAGCTATCAATACCAATACAGGAATGTCTTATCAAGCTGCTATTTCATAATTAAATTATTTTATTTCCTAAGAGTCTTACCAAAATAAGACTAATCATTCTTTTTTTTCATGGCTCAAAAAAGACTTGTATAAAGTTTTGTCAGGTACTTCTATTACATGTGTTGGGATTTTTTTTTTTTTTGATATGTTGTTTAATTTTGATCAAAAATGTACCTAAAGTCATAATATAACTTGATACTTTTACATTTTCCCCCTCAACTATGTAAAGTGATCTAAAATTTTCTGTAAATTTCTATATCCTATAAAAATTTAAAGGGATAAGTATAATTTATCAACATTAAACATTTTAAATATGAGAACTAACTCTTGAATAACTCCCAAGGCTCACTCTCCTGTTTAAGCTTAGGAGCTTTATATTTAAAGTTTGATTGACACTCCATTGCTACTTTACATGTCCTAGTTTGATAATACAGCTTTATCTCCAACATCGAGCATAATACTATATGTTGGTAAGATGTTACATATGTGTCTTTCTCTAAATCATCTGAGTTACCCACATTTTCTTAAATGGTATGTATTAAGTGGTCAGCCAGCAATTAAGTATTTATTTTGCCCCCACAATGTGTCTGACACTTTTCAGTTGTGGATATCTGATATGTGAAGATATGTTTTGAAAATATTAATTATGAATGTGACTATCATTTTTCACCTAATTGCTTTCAAATACTTTCAGCCAAGCACTGGATAGAACATCCCAACGGACACCAATCTTAGCCTGCTAGTGTCACATTACACCTTGCTAGTTTCAGTCTATAGTGAAACCTACATAATAGAAATATGCCCACCAAATAGTTTCATTAGAAAGCTGTGTATATAAAAGCTAATGTCTGTTGTCGTTTGTCATGGTTTTCACAGTTTTGTATAAACAAGAAACGTTTAAGGTTTGTGTTTCTCTGGAAGAGTTAAAGCTTGTGACCTCTTTTCCCCAGCAGTTTTAGCAGTAGAGAAATTCTGTTGCTCATAGTTGAAGCCAGAAATGAGCCCCACCACATTCCACTTTAGTGCCAGTGAGCACTACTGCTATGCAACAAAAGTGCTGTCACCTCCCTCCATGTGAATGAGTCGTCCACTGATCAAAGCATACATCAGGAGTGAGAGTGTGTTTAGGGTAGACTTTTTTTAAATGAAGTACCTACAGGTGGGATTCTAAAATATATTCTTCTACATGAAATTTCTTTGCCTTTTATATTTTGATAATTGTTTTCTTATATGAAGATATAAGTATGCTTCTGCTGTTTTCCTGAGATTACTTAAATCGTGCCTTTCTGATTTGTTTCATTGTCATATTTACTAAGATAATCTGATTTACATGGAATTTAACACTTTAAGGTGCTCTTTTTCTCACAAAGGATATTTAATAAAAATACTGTGTATGTTGAAAAAAAACTAACATGGCTGGAGTTCTTTAGAATTAATCTGAGATCTTGATTCTATTAACATGGATTTATGTATCTATGTCTGTGTTGGTACCACTTTGTTTTATTAGCATAGATCTGTGTTAGAACTTAAAATCAGGTATGGTAACACTCCTAGGGATGCTCTTTCTGTTAAAATATCTTTGGCTCTCTGTTATATTTCATACTTCTATATGAATTTTATTTCTAATTTTTTCTCTGCATACACATAAAGATGGTAAAAATACATAACTTTGATTAACTTAGTCTATAAAGATTACAGTTTTCCTAGCTATTACCGTTCATTATAAACATAGAAAATTAGAAAAATATTATGTGAACATTCAAAAATATCAACAATATTTTAGCAATTAGAGGTCTGACAGAGGATAATAAAAATGAAGAAGATGATGTCAAAAATCTAACTAACTCAAACATTTCAAATTCCGTTTTATGGTCAAAACATACAACTTAATTTACTCTTTCCCGATTACTTGTCATGCATGGAGTGTAGATCACATGTCACTCAAATGTCTATAAGAAATTATGTACGTGGTTAGCAATTTAAAGAATCCTCTAAGGGATCTATTATCATTTTAATGATAAAATTATTTTATGGAAGAACAAAAGCATAAATAGTTAACCAGTCAGCATATTTATGGCATTCTTTGTAGTCCTAATTTCAATGAGCATTGTTGTATTCATTTAGCTTGTTTTTGTCTTTGTTTGAGTATTTATTTGTTGTGTGTTTCTGTTTTGTTTGTTTTGAGACAGCATCTTTTTATTCAGGTCAAGTGTTCCATCAAACGATGACTCTACTACGACTGAAAGATTGTGGCACTTTAGATGGCTTTTCTTTAAACATTTCTCATTTAGTGATAAAGATAGGTGGTCATGTTGAATTTAAATAACTATGTGGTGGCAAGAATTTTATTGAGTAATCTGGTCAAGAATTTTGAATTCAATTTAGGTAAGTAAGATAAGAGGAAATAGTTATTACAGTAACTTCAAATTTCAATCAAATAAAATCCCATCCAGTCTTAGACCTTCTAACCTTTGCAGAACTAACTCAAAATAAATCATAATCCTAAATGTAAAATGCAAATCTATACTCATGCTTGAGTATAAAATAGGAAAACAGAGCATTAGATGTGATAATCCACTTTTAGGTATACATTGAAAGATAAAATTCACAAAATAATTGCCAACGTGAACTTCATTAAAATTGAATGCATCTGTTCATTGAAAGTGAATAGCCGTTGAAGACAATGGATAGCCAAGGAATACAACAAAACTTTTATTAAAAATGTGAAAAGAAACAGAATTCTACCACAAAAATAAATGCTAAATTTTAAACAGAACAAAAATTTATGTAAAGGTGACAAGAGCATATGTAGTAATTAAATAAGCATATTAAAATAAAGTAATACACCGTCTTATTTGGGAAATGCAAATGAATCCAAAACAAAATACATTGTCAATCTATGAAAAGGCCCATGGAACTAAATGACTGTGACATAGTGCAAAAGCTGCCTCCCTACTTCCCAGTGTGAATTAAAATGTGCAGACAATTTACAAGTGAATGTGCCTGTATAATATCAAATGAAACTAAGTCATACTATATAACTTCAAACAACATTACTTTATATTTACTCAAACAATTGTAAAATGTTTTATCTAAATGAATTAAATGTATATTTAGATAATAATTTATATTCACCCAAATTTGGAATGAAAATAATGTGGTTTAGAGAAAACAGATTAAAATGATGGTGCATCCAGGGGAAGAGGTATTATGATGTTAATATTGATTGGATGATCATAAAAGAATTTAAGTAAGTGAATGAATCCAACATGTATAATATATACAGATGATGACTCCAGATGTATAAATAATTGGAAGGAGAAGATGGTAAATATTCGTAATTTCCAGGTATTGAAACGAGAAATCTGAATGAAAAAGAATAAAGAGGGATCTTAGGCAAATCCAATTATCTTGTCTGAATTTTATTACAATAATTAATAAAACTACTCAAACTCAACATTTTATTAATCCTTTTTTATATGCTAATACAGTTTCAGTTAGCTTATAGATAGATGATGTGTGAGACATCTTCATGACATAAGTTGTAAAATTACATAAGCAGGCATTGAAGGACAAGCAAATCATTACCAATTAGTAACTTATTCAAAGTAAATGTTTATCTTCTTCACTCTTCTTGAGGTTCCAGTCCATGATTCAGCAGCTCTATTTCTCTGATTCTCTGACAAGTGCACAGCACAACCATGAAGATGGTGAATGTAAAAGGAAATTGCTCTCAGCATAATCCAGGGGAAAATCAAAGAGACTGTAATCTCACAACCATTGTAGACACTGTCCCAATGGTATTAAGTATTTCATATTATGTAGCACATTTTAAAGATCTTTGTCAAGTTACACTGAGTGCCACATATTTAGGACTTTGGAGAGAATATCTGTGACTGTTGGTTTAATTGTCAACTTGAAACAATCTAGAATTACCTAGGAAGAACTTCTCAGTGAAAGATTGTCTGTAAGATTGATTTGGGGAAATACCTGTGTAGGATTATTTTGATTAGTTGGAAAATCTTTATCATTCATACATGATCCATATAGGTATATTATTTATTATATATTTTTATATCTCCTATATATTATATGAGTATCTTTTACTTTTACATGATTGCAGCGTATTTGTGATTCAAGACATTTAATGTGATTACATTTTCTGTGTCTTATGTACTTTTATTCCCACAAATGTGCTAAATGCATCTACTGATTATTTAATATTCTCTGTGCCTTGCAGCCAGGAAGTCACTCCAATTGCTCTGTTCTTTGTTATACTCATTTAAAGCAATTTGGAACTATCTACCTATGTAGAGTTTATTCATTATGAGTTTGACTTATAATAAACTATTTTTAAAATTTTTTGAAAAAATAATTATATAAACTGCTCTAACACAAAGCATTAAACCAGGTATGCTGATATAAAGTACGAACTCTGGTTGGTCATGTAGATCTACTTGCCATCTGGATTTAGAAAGGAGATGTTTTGGAAGGGAGACTGGGAGAACTGGTGGGCAGCAATGGAGATAGAAATAATCCAGACATATTATATATATATATATGATATAAGTATGAAAGATTAAAAACTTAAATTACACTTAAGCATGGAAAAAATATGCAAGAATATTTTGTAATAAAAACACCAAAGCAAAAAGTATATTTTCAAATTTCAACTTAACACTTATTGCAAGAATATTTTGTAATAAAAACATCAAAGCAAGAAGTATATTTTCAAATTAAAACTTAACACTTATTGCAGTATGCCACACTGAATCCCAGAGGAACATTTTGAATCTATGTTATAATGCTACCTTCAGAACGTGATCTAATTTACCAAGCATTAATATGGTTTTTATATAAAAATAAAGTTAACATGTGCCATAGATTTTATTTATCACATTAGTGAATGAGAGAAAAATAAGATGCTAAGATCAATTTAAGTGTTGGGAAGATGTCAAATAAATAAGAGAAATTCAAGAAAACTGTCATGATAAAACTGTTGTGTTTGATTAAGACTAGATGTATATACATTCTTTATAGAATAATAAACTTGACAGGAGATGTGTTCTCTTGGATAGAAAATATTTGAAAGTCTACCAGACACATATCTACAAGCAATATCTGCACCTGCAGTATTCTAAAATATTCAATGAAAGCAGGCCATGCATCGCAAAACCGAATCCCTAATAACTAACTTTACCAATTTTTAGGATGTAGTTAATATTCATCATATCTTTCAAACTATTAGTTGAAGTGTTTGACATGTGTATGGGACAGACATGTTATTATTTTGTGTGTTTCTGTTCATGGACATGGGTGTATATATTTGGTTTGTGTCCACATTCATAAGGAGATTAGAAATCAAACTCAGGTGTCACTTCTCAGGTGCTGTCTTTCTTATTGTTTGAGACAGGATCTTTCACTAAGCCTGAGGCTAGTGAGAAACTGCACAGATCCGTCTTTTCTACTTTCCTGCACAGGAATTCCAAGAATACACCACCAAGTTTGACTTTTATGTAGATTGTGTAGTTGAAATTTAGGTCTTCATGGTGTGTATGCAAATACTGGTGACCAAGTCATCTCCTGGTACTAAATATTTTTGTTAATTTTACAACACTGCAGTTTTTGTGTTCACACCTTTATGTGTGGAAGTCAGGCCAGTAAGGGTGTATGCGTGTGTGTGTGTGTGTGTGTGTGTGTGTGTGTGTGTGTGTGTTTGTTTGTTCATGTGTGTGTATATGTGTGTAAATGTGTGTATGTGTGAAGGTGTAAATGTGTGTGTAAGATCAAAACTCAAATTTAGCTGTCATTTCTTTGGAACTATATATCTTGATTTTGAGA
This sequence comes from Rhabdomys pumilio, assembly GCA_030674055.1. Classification (NCBI taxonomy): domain Eukaryota; kingdom Metazoa; phylum Chordata; class Mammalia; order Rodentia; family Muridae; genus Rhabdomys; species Rhabdomys pumilio. The sequence continues at coordinate 52,854,547 of JANHMN010000014.1, forward strand.
CAGTGATCTCTCTCTTGCTTGGACCTGGGATTACAGTTGTGAGATACTGTATTCACATTTTCTGAGGCTTATCAGGGTTGAACCCAAAACTTTATGTGTGACAAGACTGTACTGATTTAGCAAATATTTCCAACCTCTACTTCTAAGTTTTTGTTTTAATATTAATTTTTAAATCATAATTTGAAATAAAATGATACTCATAATACTCATAATTAAGTATGATAGTGCTAATTTATCTATAAAATATCCAATAATATGTACATAAAAATTGTCTTGTGTTTTACTGCTGTGAACATACACCATGATCAAAGTAATTTTTATACAACACACTTAATTGGAGCTGGATTACAGGTTCAAAGGTTTAGTCCATTATCATCAAACCAGGGATGATGGCAGCATTTAGGCAGATATGGTACTGGAGGAGTTAAGAGTACTACATCTTCATCCAAAGGAAGCCCTAGGTAGACTGTCCTCAGGCATTTAGGAGAAGGGTCTCAAAAGCCCACATTGACACACTTCTTCCAATAAGGCCAAACCTCTTCCAACAAGGCCATACCACCTAATAATGCCACCCTCTGGGCCAAACATATTCAAATCACCACATACTACTCCCTGGCCCCCCAAAGCTTGTTCAAACACATGAGTCTATAGGGGTCATACTTTGGCATAGCAGCATAATGCAAACTATGCTTAGTCCAACTTTCAATGTCCCATAGTCTATAACAGTCTCAATAATGTTGAGTCCAAAGTTCAAAGTCTCTTCTGAGATTCATGTAATCTCTTAACTGTAAACCCTTATAAAATGAAATAAAAAAGCATATCACATATCTTCAACATCACAGGATATACATAACCATTACAAAATAATATAATAAGGAAATTCTGGACAAAACCAAGACCAAAACCCAACTAGGCAAACTCTAAACTCTTCATCTCCATGTCTGATGTTCAATTCCTTTTTGCTTTGCTGACTGCAGCACAATTATTTCTTTGGGTTGTTTCCACTCCCTGTTAGCAACTTTCCTTGGCAGGTATTTCACAGCCCTGGCATTGCTAACATCTTTACGCCTCCAAGACAACTTCAACTTTACAGCTTCTTGCTCCAATGTCTGGAATCCACACACATCTTCTAGTCTTCTCAAAAAAAGACCGGGTGACTCCTCCAACTCTGCACTCTGTAGCATTCTAGGCTCTGGTTGACTCCACTCCACTTCACTGTTGTTCCTGTTGTTGGTCGTCATCTCATAGAACTGGTATTTCGAATATACTGGGGTCTTCCACTACAACTAGGCTTTACTAATACCTTCCCATAAGCTCTCTTTATGGTGCCAAGCCTCAACTTCTTTGCATGACTCCTTCAGTCCTGGGTCATCAACTGCAACTGAAGTTGTATCTTCAGCAATAACCTTTTCTGGCCTCTCACAGTGCGGAGACTCAGCTGCTATTCGTGATGTCTTCATACCTTGAAATCATTGCCACCTGTGTGACTCATACACATTACCAAGTCCAACTGCTTGCATGAGGTACACCCTTGATTGTCTCTGAAGCACAGGTTATTTGTGCTCTCAGAACATACTTTGTAGAAGATTTCACCTCAGTGATGCTGGTCTCCTGTTAATCACCACGAATTCCTTAGCTCCAGTTAACCATTATCAATTGTCCCAATAATCCCTTTGACACTAAAGCCATAGCCACATGGGGGAAGATGCTGAGTTCTCCTCTTTATTGATACTGGAACATGGCCCCCTTTTTCTATTACATTATTACCAGCTTTCTTTTTTCCCAATTTTTCACTGCCTAAGCTTGGCTGTCCTGAAACTCTCTGTAGATTGACCTTGAACACTGAGATCTGCATGCCTCTCTTTCCTGAGTTCTGAAATTAAATACATGAATCTCCACACCTAGACTTCAGCTTTCCTCTACCAGGAACTTGCTCTGTCCAACTGGCCTTCAACTCAGAGATCATCTTCCTCTGTTTCCTGGGATTATAGGTATGTACCACCATACCTGGGCCAAAGGTTTTTATGGCTATCATTTCTGAATACCCGAATCAAAAGGCTTTGTCTTCCAGCCTCAAACTCTGGATTACAGGTGTACCCTCCAATTCTGGATTGTACTTCATTCTAGATTTAAAATTCAAATAAATACAATAATAAGGAAATAATAATGCTTAGCTATAACTCTCCTTTTTTCAACTGCAAAAGCATGTTTAGTGTGGTGGGATCTTGTCCCAACATCACTATGCCTTTATTTCTACGTAATATCCTTGAGCACAGGATTTAGCTTCATCCCATTTCCTGGTGTTCCTTCCCTCTTGGAACCATACATTTTGTACTTTGCTTTTTTATGATTTCTATTTTTTATTAAGATGCTCTTCATAAGATTGAATTTTAGTGGCCACACAACAGATTTTATACAAGACTATTTTGAGGCTTCCTTTGTCAAAATAATTAATCTAAACCACTTCATCTTAGCCTCAGGATGATTTTTGAACAACGACAAATAGTAGTCACATTCTTCACCAAAATATCACAGAAAAGTCTATAAGTCACATGTTAAAATTCTTCTTTAAAAACTCTTGACATAGGTTCCCACAGTTCAAAACACATTGAGGAACTCTGTCTTCCATGTTTCTAATAGTATGGACATTAAATCCCTCTTAAAGCATTCAGCTGCTTTACAAAGTCCCAAAATCCACATTCTTCCAAAGAAAAGCATGATCAGGTCCCTCACAGGGACACGTCAGTCCAGGGTACCAACTTCTGTCTTAGCTTTAGTTTTACTTCTGTGAACACATTATCAAAGCAAGCCTTATAAAGAACATTTAATTGTGACTGACTTACAGATTCAGAGGTTTAGTCCATTATCATTATGGTAGGAAATTGTCCAGATATGTGCTAGAGGAGCTGAGAGTTCTACATCTTCATTCAAAGGAAGCCAGGAGCACATTATCCTTAGGCAGCTATGAGGAGCTTCTCAAAGCTCATCTCCACAGTGAAACACTTTATTCATCAAAGCCACACTTCCTCTAACAAGACAGCACTTTCTAATAATGCCATTCCCTGGGGCAAGCATATTCAAGCCACCACAGTAATATTTTTGGAAACCAGTTCATTTACCTTAGAAAAATGATTCTTGGAGCTTCAAATATACTAAATATTTCTAAAAGATTGGAAAGAAAACTGTCACTAAATGTAATAAATGCAGAATATTGTATGTATTGATCGGTAGTTTCTAGAATTGAAAAAAATAAAAAAAAAAAAACTAAAAAAAAAAAACTAAAAAACATTCCAAAGAGTTTAGAAGTTGAGATGTTAGGCATGAACTTTATTTTGAATCAATTTATCATGGTAGATCTGATGAGACTTTGAAACTTTAAGTAGACAGAAGTAAATTAGTAGTATGTAAATACAGGATTTGGCAGAAAGGCAGAGGACACACAAACTACAAATCATAGAGAACAAGGGCTACAAACATGTTGTCAAGCCGAAAGTAATGAAATCTAAGAGTAAATGAACAGGGGAGAGCAATACCAAAAATAAAAAAAGCTTTGTGTAGCTAAAAGTGATGACACTTGTTTGATTTTCAATACAATACATTATCTGTTCTATGATAATCTTATCAATTCCAAGAGAAACAACAAAAAATACAAGGTCTTAAATGCTTTTTAGTGAAATTCAGGATTATATTTAAATTAAAAAAATGCTTTCTTTAGCAACAAAAATTATGACATCAATTTTTATCAATAAAAAGACTTTCTTCTTTCAAATAATTTTAAATCTTTTTATACAACAGAAAAGTGAAGATATTTGAAAAGACACATTTTTTTATTTTTTTTGAGAATTTAATACATGCATACAGTGTATCATGATCATAACCACTTTCCATTTCATGCCTCCAGCTCTCTTTTGATTACTTCACAGTTCTTTTAAACTTCACCTGCCATTATTTATTTGTTTTTAACATTTTGATTAATGCTGCCTATTTGTACATGTGTGTGTGTGGTTCTCCACTGAAACAAGAGGTATATAGCACTGGTCAGAAATCATAGAAAAATGTTTTTGTCTGGACAAGCCACCATCAACTGTTAACAGCTACCCAACAAGGTAAAAGGCTTTTCAAGAGCACCTTTCACACCTTTTGACTGACTTGATCTTGGGAAGTTCTTATGTAGAGAACCATAGCTGTTATGGTTTCATGTTTACGACAGTCAGGCCATAATATATCCAGAGGGAAGTGCTTCATAGCACTTGGCTCTATCCCCAATGTCTCAATCCCTGTTCTATTGACATGAAGACACACCATGATCACAGCAACTATTATAAAGAAAGCTTGTAATAGGTCCTTGCTTAAGGATCAGAGCTTTAGTCCAATGTTATCATGACAGGAAGCATGAAGGCAAACTTGATGCTGGAGATGTAGCTTGATAGTTAGATGCCTAAATTTATAAGCAGCAAGAAGTGGTCCTGTCTGGCTTGAGTTTTTGAAACCCAAGCCCAGCCCAGGTGACAGACTTTCTCCAATAAGGCCATACTTATTCTAATGGGGCTCCACATTGAAATTCCTGTCAAGTAGAACCACTCATAATGATGATACATTTAAATCTCTGAGATTGTGGAGCCTGTCTCTACTAAAACCACCTTTCAGATGCTCCTGCATTCTTTCTGCTCTCACCCTTGGTATTTGGAAACATCACAGTTAGTTTTTATTACTGTAATATATCATTGTGCAAAATCACCTTAGGATGAGTAAAGTGGGTGTTTGTTTGTTTGTTTGTCTTACAAATCTTGTTCAAAGCCCATCCCTTAGAAAAGTCAGGGCAGAAATTTAAGCAGGGGCAGAGGCAGAATCTATGTGAGATAGCTATTTTGTTTTTGTTTTTGTTTTCTTTGTTCCAAAGTCTCGCTCATTTTGATTTCTTTTATAGCCTATTGCCACTGACTTACAGGGAGCATCAATCTATTGGAGAGAAGCAACTTCTTAATTTATTTCCTTCTTTTCAATGTCCTAGATTTTGCCAAATTAACAAAACTTAACAAGCACAGTATGTATGGATGCCATTTTTTTTTTCGCACCGAGGATTTGGTAATCTATTCTCAGAGGTTTGAGTAGTAATAAATGTCTTTCATATCTGCTGGCCCAGTACAAAAATAAGTTTCTCTGTCTAAGGCTAGAAAGGGTCCAAGATATTCTCCTGGACTTCTCTTTGGTTTATTATAAATTCCTCATAGTGGGTGAAGTGTACGTCTTCTTGTGAACTAAACACTTGACCATTATAAATTCTAAGTATCTTAGGTTTCCTGCATTTTTTTCACTTTCCAGATTAATAAGCAGAAAGATAAGTACATAAAGATTCTCCATGTGAAAATTAAATGTACTAGGGCAGTCTTAAAAATAATTAATTAATTTAATAAACATTATTTTTCTTGGATCTTCACTTATTTATGATTTTTTAGCAAGACAATGTCTATATTTAACACCATGTAATATTTTTGCTCCTAATTTTGCAATATCGAAAGCAAGGTAACATTGTAAGGTAACAAGATTGATTTAGTGTTCATCTTTGAAAGTAGAATACTTAAGACCATAATAGCATCATTGGCTCAGCTAGTAGTCAAGGGCAAAATTTAAAAAGTGTCAAGTTTTAAAGCCCTTTTAAATAATAAGCTTGTTCACACCTGACCAAGAAGATTAACTTACTATTGGTTATTAACAAGGGAATGATTTTTATTGGCAAATATACATCAAGAATGTGTTTGTGTATTTAAAGGTATATTTGACGTATGCAGCAGGGTATAATTTTCACATACGCATCACAAATGTTTTATAATTAATAATTTTTATTTATTTTTAGTCAATATTCTTCAGCTTCTTAAGTTATCTCAGAGCATCCCTACTTTTCTTTCTACCATGTTTTGATGTTCTTTCTCTTTCTCTAAAAAATCCAAAATATGTGAACTAAACACAGATAAAAACAAGGAACCAAACAAAAAATACATAAGAAACCACACAAACACACACAAAAAGCATGAATTCTGTTTTACGCTCGCACACAAAATATGAAGTCTATTTTGTGCTGGCCAATTACTCCTGGACATGGAATTTGTTATGGAATTTAGTTGATATAATCAGTTAGTGTTTTAAAAAATAATTTGTGTTTAGTGTGATTTTCCTATGTTGAAGATTATAAAGGTACATGGTGGAATTTCTAGAATCATGGTCACATTTTCAAATAATTTTGACTTGATCTAAAAAGCTTAAAATCATGGTGTAGTTTCAAATAATTTATTTGATTTATTCCAGACTGATTTGTTTATTTTACTTTTAAAAGTTGTTTTAAAAATTTGAATCCCAGAGAAGTCATCTTTAAAGAATTGTGTTTGCTATAATGATAAAAGAAACAAAAACTATATTAACCATTTTTCTTATTAATAATGTGGATATTTACTGTTTTGTTCTGCGTATAAAATCCTCATGAGTTATTTATTGATACATATAATTATTTGAGTGTCTATATGAATACATGCCTACTGCATGTGTGTATGAGCCTTCAAAATCCAAAAGAAACAACTGAACATCCAGGAAATGTTTGCTGTGATCCATCATGCAGGTTAGGAAACAACACTGGATCTTGTGAAAGAACAGTAAGTGCTTTTAACTGCTAATCCCTCTCTCCAACCTCATATGGACAGTTCAAATACTTCTATGCACATGAAGTAGATAACTGTTTTCATGATCTTTTGTTAGTTATATTACATTCCAATTGACTAGATATGATTAAACAATATTTTTGGTTTTTTCTTAATATAGTTGTCATATTCTCACAAAACAATACCAGTTATAAGTACAATTTAAAAAATAGCTCCATTTCACATATTAAATTTTTATGCTGATATGATAAGACTTCAAGACACCACTTTTTTCAATATTTGGGTCATCCAGACAAAACCTGAATAGTGAAATACTGGAACTAACTGACATTATAAACCAAATAAACTAACAGATATTTCCAGAACAAATTTCATGCAAGTTCATAAAAGAAACACTTCTAAAAGATAAACCACATACTGACCCTCATGCTCTGATAATAGGAGACTTTAATACCCCACTATTTTTTTTTTTTTGAGACAGGGTTTCTCTGTGTAGCCCTGGCTGTCCTGGAACTCACTCTGTAGATCAGGCTGGCCTCGAATTCAGAAATCCACCTGCCTCTGCTCCCCAAGTGCTGGGATTAAAGGCGTGCGCCACCACTGCCTGGCTAATACCCCACTATTAATAATAGATGGATCATTTGGACAAAAACCACACAGAGAAATCCTGAAGCAAAACAAGGGACCTCATAGATATTTACATAATATTTCACCCTAGGACAAACAGAAAATATCTTCTTCTCATCATCTCATGGATATTCCTACAAAATTGATCACATATTTGGAACAAGGTTAGTTTCAACAGATTAAAAAAAAAAAACTGAAACAATATGTTACATCAATCTGACTCCACCTGCTAAGGCTGAATATCAACAATAACCAAAACAACTGAAAGCTTAGAAACTCATGGAAACTAAACAGATCACTATTGAGTGAAAACTGGTCAAGATAGAAATTATGAAACAAATAAAAGACTTTCTATAACTGAATGAAAATGAATACAGAACACATATAAACATATGATAAATTATAAAGGAACTTCTAAAGCGAAAGTTCATAGTACTAAGATTCAATAGAAAAAAAGGAAAGCTTTTTTACTAACAACTTGACAACCAACCCCCTCTGAAAGTTCTAGAACTAAAAGAGGAAGTAATATCCAAAAAGGAGTAGATGACAAGAAGCAATACAACTCAGGCCTGAAGCTCGAAAAATTGTCTGACAAAAGTTACAAAGAATTGTCTTGGCTATTTTGTGGGGATTGAAGTTTGGTAGGATGGCCATTTTGACAATGTTAATCCTATCAATCTAAAAGTGTGGGACACTTTTCCATCTTCTGATAAATATATAAATTCTTTTTTCAAAGAGTTTGATTTTTTTCATACAATAAAAAAGACCAAAAATGTATAAACTGTACCTGATGAATTAAGAAGCCTGTGTATAGCAAAAAAGATATCATTTGGACAGGATGTCACACCACAAAATGAGAAAAGAATTTTACAAACTACAAAATTATTAAAGGAATAATATCCAAAATGCATAAAGAACTCAAAATGTACATATCAAAGTAACAATTAAATTGTAAAATTAGATGCAGATAAAAAGAGAATACTCAAAGGAAAAAACTCAGATTTCTGAGGAACACTTAGAGAAATGTTTAACAACTTATTTATCAGTAAAATGAAAATTAACAATTTTGAGATTTTATTTTACACTTGTCAGAATGGCTAAGACCAATAAAATCATTGATAACTAAAGCTGGAGAGGATGTAAAATTTGAGAAATACTCATCCATTGATGGTGGGAGTTCAAACTTGTACAGCATTTAGAAAAATTTTAGTGATTATTTTTTAGGAAATCTAAACAAATCTACCTCAAAATGCAGGTATATGTTGCTTGAACATTCACCCAAATCCAAATTGACATAAAAATGCAAAAAATGGGAGATTTGTTATATATGGTTATATATGGTATCACTGTGAAATTATTCTCTGTTGTCCCGCTATAGGTGTTTGAAAAAAACCACCAGAATAGAGAATGACATGAATCTATACTCTCAATCTATACTCACATAGGACTGCAAAGAATAGAATTATCGATTCTCTTTTTCTATATTGTGGCAATTGGACTTTATATTAGGAGTTATATTAATTCCTCTTTAAGTATGATATGCAGTTTAAACTACTTTAATGCTAGTGATGTATACTACGGATGTATACTTGTAGACAATAAATATCATATATAGTCTGCAATTGTTATCTATTTTCAAAGTGAAATTTGCTTTAAAATACATTATTAATTGTTGATTCTAACTAACACTAAGCAGCATATGTACATTTTATATGTATGCTATTATTGATCCATTTAGTGTAACAAATAAAGCAGCCTTTTGATTTCAATTTTTAATCTAATAATTAAAATTATGCACAGGACACTAACAAAGCAAATTGTTTCATTAAATATCAACTATCTTTACAGAAAATATGTTATCTCATTTAATATATGTAGATATATATATGAGTATTCATTTTGTGTCCTGTATGTGTATATTCTACATATACAAGATAATTACATTAAACGCTGTTTCAGACTACATATGTTTTAATTAAATACACTTTAAGTGTAATCATTTATAAAGTTTGACATGAGCGGGAGAAATTTTCACAGTATTTAAACTAAGCAAATTGTTTTTGCTTACAATAAGTTAATTGATTGTATAATAGCTAACCACTGTCAGTTTGCCTTGGAAGTGCCTTCTGTACTTAGAAAATAGCACTATTTTAGTGTGTTGCTCTGGTTTCCTGGAGTACAACTGCAATAGGGAAATGTGTTAAATAGCATCCTAAAGGCCCCGTGATTAACACTCGACTATGATCAGTAAAACATTGTTCACTTGAAATTCTACCTCCCTCAGTTCTGTTAGACAACTCATACCCAAACATCATGGATGGTGATAATTATATTTGCATTACATCTGTAGGACTAAAAGACTTCTCTCTTTGGAGGACCACTGTTAAGCAGGGTTTTGTGCTGTGATAATTTTATTATGCTTCAAGACTTTTCAAATGGCTAATACTTACATTATGCACAAAATATAATAATTAGCCAATATTTCTTATACCCCCTATAGCATCCTAGATAATTAAATTTTACTGTATGGAATATTAATTTGAACTTTTTAGATAGTATAAACCAATGTTATTTTATCTTAAAAACACCTGCAGCAGATTTCTTTAACTTCTGACCTGATACTTCATTAACATGTGGAGTTTTAAGAGGGATATGCCAGCTGCTGAAATTCAACATCTGAAATACAACAGGAACCTAGAAATAAGTACTGTCTCTACAGTTCTTATGTTAATCATACTATGATGCCATTTCTTTACAAAGCACTAAAGAATATAAAGAAAATATTGTGTTATAGGACAGCAAGCTTTGATCATCTCTTAAAACATTCTATAATATTTATCTTGACTCTATGTATTAATTGAAATCTTAAATTTAATTTTGCTACATATGAAAAATTAGGTCTCAAAGTACCATGACCTATGAATATATGTACATATTAATAGTAAAAATTTTAGTATAGCTCATGAAATTGAACAGCTTAAATCATTAGAAATAATTAAACTTTAATCATTGAAAAATTTCATAAATGTGAATGAAAATACACTTGTAAAGTTTGATCTGAATATTAATTACACCAATAAATGAACTGGTAGTTTCTAAAGCTAGCAGTGATGTAGTATGCATGTGAAGCTAGAACTCACATTCATTGTACGAACAAAATCATATCTGTAATGAGAATCAGAAAGCATTATTTTTGTTGTGTAGAGAACAAGGCAATGACTGTTATTGTCTGTAAACATGTCATATCTGCTCATTATACTCTTAACAATGCAATCATTTGTATAGAAAATGTTGCTTATGTACTCGGCAATTAATATACTCATAGTATAACTGAATATAGACATAAAATAGTATGTAATTATGACTGTGATTTTTAAGGCAACAAAAGAATTTCACTTCCTGAAGAGTATCAAAACATGAAATGATCATTTGTTATTTGGACATACAGTATGTAAAATGTTTCCATTGAATGATGTTGATTTTTTTTAAAATAAAGTTTTCCAAAAGCAGTTTTCCAATAATTAGGCAACTATCAGTAAAGGACAGTGACTATTAATATACTAAAGTATGTGCTAAAAACAATTAACGATAAACCCTCCACATGGACATATATTGTCATTAAGTGAAGCTTTCAGTGTCAGTAATAAGTTATACCTAAATTAGTTATTGGCCAAATGTCCTATAAGAACCCACAAGAATGCGGGTTATTGCCAAGATTATTGGAGGCTCTCCACAGACTGATGGTTATGCCCTATTGCTGAAGACAACACCTACACAACTCATTGAACACACAGATGTTAAAATGGTTTCTTCCTATTGTTTTTGCTCCTGTGAACTAGTATTTATGGTACAGGATGTTATTTTGCAAGCTAACAAAGAGAAAGATAAACACCTACCAACTTAGATACAAACCATCTACAAGAGTATCCTGTCTGGAAGATATGTTGGTACAATAATGGCACAAAGATAGCAGAAGTAACCAACTAATTTCTTATTTGAATTAAGTTCCACTCCGTGTGAGAGAATTCTTAGCAATAGTGTTTGGTTTAACCCGACTCTGAGACTAGACTGACCAAGGCCTAGGGTAAAAACAAATATTACTGTTCTACAAAAGTAATATAGCAATAAAATTACTCCTATGATATTGTGTTATATTCATAGATCAGTTCCTTGCTCAGCCATCATCAGAGTAATTCAAAAGTAAAAAAATAAATAAATAAAAAGTGCAGTACATAATGATTCCCACGGCTGAACAATACACAGAGAGATGGAGAGAACACTTAGAACCCTTAGTATTAAAAGTGATACCTCTATTAAACCCCTCTTCTTGGAGCTCAGGGAAATCTCTACAAAAGAAGGTATGACACATGTATCACCACCAAAGGGATAGAAGACACCATGGACTTAAGACCTTCTAGACAGCAGGGCTGGAGCATTATGACCTCACAGAGACTATGGCAACACGCAAAGGGGCTGCAAGGGTCTCTATCAGACAGAATCCAAGGGATAAATAGACACATGTTCCATCTCTAACTCAGAAGCTTTCTGCAATTTATAGTTACTTGCAAATGAAAAATTTAGTTGTTCTCCAAGTGAGTCTCACTGAGAAAATAAATCATTCTTAAAGGTAGGAGCCATGCCTAGAAATAGATGGTCAACACATAACAAACTCAACAGCAACTTTTGAAATTTTTTTGTCTCATAATATTAAGTCAGGACTTTTTAACCTTATAGTTTTTTTGCATATATACTATTGTCTATGGTTTTGGAGGTTACATTGGTCAGACAATGAATTAATTATTAATCATTTCTATGTTATAAAATCTCTACAAACAATCCTAAGATGCTGGTTGTTGAAGACATCTGTGCTGGGAGCTTGGCACACACTATGATGTGGCAATGGAGACTTTTGTGCTGGGAAACTTTCTGGACAACTTTGTATGTAGCTGTAGCCCTTCATTTGGTTGTCTTTTGGTAGCCCTCTTCCCACTGTGGTAAATAATCTTAGTAGTTACTGATTAGATTGAGAAACACTATTAATTAGTGAATCAGCTTTGGAATGGGTGTGTAGGGGTGGGGAGTGGGAGTACAAATTTCTGAGGGTGTTTCCTGAGAGAGCTTCAGAGAGATCATGAGACCTCTGACCTTTGTTGCTTTCACATATTCAGACTATGGGGATGTGCCAGAATCCATCTAGGAGAAGCCAAAAACTAGCAGGTAATCTTCCTGAGATGGTTGCCTTCCACCACGGCCTGTAAAGCTATGACAGATTTATTCCTTTAGGCAAGGCTGAGGAGATTACATTTGAAGAAAGATTTCTGCTATTAATATGATATATATATATATATACAATCACTGTATTAGCTCATCATTTTTAGCTGATTTCTAAAGAACAATGAAGATGTACTCTCTTGTAGTGATGGTATATAGAGAAATACATGATTTCTTAATTCTTAATGATCATTCTATAAGAATTCCTAAAATCTTACTAGTAATTATTAAGCTCTTTATAATAGGATTGCTATTAAGTTCTTTCTATATCAAAACCACCATGAGAACTCTGCCAGTCTTCAAGTGTGGTGAGTTAATTGCTTATGAGATAGAAGGCATTTGCAATTTAGAACACATTTCAAGAGATTGTAAAACAATTAACCAAGGTCATATAAAGGGAACTAACAATTTTTTATAGGTGCAAGGAGAGAAGGGAAAACATTGACTGGGTTTGTGTATATAAAACTTCAATGATAACTTAGTCATGCTCTTTAAGTCTCCATGAACCTTAGAGCTAGTGGCAGATAATGACTTTCTAGTCTTAATGGATACTTATGTAAACATTCTCTGTTGTAAACTTCTTATTCAATATATGATTTCAATTTTGTTTGAAGTTCTAGTGAACGTAAAACAAACAAGCAATCAAAAAGATGCTTGGGAAAACATGTGATCTACTCCCCTAGAGAAAGTATTAAAGTCTAGTAACAATTGCATTGCAGTACATTGATATATCAGAGTAGCAGAGAGCAAGATAGAAGGAGTTGAACAGCAGAGTATAATGACTTAGAAATTAAAAGGAAACTTAAAAATTGAGAGAAAAGCAAAGAATGTAGAGGGAAAGGGACAAAAGAAGAAGCTGTAGAGAAAACAGAAGAGCAGGCAGGCTTCTTCCCATGAGACAGATTTTCTATTTCGTTTTTATTAAATGTTTCATCTCTCTCTTTTATTGGATAGTTTATTTATTTACATTTCAAATGTTATTCCCTTTTCCAGTTTCCCATCCTGAAACCCTTTATCCCATCCTCGCTCCCCCTGCTTCTATGAGGGTGCTCCGCATCCACCCACCTATTTCTACCTCCCGACACTAGCCTGGAACATCGAGCCTTCTCAGGTCCAAGAGCCCATTGGTGTCCAACAAGGCTATCCTCTGTCACATGTGCAGCTGGAGTCATGGGTCATTCCATGTGTACTCTTTGGTTGTTGGTTTAAGAAGAGGTTTTCTTAACAGCAAAGCAGTTGCTGCTTACTGAAGAAGACAAAGTTTTCTCCTTACAGATTTGTATTTAATTCATTTAGCTATAAAAGGGTAGAAGCTTTTTTTTTTCCTCTATGTAATAAAAATTGAAGCTCATTTTTTTTAATCCAGAATTCATGAGTTCATTCTACACTTTCGCTTGGTCTTTTGCTTCATGTGCATACATAAGTAATGATTATGAGGTAGGTATGTGGTTAGGCCCTGCTGGTTAGAATGGAGGCGCGTAAATTTGTATATGAATTTATGTGAGTTTATGCCTATTTGCTTGTGTAAAAGTTTTTTCCTTCTGCAAGTGACTCTCTTCTTCTGGTTCAACAAAAGTTTATTGCTTCAAAAATCCTTCCTGCTGGACAAGAGGCAAGACTACTGGGTCTGAGAGAAAAAAGCGCATGCAATTAATCTTTTACTTAATCCCCTGCTGTTAGTCTACAGATGTTAATGCAGCAAAACAGCAGCGGATTGTAACCCTCAGAGTGAGCAAGAAATGTTTTAAGATTCTTTAAAGTAGTTATCAGGTAGCCTTCAGTGTAGTTAGAGAGCTGGGAGGCCAGACACCATTATTAGTCTTTAAAGCCATCTCTGAGACCATCAGTGTTAAAAGGTACATATACATCCTACATTTTGTCCTGCTTCTAATTTTGTGTCCAGCTTCAACTCATTCCTGTGCTCACAGGCTCCCAGAAGGGATGTGAGAATCTTTCACTTGAGTTCTCAATGCAGAAAGGGAATGGGTCAGTTGGAGTATGTCTTAGAATGTGTCTTGTCCTCCCTGACTCTTCCTGTCTTTGCTCTACCTTCTGTGTCTGGTTAGTTTATCAGTTCTAAAAACTGTAAAATGGGGAGCTGAAATAAACCTTCCTCCTTCAAGTTACATTTGCCAGGTGTTTTGCAGTCTGTCATATATAATTTCATAATTGTCTGTCTGTCTGTCTGTCTGTCTGTCTGTCTAAATATCTATCTACATCTTTGGTTAAAAAAATAAAGACAAAATAGAAAGCATCATTTAATTTCCTGAACTGTTCTAATAAATTAGTGGTTCTTAACTTTCCTAAATCAGTGAACCTCTCATATAGTTCCTTATATAGTGTACCCAACTATAAAATTATGTTTACTACTACCTCATAATTGCAATTATGCTAATGTTATGAAACATAATGTTAATATCTGTGTTTCCAAATATTCTTAGTCTATCCCTGTGAGAACCACTGCTATAGACCGTTATGGTAGGGAACTCTAGCCAGGAAATTCCCAAAAATTCAAAGGCCACCCTGGAGCATGCAACATAGAAACAAAAATAAAACAGAAAGTTATCTTAAACATGATGCAATGTCTAGACCAAAATCTGAGGTTGTCTAAAGGTCCTTACTTGTATACTATAATGCTAATATGGCAACATTCACATATGTTCTTAAAAATTCATATAATACATACCCTCACATCATACTAGTATAGATTTTCAATCAATGTAAAAAACTTAAATAAAACTAGGGACAAAGCAATCAAACAAAGCTAGAGGTCAATTTGTTGATTATCAATAGTATGCTCCAAATGGAAGAGAGCTCAGTACTCAGGTCAGAGAGTTAACTCAGAAGTAGTATATCTCAACATAATAAAGGCTATCCAACAAACCAAAAGCCAACATTTTATTGACTAGGGATAATTATAAGTCACTTATAATAAAATCAGAAATAGGAAAAGGACTTTTAGTTTTTAGCATTTCTTTAGGATAGCATTGTGTGTCATAACTAGCACAATAAGACAAGAGATGGGAAAAAAAGAGAAAGATACCAAAGTATCTACACTTGCAGATAATATGAGAGAGAGAGAGAGAGAGAGAGAGAGAAAGAGAGAGAGAGAGAGAGAGGGAGACAGAGAGAGAGAGACAGAGAGACAGAGAGAGACAGAGACAGAGACAGAGACAGAGAGACAGAGAGAGAATATGAGTGAGAGAGAGTGTGTGTGTGTGTGGGGGGGGCACTGGTGCATACCCTCAAAGAAGTGTCAAAATACAAAATGAGAACTGTGTAATTAGTCATATTCTTATATAACAGTAACGAATAAGAAACATGCTTAGAAAAATGTTGGAGCAACCATCGTATTTGTAACTGTCTCAAAATGTACCTTAGAATACAGTCAAGCAAGTGAAACAGCTCTCCAAACAAAACCTGAAACAGTAGAGCAAGGAAAGAAGACACTAGAAAATGAAAACCTTACTGCTTGTGATTGTGGAATCGATATTGTGAAAAAGACTTTCTTTCCAAAAGCAATCTGGACATACAAAGCTATTCCAATAAAAATTCCAAAGCAATTCTTTACAGAAATAGCAAAAGAAATTAAATTCATTTGAAACCATAAAAGATCTAAGATATCCAAATAAATTCAGAGGCTAATAAAAGTTAGATGAATTTCTTTACCTGAATTCAATCTGTGTTACAAAACCATAACAATAAAAACAGCGTAATGCTGCCACACAATAGACATGTACTTCAAATAAAGAATAGAGAAGATGCAGACACATACAGTCATACATGCTATAGTCATGTGACTTTTGATAAAAATGAAAAAATATTGGAGAAAATAGATTCACTTAACAATCAATGTTGCAGAAACTGAATATGCACATCTCTCTGTCTTTTACACAAATTACCTCTTAATAGATCACAAACTTGAATATGAAACTTGAACCGACAGACATGGAAAAAGAAAATATAAAAAAAATTTCAAAATGCAGGCAAAATGCAGGTAAAGACAATTGTTTCATTTCTTTCTTGTTGAGGTCCTCTCTGCCCCACACTTGGGGGCCAAAATGTCACGGACCGCTCTGTCAATGTTGGGACCTGCAATGCCAAAAGCCTTGGGGGTTAAATTGTTATAGCCCACACTGCCCCAGGCTGCTCCAGTTTGCTCCAGTCTGTGGGTCAGAGTTCAGCAAGAGAGAGAGTAAGGGTGGATGCCAGGAATGGAGACCAGACAGAGTGTGATTCAATCCCATTTATTCTTCAGTCTCTCTTCCTAGTCTAAGTCTCAAGTCTTGAGTTCTTAGTCCCTAGTTCCTAGTCCCTAGTTACTCCAAGTTCCAAGTTACATCTTCTAAGTGCTAAGTGACTAATGTCTAATAATTTCTTCTGTCTGCCTCTTGCCTTTTATACGTCTCAATTCTAAGTCACGCCCTTAGGTCTTATCTCTAAATCACACCTTTAAGTTTCACACACCCAAGGGAAAATCCTGGGTATCTAAATAAGATGTTATCAGAGTGTGCTCAGCTTTTGTAGGCTATTGTAAACAGACTTTTGTCAGGGTTTATGGCTCAAGATGACTTCAAGGATGATAGCCTCCTTTTGTCAGCTTCCCACACTTTCTAAGATACATTTTATAGCATATTCAATTTTTACATTTGTGTGATTAAATTTGAGTGGATATCCATAAAGGTCAAGAAATAGACAAAGAAGGAGTGTTACTTGGATGTACAGACACAATGAAACACTTGTGATATAGAAGGACAAGGGAAGAATACTGAGGTCAGAAATGTTTAACCAGTAAGGAGTAGAATAATAGAAAAGGGAATATGATAAGCATTTTCTAAATACTTATCATAAATTCCAAATCAAAGGCATATGATTAAAACTTAATGTAAACTCTGTATGCCAATTTAAATTGTAATCTTAAAGGTAAAAACGAAAAATACCTAAACTGAAGTACAATATATGAGTGGGTCTCGGAAGACACACGCTACTAAATAAAATCCCTAGAGTTGCTTTGGGTCCCTTGACCTCCATTGTCTGTCTCTGGGCTCACCCTTTGTCCTATGGAATTTTGCAGCAACCACAAGCATCCTTCTCTTGGTGGTGAAAGCCTTGTGGTGCTGAGGGGCCCAAGAATATCAGCTTGGAAAGCACTGTCACACCAATCTCTCTGCCAGTCAGTTCAGTCTGAGGCACAGGCATCAAATGTGAGTTGCATGTGGTCCCCTGACTTGCATTGTCTGGTCCTGGGTTTGTCCTATCCTTCTAAGGAGATGTGGGTGACCTCAAGAACATGTGGTTCTCCCATGAAGCCCTGAGGAGGAGCCTAGGGATAACCAGCATGGAACCTTCTATCACCAATTCCTAGCAAGTTGAGACCCCTGACCTTCACTATCTGGAGTCTCTCCCTGCCTTTCTGAAGAGTCATGCTGGCATCAGGATTATAGAGCCAAAACCAAGAAAATCCGGATGGTTAAAGGATAACATAAGAACAGAATCAACAAGAGCAAGGGGAATATGGAAACAACAAAGCCCCACTATCCTGCTACAGTAAGCCCTGAAAATCCTAAAAATAGAAGCACAAGAAGATGACCTTAAATACAATCTCACAAAGATAATAGAGGCCTTTAAGTAGGAAATGAAAACATCCATTAAAGAAATGCAGGAAAATACAATTTAACAGGTGAAGGGAATGAGTAAAATTTTCCAAGAAGTGAAAATGACAATAGAAGCAATAAAGAAAACACAAACTGAGAGAATCCTAGAGATGCCAGTAAAATAATGACTGTTGTGAAAGTAACGAACCTATATTTATTTGAACTAATGTCTAATACAGTGAAGGTAAATCATACTCAATATTGTCAAACATATCAAGAAATTATATATAGGGTGGTCAAAATCTCAAGTGGTAAACCTTCAATTATTATTGGGCTAAAAGGACAAGTTTCTAAAGGAATGTAAATACTTGTGCTTATACCCACATTTTGGTGTTGTTCTCAGCTTAGACAAGGGAAATTTTACTCTCAGTATTAGTGAATCCATACATAAAGTTAGAAGTGCTTAGAACAATTAACTTCTGTTTTTTTTTTTAATTGGTTATTTTATTTATTTACATTTCAAATGTTATCCCCTTCTCAGTTTCTCCTCCACAAACTCCCCATCCTTCCCCTTTCCCCTGCTTCTATGAGGGTGATCCCCCACCCAGCCACTTCCTCCTCACCACCCTACCATTCCCCTATGGTGGAGCATCAGGTCTTCACAGGACCAAGGGCCTCCCTCTCATTGATGCCTTCCTCTGCTACATATGCAGTTGAACCATGGGTTCCTCCATGTGTGTACTATTTGGTTGGTGGTTTGGTCCCAGGGAGCTCTGGGTTGTCTGGTTGTTTGATATTGTTGGTTTTCCTATGGGGTTGCAAACCCCTTCAGATCCTTCAGTTGTTCTTCCCCTAACTCCTACGTTGGGATCTCAGTGCTCAGTCATATGGTCGGCTGTAAGCATCCGCATCTGTATCACTAAGGCTTTGACTAAGTCTCTCAGGAGAAGGCTATACCAGGCTCCTTTCAACAAACAATTCTTGACATCAGCAATAGTGACTGGGTTTGTTGGCTGCAGATGGGATGGATCCCTAAGTGGGGCAGTCCCTGGATGGAGTATCTGCTCCACATTTTGTTCCTGTTTTTTTTTTTTTTTTTTTTTTTAGACAGATAACTTTTGGATGTTCTTCCCTATATAGACTTCTATAACTGACACTCTTTTTTAGGCAATAATGTGAAAGAGGTTGTAGAATGAATTTTAGAACACAGTGATAATGAAGTGTGCTAAAATGTTAATTTTGAGACATAATGTAGTTGTTATGACAATGAAATTATTACTGGTAGTTACCTGTTCAAGACCTTCTCAAGAAGGTATACACAGCTGTCTGTAATGCAGGTGCACTCCTCCAAAGGAACTACAGGCAGGATATGATTGGGGGAGGTCAAGACCATGTTCTCAGGGTCTGGTCCCTAATGCATTATGTACCCTTGCTCAATAAAGTAATCTCTCACCCAAGGAAGTATAACTAAAATCATTGGAACACTATAAAGTAAAATGAATAAAACACAAAACATGCATGTGAGTATTTGACAAATGGAGTTCTGAAAAATTGAGTACAGGAAGAGAGGATAATACTTATAAGAATGATCAAACTGCAATGTAGATATGTGTGTGCAAAGTTGTAAAATAATAAATCCAAATTTCATATTATTTAGAAAAGAAAAATCCTGTACAGAAATTAAATTTTATCATACTCATTAATACATCAATTGTTCTTAGTGCAATATTTCCATAAATGCATATAGTGTGGTGTGATTATAACCAACATTGTCTCACTCCCCATACTGATGCATAAATTTTTGTTGCATGCAATAATCAATCTTACTTTTAGGATATATTTGTCAATATTTATAGGTAAACCACATATTGTGCTTGTTTTTTTTTTTTTTTTTTTTTTTTTTTTTTTTTTTTTTTTTTTTTTTTAAGTCTTGCTTATGGCCTTAAATAAAATACACAACAAGTCCATAAACTTTGCTTCAAAGGACAGGATTTTTTTTCTTTATAGCAGCACAGTATATTGTGGTGCATCCACTTACCAGCTCCTAAGTACTGAAAAGAGTTTTATATTGCTTTTTAAGAATTGGCAGATTCCCTTCCAAAGGAAAATATGCGGAGAAAGCATTTGATCAAACTACAGCATCAGGCTTAGATTTTCTTCTGTGGAAAAGGTGTGAGATCCAATTAAAACAAATTTTAGTAACCTACATAATATGCCTGGTAACTGTGAAAGTTTCTTTAATATTTGGTCATTCGTGTATCTCTTGGAGTCTAACAGCTGAGTAGCACCTTTAATGACTTTTGCCTCATCAATGACTAAGGCGTGAATTAAAATAACCACTTAGGAAACAGACCATTAGTAAAAAACTTTCATTAAATAAAAAAAATGTAGAATTTAGAAACAATGTTATATTTAGTTTATTTCCCTCAGAACTTTCCTAGTGAAATAACTTTACAAATAGAAAATATGAGTGTGAACAGTTCACTCTCCAATAATTGCAAATTATAAAAATAAGTACATTTTTTTCTTAAAAACATTTTCATGCATGGGTGAACATAAATAACCAAAAGAAGAAACAAAATGAAAATTTGTAATAAGAAAACATGGAGAAATTGTTAAATGTGTAAAAATGCATTTATTTGTTAACATAGAAAATGTTTATCATATATCATTAAATTATAACATTCTGAAGTCACTACATGTGTGTGTGTGTGTTTGTGTGTGTATTATGAAAGTGTAGTCATAGAACACACTTCTTCTAGTTGAATAACTGTTAACTAGTACATCCTTTCAATTACCATATTAGGTACATTCTAAAGCACATTCTCTGCCACATCCAATTAAATTAGGCAATGCCACCACTTTTAAGTAATCAAAAATTTGCAAGAAAATATTCTTTGAATATTTTAAAAACTTCTTCATATGTACAGATATACTCTTGCATATCATTTTCCCCATATGCTTGAGAGAAACCACAAGTTGCTGGCTGATCTTAATCGCCAGTTCAGTGGCATAAATTCATAGGAATAAACAAATTCTGTTCTTTAACTAATGTTGTGGTTTGCTTCTTTGCCCAAAGAATTTTGCTTTCACATAGTTACTACTGATTCACTTTGAATTATTTTAGTATCATCTATTTAATAAGAGAAATAACTCTGATATCATAATAGCTGTGTGCAGGCAAATCGTAAGATAATTTTGTTGCTTTAGGTCCCTGAAATAATTTTCCAGGAACCTCTATATAGATAAAAGTCCACAAATACCTAATTTCTCTTATGAAACCTTTCATAGAGCTTGCATAAGATTTGTGCATGTCCTTGCATTGTATTATATTTTGTTGAAGTTTTCTATGCATAATTGTAAATGATAATTAAATTTTTACTGTAAATATTAATGGTTAATGTTCCAAATTTTTATAAAGTGTTACTGGAAAATGTCTATATATTCAGTACACTTCAAATCTTATTTGGCTATGTGTGAATGTAGTCTGTAGAGTTAAACTACACTTCATTTTGAAATTATTGAAACTGATTGTAAAGACCACTATGTATTCTTTTGGATCATTTTAGGAAATTAGTGGTGTACAGTCCCTTATGAAGCTGTCTTTATGTAAAGTTAATTGATCTAAATTCTTTTGAAAATTTTAACAGTCAATATATGTAAAAATAAACAAAGTGAAAAGCTATATTACAGTAAATTAATGAATGCAATGTAATGTAACAATAAGTCAAACAGTAATATTTTAAAGTAAGTTTTATAAAAAGTAATACCATAAATATTATTTGACCATAGTTACTGAGGTTATATATAATTATCCAGAAGTAATCAGTTAACATATAAGGGTTTCTTAAGAATGACAGAACAAGACATAGATTATTACACTTAAGGCTAGACTATATTTTGAAAAAAATCTGGTTACTCTTTTTTCCCATCTAAGAGGAACTGAAAAGTGAAAGAGAGAATTTGAATCAAATTTTCTACAGAAAGAACACGTAACTAGTTACCACTGATCATCTGGGTAGTTCACTCACGGTGTCCAATTAAACAGATCATATTACAGAAAACATATTCTTAAAGCTCATTATACAGATAGAAATTCAACAATGTGGTCTCATAAATAGGAAATCAAAGAAAAGGCGTGGGGTGACTTCTTAAAATATGGAATATTTATGATAAACATATTGCTTACAGATGCAACTAGTGATTTTTAACTTATTTTATTCTTTATGTGTTTAAAAAAAACCATAAGTTTATGTAAAATTACCATGTGATAATTATTGTTGGACTACTTTAATATGACCTTCAATATTTGAGGTATGTATCCTTCAGGACCAAAAACAAAACAAAACTAAATAAAGTAAAGTCATTATCTCCATCCTGTTCTGCCCTCCAACAGTTCCTCATCCCATTATTCCTCTTCTGTCTCCAAGAGGATGTCCTCATCTTTCCCCACACTCCCAAACCCTGCCAGGCCTCCACATTCCCATCTTACTATTCTGGATATACTTGTATTTGTAAAAATATTTCATTTCATTCTGTTTAAAACTTTTAACAAAACATCTATAGTACATTGCATTTCACTTACTTCTATAATAGTAATAGAAATATATGTCTTCTATGAAAATAGGCATCAATTCAACCATTAACTCCATAAACAGATTTTGTACATATAATTTATTACATAATTGTCTCTATAGCATATAGCTCCTGCCATTACAATAAATTTAATACAATATTAATTGATGCCATTGACAGGTTCAGTACATATGATGGATACTGGAAAGAATAAACTCATAGTATTAGAAAATATTAAGCGAATCCAAGGATTTAAAATGGTTGAAACAAGTCCATGAAGACCATCAAACATGACCCACATCTGGCATACATCTCACAATTGTAGAGTAGATAGAGAAGTAGTGGGATTCAAGAAAACTGCCATGTGAAAGCATGCAGTTAGTGTGACATTCAGTGGAACAACCGAATTCTATAACTGCAGAAGTCTGAAGCCAATACATCGTGAAATGGATATCGAATCAGTGATACAGATTGAAACGTAGTTCACCTTACTGTAGTGGTAAAATACAAGATCCAAGTCAACCATTAAAGAGACAGTACTTTTGATAAAGTATTCAAGATACTGGAAGCAAAGAGATGTTTTAAAAAAGTTTATTTTTTTTCCAGAGTGGTTGTACAAGTTTACAATTCCACTAGCAATGGAGGAGTGTTCCTCTTTCTTCACATCCTCAGCTGCATGTGCTGTCCTTTGTGTTTTTGACCTTAGCCAATCTGATTTGTGTATAGTGGGATTTCAGTGTCATTTTGATTTGCATTTCCCTGATGACTAAGAATGTTGAACATTTCTTTAAGTGCCTCTCAGTTGAGATTCCTCTGTTGAGAATTCTGTTTAGCTCTGTGTGTGTCCCATTCTTTAATTGGGTTATTTGTTTTGGTTGTTGTTTTGGTTTTTTTTTTTTTTTTTTGAGTTCCTATTATATTTTAGATATTTTCCCTTTGTCAGTTGTAGAGTTAGTGAAAATCTTTTCCCAATCTGTAGGTTGCTGGTTTGTCCTATTGACAGTGTCCTTTGGCTTACAGAAGCTTTTCAGTTCCATGAGGTCCTATTTATCACTTGTTGATCTTAGATCCTGAGCCATTGGAGTCCTTTTCAGGAAAATTTCTCCTCCTCTACTAGAATCAGGTTATCTGATTTGTTGTTGTTGTTGTTGTTGTTCAGGTCTTCAACCCACTTGGATTTGAGATTTTTGAAGGATGATAAATACAGATACTTTCTTCTACTTGAATACTGACAATTAGAAGAGTACCAATTTGTAGCACTGGCTGTCCTGGAACTCTCTCTGTAGACCAGGCTGGCCTTGAACACAGAAATCTGCCTGCCTCTGCCTCCCAAGTGCTGGGATTAAAGGCATGCACCACCACTGCCTGGCTGAAGATACTTTCTTTAAACCACTGTGTGTTTTTTAGCTTCTTAGTAAACAAATCAAGTGTCCATAAGTGTGTGAGTTTGTGTTCAGGTCTTCGATTCGATTCCATTGATCAACCTCTCTGTCTCTGTACCAATACTATGCAACTTTTATTACTATTGTTCTGTAGTATAGCTTGAGATCAAGGATGTTATTTCTTCTAGAAGTTTTTTTTTTATTGTTCAGAATTGTTTTTGCTTTTCTTGGGTTTATTTTTCCATATGAAGTTGAGAATTGATCTTTCAATGTTTATAAAAAAATGTGTTGGAATTTTAATGGGATTTGCATTAAATAAGTAGATTTCTTCCAATAAGACAGACATTTTTACTTTGTTAATCCTACTGATACAGGAGCATGGAAGATCTTTTCATCTTCTGAGGTCATCTTCAATTTCTTTCTAAAGTGACTTGACTTGAATTTTTGTCATACAAATGGTTGGTTGACATAACCAACCATACTTGCTTGGTTAGAGTCACAGCAATATACTTCATAATATTTGTGGCTAATGTGAGGAGTGTTGTTTCCCAAATTTCTTTCTCAGCCTTTGTATAATTTGTATCAACCTGGCAGTTCCTCAAAAAATTGGAATTAGCTCTGCCTAAAGAATTAGCTATGTGATTCCTGGGCATATACCCAAAAGATGCTCTATCATATCACAAGGATATGTGATCACAAAAACGGAATCAAAATAGCCAAAAATTGGAAGCAGTCCAGATATTTCTCAACAGAAGGCTAGATGCAGAAAATGTGGTTTATTTACAGAGTAGAACACCATTGAGCTATTAAAAAGATAGACATCATAAATTTTGCTGGCACATGGATGGAACTGGAAAATACCATCCTGAGTAAGGTAACCCAGACCACAAAGGACATGCACTACTGAGTTGTTAATTGCTAGATGGCTAAGCATTGGATTTTGTTCTTTTTTCTTTTAAGTTTTTCTTTCTTTCTTTCTTTCTTTCTTTCTTTCTTTCTTTCTTTCTTTCCTTCTTTCCCCTAAATCCAAATTTTGCACTGAGATTTTCCTGGATTGAGCTTGCATGGGTCTTGTGTATGCTATTACAACTTCTGTGAATGCTGCTGTCTCACTGTGTCTAGAAAACAATATTTCCTTGTTGTTTTCTTATAGTCATTATTCTAGCCACACTTCTGTAATGGTCACTAAGCCTGTGGTATAATCACATAACACACACACACACACACACACACACACACAATTTAGAGTAAGTCACTATGCTATATCTGACTTTATGTAACTTAACAAATTATTATTCTATATATTAATCACCATCTACTCTAAATAAAAATTCCTAAGACCATCTATATGTTAGTCTTCAGTAACTGCTTCAAAACTATCTCTAATTACCTGAAAACTAATTTGGATTTTCTTCTAGTACAGCTGCCTTGTGCAATCATAGGTTCTTGCCCTGGTAATTGTGCCATGTGTGGGTTTCATCTTTTAGATTATATCTTAAATCTGAATATAAATGTTGGTTATTCTTAGCATATTTGTTCTATTATTGCTCCACTGGTAGGTCTTTCTAGGACAGCAATTATTGTATCTTCCAGAATATATAGATGGGTAAAAGAGATAATAATATTTCTCCTGTGGTAGCAGGGATAGTACCCTCAGGCACTATCTTACAGGTCAGGTCAGTAACAGCTTGAATTTTTCATGTTATATGACTCATGTATGTTTCATTTTCAGCAATAAGAGTGTAATCATAACTTCAAGAATAGCAATAACCTGTAATGTTGGATGTTTTATTGTATATTGCTATTCAGTGACTTTAGAGAGGAAAACCATTTGTGACACCAGACATATTAATTGTTATCTTACAAATTTTTATATGAAATATAATAAAATTGCTGAATATATGATGCTTCTTCTGCCATGGCTTCAGTATTCCTAACTTATATATAAGTTACAAATAGTATACAAAATGAGTAATGAAATTCTCTAGAAATAGATTCAATGCTTGCACTTGATATACAGTTTTATTTTTCAATATTTATAAAACAATTCACTTTCGTCTCAACTAAAATGAGTCCTAAAGAGTTTTGTTTTTACTTTTCTACTTACCAAAAGTTTTAATGCATGTTACCATCCTGATGGATTTTCCACATAGAGGTATTCTGATGAATGCACACAGACACTAATATTAATTTTTTATTTTTTTTTATAATTTTAGGTTGTTTTATTTATTCTCCTTGGTAAGATAAAATTTTCTTACATTGTATATTGGTTTTTGGTATTATACAATGTTTTAGGCACTCCATAATCACTAGCTAATGTATTCCTCCTGATTGTAGCAACTTTAGAGCATTTATCAGTTTATGTATGTATATATGTGTGTGTGTGTGTGTGTGTGTGTATTCATTATGTGCTTACTTTTAACAGCTGAATAAAAGGCTGAATTTTAAAGAGTTTAACTTTTTGAAGGCTGTTGGACTTTTTAAGTTTCAAAAGTTTTTGATAATGTGATGCTGATGCTTTATTAATGTGTGATATTGGGGAAGAACAAGAAAGGAAAGGTTATGGCTTAACATTTATATGCATAGTTATCAAATTGACAAAGTATAAGTTGTGGGGCTATTTTATATCAACTTGACACAATCTGAAGTGATGTTAGAGAAAGGGGGCCCACATTTAAGAAAATATTTCCCTAAACTTGGGTTGTTAGCTAGCCTGTGGGGCATTTTCTTTATTAGTGATTTACAGAGGAATAGTCAAGTGATACCATCTGTGGGCTTGGCAAAATGAGTTTCCTAAGAAAGCAGTCCAAGTAAGCTATGAGGAACAATCCAGGATTCAGTACTCCTTCATGGTCTTTATCATATCTTGCCACTAGGTTCTGGCTCGCTTGAATTCTTGTCCTGACATCCTTCAGTGATGGACTACCATGTGGAAGTTTAAGAAATAAATCCTTTCCTTCTCAGTTTGCTTTTGGAAATGTGATTCATTACGGAAATAGTAACTCTAACTATAACAACATGTAAACAGTGAATGTGATGGGAAAAAACTATGAATAAAGATAACATGTATATGAAAATGACACAATGAAAACATTACTTTAAATATTACTTGTAAATATTAAAGAGTTAAAGAAAGAAACTCTTCATTTTGTGTATGTTTCATTTGTGGTAGCTTTACTATTACTCATCAAAAAGATTAAAAAATAGCCTACAAACATGAAAACACTAGGAACAGTAAGATTATTGAGGGCTGGAAATATTTTTATTAGGCTTCCATACCTCTAAAAAGAATCTATCCTCTAGAGTAAATATTGGAAATGTATAACTTTCTGAACATTTTTATCAATTAATTTCAAGGTTCACTTTCTGTTCAAAAAAAGTTAGTTTTGCAAATAGAGTTTTGTTCTCAATAATAAAACTAGACAGGATTAAGGATGGTTGGTTACATCCATTTATGATCAAACAACCATACTTCAGTTCATGACTCTACTCTCTACCCACTGATTCAATTATCCTTGGAATTTACCACCTGAGTCAGCCAATTTAAACAATTTAACTGTGGTCCTCTTGCTCCATCAAGTGGTAAATATAATTAAACATGAAAATTTGTATGGTACTTTGGGAAAAAAAAGTATAATGTTACAGTTGACAGAGTATAAATGGGGGACATGGGACCAAAGGATAAGCTTGGTAAAATATAGACCAAAATTAGTGAGGCCCCTGAGCAGGCCTATTATACAATAAAGACTAATTTAAAGGAACTAATTATATGGTTTCACAATAGTTAACTTATTAATTAAACATTTAAATGAATTGTTGGTATGAAAATATGATTCTGGCTTTGTAGTCCTGTACATACTGGAATAGTACACCAACTACTTGAAAAAGAAGATGCTTGTAAAAATTCCACTGGAGCATAAAATGGAGTTTTTGTGTAGAAAGAATCCAGTTAAGGGGATTGGTATTGTCAAGGGTGTAGAAGGTGAAAGGCATAGAAGCATATAGAGTAAGACTCAGTTAAAAAAATTAGGTGAGGGAAGATAGTATTTGAAAAGAAATGTGTATCAGTGATTAGTGTTTTAGCATATAAAATATTAAATGTTTTCTGAAAAATCTGGAAGCATATAAGCATTGCTTTGAAGGTAAATACTAGAAATTAAAAAGAAATATTGTCATGGAACACATATTTAAACAATGAAAAGAACGTTCACTGTATTTCTAATAAATTAGACAATGAATTTCTAATAAAAAGCCACATAATGAAGCAAAACAATGAGAACAATATAAAAAATTATTATTTAATGAATATAAGAAAAAGTGAAAGAACATTTGTGATACCTATCTGCAAATATGAGAAGTTGTATATATAGTACAAGTTAAATTATTTGAGAATGGCCACACATTAGCCAGGATCATTTTAGTTTTCTATAGCAATTATATACCTGGCCATTAATTTATTAATTCCCACTTATACTAACTAGTTAGCTTATGGTCAAACTGTCAAATAGAGGCCTCCCAAAGATGTTTTTCTACTGTTAACCCCTAATATAACTTTCTATGACTTTCAAATGTAGGTAAACTTTCTCATTTTCTGGTGTGGAATGTGATTTTTCCCAGTAGCTTCACAAAAAAAAAATAAGTGTTGCAATGTAGATATTTATAAGGCTACTGGTCTGTTGAGCATAGTGCTTAGAAGATATTCTTCTAAAAAATATTGTTTTCTTGTCAGTTGTTCTAGATCTACACAGCCCACCGGTAGGAGCTACTCTTCCCATCCGATCTCCTGGTAAATAGACCTTTCAACTTAGAAGTAGAGTTAACACAGTTCTTTCCTAATGCCTTTAGGCCTTATTTTAATTTTTCATATACTTTCATTTTATCATCTACCTATCTATCATCTATCTATCTGTCTATCTATCTATCTATCTATCTATCTATCTATCTATCTATCATTTATTTATTTATTATGTATCTGTCTGTGTGTCTGTGTATCTATTTGTTAATAATCACTGACCTACAGAAGCACTCAGGCAGTGACCCCATACCTACCACACTTGAGTAGGATTTAGAGTAGGGAAAAGCAGCAGAGGAATGGAGCATCCACACAGTAAATAGGAGACTAGATACCCAAGCTAAGAAACATATCAATCAGCAAAACTCTAGATCCTTTGATGCCAGTGCAAAAGCACAAACATTGACAGCTGAGACAACATGCCTCCTCCAGAAGCCAACAACACTACTGTAAATTATACTGGGAAAACATAAGCAATTTTGATGAAGCAGAAGACATGGGCATTGAAAAAAAATAATAAATACGTTCAAGCCATTAAGATTGGAATAAACTCCTTAAATGAAGACCATGGAAACAAACAAACAATTGAATAAAATAGTGTATACAATTTGAGATATAAATGAAAAATTTTACAAGGAAATATAGTTACTAGTGAAAACCAAAACTTAAATAATACTGCAAATAAAATTTCACAGGTGAAGTTCATCAACAGATTCTGACTCACAAAAGAATGTAAGGTGTGGAAAATAACGTAGAAATGCCTCAATCAGTAAGAGAAAATGATGAATCAACACTGCAAAAATTTAGGTACAAAATGAGAAGGAAATCTAAGATGCTACAAAAGGACTATTTCTACAAGTACAAGCTAAAAAGGGAGAAGAAATGTAAGTCAAAGACACAGAACCTATTCTTGTGAATATTCTAGAAGATATCCCAAAACTTAAAGAAAGGTATCTATCAAAGTACCAGATATTTACAGAACACCAAATGGACAAGACAAGAAAAAAAAAAAAAAAGACTTCTACCATATAAGGAATTAGAACACTAAACATTTAGAACAAAGAAAGGAAATTTTAATATGCAAAGGACTGAGTTACATATGTAGACAAGTTAGATCATTCGCATGATGTCTGATTCTCAATGTAGACTCTGAAAGTCAGAGGGCTTGGACAGACATTATAAATGCTGTGAGAGACCACATATGCCAGCCAAGACTACTATATCCAGAAATACTCCTACTAAACTTCCTCTTACAAACCTAACTCTGTAGATGGCCATAAAAGAAAATTTCAGTCTGAATAAGTTAACTATACAGAAGAGAGTAAAAGTGCTAAATCATCACAGAAGAGTAAATCAAAAGAGTCAGGAGACCTACACCATATCACAAGATAACAGGAATTAATAAATTCTGCTCTTCAGTAACTCAATATTACCAGTCCCAATGCCTCATTAAAGACACAGATTAGCAGATTGCATTACGGGGGTTTCTATATTTCTTCTCTAGCAAAGAAATATACCTCACCTCCAAAAACATATCAGCTTAGGGTAAAAGGACAACAGGAGGTATTTCAAGAAAATGGACTCAATAAGCTCTGAGGCATTTTAGCTATTTGAATAAGTTATTTTGCATAAAATTCAACCCCAAATAGAACAATAACGTCCAGATATAACCAGATACCCACTGAAACTGTTAAAAAGAATAACTGGGAACAGACTTGAACTCTTTGGCACAGGAAATGACTTTTTAACAGGACACTGGTAGAAGAGACATTAAGACAAGCAATTAATAAATGGGATCGTATGAAGCTGAAAGCCTGGTCTACAGCAAAGCCAATAATCTTTTGACAAAACTGACTGACTACAGAATTTTTGCTAGTATTGCATTTGACAGAGGACCAATATCCTGAAAACATAAAGAACTACAAAAGAAAAACCTCTGAAAATTATAAAAACAATTAACTCAATTAAATACATAGGGTATAACTAAGGGTGTTCTCAAAAGATGAAAGCAGGGTATGAAAACATTTTCAGATTTTCATCTTCTGAAACCATTTGGGAAATGTAAATTAAAAATACATTTGGCCTTTCATCTAAATGCAAACTAAATGGTCCAAATCACTAAAACAAAAGAAGGCATAGGCTGGTAAGGATGCAGCGAAAACTGGATGCTCATTCATTGCTGTTAGGAGTGTAAACTGCAACAGCCACTATGGAAATCAATGTGATGGTTCTTCAAAAGCTGCAAATGTATCACTATGATCTAACCATATCTACCTTTGGCATATGCCTAAATGACTATACATCTTACTAAACAGAGACTTGCTCATTCATGTTCACTGCAGCTCTATTCATGACAGACAAAAAGTGGAAACACTGCGGAATAGATAATGAAAATATGGTACATTTAAATAATGGGATCTTATTCAGGTGTTTAGAAAAATGAAATTATGAAATTCTGGATGGAGCGAGAAAAAAAACATTCTGTAAACAAATGCAATAGATGCAGCATATTTTCGTTTACATGTAGGTGCTAGGATGCCGGCTTAAGATATATGTGTTTGAATGAGAAATTCCACAGAGGCTAAGTATCTCATAATAAACCAGAAAGTAGAGCAGACCCTGAACATAAGGAGAAATAGAAGAGCTCTACAGAAGGTGCTAGAAAGAAAATTTCAACATAAGGTTAATAACACCAGAGAAAACACTATGAAAAATAACCCTTGCTCAGAAAAAAAGGGGGGGAGATGCAAAGACACACACACACACACACACACACACACACACACCACATAATGAACAAGTAACAACAAATGCTGTTCATTGACATCTCTCAGCATGAACAGTTTCAATTCCCCCCAGAAAGAAACAAAATGACAGAAAAGATGTGAAAACAGTACCTATCCTTCTACTTCCATGCAAGAAACACAACTTTTCATCTGGGACAGGCATCAACTAAGGGCAAAAGGATACAAAAAGTTATTCTAGGCAAATAGACCTAGGAATTAGTTGGTATAGCTGTTTTAATGTCTGACAAAATTGACTTCAAACAAAACTAATCAGAAATATAAGGAAGGACATTTCATGATCATCAAAGGAAAATCCAGCCAGAGGATATTGTAATTCTTAAAATATATTCGTGAAGCACAATGGAACCCAAGCTCAAAAAAACAATACTAATACAGCTTAAATCACATATTATTCCTCAAACATTTATAGTGGGAGACTTCAAAATCCCACACTTAACAATGGACACCTCATCCACCTTAAAACCAAATATAGAAAAGCAGGAGTCAACCGATCCTATAAAACAAATTTATCTAACAGGTATGTCGAAAGTATTTCATCCAAATGCCTATGGCATATACATAGTTTATATTCCCCACTCTCATTAATTTATGGAACCTTTTCCAAAATTGACCAAATTAAAGTTTCAAGGGAAACAAGAAAATTTTACTTACATCTCCATTTTAGTTAACTACTATAGATTAAAGATAGATATTAACAAAAATGGCACAATGAAAATATTGTAAACTTATTGAAACCTAATAATAACTAATATTGAATAAAAAGGAGGTCAAGAAAAAGTTAAGGAAGAAACTAAAGACTTTCTGTAATTTATTGAAAAAATAAATACATAGGATACAACAAACTTATGAGACAATATAAAGGCAGAGGTAAAAGGCAATTTCACAGCACCAAGTGTCTACCAAAATATGGGGGGAGAGTTCATGCAAGTAACTCACCTGAAAGCTTTTGAAAAAGAAAAACAAACAAACAAACAAGCCACATGCAGAAAGGGTAGAGGCAAAACATAATCAAACTCAAGTAAAATCAACAACATAGAAACAAACAAAATCAATACAAAGAATCAGTGAAATAGTTGGTTCTTTGAGAAAATTAATAAGTAGACCTATCCTTACCTAAATTAAATAAAAAGCCAGAAAAATATCCAAACGAACAAATGTGAAATTAAAATAGAGCTTGAAGAAACACAGAGATGGTAAGATCATACTTTAAAAACCTGTGCTCCACTAAATTAGAAAATCTAAAATAAGTGAATATTTTCTCAAAACATATCACTTACCAAAAGAGATTAAGCTTAAATAAGCAAGTTACACAGACATATGATTCTTAGTGAATAGAAGATTTATTTAGCGCTTCTAGGCTGGTGCTTTCAGCATGGGCTGATTGTTAGTCTGCTTTCCTGTAGACACTGCAGCCTGAGGCATCTTCGGAGGTCCACTACACTCAGGGCATCTGGTAAGAACCCTCCAGAAATGCAAGAGGGTGCTTCCCCTACCAGCCCTCCCATTTCCCTGGGGTCTCAATTCTTTAGAAGTTTAAGTTCATCTTCTCCCACTGAGGCCTTACCAGGCAGACCGCTGCTATTTATGTGCCAGGGCGTTAGGACCAACCCTTGTATGCTCCTGGTTGGTGGCTGGAGAATGTCTGGGAGCACTCAGGGGTCTGGGTTTGTTGAGATTGCTGGTCTTTCTATGTGGACGCTCTCCCCTTCAGTTTCTTCAGTACTTTCCCTAATTCAATAATATGGGTCCCTGACTTCAGTGTCTTGGTTGAGTCTAAGTATCTGCCTCTGTCTTAGTCAGCTTCTGGTTGGGCCTCTCCAAGGACAGATGTGCCAGGCTCTCTTCTGTCAGCACATTATAGGATCAGAGGATGTAGAGAAAGAAATATTCCTCCAATCCTGGTAGGATTGCAAACTGGTACTCTGGAAATCAATCCATTGCTTCCTCAGAAAATAGTTCTACCTGAAGATCCAGCTATAACACACTTGGGCATATACCCAAAAGACAACCCACCATACCACAAGGACATCTGCTCCACCATGTGCATAGCTGCCGTATTTGTAATAGCCAGAAGTTGGAAATATCACAGATGTCCCTCAAGCAAATAATGGATACAGAATATGTGGTTCATTTACACAGTGGACTACCCCAAAGGACAAGTATAGCATATATTCACTGAAAGTGAGTATTAGTCAAAAAAACGTACAGAATACTCAGGATACAACACACAGACAATATGTTTAACAAGCAGAAAGGCCCAATTGAGGATGATTCAATTCCACTTAGAAGGTGAAACAATCACAGGAGACAGAGGGAGGGAGGTACCTGTGTTGGAGAGGGGAAGGGAAGGGGAAACAGGGAACAGAATCAGATATGTGGGAGGGGCAGAAGAGAAGTCCAGAGGACCAGAAGAATGAATGGAAAATAGCCTTGAGGAATGAGAGATGGGGTGTGGTGCCCTCTAGAAAGTACCAGGGACCAGGGAGATGAGAAACTCTCAGGACTCAACAGGGGTGACATTAGCCAAAATGCTCAACATTGGAGAGAGGGAACTCGAAGAGTCTACCACCAGAAAATAGGGCCTCAAGTGGAAGGATTGTCTTAATAATCCACAGTCAAATTTTCTGACCCAGAATTGTTTCTGTCTCAAAGAACTGAAGGGATAAAAATGAAGAGACTGAAGCAAAGGCAGTCAAATGATCGGCCCAACTTGGCATCCATCTCATGGTGGGGCGCCAAGGCCTTACTAAATTAGTTATTACAAATTGTAATTTCCTGCTTGCTTTTTTTTAACTCTCTCTCTTCCTAGAAGTTTACAGTCTTTTTTGAGAAACAGAGCTTTTGAAAGAGCAAACCATGTTTCACAAATGATTTGTGTATGTTTTCAGTTTATCTGCAAATTATTATATTAAGTAAAATGTGGTTGGTGACTAAATAGTGCCGTGATAATTTGTATTTTGGGATTCTAATATTTTTGAAAACACAGTCAAAATCTATACATGTTCAAAACCACAAATACAATGAAGGCAAGAAAACTGCCACCAGAACTAGTAAAACATTATATTAAATATTTAACATATTATTAATTAAAGCAAAAACAGAAGAAATTATTGAAAATGGAACTTTAAATCAAAAGCAATATTTATAAGAACTATTTCTCTTGCTATAATTAAGAATTAGTAATATAATATTTAGAATTGAAACAGTAGATAGAATATTTGTGGGGTTTTCTTAAATATACAACTTTGAGCATTGAATGAGAGTCTAGCCTTGAAAGGTACTGAGAGAAAAGCATTTGAGTCTTTGATAAAAGAACTCAGTGTGGTGTAACAAAGTACAGGGATTGAGCTTGACAAGAAAAGGATGGAAGGGAAGGAGCACTGTGAGAAAGGAGCTACAGAAAAAAGCTGAGATAAATTATAGCTGTAAGTGTAGCTGTTGCATTTGTGCAGAAGAACACAAATGGCTTAGTATCATAAAAAAGTCTGAAAATGTAAAAAAATATAAAGTAACATACATGGGCAATAATAGCATAAACAGTCAGGAATTAAGCAAAGTATCAAGTTATAAACATATAATTTTAATTTATGAATGGGCATGAAAACCAATAACATACTCTGCTGCTTATGAAGGTGACTTAATGCTTAGGGAAGTTCCCCAGCCTCAATCAAAATTGAGATCTACTGCATTAGAATGACTCATTAATAAATGTATCAATATTAGTAATGTTAATATTAATTTGTAATAAAATATGTTAATTGATTTTGAAGACCCTAAATAGTTTCTGCATTCAAGTACAGTCATTACACTTATGCTCTGTGTTTTATTTAGTTCTTAGTATAATTTTTTTTGTTCCATGTCTTCTGAATATAACAAACCTACTGTCCTATGCTGAGGCTAGAAGTTACTACCTTGAAATCTATCAAATTTTATTGTTCTGTTCTTTTTATTTCCATCTCATTGAGTTGGCATTTTTAAAAATAATTTTCTGATATATTTGACTTGGTAAATTTCATTTACATTTTAGAACCATCTTGTTGATTTTTGAGTAATAATTATGATTGGGGATGTTGAGCCTATAATTTAGCCAAAATAGACATCATTATATGGTTCAGTACATGAATATGGGGTATCAGTATGTTTATATTGAGTTTACTTTTATTTCAACCATCTTATACAACTGCCAAATTAGCAGTCATGTATTATTTTGTTAAGTTTATTGTTAGCCTAGCTACCAAATATTTAAACTTGTCACTTCACTAATATGATAACAAAATACATTTTTATTCTAAGGAAAATATGGTTCCATTGGATTGCTTAAAGCTCACAGAGCCCAAAAACGTGTGCATAAAAACAAATATGTTTTCAGTACTTTAAATTCTTTCCATAGAAAGAATTAGTAGATTAGTAATCAATTAGTAGATATGGAAGCCACAGATATGGAGTGCTGAGTGTACATATCAGAATTTAAATATTGCATTACCAATATCATTACTATAAGCAGGCAAGCTAAATGTAAAGAATTTTGTACTAAATTCTATTGTGTAAAAAAACACAGCATCAGACCAATGTGATCTAAATAATGAATGATAATTTTGTGCCCTACAATTATTTTAAATTGTGAATGCAACTGGTTTATTTTGTTTCTTCTTTACTGAATTTTGCTCAATTTTAATTTTTTGATGCAACTCAATATGTATATCTCATATAAATATATATTAATTTAAAATATTAGACTTATTATGAGAGGCAAACGAAGCACTTTTTAATTCTCATACTATTTTTCTCAGACCTTGTATTATTATTGTAAATATAATGTGTCCAAACTTCATGAAGACATTGCTGTAAATAACAGTCAATAAATCTTCATTAGTTGTTCAGGATTTGTCGAACATTTTTCTAGACAGCTGTGTTTCACAGGAGAAATGTACTTGCAATTACTGCAGCTGATTACTCTTTACTCTCTATGGCATTTGTTTTATCCAGATTCTGACAATGGGAGGAATTTCTTTTCTTCGTTATCAGTAGTGTGCTAGGTGTCTCACTTTGTTGTCATAATGCTATATCAGAGATGGGATTGCAAGAGGCTTTAGCCAGGATGCAGCCCTGTGTGACATACAACACTTCTGATGTGAAGTTACAGGTTCGTGGCTAAATGACAGCCTTTCTTGTTTTATGGCGCCTTTTCAACAAGCACTTTTTTCCTGCATATTTTATTGAACCTAGGAGTTCATACATGACTAGGAGTATTTAACTGCAACCCAGGTTGATCTCAATAAACAGATCTTTCTATCTTAGTTGTGGTTACAGGTTGAAGTTACCCCCTAAGATTCTAACTAATTTTTAAAGCTAAATTAAATTCAGCCCAAAGGAAGAAAAAACTCCCAATGAGATAGTTACAAACTTCCTGGTAGCAGTTATAAGAGAGTCATACAATCCTTAGGCCATTGCTCT
Organism: Rhabdomys pumilio; assembly: GCA_030674055.1. NCBI lineage: Eukaryota > Metazoa > Chordata > Mammalia > Rodentia > Muridae > Rhabdomys > Rhabdomys pumilio. The sequence goes on from JANHMN010000014.1 coordinate 52,891,699, forward strand.
CTAAAAATATCTGCTTTTGAAATTCTCATAAAAAATCATTTGAAATGAAAATTGAAACTGAACATATATTAGAATTCGGAGGAATAGACAATGATATACCAGGCAACATGTGCAGTTTTATAAAATCTAGGTATACAATGAATTTTAAAAAAGAAAATAATTCCCTGAATATTTATAAGAGTAAGCATTAATTTATACTTTCTAAAAGAGGTAAGTTTAAATGCTAGCATTATATTGTTTTTTTTATTTGAGTTAAGCAGTTTTATATTACTAAATATGAGTTTCTTATAAGTTCATGACTTTCAGGGTGTTAAATATTAAGCTATGTTTTCTGGGACTTGGATATACTTTTATTTTTACTTTCTCAGTGTTATTTTTCTCAACTACCATTGTAGACAAACATAGATAAATTTTAGGTGACAAATGTGATGTCAGTGTGCATCTAAAATTTAAAGTGACTCTAAATATTAGTCTTTTCCAAGAACAACTTGGAAGCACCCAACCAAGATGGTGATAGGACATTATAAGGTAAGTGGGTTCTGACTGTGAAAGTAGCAACTTCAGCTTCTGTGTTTATTTCTACTCCCAAGAGGCTCCGATGGTGGCACTCTCCTGACGGGCACTTGGGGGCAGTAGTGATCCTTTTCTCATTGTCAAGAGATTTTACTGTATTTTACTAAATTGTCTCAGGTTTTTCTATATTGCTGTTTAGACATTACTCATGATAATGAGTTTGTCTTATGCCTTTCTCTGCTAAAGATGCACCTTAGATATCACACTATAATTAGATAAGACAACCTGCTCTTTTGACAGTTTTAGCAAATATTTTTTGAAAGTATAGAAATAAATTAGAAATTCCTCCTCCATAGCTGGGATAAAAATAAAATTCTGATAAGTGTATAATGAAAGATAACACGCCAAATAGTGAACAAATTCATTGCATTAATTTTAGAACCATGAACTTATTAAAAAATGAAAATTAATGGTTAAGATTCAAGTTAGAAGAAAAAAGAAATGGAAATTTAGAAATATGAATTTAAAATTTATTGATAAATCTGTTTTACACATAGCTTTAAATAATTTTAAAATTTATATAGCTTTCTTTATAAGGTTAACATACTTAAGCATAACAGTATTTTTTCTTACTTGTAAAGATAAAAAAAATTCACCAATACCTAATCTACATTTTATACTTGATAACAGTTTTTAAATTTGTGTTGTTTTCACTGTAGTGAGGATTGGACCTGAGGCTTTTTATATGCTATAAAGGTGTTGAAACTCACCAATTCTTATATTATGTCCACTGTTAGATTTTACTGATCTAAATAGGTATTAATTATGAACAATGATATTCTTATTTTTCAAAAGAAATTTGAAATAGAAACATTTATAAACAGAACTATTTAGGAAAGCGGCGAGCATATGCATCTATTGAGACATTACCAGAGTGTACATTCCTTCCTTCTTTCCTTTCTTCCAACTCTCTTTCTTCCTTTGTTTTTCTCATACCTGGGTTGATGGGATCAATGTTATGTACACCAAAGATGTTCCTATTATATCAAGAATCACATCTCTTTTTTTCCCTACTATTATAAACTAATAAATTACACCTAAAAATGTTGTGTTCCTTAACCAATACTGAGCATTATAACCCAGGATGGGAGAGCATTCTCCAAGTCCAGATTCTCCTTTGCAGCTGATGTATTGTGGTTCAGCATGTCTAGTTTCACAGTATGTTCAGTTGTTTTATGGTTAGAATTTGTGTTCTTGTTTTCTGTCGGATTGAAGATTTCCCATAACGTTTCACAGTGGTAGTTTCCACTGTCACAAATGAATTGTACAGCAACATACAAAGAGAATCTTGGCAGTAAGTGGTATGCTCAAGTATCTAGAAGAGGACATTTGATCTAGGATTCTTAGCAGGGAAAGGACTCTTGTGCTTGGGGCACAAAAATATACTGGAAATAACTCATCTGTGGATGAAGTGCAATGACAAATTTACTTCTACTAGAAAAAGGAAACATTGTACACTGCTACTTGGTAATCCTATAAAAGACAGAAAAGGAATTCTTAAAATGCAAAGGCACTTTCGTTTTCCTTTATCATTCTGTACACTATATGGTCTGATTTTCTAAGCACACTTAAATTTCTCATATCCTCAGCTTGTAGAAAGGAAAGCAACAATAACTATTGTAATTTTAGAGGAACTATTTTGTGTGCAATGAATATGGATCCCTAATTATAATTTCAAACAGAATACTAGGCTACAGAAGATACTTGTCATACTAACTCTGGAGAAGTGAAATTTGCAACCAGTCCTGCATGCTCATGATGATCTGAAATGTATGATGACATACATTACCATGATGACAGGGAAATGTAGATGAAATATGTACGTACCCACATAAAAGAAAGTATATTTCATGACTTAATTGTTTTAATAAAACAAAAATGACAACGATAATAAAATGAGCTTTAAGATACACACTTTAAATACTTAATATATGAATAATTCAGAAATATGAAACATAATTTTATATCTATTTTATAAGCTGAACTGTGATGAGCTTGCTTACCTAATTCACAGAAAAACAATGCTTCCAGATATTTTATAATCATCACAAGGTTAAAAACACAATGATTTTCATACTTTCCACGTGTCTTTTTGTTAGAATGATCAGTTCACCCCACCTCAAGGAGAGAATACTGCTGTTTCCTTAGAAAAGAACAGATGACTTATTGTTAGCTAACAACAACAACAACAAAAAAAGGTCGGGTGGTGGTGGTACACACATTTAATCCCAGCACTTGGGAGGCAGAGGAAGGCAGATTTCTGAGTTCAAAACCAACCTGGTGTACAAAGTGAGTTCCAGGACAGCTAGAGCTATACAGAGAAATCCTGTCTTGGAAAAAAAAGAAAGAAAGAAAGAAAGAAAGAAAGAAAGAAAGAAAGAAAGAAA
>JANHMN010000014.1:52894668-52960782 GCA_030674055.1 Rhabdomys pumilio
AAAGAAAGAAAGAAAGAAAGAAAGAAAGAAAGAAAGAAAGAAAGAAAGAAAGAAAGGAAAGAAAGAAGAAAAGACAAAAAGAGACAACAAACTAGATGGATAATAAACAATATACAAATTGTAACCCTTTTTATTAGATAATATTCTATATACTTGAAAAATGTGTAAATAGACAAGTGTCACAGTCAATGTCTGAAATCCTAGTGTTACGAAGCTGACACAGAAGAACACTGTGAGATTGTAGTAAGCATCAATGTAGTAAGATCCAGACTGATGTAAAATACAAAATGAGAGCTTATTTTCCAAAATCCAAGAAATGAATAAATGAAAAATAGGAAAATAAATCAATCTTTACATACTAAAATGCTTAGGTAGAAATAATTGTTGATATATCAAAACAACATTAGCACTCAAAGATATCTAGATATATAGACAATAGATATAGGTAATAGATTGATCGATAGATATAAAATTCTTACCGTTGCAGAGAAAACGGTCAATAATTATTAAAGTTAATAAATCATTCTAAAGCAGTTGCAACCTATTTTAAGAATGAAGTAAAATGTAGTCTGCAATACACAAACTTTAATTGGAAAATACATTTTTTAAAGATTTATTTATTATTATATGTATATGAGTACACCATCGTTGTCTACAGACACACCAGAAGAGGGTATCAGATCCCATTCTAGATGGTTGTGAGCCACCACGTGGTTGCTGGAAATTGAACTCAGGACCTTGGGAAGAGCAGCCAGTGCTCTTAACCACTGAGCCATCTCTCCAGCTCCTGGAAAATTCTTTTATGGCTTTAAATTTTATGTGTTTTTTCAGGTGATTTCTAGCTTTCATGTCATCATGGGAATAGCATTAAAGTATATAAATTTTTCATTTTTTCCAAAGAGTTTTCTTAAGTGAAATTGATCTGCATCTGTCTCATGTATTACTTCTGCAATTATTTAACATGTGTTTGATTCAGGCTGACCCACTGCATGGAGCAGTTGAGCTTGCATTTCACATGTTACTTTCCAAAGTTATATTTCAAGAGAGTACCCTAATATATACTTAAGATTTTCAACAATGTCCTGCTACCACTGAATAAGTATATATGAGGTTCATTAGAAGACTCAGATTTTAGTCTTACTGCAGCTTCACTGTCTCCAAACTTGGATAATATAGCTTTATAATACAAGCTGACTTTTTAAATTCACACCTAAACATGCCACCAATTAAAGTATTACATATAGAAATTATTCATCCCTAATTTATTAAAAATTACCACATATCTGATGTACGTTTTAATTTGGCAATAATCAATGGTGAGTTATTCAGGTACAATTTTAGGTTTATTCACCGAAAAGATCATATTCAATAGTAAAAGACTTTATAAATCTAAAATTAGTTCCATAAAAGAGATTATGGCTATTCCTACTGGAAGAACTATTGTGACTAATTTTAGAATAACTAATTCTACAAAATTATATTGGAGCTCATTTTCATCATGTATTCACCTTCCTACACTGTACTCTGTGGGTTTTATTCTACAGAAGTTTTATCCTTTAATTACAGCATCTCCAGATTTCTATGATCCGTTGTTAAAGTACGTAATCTCCAAAAATATATTTTACTCTCATCTTTAACATGTATGGTAATAATTGTCCTGTTCATTTCTCCACATAGTCCTCACGAGGAAAAAAAATAAAAACAAGTTTCAGAATACTTTGAGATTTGACAGTAGGTTTTGTGATCCTTTCAGAGAAAAAGCACACTTTCCTCAAAGAGGCTGATCTCTCTACTGCTCTGTGCTCACTTGTGGGCTCCCAGAAAATGGCAGAATTTGAGATAATTTTCTATGTTTAGGATGAGCTCTTTCACAATAAAACATTACCATAACTTTGTAAATTTTACCACTGCTTGATTTTTATATCAAAATATAAATCACGAAGATATCACTCCTTACACTAATTATTCTCATTGACATTGTAGGTGGACAGTTTTCAATGTAATAAAAAGTGGCTTTCTCAAAGAATCTTTGACTGCTCTAGTGTATGTCTATATAGAAGAAAAATCAGCCTCTGCTCATAACCTTGCTTCTTTATGTTGTGTCAAGCCCAAAACTATGTAATTCCTTTATATGTTCTCATAGGAAAAAAAATAATATAACGAAAGCAAAAGAGAGAGAGAGAGAGAGAGAGAGAGAGAGAGAGAGAGAGAGAGAGAAGAGGAATAGAAATGGAAAGTGAAAGAAATATTTTCAAAATTTGAATAAGAGATTTAAAACACATAAAAGATAGAATCTTACCTAATAAAGATGATTTATTTTAAGGCAGTTAGTTTTATGTTGTTTTAGCATTGATTTTTTTCAAAATGTATTCCATTAGCACAATTCAAATTTATTGTCTTAGTGTATTCTTAAGACAAACGTCAGGCAAAGGTCAGGCATGGCTTTCTCTAGAGAAGATTCTTTTGCCATTTCCAGTCTCTGGTAGCCTATGTACCTACACGATTTATGATTTCATCCCCTTATTTCCAAACACATAACAATTCATATATCTGAATATTTTGTTAATAGAGCTTTCATTTTTTAGTTAAGAAAAGTATTCTAATTTAGAATTCATATAATCAGATAACCTAAGGTAAATCCCCTCATCTGAAAACCCATATTATTATATTATACCCAAAATACTTTGAAATATTCAAACTGACATATTTGCAGGATTAAGGACAAATACATGAGCAGTTTGGGAGATAATATTATTTTGCCTATATTTTTTTTCTTGTCATGGAAGAATATCTTTATTGCAAGAGTGACACTAACATAACATTTACAAATAAAAATAAATTTAAAAAACGAATGCAACTTGTATCAATTCATATTTCCATTTCATGCAGAAAGAATATATAATACACATCTACTAGAAATTACATATTAAAACATGCATTTATATTTCATATTTTTGTTCTATCCAATGGTCAACTGCCCAAAATATTTTTATTTTCTATTGGGTATTTTATTTATTTACATTTCAAATGGTATCCCTTTTCCCTGTTTCCCCTCCGCAAACTCCCTATCCCATTCCTTCCTCCTCCTACTTTTATGAGGGTGCTCTTCCACACACCCTATAATTTTATCATAAAAATTCTGGGAGAATTACTCAAATGTTTAAAAAGTTATTTTGGCAAACAGAGTTAAAACTAGAATTGTAAGCCCTATGTAATGTGTGCTTTACTCAGTGTTAGATTGTTATGAATAGATAGATAGATAGATAGATAGATAGATAGATAGATAGACAGACACATAAAGCCCACCCAGAATGACACACTAAGTCCAATCTGGTTCCTTTTTTTTCAAATCATTTATTTATTTATTATATTTATATTTTTTTGCATTTTCAGACTTTTTTATGGTACTAAGCCATTTGTGTTCTTCTGCACAAATGCAACAGCTACACTTACAGCTATAATTTATCTCAGCTTTTTTCTGTAGCTCTTTTTTCACAGTGCTCCTTCCCTTCCATCTTTTTCTTGTCAAGCTCAATTCCTATACTTATTAATTTATTAATTTATTAATTAATTAATTTATTTATTTTTACAGTCCAGACACTATTTCCCTCCAGGTCCACCCTCTGATTGTTTTACATCCTATACCTCCTCCATGCACTGCTGTCTCCAAGATGTCACCACCACCCACCCCTTTCCCACCAGACCTCTAAATTCCATGGGGCCTCCAGTTTCTTGAGGGTCATCTTAAAATTCTTAAGACTCTCCAGTTTCTTAAGTGCATCTTCTCTGACTAAACCCAGATCCAGCAGTCCTTTGCTGTATATGTGTTGGGGGCCTCATATCAGCTGGTGGTGAAGTGTTTGAGAGATCTCAGGGATTAAGGTTAATTGAGATTGCTGGTCTTCCTACAGGGTCATCCTCTTCCTCAGCCCTTTCTAGCCATTCCCCAATTCAACCACAGGGGTCAGCAGCTTCTGTCCATTGATTGGGTACAAATATATGCATTTGACTCTTTCAGCTGCTTGTTGGGTCTTTCAGAGGGCAATCATGATGGGTCAGTTTTGTGAGCATTCCATAGCCTCAGTAATAGTGATAAGCTTTGGAACATCCCACTGAGCTGAATCCCATTTTGAGCCTGTCATTGGACCTTCTTTTCCTCAGACTTCTCTCCATTTCCATCCCTGCAGTTCTTTCAGACAGGAACAATTATGGGTCAGAATTTTGACTCTGGGTTCCACACCTCCTAACCCTTCACAAATAGTGTTACTTCATGGTGATTAAATATTCAAATATATGAGCCTATAAGGGTCCTATAAAGATCATTCTATTTAAAGCACCACAACATACATTACATTGGTAGACTGTTATATGTGGTTTGAGCTCACTAAGAACTTGTCTCTGGAATCTATATCTTTCTGTTGGGCCTTGGATGAGGTAACTCCATTTAACCTGCGCCCTTCAATCACATAGGACACAGGTAGAGGTCTCCACCTCCAGAGATTTAAATATTAATGAGTTATGTAAAGGCGGTGGGGGGGAGTAGGGTAGCTAATTAAGTTATTCCCTCCCCCTTTCCCCTTTAATATAAAAGGCGAGACCCCCTGACTTTTGGTGGGGAAAGCTCATACCATCTACACCTATTCACCAGGCCATGAACAATAAAAGCTTTGAAAAACCAGACTCCACGTGTCGCCTGGGCCTGCGCCCCTGCCAGATTACCAGCTTTTGGAACTTTGGAACCTTGAACTGCAGCTGCCAGCCTGCAGCAGCTGCATAAATGTGGGACCCTTCTGCAGGCGGTGTGGGAAGTGCAGCGAAACCCAGCAGCAGGCCCTCAGGGGACCACATGCTGGACTCTCTCCCGCCCTGAGCGAGTGTTTTTTTTTGTTTGTTTGTTTGTTTTTTGTTTGTTTGTTTTTTTTTAATTTCCCACATCCTTCAACTTCATTTAAGACATAAGTATGTTAATCTCCTGTGTTCTTTAAGGTGTTCTCTCTGGAGATGGTCTCACCCTTTTCTGATTCAGCCGACATTCTTTCCTTCTCCACTCATCAGTTTTGCTGGATGTTGTGAGCAATCAATTTGATAGTACTTCTACCTGTTGCTTTGTATTCTTTTGCTTGGAAGTTTGCCTGAGTGAACACCCTTGCCTTACCAGAGACTGCCTATTGGAAACTCCAGTTATACTCCATAAAATGTTTTCACAATTGACTTCCGCAGAATGTTTTGAATACCTGATTTGAAAGTGTTTTGAAGTCTGTCTTCTATCTACCAAATTATTATTTTGATGTTTTCTACTTAGTTAACTGTTTGGATTGCTATATTCTTAATGAGTTTATACATTCTAATTTCTCAGTATTGTTACTACAGATATTCTCCAGATGTGAGATGATAGTCTGACTCTTGAAACTATTTCAGTAAGCTGGAGTCCGCAGAAAACACTTGTCAGTAGAGACCAAAAACCTCAAAGTCATTTTACTGTTATTGAGAGCAGAATAATAGATGGATCATTCCAGACTTAAATAGTCATCTCAAAAGTTAACTGAAGATCCAGAGATTTAAAAACAGAAATCAACAGAAAACCAAACACCAACTAACAAGTACATTAGTAACTATTAAAATGTAAATTTCATAACGGAAGAAATGTATGTCATCCTGGAAACAATAATGCCTAATAAAGTTGCTGATTATAAATTAACTCCAGTTCTAGGATCTACCATCAGTCTTCTAGGTAGCATGCCACCAAAGCATTAAGATATAAATAAAAAAAAACATCATCAGGTTTTCCTTGTATAACTAGCATTGTTTTAAATCAACTCAACCTGTACTGACTTAATCATTCTCCTACGCTCACTAAGATTCCATATGTATTCATGTTCTAGTATTTTCAGAAAATGACAAAAATTGTTACATTTTAAGATTAAAAATAGGAGTTATTGCATCTAAGAGTAACAAACTTTGAGGCTGGACATGCCATTATTCTACCTGCTAATTAATCTGCTAAATATTTTGACTATCAAAGGGTCACAGAACACAACCCCAGTAAAGTTTGCTACCCTGGGTGGGAAATTAGGCTTTGCAATTGGCTGAAAGATACACTCAGTCGACAACATAATATTTACATTACCAATTTAAGTCACAAAGAAACTCATGTATAAATATCTAAGCACCAGAAATTTGAGAAAGAGTCAGAGTGTAAGAGACAGGGGATGGAGGACATCAGAGAATCAAGGCCTTATAGATACAGCAGGGCTGGCATCTATACAAACTCATGGATACTAGAGGAGCAGAGCTTGGGCAATGCTTGTGTAGGTCTACACCAAATCACTTAAAAGAGATGAAAGGAGAAGGAAAATTTAACCCCATTGTTAACCTACAAGATACCTCCTGATGACAGTACTTGTAAATGAAAGCTGAGTTTTCTCCAACGTAGTCTCTTTGGGGAAACAAACCATTCTTAACAGTAGGATTTATGCCCAGCAGTTGACTGCCAGTGTGAAATGAATGCAGTGCATCTTTGGAGGTTCTTTGTCTCATATTGCCAAGTAAGAGTTTGTCTTATATTTTATCTTCACCTTACAGATCTTTTGTATATCATATGAATATAATATATGTTATATTATGCTAAGTTATATTGTATATACAGTGCTGCTAAATATAATACATATGGCTTCTAATTTTGAATTTTTTATCAGGTTCCTAACTGTACAGTCATGAGCCTCTCTGTTTCTGTATGCCTTTCTTGTGCTTTTGCTTTGGTTCTTTTTCTTGTTTAATTGTCTTGTCCTTATTTTTATTTGCTGATTTGATTTATCATATTTATTTTATTTTAATATTATGTCTTAGAATCCTTTTAGTTTTCTAAAGAAATGTCTGTGGATCCAGATGACAGGAAAAATAGGAGGGAACTCATATAATAAAAAGTATCTTAGCAGCTCTCTCTATGCATCATACATACAATACCCAGTTGAACTTACATGATTGCAATATCACCATCAATGTTGATTTTCATTTGGTGTAGTATGTGTTTTAATTTAAGTGCATATTTCATTTTATCAACATCAAACTGTCTGTTTGTGTGCTTGCTTAACCCTTGGTAGAATATGATAAATATTATTCTTGTGAAACAAAACAAACAGAAATGCTGGGATGGAAAGATGTTTGGATTCTTTACAGATCCTTTAGTATCTCATTTTGCTTTAGAAGATTATGTGAAATAAATTTTTACCATGGCATGACTTCAGACTTTTACCACAGCTATCAAGTTTCATTATGTCATATCCTCCATGGCAAATGTAGTTCTCTTTACTGAAGGACCTTCAGATAAAATTATCACACTTGAATAATCAAAGTATCTTTATAAATTATCATCTACAAAGTAAGGATGAGGTGCCTGGTGGACAACATGTTCTGCAGTGTATTGTTGCTGTTTTTTTAAGTTTCACTGAAACATGACACCAGACATTCATTTGTATATTTTGTGTAGTTTTTTTTTTTTCAGACTACTGATGAAGAACCTTGTTCATAACAGTATCTTCATGGACCTTAAGGCATAAGATATACTGTCTAAGATTGGAAAGACATGATTAGCTTCTCAGTTTATCACAACACATAGGCAGAATAAAAGAGAATTCTTATCGAAAATCAATGGAAACATACTGTTATTCTTGTGTTTCAGAGACCTTTATTTGGTTCACTCTATCACACAATTGATACATCATATATTTCTCATACTGATAATATTACCGTGGCTTCTTTGATTGACGACACCATGCTTCTAAGTGTGAGAAGGAAATGTCTGAATTATTAGATGTTTCTCCATTTCATGTGTATGCAGAGGATGCAGATTCTTGGCATTGGGAAGAATCCTACTGATATATGCTCAAAGAAAGAAAGGCTCCAATTAGTAATGAATAAGAAAACCATTCATGTCTACAGTTTAATACAACTTATTTGGTGGACTTAAAAATTACTCTGTTTCTAGCAAACTATTATTTTCATCATTTTATAATCAGCATAAAAATAAATACTGGATTAGCCTGGCTTATGGATATTAAAATGGATATTGGAGAAGGATAAAGAGTAAATTAAAAATTAGATAGAAGATATTATGGAAGACTTACAGTGAAATCAAAAACTTCCAATCCCATGGAATTTTTATACTCCATTTTTGTAGAAAATGATATAATGAGAAATTATTATTAACTCTGTGTAATGATAACAGATATTTTAAACTCATGATAATTGTAACTGACATATAAAACACTACCCTTGTCTCATACTTTACTATGTTCATCTCTTTTTAAAAGAATAGCACAATTTGCAAGCTATAGCTAAGTTATTTTGGATAGTCATACACTAGAATGAATTTAAAAACTTGCTAAATAAGAATAAACTGTAAAAAAATTCCAGCAGACAGATCTAGAAGTCAGATAGAATAAGAGTTATTTATGGTCCTGCATGACAGTGCACACCAGTGATCTGAGTACTTGGAATGCTGAAGCAAAAGAAGTACGCACTAGAGGTCAACTTAATAACATAACGAAAGTTTTCCCACATTAAGGGGATAGATACCCAATCAGCTACAGAAAGCACACAGAACACAGAGAAAAACAGAAAAGGAACTCATCTCATAGCATATCAAAGAAAAAAGTATGGAGAGTATGAATTAAAACAAAAACAAACACAATTCACACATAAAGGAAATTCCTCACAGTAACTATGGATTTCTCAGTAGAAACATTGAGTGCCAGAAAATCTTAGAACAATACACTCCAAATTCTAAAAGCCAAGGACTGATAACCTAGGGTTCTACATCTAGCAAAACTCTCTGCCATTGTTGAAAGAAGAAGAAAATTTCATAATACAGACAGTCAAAAACATAAAATCTACTAAGAAAACACTGACGAGTACATACAGAATAATTCAAATTGAAGAGATAAATAATTCTAATTAGCAGACTCAAGAAAGAAAACAAAGACATACACAACAAAATACAAAAAGCACGGCTAAGAATGCAAATGGAAAACAGCCAGAACCCAAAGTCTTCAGTTTACTCATATCTTTGGTAATTTGAACATTATTTGCTTCATCATTCCAACCAAAAGGTGTAGATTTGGTGAGTGCATTAAGAGAACTTAGAGAATCCACCTCTTGTAGAAAGTCAGGACAGGTGAAGGGATGGTGTTGCCATTCCACAGTCAAAATCTCTGACCCAGAATTGTTTCTGTCTAAAAGAACTGCAGGGACAAAAAATGGAGAAGAGACTAAGGGAAAGGAGGTCCAGTAACAGGCCCAAATTGGAATCCAGTTCCAGGAGAGGCTCCAAGGCCAGACACTATTACTTATGCTGTAGTATGAGTACAGACAGGAACATAGCATAGCTCCCTTCTGAGAGGCCCAATACGCAGCTGAAAGAGTCCTATGCAGATACTTACACTCAACCAATGGGCAGAAGCTGGTGATGCCTGTGGTCAAATTAGGGAAAAGCTAAAAAGAAATTGAGGAGGAGGGTGACCCCAGGGGAATACCAGCAGTCTCAACTAACCTGGACCCCTGAGATATCTCAGACACTGAGCCACCAACCAGGCAGCACACAGCAGTTGATATGAGGCCCCCAACACATATACAGCAGAGGATTGGACAGTCTGTCCTCAGTGAGGCAAGAAGCACCTAACCTTCTAGAGACTTGAGGCTCCAGGGAGTGGGAAAGTCTGGTGGGGTTGGGGTGGAGAGGTGGGGCCATCCTCTTTGAGACAGCAGAAGGAGGTATGGGATGAAGAATAGTCAGAGGGCAGACCAGGAGGGAGATGTGGACTGGACTGTAAAAAAATATTTAATAATAATAATAATAATAATATATAGAAAAAGGCATTTTCTGTTGTAATTAATGCTGTAAACATTAAAATTCATAAAAAAGAAAGAAACATAAATCTTCTTTCTGTTGTCCTCAGAAGCTTACCTTAGCCTTAATGAGGGACAGCAGCTGAAATTGAAAGCATGGGGGGAAAAATTTCCAAACAAATAGGAAGTAAGTAGGTAGAGCTATCCTAATATCTGACAAAATAGACTTTCTAAATATTTTAAGTCCATAATATCAGTCATGTTCCCTCATTTACTATTATTATTTGTTTTAGAAACTCAGAAACAACCTTAACCTTCATAAGAGATTCACTTTAGGTTTGAGAAGATGAAAATTTTGTATTTAGGTTCAGACTGATATTTTTCAAAACACAGACTGATTGTGGAACTACTTCCTACTAGAGGCAATTCCTCTCCTATCAGGCAGCTCTCTTCCTACTTGAGGCAATACTTCTCCTGGTGTAGGCAATAGAGAAGAGATTCTCTCAGGAGGGAAGAGGACCTCCTGCTTCTTCCCCTTGCCTTTAAAAATGAGCCTAATTTAAGCCTTATTTGGACTATGTTCTTCCTCCATTCGATTCCCCTTCAGACCAACTAACATAATAGTTTCTTTTCTACTTTTCTCCCACAAGTCATCAGTCTGCATGAAATATATCACAAATGCTCATCTTCTTGTATATTATTTCAGTCAAAATTCTGTCTTTTGTTTGATTGCTTGTTCATCTTCTGTTGACTGCCATTTTCACTGATGTGAAAAAGAATCTCAATGTAGTTTCAATATGCAATTCCTTCAGGGTAATGGGAAAAAATCTTTTTTTCCACTTTTTAAAAATCATTATTATTAAGACAGAGTTTCCTTGCAAGGTCTTGGCTGTTCTGGAGCTAGCTCTGTTGATTCTTGCAGACCACGTTGTTTTAGGACACACAGAGATGCATTTACATCTTCCTCTAGACTGCTGAGATGGAGGGTGTACTTTGCCATCACCAATCAGACTTTGTTTACATTTTTAGTACAAGTCCTACTCCATATTCACATGTTGAGTTGTCTAGTCATTTGTTGATTTTTTTGATTACTTGATATTTAGTTTGATTTTCCTTATTATATTCTAGCTATTGTTTATCAGATGTTTAGCTGGTACATATTTTTCCTATTCTAAAGGCTATTGTATTCAATTGCTAATTGTTTTTTTTTTAAACTTTATGGGGAAATGGGATGACATCTGAAATGTAAATAAAATATCCAATAAAAATTAATTAAAAAGACAAAAACAAGCAAAAAATCTTTATGATTTATGCATTCCAATTGTTTATTTTATTTTCTATGCTATTGGCAATCTTTGCAAGTTCTTGTGTTTAAATGTGTTTTTCCTGTTTCCTTCTAACAAGTTCAGAAATTCTAATTATCCATTAGAATTTCTGGATCAGCTTATATTGATTTTTATACAAGGTGAAAAATAGGATATATGGTTATTCATATAAATAAGGATGTCTAGTTTTTCTAGGATTATATTTTGAAGAGGGAGACTTTTCTTTGTGGGAAAAGGTTAACATTTCTACCATATAGTTTTTCCTCAGACTTATCAAGGTCAAATGCTTTTGACTCTATAAACTTATTTCTAGGTTTCTGTTACCTCAATCTTCGTATTTTTGTTGCAATATCATGCTTGTTTGGTTAAATATGACTCTGTATTGTAATTTAAATTTGGGCATTAATATACATCTATTTTATTATATCTCTATTTTTCTTTTGCTTGGATATTTGAGGTTTTTGTGTTTTTATGTAGTTTAATTAATATTTTTGGGGGTTGGGAATAAGGAATCTTTATACAACATTGAATGGTTTATAACTCACTAGATTCTTATTGCTTATCTGTGCTCCCTAGCACACATTTTTTTCTTTAAATCAAGGATTGGGGAATCTATTTATTCTTTTCTTTAAAATCTTAAAATTTAACTATTCTTTCCCCAGGTATAATGTCAATAGTGTGTTATTACAATAGAAAAAGTCAATGTATTTATCTAAAGTAATACAAGTCCACCATTTTTTATTTACTTGGAAGGTTTGGAGCTATTTTAAGATTTTGAAGAACACTTGGAAGTTTAGTAATTATTAATAAAATAGATGTACAAATGTCTCCAAGGACACAGAGAAAAAGCTGAACAGCCACAGAACCGTCTTTCATTTTTCTCACTTGAACTCTTTTTTAAAAGTTACTTTGAAGTGTTTTGGTTGTTATAAAAATTGTTTGTATTCTCTTTCTATCTTACTTTATTCTCTAAGTAGAGTTATAACTCTTTTTTATTTTTTAAACTAATCTTAGGTTCAATAATTAAAGTATTCTTTCATCTTTACTATCTCAGACATCTTGAAATTCTGAGCTTTACTGATTCTAGTTAATTTATGACATAAGACTGACATACTGAACATTCATCACAATATGAAAAGTAAAATCAATATTTCATTTACACATAGTTTTGTGATTCATAGACACCTGTTATCATTTATTGTATCTATTTTTTAAAAATTTTACACACCACATGCATTCTCAGAAGTATACAATCTTTTTATGGCAGCACAATTTACTGTCTGAGAGTTCTTATTAGTGAGTAGCTAGGCATGGCTTCAGTGGGTGAATCAGTCAGACTCTCAAGAGATTGCTGCCAAGAGTACAGCTATATTGTATTCTCATCTGTAGACTTGTTTGGAGACTAGTCTGCCACCAAGATCACTCACACCGTGACCTGATGTTATTTCCCTGTAGGGCTCAGGCTTTTTACTGTACGTTTGCTGAGGGCCTCACAGTTCTTATGACTTAACCTCTTTGTCACAGGTTGTCTCTGATATACTCTGTAGTGCTACAATAGGTAGGTACACTAATACAAACAGGATCAAGTTTTTCCCTCTTAGAAGTTCCAAGTTCTATAAAAAGCTACTCACTTTACACCTTGTAAAGGATAATGTCCTTAATAAACAGAAATTGACTTATTAGGAAACTTAACAAACCAGTGAAATGACTTAATATTTACCACATGAAGTAACCATCTCACTTGAAAGATTTCTTAAATATCTTTTTAGTGTTAGTTCAAGGCCTAGCTTAGAATTCCTCATATCACAGAAGGTTTAACAATTTAATTAATTTCAAATATAAACTTATAACTTGAAAGTTAATGCAAATAAAATAGTTTTAGATATAAGAGTAACATCTCTGCTCCTCCAGCATCATGCCTACCTGGACACTGCCAGGCTCCCTGCATTTATAATAATGGACTAAAATTCTGAACCTGTAAGCTAGCCCCAATTAAATGTTGCTCTTAAAAGTGTTGCCTTGGTCATGATGTCTGTTCACAGCATTAAAACCCTGACTAACACAGAAACTAAGAGCAAATAATTTGGAGAATCATGGTTGGAGCGGAGTAATCCCTATGGGCATTGTGGCAGGGATCGTGGGAGCAGGCAGGCAAGCATAGTTCTGAATAAAATGTTGACAACATAAATCCTGATACAAAAGTAGGAGGCAGAGAAAGAAAGGAGGATGAGTAGGAAAGGGAGTTATAGATATGGGAGAATGATAGGAGCTTGGGAACTTTCATGTCCATCCATTAGTGGCAAACCTCCTCTAAAAAGGGCATACGTTCTAATGCCTCCTAAACATTTCTACAAACTAGGACCAGGCATTGAAATATACGGGCCAATGGGAGCCATTCTCATTCAAATCACAATGTGTAGGCAACCGCTTAAGCCTCACAAAAACTGAAGTTCGGTGTAGCAAAAAATTAAGACCTCGGGAGGCAGACAAGGGCAGATTTCTGAGATTTCTGAGTTCAAGTCCAGCCTGGTCTCACTCTGTCACTGAGTTCCAGGAAAAAAAAAATTAAGAGCAGATCTAATGAAAACAAAGATACTATTTGATTTTAAAAGGGTAAAATTGAATTCTCATTTTTAACTTCAGCAATGAACTAATTTAATATATATTCTCCATATATGAGGAGCTATGACATTCAGTGTCAAGGGACATCATGGTTCTCAGCAGTCATACCGCATGTAATATTGAAAAGTGAATGTTCACAAAGTAATGTACAAGTTCACATTGTTATAGTCATTTCTCAGTATTTTTAAATATCAAACTGTGCTCATAATCATCTTTCCTTCTTGATACTCAAAATATCTCAATCACCATGGGTGAATGTCAAGGTATAAACAATAGAATATCTTTGCAAGTGTTAAAATTAGTGTAGTTACATTTTCTAAAAAAAAATATTGTAAGCAATTAAAAGTCTGTGAATCTATCAAACGTGTAAGGATTAGCTACAGTGCTCTCATGCCAGCTCTGTGATTATGACATCTGAGGTTATTTGAAAACTTGAGTCCAACTTTCACAGACTTCTGTAATACATTGTGCTTTTGCTCAATTGTTTATTTTATTTTTATCATGCATATATTATCTGAAACCAGGTATAGCTGGCAACTAAACAAATGCTTCATTTATTTAAACAAATAAAACAAACATGAGAAGAAATTTCAAGCCTCTGCTAGCCAAACCAGCTGATAAACTTGCTTTCTAGTGGCATCTTTCAAAAGGTGAGGAAGGATTGTCTCACACTTTGAAATGAATCCTTCAGGAATTGTATTCTGTTTTCATTTCTCTAGTGTATGGCTTGTTTGATTGTTTTCTTTTTCAGTTCTTTTCAGATTAATCTCTTTAGCATGAAAGAATTCTCTCAATGCTTGTGCTGAAATATCTTTTTTTCTTAACACCTTTATATCCATTTGTATAATAGTTTTTGTTTGGCTTCTCTTCTTTTTCTTCTTTCCTTCTTTCCTTCTTTCTTTCTTTCTTACTTTTGTTCTTTCCTTCTTTTCCTCTTTTATTCTTTTGTTGTATTCTGTAGCTTTTTTAAATAGCAAAATTATTTAAAACTTATAATTCCTATTTTTAATCCATATTTACCTAATATTCACCCCAGTCAGGGTTTACCTTTTACTGATACTATAATGAGATTAGACAACCTCCTTATTTCCATCTTACTCAATCCATTTATTGCAATTACATGGGTATGAATATCACACTTAATTTATTTCCATTGTTTTTGAGTAAATAAATCTATTTTTCAACTTATATTGTTATACTCCTATACTCTACCTGCTTTTCTATTTTTTTCTTTCTTTTTGGAAATATCTGTCAGCAATGAGAGGAATTAAGCTGTAAGCTTCTAATTTCTGGGAAAACAATGAGTAATGGGTCTTACTGTTTTGAATGCAATACATGATGATTAACTCTGAATGTAAAACTTCATCTGCTATCTTTTTTTCTTTTTTTTGTATAGAATAGAGTTTACTGAGGGCATGGGGACGGGAGCCAGGAGGGTAGTGGAGGCAGAGAGAGGGAGAGAGAGAAGTAGAGAAGCAGAGGAGTAGAGAAATAGAGGCCATCCATGACCACATGGAGAGGGGCGGGGGACAGAGAGACAAGAGGGTAGGAGGGTAAGAGAATAAGAGTAAGAAAGTAAGAGCATCTGATATTTTTCTAACTCCAGTGCCTTGTAATTCACAAACTGTAACTGATAATCTCCTCAAATAAAACATTCAATTGTCCTTTCAGTCAATTTCACAACCTGGACTTCTCAACATAGGAGTGTAGAGTAGAATAAATACCTGTAAGGGAGCCTACTTACTCAGGAGTGGTATTCCACTTAACTTGATCAGATAACAGAGGGATTTGAATTGGATTTTGATTTTACCAACACCACCTCTAGCAGTGCTAGAAGAGAACCACTGCTGTGCTGTTGGATGCATGCAGAGGCTCCTCCACTCTCCATGGTCTTGGAAAACAGCATGAGATTAGGTTCTTGCTGTTCTTCACAAGGAATATCACTTGGTACATGAGTGTCATTCTGTGATGCATATTCAATTACAGGTAGGAAGTTGTAACTCTCTCTATAGAGAGAGTATATATATATAGAATATACATATATATGTACACAAATATATATTCTGGTGCTGAAGGAATGGTTTAGTAGTTAAGAATGCTCTCATAGGAGAGTTGGGTTTGGTTCCCTCAATGACATCGTGACCCACAATAATCTTTAACTCCAGTTCTAAGGGATTCAATTCCACTCTTTTGACTACAGTCATACATTAATTTCATTCATATACATATGTAAAAGTAAAACCCAACACACACACACACACACACACACACACACACACAAATGAAAATTAAATCTAAGAATAATTTTTAGGTGCATATTTTACAGCCCCTCACAGCTTATTACTTGTATCTTTTCTTCAGATTCCTTTGACTTAGAGTTAGAGTACCCACTAATTATTTCTGTACATTTACATATTTCTGTGTCATTTGCTATCACTAAAATTTCTCTAAATATTTGAATACTTAGATAATAATATAATTTAATAATTTATATAATAATATATAAATTATACAGCTTATAATTTATATAATAATATAATTTAATTATATGCAAGTATTTAGATCAGTTCTAGTATGAGGAACTAGCAATAAAATAGATGTAAATAGTCAAGGAACAAGCAAGGCAATAAACCAAATAGTCAATGAACAAGCAAGGCAATGAACAAATTTATATGAACACTACTGTGATCACTGTTTCTAAGGGCTTTTCAGGATGACCAAAATATCTGAGTCAACTTTCCTTTCCAAGCCCAAAGTAATTTTCATGTCTGAAGTCTACTTCCTTGTTCTAGCCTAAGTTTTAGATTCCTGCCTGAAATTACTTCTTTGTTCTAGCCTAATTTCAGATTTCTGTATAAAGCCCACTTCCTTGTCCTTGGCCAATGTCAGATTCCTGCCAAGTAGCCCATTTTCTTGTCTTTGGCTCATTTCAGATTCTTGTCAAGCAGCCCCCAAAGCCTTTCCCCCATTTTTATTTCATAAACAAGACTGAGCCTGTCTTAGGTCATTCTGACAAGAATGCCCTCCTTACCCATTGTGGAATGTACATTATCAAAAGCAGTGCACTCTGTCTTAGGTTGGTAAGACTCTGTGCAGAATCTTACCCATCCTTGGCTTGCCAGCCTGTTAATTTAATAACTCTATCTGGGGGTTCCAGTTTCAGTTTCAAGACATGTACTTGGCTGCCAACATGTTGATGTTGTTAAAGACAAGCTTTAAGAGGCTGGGCAGAAATAAAACTATTCCCAGGACATGCTAGACATGCCATTCTTGAAGAATTTTACCAGTCGTATCTGCCGCATCAACACTCAGCAGAGCAGCATTCTTTAAATTTACAAGCTCACTATGCAAAGTTAACACATCCAAAGGGGTGTTAGATTTATGTCAAATACAATGCAAGTGTGTTTAAACTTTTTCCTAATTATAATGACTACCACTGTAAATTTTAGAACTAACACAAGTCCAAAGGTATTTGGAATGACACTGGAGATGGCTCCTTACTCTTAAATTCTGAACCTCCTTCTAGTAATTTGAGTAGAATAAAGACAATCAATCCATTGTGGGGATGGGATAGGAGGTTTCTAGGGAGGGTAAATAGGAAAATAGGATGAATTCTGAAATGTAAATAAATGAAATATCCAGTAAAATTGAAAAGATATAAAGCAAACAAAGCAATAGAGAGTATCAACTTTTCTTTAATCTGAGAGTTGAATTCTGATGTCAATAATAACTTTTACTACATAGTTCTTAATAACTGGAATATTCCATATTTTTGAAAGTTAAAATCTGTGCATACAATTTTAGTAAAATACTTAATCACCTCTTTTACCAAAAATTATTTTTAAACATAATACTAATTAATTAAGTAAGTAAGTAAGTAAGTGAATAAGTAATGAATGTTGTACATGTGCATGCCCAACAGCACAGGTCTGAAGGTCTAAGGACATCCTCCTAGCATCAGTTCTCTCCTTTTACCCTGTGGGTATTGGGATTGACCACAAGTCATCATGGTCAGGGTAAGTATCATTACCTGCTTAGCCAACTTACCATCCCTCAAGCTTTCTAAATATTTCAAAGTAATACCATACATACTGAATTATTCTTCTATTGTTTACAGTGTAATTTTTATGTCATAATTACATATTTAATTTTTTAATTTATGTTTTATTTTTGTGTGGTAAAGGTGCATGACATGAGGGGTTGCTTACTTGCCACAATGTGCATGTGGCTATGAGGGAAAAAAAATAAAAACTACCGGAGTTGGTTCTCTTTTTCCACAGTATGGATCCAGGAGAACAAACTCATGAGGTCAGGTCTAACCCAGTATACCTCCTCCTGTATAAATGTTTGATTTATCTTGTAGATGTATCTATAAATGGTATCTAAATTTACATGATGTTTCAGAATCTTTTTGAAGTCAAATTACTGAGGAAAATGTATAATAGTATTAGTAGAGATAGATATTACAAGAGAAGGAAACATTATATACATATAATATATGAATATCAGTAAAACCATGACCTTTCTAAGTGTCTTCCCTGAATGATCCTACCATACTACATCACAGAAACAGATACATTATTATTCAACCCAAATATCTTACTTGATGAATACAAAGTCAGTTGTTATATCCCAGTAAATATTGTGGGTTCTTTTTTCATTAATATTCCTCTCAAATTTGGCAGCCTTCAAATGAAAAACAAAGCAAATATTTTTTTCAAGTGATGAAATACAAAAAACAAAAAAACAATTGTTGTTGCTGAAGTGTATAGGACACATGTTCAAAATTTCACTCAAGAGAAATGTTAGAGAACATTCCATCTCTTGTTCAGTAAAAACTTTTAGCAGGCAAGTACCCTAGCATCCATATGTCTAACTATTTATTTTCAATATTTCCCACGTTCTAGTAACTTGTTTCAATTTAAAGGATGACATTATAATTAACATCGCAAAGTGTCACGATTTCAAGATCTATTTAATTTGTTTACTAATTGAGTGCTTGTAAATTGATACAGCGTTATGGCATGATATCAAATGAATGATGCTGTTGACTTCACATATATAGCACAGATATAGCCAGATGTGGGGATCCGACAGAAAGCAGCTATCATTCTTGCAGCCATCTTGAGCCATACACCCTGACAGGAGACTGGTTTACAATAGCCTACAACAGCTGAGTACATGATGATAACATCTTGTTTTAGATACCCAGGATTTTCCCTTGGGTGTGTGAGACTTAAAGGTGTGATTTAGAGCCAAGACTTAAGGTCATGACTTAAAGCTGTGATTTAGAGATAAGACCTAAGGGCATAACTTAAAGGTGTGACTTAAAGACGTGGCTTAGAAGTGAGACATATAAAAGGTGAGAGGCAGGCAGACAGATGAAATTATTAGTTATTAGGCACTTAGCACTTGGAGAAAGAACTTGGAACTGGGAAAGAGACTAGCAACTGGAACTAGGATTAGGTGCAAGGAACTAGGGACTGACTTTGGACTCCTGGTTGAGGAATGCAAGGATCTAGGGGATTTTCGCAGTTTACCTCTGGAGACATCTTCCCTGTCTTTAATTTTTGTAGCTGATTAATTAAGTCCTGATACTCTTTTTCTAACTCTATTTGTTGTTTAAGAACAGATATTTTTTTCCTATAACTCCTTTATGGGATCCATAGCCACCATCTCCACTGGGAGACCACTTGGAGGCAGAGGTACATAGGGAAGGGGTCTTTGGGAAGAGTGCCATTCAGGGTCGTAATGTTTGGTTGCTTTTTCTTCTAAGTCAGCACAATCTGGCTCTGACAAATTGTCATCAAACTTTGGTTGTATTTTAGATTTTAATTTCAGATAAATATGTTTCTTTTTATTTGGAACATGAAAGATAGCATTCAAACAAAACAAAAGCAGGCAATTAAAACACATGAGCAGCAAAGAGCAAAATTAAAACAGAGAGTTGAGTTCAGGCTGACTTATTTGTTGCCCCATTTTCATTAACATGACTTACCTTTCTTGATGCAGCAGATTCCCATAGTGATCACTTTCGTTTCACTTCAGAATTTTCAGCAGATTCTTCTTCCAGTAAAGTCCCTCACTGGGTCTCTCATTCTTGCTGCCCCCCTTTGGGCACCAAAAATGTTGCAGCCCAGGCTGCCCCACATTAGGCACCAAAATGTCGTGGACTGCACTATCAATGTTGGAACCCACACTGCCAAAAGCCTTGGGGACTAAATTGTTAGAACTCAGCTCCTCCAGTCTGCAGGTTGGGGTTCAGCAAGAGAGAGAGTGATTCAATCCCGTTTATTCTTTAGTCTCTCTTCCTAGTCCAAGTCCCAAGTCTTGAGTTCCTAGTCCCTAGTTCCTAGTACCAAATCTCAGGTCCTAATCTAAGTTGCTAGTCTCTTTCCCAGTTACCAGCCTCAAGTGCCTAATACAAGTTCTAATTCTAGTTGCGTGTCTTGAGTCCCAGGTGCCTACTTCCACTTTCTCTTTTCAAGCCTCGAGTGTCAAGTGCCTACTACCTAATAATTTCTTCTGTCTGTCTCTCACCTATTATTTGTCTCACGTCTAACCCACACATTTAAGTCATACCTTTAAGCCACACCCTCTGGTCTTATCTCAAAATCACACCTTTAAGTCATGCTCTTAAGTCTTGGCTCTAAATCACACCTTTAAGTCTCACACACCCATGGGAAAATCCTGGTTATCTAAAACAGATGTTATCAGAGTGTGCTCAGCTGTTGTAGGCTATTGTAAACAAGTCTCTTGTCAGGGTATGTGGCACAAGATGGCTGCAAGAATGATAGCCGCCTTCTGTAGGCTCCCCACAGCCAAGTAATAGTATCTATTATGCCTCTTTTTTCTGTATAGAATAACTTACTAAAATAAACCTAATTGTTATAAAACTATTAACTTACTCTTATATACCTTTACAAAGATTTGATATGAATCTAAGAATTAATGCATAAGACACTGAAGCTATAATTTATTATCATGATAATGACTTATAGGATCTATTTTATCTGGAGAGAAAGAATTGGTCTTCTAACTGGACATACATGATTTTAATGGTATCTCAGATTCATTAAAACATAGTCAATTCTGCTAAATATTAAATATATCTTTTATAAATACTTACTTGAAGCCTGAGTGCTATTATCAAAGAGAGTTCATAGGAGTAGATACTTTGACATAAATGGTTGTTTCATAGTACAGAATAAGCTCTCTACTAGATGCAGATTATTTTTGTTTATTTAGTCCCAGAAATTATTATTAATTCAAATTCTTTATAAAAACAGTCCTTGAATGAATGGGTATTTTCATCAAAGTTGCTAGAGTCATCTAGCTAAATATTTAAAGATACTTCTGAGAATATACTTGGATTTTAAATTTGCATATAGTGACATTACAAAATTTTGCATCAAGAGGCAAGATTTTTTAAAGTTAAATGCAAAATGTAACTGAACATTCAAGGTCAAGTTGTTAGATAAAATAAGTTTCAGGACAAGAGGGGCTATTTATTAAAATCTCTTATTTTTTGTTTGTTTTTCTTTTTTTAAATCAAACAACAAGAAATAAGCTTGTTTATGTCCAATTCATGGGCTTTACATCTTTAAACAGTTCACAATACCTTAATAATATTTTTATATTTTAGAAAATTCTAAGCACTTTATTTTGAACACGTTTATGCCCTTCTTCCAGAGGTAAGCTCTCCGTCCCTTCACAGACAACTTTGAGATTTTTATGTTTTTTTCTTTCTTATTAAGTTCATTTTCTTCTGTCTAGCTATTCCTTGAAGTCTGGCTGCTCTGGCACATAACAGAACTTTCAGGGCTATATCATTAAAGAAAACTGACTATCTGTTTTTCAGCTATTCTCAGCTAGTAAAGGGATTTGACATCTTGCCATTCCCCTCTTTCCTAAAATTTTATCTGTTTGAAGGTTTTGCTGGTCATGTGCATTTTCTAGCAATCATTGTGATTTCACATGTGTGAATGTCCTGTGGTGTCTTGAAAACACTGTTTTCCTGAAGTTATCACCCAACTCTGCCCCTTCAAACTATATAAAACTGTTGTAAACATAGTGGAGAATGGATTAGGTTTATGCTTAGGAGCAATATAGCTGGGTCTTGAGGTAGAACTATTTCCAATTTTCTGATTCATTCCCATCATGGTTGTACAAGTTTGCAATAGCATCAACTATGGAAGAATGTTCCCCTTTCTCCACATTCATGCCAGCATGTGATCACTTGTTTTCTGTATGTGTTTGTTTGTTTGTTTGTTTGTTTTGATTGGTGTAAGGAGGAATCTCAGGGTTGTTTTGGTTTGCATTTTCCTGATGACAAAAGATGTTGAACATTTCTTTAAGTTGGTCTCGATCATTCAAGGTTCCTCTATTGAGAATTCTGTATAAATCAAAACCCTCCTCTTTTAATTGAGTTAGTTGGATTTTGGAGCCTGACTTCTTGAGTTCCTTATATATTTTGGATATTAGCCATCTGTCAGATGTAGGGTTAGTGAAGATATTTCCCTCATCTGTAGGCTGCCATTTTATTCTATTGAGTTCTTGGCCTAACAGAAGCTTTTCAGTTTCATGGAATCCCATTATCAGTTGTTGATCTTAGATCCTGAGCCATTGGTATTTTGTTGATGAAATGGTCTCTTGTACCAATGTATTCAAGGCTAGTCCCCACTTTCTTTTCTATTAGATTAAATGAGTTGGTTTTATGTTTAGGCCTTTGATCCATTTGTACTCGATTTTTGTGCTGGGTGATAAATATGGATCTATTTACATTTTTCTACATGTAGACATATAGTTAGACCAGAATCATATATCAAAGATGCTTTCTTTTCTCTATTGTATGGTTTTGGATTCTTTGTCAATATTTATGTATCTATAGGTGGGAGGGTTTATTCCCATGTCTTCAATTTAATTCCATTGATCAATCTGTATGTTTTTGTATCATAACTATGCACCTCCCTGAAGCAGATGCAGATAGCCACAGATAAACATTGAACATTGAGGATAGGTACTCTTAGGGGAGAGTTAGAAGAAGTATTGAAGGCCCTGAATGTGTTCGGAACTTTACAGGAAGACCAATAGAGTCAACTAACATGGATCTCTGGGAGCTCTCAGAGACTGAGCCAACAACCAAAGATCATACACCAGCTGTGGATGACAGAAGCCTATGGCACATATGTGGCAGATGGGCAGCTTAGTTCCCATGTGGGTCCCCAACAACTGGAGCAGGGAAAGTCCCTAAAGTTTCATTCCACAAGGGCTATTTTGTCTACATCAGTGAGAGAGAATAAGCCTAAAGCTGCAGGGACTTGATGCACCAGGATAGGGGGATTCTCAGGACGGGTTTCTCTTCAAGGAGAAGGGAGGATGAATAGGGTAATCTCGTTTTTCATGGACATGAATCTTTGTAAGTCATTTATAGAATACTATAGTTTAGATGACTATCCCTTTCCAAAGTTTATATGTTAAGAAACTGGTCTCATCAGTAACAATTCAATAAAACTTTTATAGTTGAGGCCTACAGAGAAGTACTTAGAACCATGATGTTTAGTCCAAAATTTGGGGATTAAAAAACCCAGTTGCAAAGATCCTTTTTGCCTCCCATCTTTGGAAGTGAACAGTGTGATTTTTCATCCAGAAAAGGGATGCTCAACCTTTAACCTTCTTTTTCACATTTTATAAACTAAATAATATTTTATAAAACACTTTAATGTTTCTTGCAATAATTTGAAGTTGATTAATATTAGGGGACATGTAGAGATGCAAATAGAACAAAAAGAGAAGAAACATGTTGACAAGCATTGTGTGATTGTGTATTACTTGCTACTTGCTGTAACTCTGTTGCTCTTGGTTTTCTATTCCATTCAACAGAAATGAGGTTCCCCAATTAATTCTTTAGAAAATATTCCTATGGAAACTTAGAATCTCACATGTAAACTTTACCAAAGGGGGTTATGAATGATTTGCATGATATAGTCCTCTACAAAGACCTTCCTTTAGAATTCACTTATCAAATACAGTTTTTTTTCATTTATCTTTATCTCATTGTCTTTTTGTTCCAATCTATTTAAAATTCCTTCCATGTGTACATGTTTCACATTTGTACACATATCTTTGATCATAAAGATTAATGGTTTGCTGTTATCAAAGGTCTAGTTTGTCTTACTTAAACTTTTTTTTGCCTCCAACAATGACAACTCAGCATCCACAAACCCAATTAAGGAAAGAGATCTTTGAGAGTTTGTGCCACTGAGTACATTCTAGGCTATCACAGGCTGAAGAAAGGAAATGGTCTCTAAGCCTTAGGCCTGAAATAACTTCTTTGTGAAAATGGGGGCTCTTATTTAAACTCGTTAGGTATTAAGATTACATTTGTTTTCACAATGACCAATGGTGTATCTAAATATCTTTAATTTTTGTTGGAAAATATGCACAGATGTTTGATATCAAAATATTCAACCAACTAATATGGGAAGTTGAATTATCCTCTTTGCAACACTAAATAATCTGTTCTGTCTATGTTAAAAGTTAAAACAACAATTGCTAGAGAAATACTTATTTTAAAACTTCTACAAGAAATTTGCTGATATTGAAAAGTCTTAATGTTTTTACTAAGCAATACTTTTAGATATAAAATAGAGTTCAAAACTAATAATAAAACAATTTTAGTCTTACCTGAAAGATGTAATGCTATAAGGGTCTCATAGCATTCTACCATGTATTTATTTTTAAACAAGTCATGACTGTAATTTATTGCTCTAAACTATGGAAGTCAGAGCTTCAAGAAAGTCAGGGTACTAGAAAAAATCTTTCAAAAACCAACTTTGCATAGTAGTTTAGAACTTATTTGTAACCAATTATTGCTTATGTAACCTTCTTCAAATTGTTAGACCTCTGTAATCCAGAGAAAATGTTTCACTACTGAGATGGGGTTAATGATGCCTTGGTTGCTTATATGTAGTTAACATTAAATGACATAAAATCTCTAAAGTGCTCAGAATATTTAATGATTTTATAAAAGAACAATTTAAAATCCTGCTTTCTCATAATAGCCTCTGATTTCCTCAAGTTTTTAGAGTAGCAACTCCTTCTCACAGAATGCAGCATGATATCAGAAGACAGCCTAACTCCAATTAGATAATCTACAGAAAAGGATATTTGAGTCTCTCATGTTTTTTTTTTATCCAAACATTGATACCTAAGTTTGTCTCATTCTGATAAGAGTCATTTCCAAGAGGAAATGCAATTTTTGAAATCATTCCTTGGAGACCACATGTTTACTTGGGATACAATCCATGTCTTTGTCTCCATTGAGAGAAAATGATTGGCAAATGTAAGAGGTATATTTTCCTCTGAGTTCCAAGAGGTTATCTTTCAGGGTGATTGTAGGCTCTGTAAAATGTTGATAACAGCCTGTCAGAGCTGATGTGTTTACATTGATTTTTCATCGGGCAAGCAACATACATATTGTGTAAAGTGAGGGTCTTTTCAGAGTATCTTCTGCAATTTGAGCAAATCACCATCACATTAAAGAAAGAAAGAAAGAAAGAAAGAAAGAAAGAAAGAAAGAAAGAAAGACAAAGAAAGAAAAAAGAAAGAAAAGAAGAAAGAAAAGTCCATTGGCTCATACAATCCAATCTACATTCTTAAGATGCCATGGCTTCATGTAAGTCTTGCTTCGAACAGGTAGTTGTATAACAAAAACAAAAATAAATTTAACCTAACCAATCATGATTTTGGATTATTTCATATAGAATCTGACTTTTCAATGAAGAGGAAAATGCCTATAAAATATGAAGAAATATTTAATATTAGATTATATTTATGTGGTTTAAAATTGAATTTAAAACTCTTGCATTCTAACAAATCTTTTCAAGTAAGGAATCACAATGCATTTTTATATATTTCATATAAACTTTGGTATTTTTAAGAGATGGTTTTTCCCCAAATATGACTTTAGAAGAGCAAAGTTAAGTACATGTAGATGCATAAAAGGAGAAACAAACTATACATGGTGATGAAAAGTTATAGTCCTCATTGTCTAACAATAGAGAAAACTGACCAAAAGTAGAGGCAAAAGTCTCAGTAACATCAGACTGACAACCTGAGAAACATGTTTTCTCTAAGCACACAGAAAAGAGGAGCTTTAATTAAATACAGCAGTGTCTCTTAGTCTTGTGTTGTAGCAAGTTCTTTGTATAGAGTATAAGTATATAATGCCTTTAGCATCATTAAAACAATACATATGTGAAGTGTCATTTTGGAGTTCAGGAAAGCATTCCTCCTGATATGTCCTTTTGGAGACAATTAAGTTATTCATTATCATTCTTTGACTATATATAGACCACACACACACACACACACACACACACACACACACACACACACACACACACTCCTGATCAGTTTAAACTAAAAACCACTTTGGTAACATCACATGAATCCATTAGTATCAAGAACAGGTATTAATATGTTCTAGTCTCTTTCTTACAAAACTATCACTTTAGTAATTTTCCCTCTAATAAATGACTCCAAATTGGTCTTCTAAGATTCAAATAGCATAATATGTATGTGAAACGCTAAGGCAGTCAACATCACATTTGTGACTAAAATGATCTCAGTACTGTTCTACTAGAGTTTATAATAACTTTTACATCTGAAGGTATGTCTTGTATACTGTATGTGGAAATATATTCTTGACATTTTCTAATAGGCTTAAACTTTCTTTTCTTTTTTGAGAGGGAGGGGTTGTTGAGGGAAAAAAATATCCTCCACCTGATGAAACACATATTCATCACTACTCTAGTGGTCATTAGCCACAGACCAGATATACCAGAGAGACAGATGAAAACCAAATACTCCTCTTCTTCTAAAGCAACATAGCAATAAAATGACTCCCAATAGTATTCTCCTATGCTCACAGATAGGTAGGATTCTTGCTCATTCTTCCTGAGACAGAGAATATATGTGCCTACCATGTTTTAAAGCTCAAGTGTATAGTTTAGTATCTGCCTGTTGATAAATGAGTTGAATAGTAAAATATGCAAGATAAAAAAATCCTAGAAAAGAGGATTTATTAATAAAAAATCCCATTACTTTAATACTTAATTAAAATTTCCTGTGTCTTAAGTGGATAAAATATACTCACATTTGAGAATGCCATGTTTAAAATGCTGTGGGATTTTAATTTTTCATTTGAATATTTAAAATAGTTTACTTTATAAACTACTAACATTATGTCCAAAAACTCTAGAAGGTTTTTGTTTTCCCAATTACTCATTTCCTGGCACATTAGAAAATACAGGTGCAACAGCAAGCCAATGAAAATCCTGCCTTGAATCTTGAAAAGACTGAACCCATTTCTATCACACTTAATTTGAAAGCCAATCATCTTTTCAGTGAAAGGGAAAAACAAATTCAGACAATAATATAGCAATTCATAAACAAAATTATGAAAATCATAAGCAAAATAAAACTAATGTAGTTTACTCAAATTATAACACTATTTGTCATAAAATAAATAATTTATTGAACATCATCACACCAGACAAAGCTACAATTACTTGGCATGATTGTTCAAGTTGTCATTGGATACCTGTGTTAGTTCTGGTGTTGGAGGCTAAACATAAAACAGAAACAAATAAAATTTGTTTGGTTTTGCATTATTTAAAACTCAATTTGCAAAAGTAATCTTTAAGCAAGCACAATATTAGGAAAATACACTCTCTGATATCCAAGTCTCTATTTGAACATACAAATATGTTTCTAGTGCCTATATAAAGTATCAGACAATACATTGGACAGTAATCGTCATAGAGAAAAACAAAAATAACCACAATGGAGTGAAATGTATAAAAGATGTGCGAAGTGTTATGAAAGCTTTTGTATCTTTATGTTATTTGCAAGGTAAAAGCTATAAAAGCTGAGCCTTCGTGAAAGCTCCCAAAAGGTAGATATCCACCAGTTCTAAGACAGGACAACAGAGCATTCTTTTTCTTTTATTTTAATGACTTTCTTAGATTTTGTTGAGATTATAATTATATCATTCCTCCATGCTACTTCTTCAACCCAAGCTCTCCCACATATTTTACATGTATATGCATATATATGTATATATATGTTTATATATATAAATATATATATAAATATATATAAATATAAATATACATATACATATACATATATATATATATATATACACATACCAAAACATGTAAGTACTACTAAAACTGTATAGTGCTCTTTTTGTGTTTATTTTTAGGGATGACCATTTGGTGTTGGATAGCAATTTGGCACGCTATTCCCTGGAGAAGACTCTTTGTCCCCCTCTCTTCAGTCCTTATTTGTGTGTAATTCTTTGTATTGAGTTGGGTCTTCCTGTCTTTCCACATGCACTTTAGTATTACTATTGTTCTGTTTGTTCAGGTCATGTTTAGGCAGTTATATTAATGAGACTTTGTAGGTGTAGCTTCTGATATCCTAGGAAACACAATCTCACATCAAACTCATTGATCCTCTGGTATTCACAGACTGTCCACCATCTCTTACATCATAATCCCTACAAAAGAACATTCTATCATTTTTTGTTGTTGTTCATTTATTTGTTCATACAGTATACTTGTTCTCTTTTCTAATCACCAATTTTGTCCTACTTGCCTAGCCTTTAAAATTTATGTCCATCCTCATGTTCATCCTCATGTTCATCCTCATCATCGTCCTCATCATCATCATCATCATCATCACCACCATCACCACCATCACCACCACCATCACCATAACCACCTCCACCATCACCATCATCAAGAATGGCAAAACAAATATTAAACCAAGCAAACAATAAGACAAAACACCCCCCAAAATTGAAATAACTTTACATACACATATCCACAAACAACCAACGATCTAAGTAACAACAAAAAAACATGGCTTAATTTTTCATTAGTTTTTGCCCACTTTAGCAGTGATATGTATTGGTTTAATCTCAAGAAATGGTCCATAAATCCAATTTAAAAAGTGGTTTGTGCCTCCCATCACAATTGTGCCACCACTTCACCATTTTGGTTTCTGTTGTTCAAATACCCCAGGGCAAGAGGCTTACCTGGAATATGTTGACACACCTAGTGCCACCATATTGGAGACAACTGATTTTCTCTTTGCCAGAGGCTATCACTTACAGAAAGCTTCTAAGTTAGCAGTGGGGACATTTGCTCATTTCCCAGCTCACTGCCTGTGCCCCATCTAGGTTGAACCTGTATTTGTACTGTCCATCCCAGTCCCTGAGAGTTCATATGTACATCAATCCTATTTTGGGAAACCCTTTGTTTCCTCTTGTAGCCAAATATTACCTCTGGCTCTTTCATTCTTTCCTTTTCCTTTATCACATAGATTTCTGTGTATTGAAAAGAGCAGCTTGATGAAAAGATCTCATTTGTAACCAAGTACTCCAAATTTGTGATTAGTTGTGGATAGCTGTGTTATTTTCTGTCTCCTTCATGAAGAAGCTTCTCAGACATGAATTGAATGAGGTACTAATACATAAGTATAGGCGTATATTATTAGGAGTCATTTTATTGCTTTATTCCTTTAGCAGACTAATTGTAGTAGATTTTACTCTAGGCTCATGACTTAGCTTTTCTCCAGTTTTTGTCGACTTTAGAAGTGTCATTAATTGGTTCAGTTTCATGGACTGGGCCATAAGTCTAGTAAAACAGTGGTTTGCGACTTCCATCTCCATTGTGCCACTACTGTACGAGTATATCTTGCAGGCAGGTCACATTTTAGGTCACAGCATTTATTGCTTTGTAATTGATGACTTTTATTCTCCTGCAGTAGAGTGGAGTGGAGAATACCTTCCAGCCTATTCATGCTAGTCAGTAAGTATAAATTTTCTAAGTAGGTATCAGCACAATTTCTCCATTTTCTATGACTTTAGCCATAGGACTTTACCATTAGTGTGTTGAAAGAAGCTAAGAGAGTCGGCAATACACTATAGTGCTTGCTGGGGAGATCTAATGCGCAACTTTTGCCAGTCGTTCCACTAGAATAAACCATTCCTTAATTTTACTTAGTTTTACTTAGTTCCATACAATATTTATTTGTGACATTTTCTTCACCATTCTGCACTTCCTTCATTTAGACGTCCTTCATATATGTGTATAGTTTAGGAAGGTTGTATAAAGGTAGTTTTCTAAAATAGTCTTTAGTTTTATTTGACTCATGATCCTTCTTTAACCTTTACACCTATCACTCTCTTTTTTTTAAAGGACTACTTCTATGCAGAGCAAACACCATTTGTTTCATATCTTTGGGCCTTTTTATCTTGACACACCAGATCTTTTAATGTCAGAATCCATTATAGAAAACCTGACCTAAGTTTGAATTTGGATAAGCTGACAGGTTGATACCTAGCATTAGTTTCCAAGCTGCCCCCAACAAATCCTGAGCCAGGCTCCAGTCTCTAGGTTAATCCCCAAAAAGACAAGCATCTCCAGGTTATTACCCCAACATATCTGCACCTCCAAGCTACAAGCCCACCCTGCCTAATGAAAACCATTGCAGATGGAAATAGATGACTTCCAGCATCAGTCAATTCTGTGAAAGACCATATTAACTTTCCAATTATATGCTTACACACTCAACCCTCCTCTTGCTGCTTACTATAAAGTCTTACTGCGAAAGACATTAGGGTCTCCCCCATCACTCAAACCACCCTGCCTGACTTCAGTGTTGGAGGGGTCCTTGCTAGCTGGAATAGAATAAAGACTCTGTTATGAGTTGCATCAGATCAGCTATCTGGTTTTTTTTTTTTTTTTTGAGGGGCGGAGTGATCATTATACTTCCCTGGGACCACAATCTTACATTCTAAATCCTACAGGGGTCACTATAAATGAAAACTGGAGATACTTAATCTTAGAAAATGTTTCTTTGTACTGGGCTAAAATAAAAAAGTGTAAGAAGAGGTAAGAGAGGAGAGAGAAGGAAATGGGAAAAGAAAAGAGGATGGGAGACAAAGAAAGAAGCTATTGTGAGTATGTTATATGTCAAACTCACCTCTATACTCTGGAGTGGAGTTCTCTACTGTCCTGTCCTGACAATGATGGCTAATGTTTTTAAAAGTTTGTGAAACATGAGAGGTGGTAGATGCAAATTTTTCCTGTGTGTGAAAGTTAGGAGATAAGTTTTAGTGCAATATGTGTTTTTTAAGTGTCTTACCTCAAGAAGCCTGAAACTCCCCACCTATGAATATATCTGAGTGAATCCCCTTGGGCTAGGGCCTGGAAAATCCTGATTTTATATTGCCCCAAATTCTCATAGTGTTGGGTTGTATTGAGGTATTAGATTTCTCCTGAGATACATTTCTATATTTTACATTTTTCCCCAGGAAATTATCTCTCTCAATGAGATATTAAATTCACTTGCATAAGATATTATAAGATGTTTTAATAGAACTTTTAATTTCCTATTTCAGGGAGTATAATTCCCTTTTCTTTTTTAGTCTTGAATATTTTTACCTATTTTTTTCTTATGTAGGTTTTGAATATTACATTTTTTGTTCTAGAAAGTTTTTTTTCCATAGGTTTAGAGTTGTTCTGAGACCTCTTTAGTATTATTTTCTAGGTAATATATTCAGGTTTTATTTGCACATTTATATTGTTTTGCTTGAATTGATTACTGCTCAGTGTTCTCCTGAGAAACAAGTATTAGTATTCATATAATTTTCCTGATAGCAAGATAGACACTTTGTGTATATGTGGATCAGTGTGTTTGTGTGTGTCTGCATGCATGTGCATGTGTGCTAATGTATGTGGAAGTCAGAGACATTCTTTAGTTTCATTTCTTAATCTTTCTTTCTTTCTTTCTTTCTTTCTTTCTTTCTTTCTTTCTTTCTTTCTTTTTTGTTCTTTCTTTCCCCCAAGACAGGTTCTCTCTCTCATCTTCTCTTGTTCTCTCTCTTGCTCTAACCTTCTCTGTCTCTCTCTGTCTCTGTTTCTGTCTCTGTCTCTCTGTCAAGAAGGTCTGAGCTCCATGGATCAGCCTGTCTCATCACTAATAGAATTCCCAGCTGTGATACTTCAAATTCAACGAGCATTTTCACAGGTTTTCTGGCTATGTGAACACTTACTTGTGAGACAAGAACTTTATCCATCGATTAAGCCACTGTTTTAACCCAGTTTTTTTTCTTTCATTACAAACAAGGATGATGAACATGCTGTGTATCTGTGCTCACTCTCAATCTCTCCTGTGTTGTCCCTCAGTCTTAGTTTGTTCTTTTTTGATGTTCTAATTGCCTTCTTCACTCAGGAAACACCTCACATGTATTTTCTTCATTGCTGGTTTAGAGACAACCTTCAGGTACAAAAACTGCAAATGTTGGGATTCTTTGATGCTTAACTCTGAAAACTATGCCTCCCCTACCTCCCCCACAATCTCTGCCAAAAATTATCACTTACTTCTAATGAAAGAGTATTCTATTATGGCTCAAATTATGCTGTCCAGGTGAGATTTTTGAGCTCCAAATAGATTCAATCAACTATTGTGTTAAGACTTCCACTTGATAATCCCATTAATCTTCAGATTCAGCGAATGCAAATGTATATGTTTCATTATTATTATAAGTACAAGTACATGCCTTTTCTCCATTGTTAATCTCAAATTATATTAACAGCAAAGACTCTATTTTTCATGTTAGAGACATAGATCGATAATGATTTTACATTTTGTTATTATTTCCCAGATACTATTTTGTCAGTCAGATCTATATAATGATTACCTCAAAATTTTTCTGTTTTCACTGATATCTGTTTCTAAACTATTATTTTCTAAATAAATTACTGCAATGACATTAATACACTTCTATATTTATTTAAAGATAAATATATTTCTTATGTATGTAATTCCATAGACACAATATTTTAAAAATGTACAGTAGACAAATAGTGTAGTTTAAAGTTCATTTGGCTATTTTATGGAGAATCCAATAAAGCCATATATATTTCTTACAGCTGCAAGAATATTTAATTTTGTTAAAAAATATCTCACAAAGAAGGCTTACAATTACCTATCTTCCCCAGCAAATTCTACTAACTGTAAGACAAAAAAATATTAATGGTACATAATTTCTTCAAGAATACAAAATGAAAACCACTACAGAATTCTGAATGTTAGTGATTGCTTTTTACAAATGCTACCAGCCAATTTTCTTTATAAACACAGAAGTAAATTTTTAAAATGAGTATGTAATATTGAATATATTCAAAGATAATATACCAATGTCTAGATGTCTGCTTTTCCATAATTTGTAGTTAGAAACATTCAAGTTATAAGCTGGCATAAGACTGGAGATTATCATGCATCTATCTCAGTAGATGCTTTTAAAAGCTACTGACAGGAAACCAAAAAGGGATGCTTCTTAATTTTGTTGAAGCTAATTATAAATCTCATAATTTAGGGTATCACTGTACTCTTTCTCCTCGCCTTCCCTCTCCTCCTCCTCCAACTTCTACTCTCCCTTCCTCTTCCATCTTCAGTTTTTAGAGTCTCACTATACTTCCCAGGCTAGCTCAAAATTTGAGATCCTTTTTCCCTGACCTGTTGAGAACTTGTATTACATGTATATGTCACTCTTCTCCCATGCATTACATTTAATTTTCAGGGGCTTATTTTTATTAAGGTAGAACCTAAGAACTCCATCAATATGTTTCATTAGTATATAAATTTTTAGTTTATCTAGACAAATAAAATATGACTTTGGTTATTTTCTACTATTTTTTATGACTTGAGGTTCTAAGACAATTATATCATTTCTCCTTTTTCTTTCTCTAAAACTTTTGTATTATAGAAAAGAATTTCAGGGGAAGGGGAAGAGCAGACCTGTGCTAGAAAGTTCTGGACAGAGGGTGGGGTATACCAGCCAAAGTCTGTAATAGATAAAGATTGAGGGATGCTGGGAGAATTGTGAGGTTAGGTATACTTTGGTATGTGTGAAATATAAACCTCAGTCTCTTTTCCGGGGTCTGAAACCCAATATTGAATCTTTTGTTGATAAAACATGAATAAGGGGTAACATAACTGTCGGTGACTAAATATTAAACTAATATTAAACTATGAACTTTTGAAATCTTAACATTGTAGGAGGAGCTAAGGTGAGAGGAGTAAGGAGAGAAAGAGGAAAAGTAGGAGGAGGAGATAGAGAGAGCAGAGATGTAGGAGGATGGAGAGCCATGCAAGTATAGAGAGCAGTTGCTGGTAACAAAATATATTTAGGTTAGCTAATTGGGAAACAACTCTAATTGTATGGGCATATTGTTATTGAGCATTACCAAATATATAAAGCCTTTGATTAATATTTAAGCATTAGAATCTCATTTTCCTACTGGCCTGCGTGGATGGCAGGATGGTCTAGGCAATGCTCAGCCTTTTGTGGACATAGAAAACTGGCAGAGCCATCTCCCAAGCTCGCATCTCGTCGGTGGCAGGGCTGGTGTTTCTGGCTGGTCATTTCTAGTTGCATTGTGCACGTGGTCTCTGGCTGGAGAACATGGCGGCTAAGCTAGACAGAGCCGCTGCAGCTAGAGAGTGGGCTTGACTAGCGGCGATTTTAAATAATTACTTCAACATTACACAGTAGAGGGTTAGTCAGGAGAAGAAATCTGAAGCCTTCCTCATTCCTCCATATACCCCCAATCCCTTTTCTATCACCATTGAAAAATGTCCATCCTCTTACCTTCATAACCTTCATTTACCAATCTTTTTCCTTCGAGACATCGCTATTTTATTTATTATATTTATTACTTTTAATTTTTATAGTCCAGCTGTTGCCCCCCTTGAGGATCACCCTCCCACAGTTCTTTATCTCATTCCTCCTCCCCCGTCTCCAAGAGGATGTCCCCCCCAACCCTGCCAAGGTGCCCTACCCTCGGGGCCTCAAGTCTCTCAAGGGCTAGCTGTGTCTTCTCCCAGTGAGGACAGACCAGGTAGTCCTCTGCTATGTATGTGTAGGAGACCTCTGACTAGCTCATGTATGCTGCCATTTACCAATCTTAAAACATATCCTTAGACCCTCAAGCACTTTCCTAGAAGCTTTCATACCCTCACACCTTATGTGAATTTCAGTCTTTGTACTTTTTCCTATCCAACTGTTTACCGTGAGACACATGGTTGATTATTGAGAGCAATCAATGTAAAGGGAGATTCTTTAGATGAAAGAAAAGTATTAAGTGACTTCTTTCACTACTCTAGACCTCAAAAAAACTCAGAAACCCAAGAAGGAATACATTGTAATCTAAATGGCCTGTTCATGAAGCAATATGGAAGAGAATATTCCAAAGTTCATCACCTAGATAGTTGTCCCAAGCTCCTGTGGTCTCCACGGCATCAGAGAGAGGTGATCTTTGGCCATCTGGCCCCAAACCTATATTGTCTTAACTGACATAAAATATAAATTTGTAGTTCATTGACTTTTTATATTTTATATTTGATTATATTTTATGTTGTGTATGTGGATAAGTAAGCAAAATAATCCACAAATATAGAAATGTACAAATTAGATTACAATTGTTAGACATTGGTTGAGTCTACTGTGTGGTTCTTAGAAATTAATTTCAACCTTGGCAGCAAGCGGGCATTGATGTGAAACTCTTATCCTAGCCACCTCAAAACATATGACTAATTTAAAGTGAATCTAGTGTCATATGGAGAAGCATATTTTCTTGCTGAACAAGAAAATATTATTAGTAAACATTATTCTATGATTCTGTGCTTTTTTATCTCTCTGACAAATCATTTTAAAATCTATTGTTGACTTATCTTTTAGGAGTATTAAAATCATTAATATAAGATTTAATTTTAAACATTTTTTCTCTCAAACATATAAAATGGTAGTACTTACAACCCTTAAAATAGTCAAATGAAATGTAGCGTGTCACGTGATTCACCATCCTCAAATGTTAGCATGCATCTGAGAATAGCATAGGAAAAACTAACATGGTTTTGATCTTAGTTTCAGGGTTGTCAGTCTGTCTTGGAGGAGAACACTGTAGAAAAAAAAAAAGGCTTACATTACCCTGGACATGTAGAAGAGAGGGAAAGCGAGGAGCCAGAAGACAGGAAACATGTTCTAAGTCTAAATGAATACTAACCACAATGCTATCAGAGAAGAGCATTCCCATGAAGCATTGTCAGAAACGTCAATAAATACAGGCAGAAAGTATAATATTTTGTAAATATATATATATATATATATATATATATATATATATATATATATCCTTAAAATACTCAAATATTCTTTCTTTTGCAGAAGATTCTCTTTTTATAAATTAATGTACTGCTTCAATGATATGGCTACAATCATAACTTATTATGCCTCTATACTCTATTTTTTACATGTAATATATTAAAGATTGCTTCTAGATACTTATTATTAATGATATCATATTTCATTGTAAGAGACTTCTAAGAAGTAGAACCAAAAGTTCATAAATCCAATAAATCTTTGAAAAGATTTATGTTAAAAAACATATGACATATTCTGGCCCACTTGTAAGAGGTACTCCGTAGCTGGTTTTGAATATTTGGTCATCAGCTGGAAGCATTGTCTTAGCAGAGATTTGGACTTAGAACATTTTCCCTGGCTTCTGGATCTTTGTGTATCTTCTCTTCTTCATATGCAGGATGTTCATGTGCAGGATAGTGTGAGCCTCTTTTTCTAAACTGTTCTCCTTCAAGACATAATGTCTCCTCTTAAACTAGCATCAAAACCAAGGTTTTTTTTTTTTCCTATGTTATTCTAGGACATATGTTTGCTATAGTGATACAAAAAGAGACAGAATCTAGGGAAATGGAATCATTACTGTGACTATCTGATAAATCTATTAAAATTTGTAGGGTTTTATAAAAGTTTGGGGGACTAAGCTGGAGAAACTAGAATGTGTTAAGGGGAACTTAATTGAAAATTCTGGTTCAAGTATATAGATCAGAACCCTCACAGGAATGAAAACAATAAAGACTGTTTCATAGGGAGTCATACAGGAAGCACTCTGCTGGAAATCAGATAAGAGGCCATGTATTTTACTGCGGCCAACAACTTGTTTATATTTTTAGTGTGTCCTGAGACACTGTGACAGGCCAACGTGGAAGGCTAATTTAATAAATGGAGGAAACTCAAGACAGAATAATATTTAGGCTATTGCATTGTAGACAAAAACTTTGTTGATTTAGAATAACAGCTACATTAAAAAGGGAAATCAAATACTGAGAGCTTAGTAAGGAAAATATTTTGAGAATATCTCAGTAATTTGACAGATTTCCTTCATTATATGCTACATGATATAAACTTTCACTTAAAATAAAATGTTTTCTTTGAGAAAAGGAAATACTAGGTCACTCTGTTCAGTTAAGAGCACTTAAGCAAGGTTGTTGTTCTGTTGTTTTATATTTTGTTTTTATTTTTCAATTGCTTGTTTCTTTTAAGTGCAGTCATCAGAAAATGTACACCCATGATACCAATGGTCATAAATACTGTTTGGTTTTACAGCAGACTTCGAGAATGTCCCCATACTTGTATTGATTGCAGGCAGAATGCAAAATTTATAGGATCAAAGAGCCATCCACCAAGATTTTATAGAAATACCTTAATGTAAAAAAATCATACATGCACAATTCACTCTAAGGTACCCTAGAAAGTGTGATCCATAACTCTGAGAAAGTAAGGTGTAAGCCATAGAAATATCCTCAAAGTATAATGATGTCATGAGCATGGAATGTCTTCCAAGGAATGTTACCGATAGCAAAAGCAACCCAGAAGAGAGAGACTATGTAGAGATCATTCAACCACACCACAGAATAAAGCTAAATGATGTTTTTGAGTTAAATTAGTATATCTTTTTATTTTAGATAGATTCAGGGCTTAAGGATTTAATATTTTCCAGCTTGACTTGTATAATGTTTTTTAAATTTCTCTTACAGTTTTCTCATTCAATCATACAGGGTAACTGTTTACTGTGGCCTATTGTATGTTTAGAGTGTGTAGAAATATATATACACTTATATGAATATAGGAGAAATAACACACACACACACACACACACACACACACACACACACACACATATATATGTTCATAGCTAAGAGTCTCAGGATGAATAATATATATATATATATATATATATATATATATATATATATACACACACACACACATATATATATATATGTATATGTTCATAGCTAAAAGTCTCAGGATGAATACTGAAATTAGAATTTTGGACTGTGGATGAGTAGATACATAGATATTGCCAAATTATGTTTTTAATAACAGGAAACCATTGAATCTAGGGATATAGAGGAAAATATTATATTTTGAATGTAAAATATGACCCACACACAAACATGCATAAAATATGGCTCCAAGTATATGGTACTAGTTTGAGGAGTTATAAAATGTCTGGTTCAGTTACAGGTGAATGGCTGATACACACGGATTATAAAGTCTGCATGGCCTCTGCTTCCATCTGAATCTATGTTCTCTCCACAATGATGTGAACTCATTTGCTGTCAAAGGGAGAAGTGAATATATTCCTTGACATGATATATTGGTACTTCTGAATCCTTAGCCCAAACTGTACTCTTCTTATCATAACTTGTTATATCATAAATTTTGTTCATAATGAGTTTAATATAAAACAAATTGAATTTTTTATAATTTTGATCTGCTAATAGCTATTAAGTTTACCATTAAAAATAAAATAGATTTGAATGGCCACGGCATTTTTGTCAGTCACTGCAGACAAAGTTCTCCTACACAAATTCTAAGGAACTTTAGTGGAGATAATCTACTATCTCCACCAGAGTGAGCATATTTGTTTTTTAATAAAAAAATTATCACTTCTTAACTTTCAAAATGATTTATGCTTCATTTATTCAGTGATGGCTCAACCTATTGTTTGGGACACAGATTTAAAACTTGAGAATCTATAAAAGATTCAGTAAAGTCTCTCTTGATGTTCAATTATTACAAACAATCTTAAATAGATACGGAAGGCAATTACAAGAAAGCATGAGTAGCAAGAAAGAATACAAATAATAGCAATGTCTCCTGCTCTCTCAGCAGGATTCTGTTAAACACTGCCTATAAATAACCAAAGAGGCTTTCTAAAGTGTTCCCAGAGAAATGTGCTTACAGAGTAATTTCCAGTGACGTAC
Organism: Rhabdomys pumilio; assembly: GCA_030674055.1. Classification (NCBI taxonomy): domain Eukaryota; kingdom Metazoa; phylum Chordata; class Mammalia; order Rodentia; family Muridae; genus Rhabdomys; species Rhabdomys pumilio. The sequence continues at coordinate 52,933,671 of JANHMN010000014.1, forward strand.
AATTGCAAGCACACCATTGTAACCTTCTGTCCCATTTTGCTAAATATTGTTTTCTAAATTAAAGCTTAACAACTTCTGCAAATATTGTTGTAGCACTTAAGATTATAGAAATTAAATCTATTTTGATTAAATCCAAATATTTTTGGCTAATTTGGAGATGGGTAACAATTTAACATGTATTTTGAATAGGTCATAAGATACAAAATTAATATTTTAGAAAAATTAAGTTAACTAAGAATTTTTTCTGTAATTATAACATAAAAATTCTAACCTAAATTTTGAAGAAGCATGTGCCAATAAAAATTTCCTTTGAGAAGACAAAGATTCATATTTATATTGTTGAAACACACTGTAATGGAGAGGTCATCATTAAATCTTTTCATTAAGTATTAAAATGAAAAGCAGGTCAATGATGACAATTTGTGAATTTAAGTAATATCATATGTAATTTAATTAATTAATAGTAGACAAGATCTGTCAGATGAAAAATGAATAACTCAATATCTTTAAAACTTCAAAAACCCAGTTTTGTCGAGTATAGACTTGTAGTAGGATCTAATATTTTTTTTTAATTTCCTCATTTGTGTTGTTATGTCTACCTTTTTATTTCTGATTTTGTTAATTTGGTTACTGTCTCTGGACCCTTTATTTAGTTTGGCTACGTGTTTATCTACCTTGTTGATTCTCTCAAAGAACCAGCCTTTGGTTTTGTTGATTCTTTGTATTGTTCTCTTTGTTTCTATAAGGTTGATTTTGGCCCTGAATTTGACTATTTCCATCAGTCTACTCCTCTTTGCTGCCTTTGATTCTTTTTTTTTTTTAAACAGGTCTCATGTATGCTGTTAAGTTGGTAGTGTAAAATCTCTTTAGTTTCTTTATCAGGGCACTTATTACTATGAATTTTCCTCTTAACACCACTTTCAGTGTATTCTATAAGTTAGGTATGAAGTATCAATATTTTTCTTAAATAACAGGAAGTCTTTAATTTTTTTTTTATTTCTTTCCTGACCAAGTTATTATTGAGTAGACAGTTGTTCACTTTCCATGTGTATGTGGACTTTCTGTTCTTTTTGCTGTCATTGGAGAACAGCCTTAGCCCATGGTGATCTGATAGAATTAATGAAATTATTTCATAAACTCTATTAGTTTCAATGTTTTTCTGCTTATTCTCTGTTTCAATGACCTGTCCATTGGTGGGAGTGGGGTGTTGAAGTCTCTCAATATTACTGTGTGAGGTTCAATGTATGTTTTGAGCTTTAATATGTTTCTTTTATGAATTTGGGTGCCCTTGCATTTGGGGCACAGATGTTCAAATTATGACTTTCCCTTGGTAGATTTTTCCTTTGAGGAATATAAGTGTCCTTCCGCATCATGTGTGGTAACTTTTGGTTGAAACTCTATTTTATTGGATATTAGGATTGCAACTCCAGCTTGTTTCTTGGGACCATTTGCTTGGAAAGCCTTTTTCCATTCTTTTACTCTGAGATAATGTCTGTCTTTATTATTGAGGTATGTTTCTTGTATGCAGCAAAATACTGGATCTTGTTTGCATATCCATTTTGTTAGCTTATGTCTTTTTATAGGTGAATTGAGTCCATTAATATTGAAAGATATGAAAGACAGATGACTGTTGTTTTCTTATACGTTTGTTTTTGTAGGTGGTTTTATGTACTTATGGATCTCTCGTTTTGACTTTGTTGTGTGATGTTTAATATGTCTTTTCTTTGGTGTACGTACCTTCCTTGTGTTGGAGTTTTCCCTCTAGAATCCTCTGTAGGGCTGGATGGGTAGATAGATACTGTTTTAATTTGATTTTGTCCTGAAATATTTTGTTTTCTCCATCTATGTTGATTGAGACAAGGATGCCCACTCTACACATATCTATTCAATATAGTACTCAAAGTGCTAGCTAGAACAGTAAGACAACAAAAAGAGATCAAGGGGATACAAATTGGCAAAGAACAAATAAAGATATCACTATTTGCAGATGATATGACAGTATCCATAAGCGACCCCAAAAACTCTGACAGAGAACTGCTCCAGCTGATAAACAACTTCAGCAAAATTGCCAGATATAAAATTAATTCAAATAAATTAATAGCCTTCCTTTATACAAATAATAAGCAGACTGAGAAAGAAATTAGGGAAACAACTCCCTTCACATTAGACACAAATAATATAAAATATCTTGGGGTAACTGTAACCAAACAAGTGAAAGATCAGTACGACAATAACTACAAGTCTCTCAAGAAAAAAATGGAAGCTCTCAGAAAATGAAGAGTTCTCCCATGCTCATGAATTGACAGCTTTAACATAGTAAAAATGGCCACCCTACCAAAGGTAATCTACAGATTCAATTCAATGCTCATCAAAATCCCAACACAATTCTTCAAAGACATGGAAAGAGTAATTCGTCAATTCATCTGGACTGAAAACAAAAACAAAAACAAAAACAAAAACAAAAAAAAAAAAAACAAAAAAAAAACCAAAAAACAAAACAAAACAAAACAAAAAACAAAACAAAACAAAACAAAAAACCAGAATAGTGAAAACAATACTTAACAGTATAAGAATGGATGGGGAAATCATCACTGACCTCAAGTTTTACTAGAGAGCAATAGTGATAAAAACTGCATGGTATTGGTACAGAGACAGACAGACACATTGCTCAAAGGTATTGAAGATCCAGAAGTAAAACCACACACTTATAAACACTTCATCTTTGACAAAGAAGCCAAAGAGACACAATGGATAAAAGAAGTCATCTTCAACAAATGGTGCTGGTCTAACTGGCTGTCTGTATGTAGAAAAATGAAAATAGACCAATATTTGTCACCATGCACAAAGCTCAAGTTCAAGTGGTTCAAGGACCTCAGCATGAAACCAGATACACTTAATCTAATAGAAGAGAAAGTGGGAAAGAGCGTTGAGCTTACTGACATAGTGAGAAATTTCCTAAGCAGAACTCCAATGTACATGCTCTAAGATCAAGAATTAATGAATGGGACCTCATGAAACTGAAGATATTCTGTAAGGCAAATGATATAGCCAATAAGACAAATCAGCAACCTACAGATTGGAAAAACATCTTGACTAGTCCCACATCTTATAGAGGGCTAATATCTACAATATATAAAGAACTCAAGAAGCTGACTACCAAAAAACCAAACAACCCTATCAAAAAATGGGATATAGAACTAAACTGAGAATTCACAACAGAGAAGTCTTGAATAGCTGAGAAACACCTAAGGAACTGTTCAAAGCACTTAGTGATCAAAGAAATGCAAATTAAAATGACCCTCCAGAATGACTAAGATCAAAACTCCAGGTGACAGCACATGTTGGCAAGGATGTGGAGAAAGATAAATACCTCTCCATTGTTGGTGGGATTGCAAATTGATATAACTACTCTGGAAATCAATCTGGAGGTTCCTCAGAAAATTGGAAATGGATCTACCTGAAGAACCAGCAATACCTCTCTTGAGAATATAATGAAAATTTGTGCCACCATATCACAGGGGCACATGTTTCACTATGTTCATAGTGGCCTTATTAATGATAGCCAGAAGCTGGAAATGACACAGATGTTCCATAATAGAAGAATGGATACAGAAAATGTGGTTCATCTACACAATGGAATACTACTTAGCTATTAAGAATGAGGAATTTCTGGTTTTGCAGGCAAATTGATAGAACGAGAAAATATCATCCTGAGTAAGGTAACTTAGACCCAAAAAGACATGCATGGTATGTACTCACTAATAAGTGAATATTAGCCAATACAAAAGTACAGAATACCCAAGATACAATCCACAGAACTCAAAAGGTCAACAAGCTGAAGTGTCCAAATGAGGATGCCCCAGTCCCATTTGGCAGGGAGAAGAAAGCAATCACAAGTGGGGAGGGCGGGAAGGACCAATGAGGGAAAGTAAACTGTGGGGGGGGGGAGAAGGAAGAGGGGAACCTGATGTGGTATTGGGTGAGGAAAAAGAGACGCAGCAGAAAGAATGAAAATAGACAACCTCAGGAGGTAGGAGGTTTGGGGAACACACCCCAGAATGCAACAGAGACCTGGGAGTTGAGAGAGTCTCATGACTCAAATTGAGGAACCATAGATGAAATGCCTGAAAGTAGAGAGAGTGAAGATATAGGGCCCACCTCCAGCAGGAAGACAGGGCATCAAGTGAGTGAGGGGGTCGCCATCCCACAGTCAAAATCTCCAACCCAGAATTGTTTCTGTCTGAAAGAACTGCAGGGATGGAAATGGAGAGGAGCCTGGAAAAAAGATGGTTCAGCAACTGGCCCAAAGTGGAATCCAGCTCAAGGGGAGGTCCCAAGGCCTGACACTATTACTGAGGCTATGGAGCACTCACAAAAAGGGACCTATCATGACTGCCCTCTGGAAGATTCAACAAGCAGCTGAAAGAGTCAGATGCAGATATTTGCATCCAACCAATTGACAGAAGCTGTTGACCTTTGTGGTTGAATTAGGGAAAGGCTGAAAGAAGCCAAGGAGTAGGGCAACCCTGTAGGAGGACCAGTAGTCTCAACTAACCTATACCCCCTGAGATTTTTCAAACACTGGTCCACCAACCAGGCAGCATAAACTAGCTGATATGAGGCCCCCAACACATATACAGTAGAGGACAACCTGGTCTGAGTTCAGTCAGAGAAGACACTTATAACCCTCAAGAGATTGGAGGCCCAGGGAGTTTAGAGGTCTTGTAGGGAAGGGGTAGGGACATCCTTGTAGAGACACGGGTGAGGGAAGGAGGTATAGGATATGGAACAGTCAGAGGGTGAACCGGGAGGGGAATAGAATTCGGAGTTTAAAATAAATAAATTAATTAATTAAAAAATAAAAACCTTCTAAACCCATTATATTGCTCAGGAAAAAAAAATATGTAAAAAAATTCTCAGGTTTGCTCAAAGCTGGTCTGTCTGTCCTGTAAGTGCTTATGTCTTCTGGAACAATGTATAAAGTTGGTATTGCCAGAATCCAGGACATTCCTGGTCTGAGTTCAAGTGTTTAAGTGACCCACATGGCATTGAATCACCTTTTTTTCTTTGACCAGCACTGATGGCTATACTATTTTCTAACACAGCTACTTATACTAGTTCTAGCTTCAAAACTCAGCTGTGTAAAACCCAACATGATTCAGGTCACAGAACAGAGAGAACTCTATTCTCCAGAAAAATGGGTCCACATACTGCATACAAACTATTCAAGAAGTCCATATGTTCGAGTATCATCATTTATAGAACACAAAAATAGAAGACAGTGGAGACTTTGACATGAATATCGCTAACACTCAAACACAGAAAAACATTTCCACTAATCCTAAAATGTCTGAGATTTTCCTAGATATTTAATACATTTCTTCATTTACAAAATCATATTTTAAAATATATTGCCAAATATAAGAGATCATAAATGCAATAATTTACTCACTACAGAGAGAAGAAATTTAATGCAGTACATATGATACAATTTACATGTTGTTGAGCATAGGAAAATTTTATCCAACCTAAAAATTCTCATTTATGACACAAGCTGATATTTTCAAATGAAGAGTAGATGTCGAAACTAAGTATCACTGCCAATAAATGTTTCATTCTTTTTTGTAACTTTCTAGTGATTTTATAACATTTATCTGATATATCTTCTTTGATTTCTTGTAACATTTTCAAACTTGTTATCTTTTCTGTACATTGTAAAGAATTTCCATTTACAGATCAAGATGCAGCACCTTTCTAGCAACAAGAAGAAACATAGGATATAGGAGGATGTAACCACAACAGATAAGTGAACTAAAGAGAGCTGTGAGAAATGCTTTGCATCTCTTTGTTTCATCATTCCAGACTACATCTTAGTCCAATAATCACTGTACTTCACCATACTCCCACAGTTCCTGTTGTTATTTTATCTCCCTTTTCATGACCTTTTATTTATACAAGTTAAGAAATGTTATATTAAATAATATTCTGATACTCACTGCTTCCCGAGGAAATCCAACTTTAAAAAATTAGCTGTCAGGAGTGAGTGAGTGTGACTAAATATAATTTTTTCATTTGCTTTGCTTCTCTCTTTATCAATATCATCTTCCTTTCTTTTGGTGCCTTAATCATAAGGGGCATTTGTTAGTGTCTATCCTAAGGCAACAGCTTTCTATTTCAAGCTGATCCTGGTGTTATCTGTGCAACTGCCTTTTGTCTCCATAATATACCAAATTAGTTCTAAATTGTCTGAAAACCTCTTGCTGTCTCTTCCTATAATTGAACTTCCCAGAGCCCATTTCCACTTTTTCTTGTTTAATTCTCACAAGTGGTAACTAACCCGAGGAATTTATTTTCCTTGGGACTTCAAATTTATTTTGGAGGATTATGTTCCCTCCTATGTTTTAAACTTTGGGTGAACTCCATTTCTGGAAGTATTAAAATTCTTATTAGAGTCCTTATAGAAATTTCCCTTTACCAAGTACTCAATAATGTAAATTACATCATTGGGTTCGTATCTATGAGTACATACAGACTATAGATTACCAGAAAATAAAAATATAAGTGGTACTGTAATTCATAATGCTTCCAATCAGTAACTAGTAAAAAATGTTCATATATTTGTGAAACTTTTTAATATAATAATTCTAATTTGCTAGAAGGTTAGTTTATTGTTATATTATACTCAAATGTAATTCCAGAGGTTTTCATTATACAATTTGTTTTAGGAAAGAGTTATATTAACTACATCTAATAATTAGCATTTCTTGGACATCTTTGTACATGTCTAGATGAAATATTTTTCTCACTATGACTGCCTCCCACAAATATTCTTGTCACCCTCTTGGGGAATATTTAGAAAAATAACACAGCACAGGCTGACTATCTAATAGACTGGGTGGCTCTGTTTAGCTCTGGCTGCCATGTTTCAAACTAGAAGCTGCCAAAAGCCATGAATACCACAGCTAGAAGCATCCAGATGCCAGGTGTGCCACAACTAGACCCACAAGAAGCTGCATCCACAAAGCTCGGCTGAACTCCAGACAAAATCTGCCATCTTTGCAGTACCCAGGAGAAATAAGACTTTTAAAGCTTAATGATTATCTAAAAAATTATCTAAAAATCTTTTAAAGTTTAATGATTATCTAAATAAATTTATATCATATATAAATGCTCAATTAATAAGATGCCCATACAATTTGAGTTGTTATCCAATATCTAACCTTTTGATAGAAGTTGCTACCCAGAACAGCTTTTGACCCATCTGTGGTTCTCCATGCATGCTAGCCTCCTTCGTTTTTAACACAGGGCTTATAAACACAAAAATGCAGGATGTGGGGAAGGGGATGACACAGGAGCTTAGGTGTTCAGGGGGAGTACAGATATCTTTCAGAACAGGGTATCAGCTGGGTAAAGGTTCAGGGGACAGGTCACTATGACTCTGCCTATGATTCACTTGTTCTTATCTAAGTTGGTACTATCCACCAAGGCTGCCTATTTACAAAGTCTATGACTACTCAGGATGGTAGATTTCCACAAAAAGCTGCCTGAAAGATATATTCTAAGCAGAAAATTTCCAGGAAAAATAGTTCAGAGTTCTAGCATATTATCCATGTAAAGCAAATAATAGAATCATAATGAAAGAGATGAAACATTTAAAAATGTTTTACATTTTCTGAATTATGAAATACAAATCAACAAATATCTTATATGCCAAATTTTCATAAACACATGGACCCATTTACTATATTTTCCTGAATCAGAAGTTTATAGCATCACAAAATTTCTGTATATTATAATGTTACAATATTCTACTCATAACACTTGCAATTGATATTCTAAAATTCATTCATGCTTACACAAACTAAACATAATGTTTTCTTTCTGAGATGCAAAATTATGTTCATGATTGCAAAGACCCTAGGCATATCACTTATCTCTCTCATGGGAAAATCATGATTCTTAATACATTTTCTCCTATGCTTTTAGATGTTTATATTAGTGTTTTCAAAGTTAACCTCATGCCTTTGGGAAGATATGAGTAACTTCATTTTGATCCCCATTAATTGCTCAGCATGTATTGTCCACAGAGGCAGGTAGGTTAACTTCACCTCTCCCTCCTCTCCTCTAAATCTAATCCCTGGTCTAATCCCCAGCTCGGCTGCAGGGACTCGACTTCAGAGACTAGGGACTGACTTGACCTGACTCCATATACAGATCTTCATATTCGCACTTTCTTCATCCAACTCATTTCTTTATTCCATCCTCAACATTAGCATACATTACCTGGGAACCCAAGGGACACTCCTACCAGGGAAGCATTTAGTATAAATGGGGATTTGTTCTTTGGTTCTCCTCTCTTATCCAAATACATCCAACAATGTCATTTCAAGCTCTGTATCAGACTACCAGGTATGACTTCTAATTCTTTGTCTACATTCTCAGGGGATGAAGCAATTCTTCATGGGGCACACTGCTCTTCGTCCTCCAGACCCACTGATGCCTCCTTTATTTCCATTATTAAATGTCACCTCTGCAAAGACAGAAACAAATTTTATTCAGAACCACCAATATCCAGATCTATTAACATATCAGAGGAATTTCCTACAAGGCAACACACAGTCAATATTCTCTCCTAAGAACTAGACAGGACAATAGAAACGAAGGGAAACCAATCTATGAGATCATAAAGCAACATGGCACAGCTTTATCGAAAGGGAACAACAAATGTCATAAAGCTAGCACAGCTGCTTGACAAAGATCTAGCAAAGCTGAGCCACATGATGCACTTGCTACCCTACCTTTTTCACTTTTGGTCTTGATCTCCATATGTTTTATGCTTGTGGAGCTTGTAATACATTCAACACAGAAATATTGGATTGATGAAAAATTTCTTCTGATTGATGCCTTCTCCAAGAATACTGTTTCTAAGGTTCCCCAGGAAATCCCTGAGCATACTACCTGGCTGCCTTTTAGGTAGAAATCCTTATATAGCACTACTTGAATGTCTTCTTTACATCCTGGAGATTGAGACTTAAAGAAAAACTCCTGAGATCTCTTTATGAGGCTTGGACACCAAGATGCTATTGGAACATCCACCCTTGTATTTATTCAGGATCAAGATAATCAGAACAAAGTAAACTTTAAAAGATAAACAAGATTCAGTAGGCTAGAGAACTTAGCAGCAAATAAAATTAAGTCTCTTTCTACTATAAGTTTAAGTAATTATGTGGAATACAATATTGGAGGGTAACATGTGGTGTTTTCTAGAGGAAAACATAAAGCAATGAAGTTAAAAGGACTGGAGTTATCTTTGCTCAACACATGGGCTTATACTGATGGAGAAACAATGGTGTGGAAAATGATATAAAATGAAGTACAAAGAGCACCCCCCTTGCTTTATTAGAAAAGTTTGCGAACGAAGGACCACTTTGGTATCATATGCTGAATGAACAAAAGAATACAAAGATTAGACATATAAATAAATTCTACAAAGATATAATCATTGCATTATGGCAGAAATTGAATAATAATTACAGGTGCTTTGGTCTGAAGAGGTTATTTGTTGGGGGGAGGTGTCTAATAACAGCTAACAGTCTGTCCATTAAAAGTTGATAATACTCTGATCAGAACATGGCAATCGGCCTAGACTGGATTAAAGATTTTCTTTCTGTCTAGTGAACCTTGAACCTGAAAGAACAACCATTCTGAGAAGGGACTGTCATGATTTGGTAAAAATTCTTTTAGATTCTAAAAAGTTGGGTTATAGGGCTGATGGGGGAAAATGGTTTTAAAATATAACTCTGTTCTGTCACAATTTATCAATGATGATTATACTTACTTCCAAGGGAAAGTTCAAAGACATGTTCCAGGACCTAAATGATATGACCTGCTTTGGAACAACATTTTCTTCCTGGTAGTTACCAAAAAATAATATGTTAATTGATTCAGCACTGTATTTTACTGTGATTAAACTTATTCACAGACACTGAAGTTGACACTATGTCCTTGTGCCTCTCTTACAATGGTTTATAAGCCCAATTCCAGGAAAAAACAAAGGTTTTTACAATTAAAATTAGTGGTGTTCAAATCTTCTTCATGAAGGATGAGAGTAGGATTTTTTTTTTTTCAGACATTCACTGTCCAACATATTTTCTTGTCTTTAAGGACCAATAAAATTCAAAGTTAACTTATTTTTCTTTATTTAGTTATGGTTGTTGAAGAGGTTTTTTTTGTTGTTGTTGTTTTGGGTTTTTTTGTTGTTGTTTTTTTGTTTTTTTTTTTGTTTTTTTTTTTTGCAAATTTACTTTGTCAGAATAAAATGTAAATGATTTTACCTTTAAATCAGGAACAATCACTTATTTTTGATGCAGTTAAGGAACGGTTAAAATCAGTGGGACTGGATTGTACGGAGACACAGACTTTTCATTTCCATTTTCCAATTTCTCTCAGTATTAACCACTATGTGAACGAGCAATAAACTGATAAATGGAATTGTATAAACACACCAGAGTAAGAAGTAAAAGTTAGAATCTGGAAGATAAAATAAATGAGGACAATCAATTCACTGAAAATTATTTAAAGAAACAAATTTCACCGTCCATTAGCTTTAGTACTCAGATGGGATATAGGATGCTCCTTCCTGTCTCAGAGACACCGCAGTCCAAGGGTTTTATTTGTTAGTTTACAGATTTTCCATGAACCAACAGATTTTACCTGTTAGCTGTTGTGTGAAACTCAGAAGTTCAGAATATCCATTTACAATAAAAAATACACAATTAAGAAAAAAAAAAAAAACCCTGGAAGAATAATGAGGACTAGTGAGATCTGATCACTGCTGCTTTCCCAGATCATGCTGCTGATTATTACAAGAAATTTATTTTGATTGTCTGCAAAGCATGAACAAACACACTTGATTAATTCTAAGTTGTTTAATAATTTAACTGTAAGGCATTGCATCTATTTGAGTTTAAGTGTTTGAAGATTAGTCCTTGCGAAATAAATTAGGAAACATTAGAGTTGTTTAATATTTGATTATTTTGAATATTTGCATTAAGTGGATATTTACCACAACATTTGAGGTTTTATATGATACAAAATACTCTTAATATCAAACAATGCTAAAGGAAGAAAAACCTATTTCAAGTAATGAAATAACTCTGCCTGCAAATAGTATTTAAATATTAAAGATAAGTATATTTTACTTATTATAAAATTTCTGTGTTCCTATATGAGTGTATTCAATTAAGCATAAATCTATTTATTCACAAATTATATATTTGACCATAATATAAAGACATTATTAAGCTAGGTTTGCAATTCAAAAGTCTGAAATCAGTAATATTAGATAGGTATAGACAGATTATTAAGCCTATTGAGACTTCTTTGTGTTCCTTATTCTGGATGATTTAAGAATAGAAAATTCAGAATATTTTATTGTAATAGAAAAATTTGTAGTTTTTTTTATAATTTAAACATGAAAAATATAAAAACAAATTGATTCTTTGAAATTTAAAAGTAAAATCTGTTGACTATGCACCTAAACTAGAAAGCATTAAGCAAATTCAATAAAAATAATGAATGCTGACATATACTCTGGCATAGACCCACAGATATGTCATTGGTATAATTATAGATTTAAGTCTACAAAAGAAATTATTTTCAGGTAAGGTATTGTCACATGCCTTCTCTCTCTTAGGAAGTTGAATTTACTTCCTAAGTAAATTCTTTCTTTGAAGAAAGAAATTTCTTTGAAGAAGAAATTACTGACAAAAGCATCATTTTTATTTCTTTGTTTGTTGTTGTTGGTTTTGGTTTATTTTTTGTTTTGTTTTAGTTTAGCAGTTAGTTATCAAATTATATAAAGCAAAGTGAACACTGAATTTGAGAACTTAAAAAATATATTTGTATCATTGTAGGAGTTTGAAAACTAAACATTCAGTGAGATTTTTATATAAAATTATAATCATGAGAGGAAACACAAGTGCACAGAAAATGCATTTAATCCTAGTTAATGTCTCGAGAAGAACTCTATGCAAATTTGATTTTTGTTGTTTTGCATGAATTATAAAGCATATGAGTGTGTATTTGCGTTTGTGTGCCCAATTTTAAAAAACTAAAACTAGAGTAGTATTAAATTATATGCTACTATTAACTTTTAAGAGTTTTCGGTTGAGTAAAAATAATTCAATTTTGAAAGGCAGGAACAATCAACGTACTTCAGACAAAGGGAAATTAGTTATATAAAGAAACTCATGCCAGGCAGTGGTGGTGCACGCCTTTAATTCCAGCACTTGGGAGGCAGAGGCAGGTGGATTTCTGAGTTCGAGGCCAGCCTGGTCTACAGAATGAGTTCCAGGACAGCCAGGGCTATACAGAGAAACCGTCTCAAAAAAAAAAAAAAAAAAATCATTACCCAATCAGTTACAGAAGATGTTTAATTGATTATAAATTTGTGGTACTTTTATTAGTAGAAGCAATTACTGTTACATACTAAAATTTTGATTAAATTTACCTAGCAAAGTTACAGAATAATAAAAGAAAAAAGAAAAAAATGGGTTATTGGGTAATTAACAATTAAAACAAAGCTATGATATTACATATGATATTACATTTTTGCTTTTTCCTTTTACATACAATTAATAGTCAAAGAATTAAAAATTGAGGTTTTCTTTAAGTAGGTACTTGAAATGAATATAAATATTTGTACATCATGGCAAATAATTTCATGAAAGGAATGAACATGGAATGAAATGTTTTGACAATAAATAAAACAATAATAATATGGTTTTACATCACAGTTATTAAATTATTTTGTCACTTTCCTGTTTTTAATTAATTAATTAATTAATTAATATCCCAAGAACTGCCCCTCCTCTTAGTCCTTCCCTCACTGAAACCCTTTTCCTCCCTCTCCCTTACTGCTCTGAGAGCATGGGCTCATTCTGGATATCCCCCAACCTTAGTACATCAAGTCTCTGCTAGATTAGGTACATCCTCTCCCACTGAGGCCAGCCAGGCAAGGCAGCCCTTTAGAGGAACTGATATCATAGTCTTGTTACAGCGTCAGGATGAGGCTTTGCTCCAGTTGTTGGGAAGTCAATATGCAGATTGAGCTACATATCTGATGCATACATGCTCATTCCAGCTAGATCCCTCCCCCGGGGGGACCTTCTTTTCTAGTGTTTTATATTCTTTTTGTCCTTTATAGGCATTTATAGGTTTGGGACATTTTATTTTATGTTTTTGTTGATTACATTTGTCTGTGTCTTTGACCCAGGTTTCTTCTTTTTTTTCCTTTTATTTTTATTACAGTTACCTTTCTTCTCTCTTCCATCTGTTGCACTATGTTGTGAAGCATGCCTCTGAGCTCTGTCATGGAATTCCTAAATATTTCATTCCCAAAATTGTCTCAATTTTGGTTTTCTATCTTACATGTTTTTTCATTATTTTTTCTTAATTTATTTTTTAATATTTTTTTTTTTATAGTCCAGACATTATCCCCATCCTGGTCTATCCTCAGATTGTTTCACATCCCACACCTTCTCCTCATTTCTTGTCTCTAAGAGGATGTCACCCCCACAACCCTCACCTCACCAGACCGCTCCACTCCCTGGGGCCTCAATTCGCTCCAGGATTAGGTGCATCTTCTCTGACTGAGTACAGACCTTGCAGCCTCATATTAGCTTCTACATGCTGTCTGGAAGGTGGCTCAGTGTTTGAGAGACTCTAGGGGTCCAGACTAGTTGAGACTACTGGTTCTACTACAGGTTCTTCCTTAGCTTCTTCCAGCTTTGTCTTTATTCAACTACAGGGGTCAGCAGCTTCTGTCCATTGGTTGGGTGTAAATATCTGCACCTGACCCTCTTAGCTGCTTGTTGGGCTTTTCAGAGGGCAGTCATAATTTACTTCGGCATCATCAGAGCCCAGTTCTCCCACCACAGCAAGACCTGGATACACCAACACACCTGAAAATCAAGAAGCTGATTTAAAATCTGATCTCACGAAGTGTGTGTGTTTTTGATTGGTGCCTCAGTTTCTGAGAGCTCCCAGAAGTCCAGGTTTGTTGACTTTGTTGGTTATCCTGTGTGGTCTCCATTCCCTTGAGGGCTCTTTACTCTTTCCACAACCCTTTGACTTTGGGTATCTGTGTCTGTCTCAGTCAGCTTCTGGGTATAGTTTCTCAGAGAACAGTTATGTAAAGCTCCTTTCTGCAAGCATAACAAAGCATCATTAATCATGCCAGGGGTTGATGATTTCCATAGGATGCTTTTCAATTTGGGTCTGTTAGTGGTGGGTCATTCCTTCAGTCTCTGCTTCACTTTTGTCCTTTGTCCCTGCATTTCTTTATTTCTTTTGGGATGATTTTTTTTTTTTTTTTGAGTTTATGTGTTCTGCCTAGCTACAAGAGGTAAGATAACTTCCTCAGGTTCCCTGTCCCCCACTGTTCAGCCTCTCTACTAAGACTGACTCCTGGGATCCTCCCCCATCTCTTGTCTCTAGACTTCTTAAAGTTTTTCCACACCTGGCCCTCTGGGTCTCTCTCTACTTTCTCTCCCCACACTTGTCCCCTATTCCTCTTCCCCTTCCCTTCCTATCCACATTTTCCTCCCTCTGTCTCCTATGACTATTTTGGTTCCAATTGAAGACAACTCTGAATGTTTAGAGAACATTTTATTTCTACATTACCAATGCTCTAGTATTTAAAACTTTTCATAGTATATTTATTTTAAATGTCCTAGTGACATATTTTACTTAATATCAGTTTTTTAAAATGACAATTAATTGGTCCATTCAACTTTACAATTTTGACTTTGATAGAATTTACATTGAGTGCTTTCATCTATTTAAAATGTAAAGATAATAATATTGACAGTTAAAGACAACAATAACAGTACTAGTTTAAATTAATGCAGTGTTTGGATTGTAAAATGTTTGGAATATAAAACGTTTGCAATATTCAAATTGTTACCCTTTTATCATAATTTCTAACATTTGTTAACTTTCTGTAACTACAAATTATTTGTTTTCTGCTTTTCAGTGTATTTTTAAACATCAACTATCAGAGTTACAAAATCTTTGTCTTAATACAAAATATTTCATACACTATTTTTAATTGTATTTTGAAGGCTATTTTATTAAGAAGGCTAACTTTGGTATTCTGAAGCTTGATATTTCAAATTAAATAATTTTATTATAAGTAAAATTTCTTGAATAGTTCTGTTCTTATTTCAAATAAATTTTTAGTATCACTGAATAAATATTTGGTAATGAAAATAAGTTGTGTAAATGTTTTGTATTATAAAAGCAAAAAGGAAAAGGGGGCATGGGATAGGGATAGGGGTTTTCTAGGGAGGGGAAACGGGGGAAGGGGATGGCATCTAAAATGTAAATAAAATATCCCATAAAAATAAATTAAAAAAGAAAAACAAAAAACAAACAAAACAAAACAAAACAACCCAAAAAATGAATAATATATATGCTCTTCTTCTTCATAGACATGGAAAAGTCTACTTTTACCTAAAATATGAAGAACTTTCAGAACCATTTTTATAGGTGTGCCTTCTCATAAAATCTTTCAAAGCCCAACCAAAATAACAAATGAACTACAACAAATATAACTATGTAAATATACTGCTTTATTGATTTTGTATTTATTTTCTAGGCATCATTTGTAGTCACTGAAACAGTACAACTTAAAATAAAACAAAGTTTATTATAGGAAAAGAAGTACTGTGTAGGTTTTCATGACTAATTTATTACTTGATACTTTTAAATGATCTATATTTAAAACTCAATAATTCTTTCAAATAAAAAATTACTTACTACAATTCTTCAATGAAATCCCATTTCTCCAATGCTCACACTCTCATTTCCTGGCTGGTACATAACTTGGGTACTACAATGTAACCATGAGAATAATAATCAAACAATTAGTTCATATGAAGTTTTGCAAAATTACAATAACCATTTAATTATTCTTATTTTGCCAAAACATGAATAATTTGAGAGACTTTGTGAGTTACTAATACTTTCAATATTTTGATCATTTAATTAGTTTTTAAAATTAATAATGCTTTATTAATTTTAATAAAGCATTTTTAATAATTAATCATGTTTTTATATTTAAAGTTCTGTTTAATGATAAAATCTCTTATATTCAATGAGTTACTATTTTCTATATTTTTAAATCCCTAAATCAAATTATTATTCCAAGAACTACTTATTTTTAATATTTCATGACAATAGAATATTGTATTACCTTTCTTTGATTTTATTTGATAAATCAAATAACTTACAGAAATAACAGAATTATTTTTATCAAAACTATTTAATGAAAAATACATCACACATGGAAAACTATCTTGTTAATAGAAATCAGGTCTGCACAGTGAAATATTTTTTTGTTGGATGAAAACACATACAACAGATGTAATACAAGACTGCATACTCGATTCCATTTCTTACTTATAAGTCCAGAATTGATAGTAGAAAAGAAATAGTGATTTCACTATTGGACCCATTGTTTGAAAAATGTAAGCTATTATCCAGATGCACTGTGTGTTTTAGGTCTAGATCACAACATATGTTAATAATCTATAGTGGTTATAAGATATTATGTTTAAGATATGATTATATTTGTGTTATTATTGACACATATATCAAATAGTACTTTCAGTTATGGAGTACTATCTTTCCACTCAGTATGTACATTTTTATATAAACTTAGAAACTGTCTCTTTTATTAAATAACAGTTTCTTTTATAATTCATTTATTATGTTAGTCAACTGAACTTCAAACTTCTCATATTCATTCTCCACCCATTATTTGTCCTTGGTAAATCTACTTACAAGTGTTCTCCTGCTAATAAAGATATTTTGAATAGTCAGTGAATGTGTTCATTTATTTCTTTCTATTTAAGCTTATACTTATGTTTTCTGAAATCTTGTGCTTTAAACTGTATTTCAATAAACTTAGATAAGAAACACATTAGATTTTATACCTCGGATATAATGTTTATTATTCTTTCTTACACAAGAATGAGATATCTTTAGAAAACAGTATATTTTAACAAGGCTCAAATTATAAGAATGGTCCAGTGAATTGTTCAGCTCGTTCCTATTCACACAGTAAGACTGAGGAAAAAAAGTATGAAGAAAGGATCAAGACATACACACATGCTTTAAAATAACATAAAATACTAAGTATTCAAAGTATGTGCTTCACTTTTATGACATCTAATCCAAAGGACTGGACGAATTACTTAATAAAAAGTTTGCTGGTCATTTAAGTTTCAGCACTGAACTTTGAACCCCAGTATCCATCTAATTGCAGTCCAACAATGGTAGCCACATATAATCCCAGTACTCTAAGATGCAGACAGTGGTATAACTGAGAACTGTGTTAACAGAACTAGATTTCACAACACCTCTCCCATGTATTACTTCATAAAAGCCAGAATGGTGTTGGGAAGCTCACAAGTTCTGTTGATTGCAGAGGCTGAAGCTTCGCCATTGGTTCAGTTACATTATATCTGCTTTCTGTTGCTGATGCCTTTCTTTTCTACTTCGGAAACTTCCAAGCTCTTCCCAAGTGACACACTTTCTCAATAAGGCCTACTCCAACAAGACCACATCACACAATCTTTATTTTTTAAACAGTGCAACTTCATGGTGACTTGCATTCAAATATTTGAGCCTACGGGGGCCATTCTTACTTAATGCAACTTATTGAAATATACAAGAAAGTAAGAGTTGGAATTTGATAGTAGTGTGTATGTTTGCCATGTTGGCAAAGGCCAGTCACGTGCCATGTTGACAAGGGCTAGTCATGCTGGCACATTTTCTGTCAACTTGTCACTAACAGCAGTCCCTCTAGAAGAGGCACTCCAGTGAAGAAAATGCCTTCATAAAACTGGGCTGTGGAGAAACCTGTTAGGCATTCTTTTAGTTAGTGTTTGATGGGGAAAGGCCAAGCTCATTGCAAGTGAAGTCAACATTGGACAGGTAATTTGGGGTTCTAAAAGAAGGTAGGTTGAGTAAGCCATAAAGAAAAGACAGTGAACTGCAGTCTTCCATGGCCTTTGTGTAAAAAGCCCCTGCCTCCAGTTTCCTGCCCTGTCTAAGTGTCTGTCCTGAGAGTTCCTTCCATGATGAACAGCACTATGGAAAGTGTAAGCCAAATAAACCCTTTCCTTCCCAAGATGCTTGCTTGTGATGTTTTATGACAGAAATAGTAACCTTAACCAGGATACCAAATAAGGATAGCTTATGAATTTCAACAAAACATAATAGATAATTCTATTTTCAAGTGCTCAGCTTGTATGAAAAACAATAAACTGGCAGAGCAGACTGTGGGTTACGTGTGTGTGTGTGTGTGTGTGTGTGTGTGTGTGTGTGTGTGTGTGTGTTTTAGTTAGGGTTCCTATTGCTGTAATGAAACACCCTGGCCAAAAGCAACTTGGCGAGGAAAGGGTTTATTTGTTTGTATTGCTTACATTTCCACATCAATGTTCATCAACAACAGAAGCCTGGGCAGGAACTCAAACAATCACATGACTTCAGCAACTAGTCCAGACAGATCATCTAACCCTTGTCAATATGATCGAAGACAAACTGCCTCATTCAAACATAGAGTGAAGAGATAATTTTTGAATTAGTTATATTGTTACTTTAAAGTGCTTGGAATTTATTAAGACCACAGGGACAGAGCAATCCTATTTGAAAAATGTATCTGACACATTGTAGTACGAGTTGCAGATTGTTTCCTAGAAACCTGTAAAAATATTTTTATGTGTACATATATAATTGTATACATATACACTTTTATACAATAAATAGGAAACCACTAAAATAGGTGATTTATGTTCTTATATTTTTATAGAGAATGTAATATAAAATTGCTATGGATCAAAGTAAAAGCTTAAAAACTTGAAAACATATACCTATTTTGGAGTATATGTAATTAAAATTGAGAATGACATTAATAAAATACTCATAGTATAAAGTTGTAAAATGTCTGAATAATAAAATGTGACTAATTTTACAATAGATAAAAATAATGCTTATACCAATAAAAGTTATATAAATATTGACATCTGTGTAGCTTAGAGATGAGATAAAATGGATAACTTTCTAGAAAAAATTATCTTAACTTCACTAATTATAAAAGTTGTACTTAAAATACTTACAGTGAAGTGAACAGATTTGCACATTTGATTTTTTGTAAGGCCTGTGACTGTAACCATTCTTTGAAAATTTAAATAATTACACGTAAAAAAACACACACACACATACGAAAGAGAGAAACACACAAACCACATAAAATATCTGTCTCCAAAAATCTTTTACCTTAAAATTATTAATTTTTCATAGAACTTAATAACTTCAAAATTTTCTCATAAATTATCTTTCTTATTGTACTAGAGGACAAAGCAGAGTGTTAAGGTATGCTGCCTATTGTGCTTAAAAAATGCAAAGTAGACTCTAAAGGGAACCTCATGACAATTATTGATTGTACTAATAATTTTAATTTGGTACACAAAATAATTACAAAGGAGAGATGCATTTTTATTTTTTTTAAGCTCAAGGTAAGTAAAAACATTTCATCTAAGAGTGAGAAAAACTCTGTAATGAGGAGACACTCATCTGAGCCCCAAAGCCATTTCTACAGAAACCTGAAACAATTAGACACCTGAAACTCATCTACCAAAGCCAAGACCAAAACAACAATAGAAACCAGCTACTGTTTTTTACCGTTTACCATCCCTCTGGAAATGTGAGCAGGCTTAAAGAGAAAAGATAATTTGAAACCTTACAATTTGGGAAAAGCACATGAAATTGTTTCTATTCACCATGGACACAACTGTGTAATGAAATCATCTTCAAGACTAAAGTAGAAGAAACAAAATCACACACACACACACACACACACACACACACACACACACACACACAAAAAAAAAAAACCCAAATTCAAAACCTAACATATAATAATGTGTTATGCTGTGATATTTATTCATGCAACACTAATCATATCTGATATATGTTCTTTTTAGTATTTTTGCTGGAATCATGTGTCTATATTTATTACTCCATTTGTGTACAAATGGAAAAATACGTATCAGAGAAATGATAAAATGTTATTATCAAGAGCGTGAATTAATTAGGCAAAAGAATAAGTTAAAGAATATGAATAAAACTTAACTCAGTAGTGAAAAATATATTAAACTATTAAGTTCTTCGATAGTGTCATAATGAAGTCAGTAATCACCTCTCATTTCTCAGTTTGATAACCTAACTAGGACGTCAAAGCATATTTCTCTTAGTAATGCAGTACAATTCTAGGATCCTTTTATGAGTAAAAGATATTCACTCTTAAAATAGTTCCTGAGTTCTTGCTCTCGTTTCCCACCCCCTTATGTGATACATCTGCTTTAGATGTGGCAAAAAGGAACAAAGCTTGCATTTTAAAAACAGCAGGAATAGAGGTGCATTTGTTGTTGCACAAAGATTTATGTCAAACACACAAAAGAGATGCTAACCTCCTCTGGTGGACAGGACCGCCTACATCTACATGCTCCTATGGCTGGCCTCGTGCTTTGAAAACTCTCACAGCCAGAATATTCACCACAGAATGGCAATCTGACAACTGGGTGTGTTTAATGTCATTTATTGTTACAAAAAAGCTAAAAATTGCTCCTAACAGCTCTGCTAAACAGTATCTCTTCCAGATAATATTTCCATTATCTTTTTGGAGTGTTCAATGAAGATAATTTTTCTGACCTAAGAAAGAAATGTTATTTGTATCCTATCTGTGTTCAGAAATTTGTACAAAATAGAATTCTTTTAATAATGACAGAAAATGAATGGAGCATCCTATGAACAACCTTAAAGGCAGAACTTATTCCAAGTTTGTATGTTTCCATCAAGTTTGGAAGATTCCTGATCATGAAATTTGCATTTTCTTTGAATAAAACATCTGTTTTCTTTCTATATATTTTTATGTTTTTTCATCACATAACAAAACAACCTTATTATTATTGGTAATACAATTCATTGCTAATCTAAGTGAATCAAGAGAGAACAATATCATATTTTTAGATCTAATAGACTCATAATAGGAAGTGTGATTTCTACTTCCTCAGCATATGACAAAGAGAACTAAGGTGAATTATTGACCTTTGTGTCCTCAGATTCTGCTTCTAAGTAAGGTTAATACAAGAGAGCTGAGTCTAAGAAGTAAAGGATTGTGGGATGTTCATTCTCTTAGCTTACCAAATTTAAAACATTAATTCTGAAAGAAGATTTTGTACTCATTTGATTCTCTTTTGTTGGTTTTTGTTTGTCAGCAGTTAAAATAAGAGCACTTATTGAAAAATGTACAATCCTGAGACTTGGCATACCAATATGTGGAAATACCCAAAAGAAAATAGAGGCATCACATCCTCAGATTCAAATAAGCTGACTAAACCTGAGAAAATTGCCCCCACCATAGCAAAGGAAGAACCTGTATCTCCAACATCAACTTGTGCAGTCGTCAGTTCTGCTCTCTCTTTTTGTGTGAGGTAATTGTGCTTTCTCTGTAGATAATAGAATGAACTTTTCTAAAGGAAGTAATAAATAGCCAATTCCAATGATGATGTCTCAGGGAAAACATCTTTGTTGTCTATACACTTATATTTACACTAATAGCTAATTGAACTAGAAAACAGCACTCCTCCATGGCCTCTCTCTCTCTCTCTCTCTCTCTCTCTCTCTCTGTGTGTGTGTGTGTGTATGTATGCACACTGAATCTAGATTTACAAGAAGATATGTATAGTGTGAACCAAAATAGAATTCAACTTAAAAACAATGCACAATCTTATTATCCACTGTGTTATTCTCTTAGCACCTACCTTAAAACAGACAGACAGACAGACAGACAGACAAACTGATAGTGTTTGATCTTCACCCAGACATAGACATATATCATTCTTTTAAGTAAGACCACAGAAGTGGAGGACTTCAGATATTTAACAGAAAAATTGTATGTAACCACCAAAG
Source organism: Rhabdomys pumilio (assembly GCA_030674055.1). Taxonomy (NCBI): domain Eukaryota; kingdom Metazoa; phylum Chordata; class Mammalia; order Rodentia; family Muridae; genus Rhabdomys; species Rhabdomys pumilio. Next base: position 52,955,712 of record JANHMN010000014.1, read on the forward strand.
GAAGGAATGATCACCGGTATCTTATAGGTCTCAGTGATTAAAACATAACCATCATTGATTTATGTCCTAAGTTAAGGCTAGCCCTAACATTTTGTGAAGAAACTATTTTGACAAAAGTGCATATATCGTGTACAATATCAACAAATATTTTCTCATTGATTATTTAGAAAAATTTCGGTTGTGGTAGTTTACATCATGTATCCATAAATACATATAAAACATATTTACTTATATTCTGAGGAATACAATTCAGATTGCAAACCTCTGCAAAAATTTTTCATTAATGATGTATTATCCATCACTTAAATATTTTGCTTGTTTGTTTTTATAGCTTTCCTCTGCAACACAGCAAGGGATGTAAAGAATGTCTCTTATCAAGAGTCATAAAGGACATTGTGTCCTTATGGGATAACTAACCTAATAACCTGAATTAAAACTCTCTATAGAGGGATAGATTTGTTTCACTCACTACAAATAATATATTCAAACATTTTCATTTTAACATTTTAATATATAACTGCAATGTCTGAACTGTTTCATGCTTTTTATTTTACCAGTTACATTATTCTCCGAAGTGAGAGATAGAATAGTCTCAGGTTTAAAAAAAAAATGAACAAGTTTCCTTTTAGAACATTCTTCTATCATAGCAATTCTTTCTTTGGCTTTTTGGCACTCATAGGTTAGGTCTCCGTTGACTTTTCCTTGCCTTGTTTTTTTTTTTTTTTTTTATGTTTGAAGTTATATTTCTCAGTTTTCCATTTAAAAAAAAAACTATTCGTTGAGGATGCTGATGATGAATTTGATGTGACGATACCTTCTTCTGCTCTCTATTGCTGATTTCATATCATTAAAAGATTTCATATTTAGTTTTAAAAGTGTAGATAGCTGTTTGAGCATTCCTTTCTTTCAGATACTTTCTAAACACATAACAGAAATTTGCCTACTGCCTTTGTTAAAATGACACATGTAACTATGACAGTTGTCTTAGCCTGAGATAACTATCATTGTTTCTAGGAGGAAGCATCAAAATAGGGTCTGTGGGTTATGTTAGCATCAAACTCTATATTTACTTCTTCTGTGTGGTTGAAATAACCTAGTGTCTTATGTCTCTAATATATGCAATTCAATTTTGTCGTATGGCTCAGATTTCCTTACTGAGATGTAATTACTCAAACGATGGTCTTATGGGAAGCAGCAGAAGTAGATGTCTTCTGCCAGGTATATGTTCCACTTATCGATTTACATTTGTTTTCGGGATCCCATTTAATTAGCACTAACTTTAAACTCCATCTTTTTCTGGAGCTAGCACACTACTCTTCTCTAATCAAAGCATCCTGTGTTCACTTAATTGCTTTTCTAGTTTCCTACCAGTTCCTGGAAAGCAGCAGATTCTTCATTCTGTTCACTGCAGTTCAAGGCAGTATGTGGGTCATTGTTGATTGTTAATAAATCTTAGAGTGAGGATTTACTACAAAATATATGCTTGGATCCATGCTATGGCCTTAAGCTCTGCAGTCATAACAGGTTAAAGTAGACTGAATTTTTTTTTTTTAATTATACTATATTGGATGGCAAAGCTTCCAGTAGCAGCTAAAGATTTTTTCCTGAAATATTATTTCATTGGTAAAATCTAAAAGTTCTCAAACTTACTGAGCTAATAAGAGACAAACAGAATAAATTTTTATTTCATGAGGGACATAATATAATAATAAATGAGGTGGTCGGGACTCTGAGATCCAAAATGAACCATTATTTTGGATAATGAGTAAGAAATTCACTTACTCCATGAGAATCAATCCTATTTTCTTAGAAATCACATTCCAATTATTATATGTACACTGGATATTAGTGAGCAACTAATTAGAAATAAAAGCTTATTTATTTTTTTAACAATTTCAGGGATATTCTTGGATACAGTTCACTTTCATCAACTCAGTTGAGGCAAAGTTTTGAGCACAAATTTTTTTCTCAAGTTATATAACCATAAAAACACAGGACAGAGAACTGGAGGGGTACCTCAGTGGTTAAGAACACTTTTTACTTTTTCTGGAGATCCAGGATCTATTATCAACTTTACCATATTTGCCAAAAAATCCATAATTCTAACTCCAAGGTATCAGAGACCCTCTTCTGAGCTCCAGAGGTACTAGGCACAAATATAGTTCACAGTCACACATACAAGCAAAAACATTTATACACAAAAGTAAAAATAATAGTGTTTTTTAAAACATGGCATATGATTCATTGATTGACCAAAATATTTTACACCTGATAAAAAGTGGCCAGAGATGGTTGACAGATAATGAGGTTATTGAATATTTTGAAAATAAATTTAAAGTATTTGCAAGTAGCTAAATGAATTCAGCTTTGCTAATTGATTATATAGAAAAAAACTAGTGATAATACTATTTTCAAAATTTCAATAACTCAGTAGTGACTATAATAAATATTACTGTCCACTTTGTATTGGCTACATGGTTCAAGAAATTTGAAATAATGGTTAAACAACCATATAATGCAGAGACAATTTCTACAAACATTGGAATGAATAAATCAAAATATAATGTTTACAATTTTTAACATCATAATCATAAGAAAATAAATTTTAGCAAAATAAACTAATAAAATGTAAAATGTGTGTGATTGAGAAATACTATTTAGTCAACATCTGTGATTTTAACAACTTTTTATAAACCTTAATTATTTTAAATGTGTGTTAATCATGAATTTTTTTAGCAAATTAACTTTATTAATGAGATAACATATTAAAATATTCAACTTTTTATTTTCCATATTTTTCTCTCCAAGAAAAAGGTTAAATTGAAGGAAAAACTATTTTTGAAAAAATTATTGTCTTAAAACTATTATACAAAGTAAACTTCTGCCCAACCTGTATAATTATATCTTTTGTTTATAATAAAAATATTATTTACAAAATAATGACAGTTCAGTTCAGAAGAATATCCAATAAATTAAAGACGAGTTATACGTACTTATAAATTTAATATATTGTTATATAATCTAGAGCTGAACCATAATATAGTTGCATACATGGCATACAAATAATTAGTGCCTTAAGACATTATTCCGTTGTTCATTGATCTACTTTTTTGTCCAATAATTTATTCTCCACTCTAATTTTAAATGTCACCAAGCAAGAAGGAAAATGTGTAGTGTTAATAACTAGAATCTTCTAACCTGAAAGTAAAAATTTGAGACACTACATTTTATTTAACTTTCTTCTGTTTAATAAAATCTTTAAATCACAAAGCAGAAAATATAAGTGAGAATTTGCAAAAGTCAACATCAACCAACAAACTGATCTTCACTTCGTAGTAAAGGTTCCCATCAATCATTACATGTTTAATACAGAGTTCATTCTATTCATTATTTCCTATAACCTTAATTCACTTGAATTATGCATGTCTTATTCACACAGAATAATTGAGGTTTAGATTAAAGAACTCCCATTGCCAGTACAATAGAACTATATATAGAGACAGATCTATATTTTTTTGTTCATTGAGGAAGTGTCCCATTTTCCGCAGGAGGACCTGACTCATTGTGTAGCCACAATAACACACAACTGCTAACTTTTCTGTCTTCACTTACCAAATATTGTGTCTATAGGAACATGTCACAGAGACCAGTTGTGTATGATACTATGACTCAAATCCAGGAACTCAAGCATTTTAGAAATTAATTGTACAAGCATAGTCACATCTCCAGCAATGAGATATATGAGATAATTGAAAAAATGCTGCAGTGGGCTCCCTCTTGTGGCTATGCTGGCTGGGGAAACACTCCTGTTCTGAGACTCTGGATCTTTTGACAGCTTCCAATCATCAACAGGGAAAGGCTTTGATGACAAATTCTGGTTAATTCTGTACAATATCAGCTCTTAACACAGCATCCACAGTAGCTCTGACCTCACTTGAGATTCACAGAAGGAAGCTGTGGCTGACTTGGAACAGGCACTCACAGAAACCACAACGTGAAGGTAAGATACCCAAAACCTGAAAAGATATTCACCAATCATTATTTGCTACTTAAGATTACGGAGGAGCTGGTGGAAACACAGGGCACTCTTTATTTCACTTTCTTTTTCAAACACTGGAAGCCTCATTCCATGTGGCCAAAGTCATCTCATTACCAGGAAATTCAGATTTTTTTCCCTTTCTTATTTATTTTTCCTTTTCAATCTTCAATCAACTTGATTTTGATGTAGAGATTTCAAAAATAAGCAACACACACACACACACACACACACACACACACAAGCACACACACGTGCACACACACGTGCACACACACATGTGCACGTGTGAACACATGCGCAAACACACACTTGCGTGCACACTCATGCGTGCACACACATGTGCACAGACATGTGCACACATACATGTGCACACATACATGTGTACACACATGTGCACACACATGTGCACACATACATGTGTACACACACATGTGCAGAGGGGGGAAACAGAGATTGCAATAAGAAACGATCCATGGAGTGCAGAGAGGAAGCCAGAGATTGCTGAATTAAATCACAAAATATGACTAGACAGGCTCCATGATGCTAGTACCATATATTCCTTCATAATACAGCAGTATAAATACTTTATCTAGAAAAGGCTTTAAAGCAGCAGTTTTGCTAATATTGAAAAACACAAATTTGAATAATATGAAGATATGATATAGGAGTAAAATGTCAGTAAATACAGAGAGAAATTTCTTTAAAATTTAAACATCAAATATATTGTAGAACTGAAAATGGTGACTGGAATACAAATTTTATTATGGAAACTAGACTCATATGAAAGAAATGTCAGTAAGTCTTAACACAGAAGTTGGGAAGTATTGAATATGAGAAATATTTAAAACAACTGAATTGCATTTGAAAAAGCGTGCGCATACATTTACATTAGTTGTTATGAGAAAGAAATGTGTATTTTGGAGGAAACAGATATATACAGAGGAAAATAAGGAAAGGAGGAAGGAGGCATAAATTGTACTAAGTATGATTGCATAGCCATAGAAAACAAAGAAACAAATTGCATATATATAT
>JANHMN010000014.1:52960792-53020166 GCA_030674055.1 Rhabdomys pumilio
GTAAAAGATGTCCAGTTGGGATGTTGTCTTCATCATTATTTGAAGGCTTCATTAGGATTACCCTCCTATATTATAGGAAATTTCCAGTTCATTAGGTTTTCCATCACCCCTCTATTTTGCTTCAAATGGTCTTCAATTCTGATTATCTGTTTCCTCATTCCCTCCTTCTGTCACATCTCCCCTCTGTGTTTCCACCCGATCCTGCCATACCCTATCTCCCAGCTCCAGTTCACCCATATAGTCTATGCTCTTTCCCTTGCCCAGGGAGTACCATGTGTTCCTTCTGGTCCATTCCTTTATGCCTAATCGCCATAGGAATATGGATTGTAGATAACCAATATTTTCAAAAACAGCTCTGGGTAGGCAAAATTTGAAAGCTGTAAAAGAGAAAGAACCCAAGCATACCATGCATCATATTTTTCTTTTTTGCTCATAACGAAAAAAGTTTATTTGGCTTATCGTTCTGGGGGTACAGGGATGTAATACCAACTGGAATGTTCTGGTGAAGACCTCCCGAAAGAAGTGACCTCAGTGGTGGAATTGTGTGTGCAGTGGAGAGATTGAATGGTAAGATGAGAAGCCGAACAACAATTCAGGAGTCAGGGATGCAGGAGCAACTCTCTGTAAGAGTTAACCCTGGTCCCAAGCAAACTCGATTAGATTCTTTCTATGCAGCATCTCAATGACCTAACCCACCATGTACTGAGTCCCACCCCTTAACAGTACCACCATCCTTCACATGCCGAGGACCGAGCTTCCTGTATGCAACCCCCTGGGAGACACATCTATATCCAAAGAGTTGCACAAAGGAACTTCTAGCTTTCCTGATATTATTATATCTCTGACTCCTGATGCTAGTGGCATTTCATCTTATAAATCATTTTTAATTATGATAAGTTGTAAACAAGTGAGATATGTCTTCAGAGTCCACGTGGAGGACAATCAATATAAAATTAGAATTCAGGGTACTCAGAGGAAGCTTGGCAGAGGCTTGCCCACTCAAGCTGCGTCTCCTGTTTCCCTGTACTAATGTCTAGCCAAGACTGGCTGCTCCTAGCATGTCTGTGAGTAATTCGGGGTATTTCCAGCAAAATTCATGGCCTTTCTCTCTGGAACTCAGTTGAGTCGCTGCATGAAGTAAACATTGCACAAACTTAGTTCAGAATCAACAGGTAACTCAGTCACTAGGCGCAACAACTAGCATTCTAATCTTGGAAGCCATATTAAATATAAATCCTCCTGTGGAGAATCCTGGCAAATTCGCCATTTTAACCGGGGAACAATTATTAGCTACATATTGTCCTCCAAGTTGTCCCTGTCCAGAAGCCCATAATATTTTTAAAATAACGTTTAGAACTATATTATTTACGCATTACCCATCAGAAAGTTTGGAGCAGCAGACAAAGTGATAGCTAATGGATAAATGTACTTACTATGCAAAAAATGGAAACCTAAGAGATCCCCAAAAACCACATAAAAAGGGGAACGAGGGAACTGACTCCACAAACTATTCATAGGATTCCTAGACTTCCACACAAGCACTCTTATACTTGTAACATTGTAGCTTATCTTTGTCTCTGTCTCTTTCTGCCTCTCTCTGTCTCTCCCTCCCCCCTCCTCCTCCCCTCCTTTTCTCTTTCTCTTTGTTTTCCTCTGTGTGTCTATCTTTCTGTATGTCTTTTTCTTTCTTTGTCTCTTTGTCTCTGTCTTCCTCTCTCTCTCTCTCTTCTCTCTCTCTCTCTCTCTCTATCTCTCTCTCTCTCTCTCTCTCTCACACACACACACACACACACACACAAACACACACACAAACACACACACAAGAAGATTCTTAAAGACAAAATCTAATCATTAGCAGGTAGACAGAAGCTTAGATCCATGTTTCCATAAGACTTACACATTCAGAAGTATATTATTATTTTGTGTTGAAATAAACTAAAATAATCTAGTAGTAGATATAATGCAGTTAATTACATTTGACTTTAAAGAAAAAACTGAAAGAGGCACAGAATTTTATATATTAGTGGGATAGCCAGTATTGTGATAATAATTACTATATACTGAACAAGCATATATATATATATATATATATATATATATATATATATATATATATATGTGTGTGTGTGTGTGTGTGCTTATAAAGTTTATGTGATGTTTACTCACATAGAGTGACAATAACACTGTTAAACATGTTTGACTAATCAAATAAAACCACAACACCAGTCATGATGATCTCCCTTTTGAATTGCTTTTCAGGCTTGTCCAAGAGAGTCCCCAAATTATCAGGTGTGGCTGCTGTCCTTGATTGCTTCCCAGATGTCAAAGGTAAGCCTTTATTGTGAAAACCACTATGCATTTCTAACACTGGACCCAAAAGGATTCAAGTTATATCTTATGTGAAACCCTTCTGCAAGAATACTAACAATCATGGATATGTAATTGATTATAGAATAACTGTACTACAAATAATAGGGAAAACCACTGGAAATATTTTTGTGATAATAGAATTGTAACCTGAATATGTAAAGGACTACAGACAATGTACTAAACTCTAGGTTTAAAACTAAAGGTTTTGGTTACTTTTTAAAGACAAATCATAGGATCTACCTCACTGAAAAGTCATGACTCTAGATTGTATAAAACTGATAAAAACATTCAACACATTTGGTTTATTGCATTCTTTCACCAGGGGAAAGTAAACATAAAATAACTTGAGCTATCTAGTTGTACCCAAAGTCAAAAACAGAGAGATAGCATGCATGGTTGTTCAACTCATATTTTATTTGCTTTTTACAAAGTTAATGGCATAAATCCAGGGAATGGATCTGTTCAAAGTGATTGTGTCTTCCATCTCCAACTAATATAGTAATTCAATGTGCACAGACATGTTTAAAGAGCAACTTAAACTAGACAATACCTTATTAAGGGACTTCTAGGTTCGGTCAAGATGATAATTAAAACTAATTGCAATCTGCTATTCTTTAAAAGAATAAAAACAGCATATGATGTAGCAATTTCACTTTGGGCAATGTATTCTGGAAGAGCTATTTGTATAGCCGTCATAACAGAAGAAATAACTGTGCATAGGTTAATGTTGTAACAATTAAGTGTCTAACAGCCTCTGAACAGTTTAGAACAAGTATATGAAATTGAATGTTATTTATCCTGGAAAAGAATAATTTTTTTGACAAGACATATCATGAAGACTTGTGAGTAAAACATTCAATTATAAAAGATCCAACATGTTTTACTTACTCAAAGTATTTAAAGTATTATTAGTATTAAAACAAGTGTATATGATAGTGATTGTGGGTAGAGGCAATACAGAGCTATTTTTATTAGATTTACTATTGCTCAAATAGAAAGAGTTAAACATAGGTATGTTAATGAAGAATACACAATAATACAAGTGTACTTTACTAGTCTACAACTTTTTAGCTAGGTCATTTAATTTTGAACTATGTCTTGTGTACTTACAAGTATTCTTTTATTTTGTTTATTTTGCTTAGAATATTTTTAGTAAGTCATGTGCTTGCAGATTTTTGTTCACTTCACTTTTTAAATATATGTTTAATCAAAATATTTCACCACCTCCCCTTTTTCCTCTTGGGACACATTGAATGAGATGGTTTCTTATGTCTCTGTGTTGGAATATGTGGTATTCAGTTGGTGGAATTTTCTGAGGTGGAACCGAGTTATTATTATATACTATATATTATTTCGAAGAATGACAGAATTATTGAAGAAGTTATGTTATTGGTGGTAGGATGAGGTTGGAAAAACCCATCTCATCCTTAGTTAATTCTTCCTTCTTCAGTCTTGTGGGTAGATCTGTATACATCCTCTCATCTACTGTTCCAGTTTATGCCTACTTGCCTGCTGATGTGTTTCATTCCTTGTTGGCCACAGCATCACCTTTTCTGGAACTATTTTAAAACCTCTAATAAACTCTGCCCTCTATAAGTTGTCTTTATCATGATATCTCATTACAACCAAAGAAAAGACAGCCTTTCTCACTCCAATTTCTTTTTTTAACCTTAAGTACCCTTTTGAATTTTAAACAACTTAATCATTAAGAAATCAAATATAACAATAACACCACACTATAATTTTACTTTATCCTTTCCCAAGCACAAAAGATATAATGAGAGCAGTATAAATCAAACTCAAAATGTGTAACATACTTGCTATCAAGGAGAGCCAGTTAATGATAGCTGATACAAGGACATAGTGACATTGAATTCAGAATAATATTACATATGGTTCATGAAAATAAATGTTTACATACTTATATCAGCCTCACATGTATATGAGTAATTCTGATTTTGCTTCCATGGAGTATTTGGTATTAGAGAAATATTTATTGCATTTTGTATCTTGTTGAGCAATAAAGCCTATGTATTCTAGTCTAAAATTACTAAACCTTCTCAACAGCATAGCAGAAAATAAATCAAAATGAATGGTCTTTTGATTCAAGACACATTGAGGTGCTTTAAAAAAAATAACTTGTAGACTAAAATAGCAACAAATTTGTTCCAAAAGAAAAAAGAACTGAATTTTAATTTTGGCCATGTCATATGACTGGAAAATATAAACAAAATGTTTTAAGAGTAATGGGAAAGTACATGGTAGTAAATAAACAGATTTCTGAAAAAAAAAATGAATCTTTACTTTCAAATATTCAATTTAATGTTTTATGCACATCTTCAAAATGCCAATTCAAATATGTGAAAAACTTTTATATTATCAGTTAATTATTATTTTGTTATTTTAACACAAGAATAAATCTACATAATTTTGAGCATAAAATTAAGATGAATATGAAGAGCAGAATAACCTTTTAAATATCTTTAAATGCTTTTGGGCACTCTACTTATTATTCCCAAGTGTGTTCAAATGTAAACATTTTCCCTTGAAATGATTCGTTCTTATCATGAGACTCCATTAGCTAGTAAACATATAGGATTTTTGTATCATTTACTTTGTAATTTTTTATAAAGATCCCTATAAATAAATATTTTGAAACTACCTACCTATGTATTTAACATTCAAAATATCTGTTTATAAATATATTTACTGAGTAATTTTTCTACAGAAAAAGAATTTTTATATAGAAGATTTTTTTGGGGGGGAATGACAAATACTGATTCTATTATGGAAGAGAATCTCAGAAGACAGATTATATTGAAACTTTTACATGTACAGAAAAATTTGCCTAACTAATGAGATATATGTAATAAAATTTTAATGTGTTTTTATCACTTGGACATTTAGAAAAACTTATTGATCACAAATGTAGTTAGACATTTTGTATTCACATATTATTTTGAGGAATGACAATATTGTCTTGTTTGGAGAAGAAATGAAGGATAGACATTCCTGTTGAGGAAGTAGCACTACATAATTCAACTAATGATTTCTTGACTGATCCTAATTGGTAAGGACAGAGGAGACAACAATCTCAATTTTCTAAACAAAAGATTACGAAAGTCACTGTACCTTATGCTGTACTTTCTATATGGTTTACATTATAATAGCAATAGTGACCAAGGCATATATTGCCACCAAGCTCAATTTTAACTTTAATAATTGTTTAATGCTCTTCACTATATATGATGGGAGTCTTCATGATTAATAATGTTTAAACCTCTAGTACTTACCCAATAACGACTGTTAGATAATATTTGATGGCTGGGATATCACCATGTCCTTTTCACAACCTACCTGCTGTTTTGATTTAGACTTTTCTTTGTTGTTATTGTAAGACATCACAGCCCTCTGACAAGATTGGAATATGGAGGTTAGACTAACCTGAATCAACATTTGAACTAACCTGAATCAACATTCCTAGGCCATAGTCACTGAAAATTGGCTCTAGAACAATTTATTTGTATTCCTTGTGAGTTTTAGAATTGTCGTGTGTGTGTGTGTGTGTGTGTGTGTGTGTGTGTGTGTGTGTCTATGACCCATTTTAAAATTCATCTTTCATTGTAGTAATTTTGTTAAGATCTTGTTGTGTCTTATCCTAAGATATTCTATATTGTGTAAAACTGTTACTGGTTTTTCTTTTGTTTTCTGAACTATGTCTAGAAAGCTCCATTTTATAGGCTGTTTTGAGATCTACTTTAAAGATAGAATATGAGTCTCTGTATTTGTGTGGACATGAAGGTAGCACCAGTTTTTGGGTACTACTTAGAAAATACTGCTGTATCACTAATTCCTAAAATTAGAAAGGGTGCATCATATAAACCTATTGGAAAGATTTGGGACCTTAGGGATGTGGGCATAGGCTGGCCTGACTACCCAGTTCTCCCAAAGTCTAGACCACCAACCAAGGAGTATACCTGGAGGAAGCCATGACTCCAGGTACATATGTGAGAGAAGATGGCTATGTCTGACAGAAACTGGAGCGGAGGCCCTTGGTCTTGGGATAGTTTGATGCCCAGAGTAAAGAGATGCTGGAGTGGTGGGGCAGGAGTGTGTGGATGGGTGGGGGAGTACTCTCAAAGAGGCAAAAGGGAGGGCAGATGTGGTATGGGGGATGTTGGTGGAGCGGTAACCAGGAAGTAGGATATCATTTAAGATACATATGAATAGAATGATTGATAAAAAGAAAAGGTAACACTCCAAATCACATATGGAATACAACAGACCAAGCAATATGTACAACATCATTATTTAGTCCCACAAAGACAATCAACAGCAAACTTGTATCATTGCAGTGACATTACATGACCAGACCTGTCATTATACCACCCAGTAGGTATCAAATACCAATAAGAAGCAAATTCTAAGGTGTACTAACAAGTAGACCCCTAAATTTCTCAAAATGTTTACTTTTAATGATTTTAAATTTATTTTTATGATGGAGTTACATTCTTTTCAATGACAGAATATTAATGTTGCCTGATGAGAAGTGATTTCACCCACAAAACACTATGTTTTGGTTTGAACTTAATAAAACACTTAAGAAATGAATGAATAAATTTAGAATATGTAAGGTATTACTCATTCTTGTAAAAATAATTAAACATGGATTCCAAATATAAATATTTAATATTCATAAATTTATGAATTATGTTAACATGAATTGAATGCATCTTATACATGAAAGCATAAACCACACATGGATCATTTTTTTGCTCTCACTGTAAGAGTTTTCAAACAGCAAGTCTCATCTTAAACATTTTGATCAAGTTCTGGATACTTTTATTGATCATTCTTTTATCTGGGAGAATATATTTATACAAACAAGAATTATTAATATAACCTTATAAATTTTCTTGTTTTAAAATAGTTGATCAGTACTTGATGTTTGAGAAATCATAATGATATTTTAAATTTCCACTATGTCATAGAACTTCTAATGGAATATAATACTTTCCAAAGATAACAAATTTTAATTGTGAATGGAATAAAGATTAGAAAGAAATCAAAGAATAGTGTCATTTTATATTACTAAAGCATAACTTTCTTTAATAAGAATTTCCATATCTTTACAAAGAAAAGGCAATATTTAGCATCAAAGTATCATAAATATTGTATAATGGTGGATTCATTTCTTTTTTTTCTCTAGAAACAGCCATATAATATGCTTTCACTACCATTATCAAGAACAGTCCAGAATTAGTTTTTATATATTCTTAGAACATAGAAAAAAATCATAGTCACTTGCTTTATACATCATATTTATTTGCTTCAAAATATGCTAGCCCTTTTAGTGAATATAAATCAAACAGACATGAAAGCATGGGCTGTAATAATGCTTGAATATTGGATTATTCCTTTTAAAAAGACAAAAATAACAAAAGCTGAATAAAACTGTGATCAGAGATACTTAATGGCAGCTCAAGTACCATCGCCCATGGTGAGGAGAAATTTCATGGAGTGAAAAATCAAAATGCATTGCTTATCTTCCTCTTAAAATGAAAATCTGCTAGCCAAAATGAGAATGGTCCTCGCAGTCATGCCTTAATACACTGAATAATGGCATCCCTTTTATGCCAGAAGCTTGACTGAAATGAGGAGTTAAATGAGGACTCAGTGGGAAGTAACTACACTTCCCTGAAGCTGATGAACTTCAGAACTGAGGTAAGTTGAGGAAAAAAATGGAAATCAGGCATCCTACTGTATCTGTCCTTAGTATTCACACTGGCCATGCAATAGATATTGATGTCTGCCCACAGAGATGAGCATCTGAAGAAGAAAAGAGCCATTTTCCAGCTCATCTTGATTCCATATTATTCTTCTCACTGGTGTTTGAAAGCTGATGAAATTACACCAGAGTGGTATTATCTCCTAAGGTATCTAATTGGGTAAATGGTGGCAGGTCATGGTTCCCACTGACGGAGAGATGCTTACAGATCCTTCATATTTTTTGTTTAAGGGAGTTTTATGATACTCACTCTATTTTGTTATTTTTGAAAAACTAGTATAATAATGCTTTTATCCTTATTTCTTTAGACATGTATTGGCACTTCAAGCAGTGTATCAAAACCATACCAAAGTCCATTATCAGTTAAAACCTACAGGATAAAACCAGCCTTGAAATAACAAAGAAAAAATCTCTTCCTTGGGCTTTCACATTGTCTAATGCTGTCATTATTTAAGAAAAAATATATAAGTTCACTAAATAATTTACTTTTAACTGCATATGACTCTGTAGTTAAACATATTTAATTGTCACCATCATGATAATCTTATTAAGTATTGTACATTGCATATTTAAAAGGTCTATAGTCAAACAGTAGTTACAGACTAAAAGAATCACCAATTCCGGTATCTGTCAAAGAAATGAGGTCACAGGGTAAATTGATGCTTAAAAAATTTCTGATAGAGTGAGAATAGCACCATCGCAGTTTACCACTGAAGTATACAAGCAAAATATTTTTCAAGCTGGAACTTTCTCAGACATCAGAGATAAATAATACCAGCATTGAAATGTGGTGAGGCAGTTTACATTCTTTTGTTTCTATTACCCTCTCTTACCCCTTCTATTAACCCAAATATAATGTGTTAATTTGTATCTAGTGTTAATTTGTATCTATCATAATGGCTATGTCAGAGTTGTCCAAATTTCCATTTCCTTAAATATTATTTACAGCTTGAGTTAATATGTTAAGTGTTACACATATTTATGTAATATGAACTGGTCTTCCAATACATGTGAACAATACATGCTCTTCATATCCGACCATCTTTTCATTAATTCTAGGTATGTTCTTGGAGCATCTGTCTTTCATTTATGAACTATATAGTAAATAGATATGGCGCATATATATCTATATCTATATCTATATCTATATCTATATCTATATCTATATCTATATCTATATCTATATCTATATCTATATCTATATCTATATCTATATCTATATCTATATAATCTTCTTTCCCAGTTTTCCCTCTGCAACCCTCCTGTGAAAGTTCCACCCATTTCAGCCTCACCACTCTAGCATCCCCTACACTGGGGTATGGAGCTTTTGCAGGACTCTCCCACTGATGCCAAATAAGGCCATCATCTGCTACATATGTGGCTGGACTCATGGGTACCTCTATGTGTACTCTTTGGTTAGTGGCTTAGTCCCTGAGATCTCTGGGATGTCCAGAGAGTTGATATTGTTTTTCTTACCATGAGGTTGCCATCCCCTTTATAGCTTTTTCAGACCTTCCCCTAACTCTTCCATTTGTGTTCCTGTGCTCAGTCTGATGGCTGACTGTGAGCATCTCTATTGGTCAGGTTCTGTGGGAGCCTCTCACTGGGCAGCTATACCAGGCTCTTTTCAGCAAGTGCTTCTTGATGTCAGCAATAGTGTGTGTGTGTATGGCATAATAACCATCCCTGATCTCAAATAGCAATAAAAAACCGCATGGTATTGGTACCTGTCTGTACAAGTAGATCAATGAAATAAAATTAAAGACACAGACATAAACCCACACACCTATGGTCACCTGATCTTGGACAAAGAAGCCAAAACTCATCCATTGGAAAAAAGACAGCACATTCAATACGGTGCTGGTTTAAAGTGGCAGATGGTGTGTAGAAGAATGCAAATTGGTCTATTCTTATCTCCTTGTGACCTATTATTTAAGGACTTGAAAAGGCTATATCTTCAGCTGACTAACTTGAAGTCAGTTTTATACTAAGCTTATAACCTTATAAAAGTGTAATGTTTATAAAAGGTAGAGCTTTCAAATTTTGTATTTAGTCTACATTGGCTAAAAGATCCTAGTTCATACAATCATGTCTCCATAAAGCTCAAACGTGCAGCTTATAATTCTTTAATTTTTCTACAAGAAATTGTATTTAATACATAAGCAACTGGGAATAAGCTTCCTCAACCCAGTTTCATGAAGAGTATATCTTCAGTTTATTATTTTCATTTGAATAGCCTCTTACTTTACCTCTCTTGACTGAGAAAACATGGTTGTTATGAGAAGATTAGATCCTGCAAGACAAGAGCTAATTAATATTAATCTTACTGCACCTCAATTTCAGGATCATATAGACTATGGAAACTCCATTGTATATATTGTCTTGTGAAGGAATACATGCTATTGGTAATGTTTATTTCATCTACCCGAAATAATATGTCAAGGTCACACTGAGTAAAATTTTACTACAAAGTGGATTGAGTTGTAGAACACATCAAAAAATTCCATATAATCCAAATATTCCTGAGTAGGGCAAGGAGTAATAAGGAGTGCTAGAACAACCTAAGCAACACAATATGTTCAAGGACAACATCTGACATATAGCAACCTGTAATAACCAAGGTAAAGAATAGAAAGAGTAGGAGCAAGAGGAGGAGCAGGAGGAGGAGCAGGAGGAGGAGCAGGAGGAGGAACAGGAGGAGGAGCAAGAGGAGGAGAAGGAGGAGGAACAGGAGGAGGAACAGGAGGAGGAGCAGGAGGAGGAGCAGGAGGAGGAGCAGGAGGAGGAGCAGGAGGAGGAGCAGAAGGAGGAGAAGAAAAAGGAGGAGGAATAGGAGCAGGAGGAGGAAGAGGAGGAGGAGAAAATAAAGAAAAAAAGAAATTGCTAATATTGAACATAATTGCTTATTGTCAATTTATGATAATTTTCTATTTCAATCCATATAGTCTAACATAATATTTACGTAAGATTAAAGATTAATGACTGGCAAAGTAAGAAGTCTTGTATATGACTAATCAGTTTTATTTATTTCTTATGTTTTAAACATATATTTTGCTGGATAGATGCATTCAAACTGTATTTTTGAGTTTTGTCAAGTAACAAAATATATATCCTAAACTACATCTTCAGTATGATTCATGGTATTAAATTAATACTTTTTGCTAAAAAAAAAATCAAGCAATAGAATCATTCTGCAAATGCGTGTTTTCCTGGATTGAAAAAAAATTTCCCTTATACATTTTGCAAAAAAAAAAAAAAAAAAAAACTAATTAGATTTCATACCTTGGATTTGTGCACTGTGAATGTGTTTAGACAGGCTAGACTCTTTTAATGAAAGAAGTAATCTTTATGTCTGTATGAGAGGAACTGTGACCATAACATATGGTTTCCAGACTGACAGCAAACATATCATTATGAGAACTTCAGGAACACATGGGCACCTTCATTACTGTGAATGGGAGATAAAGGGAGAACTTACTTTTATTCTTTACTATCTGTCTTTACAAGTGCAATGTTGCATCTTCTCTCAGAGATCCTGGGCAGAGAAAGTCACATAAACTTGATTAACTATTAGGAAAAAAATAGAGAATGTGATTAGAACACATGTATTTACTTGGAGTATTGTTAACATTCTAATTTAGATAACAAAGGAAAAACAAAGTTGACCAAACCAGAAACTACAATTCACAGTGTGTGTTTCTAAAAAGAGGGGAAAAAAAAAGAACAACTATTGATGGATTCTTTTAATTCTGTTTAGTTATGCCTTACTTTTATATGCAAACATGCAAATCTGTATGCTTAAGTGACATTAAATAGATGCTTTACTGA
Source organism: Rhabdomys pumilio (assembly GCA_030674055.1). Classification (NCBI taxonomy): domain Eukaryota; kingdom Metazoa; phylum Chordata; class Mammalia; order Rodentia; family Muridae; genus Rhabdomys; species Rhabdomys pumilio. The sequence goes on from JANHMN010000014.1 coordinate 52,972,779, forward strand.
AACTATGCTTTTGATCACGACTTCTCTTTATTACATATGATTTTCAAGAACACTGTAGAAAAATTCCAACATTTATACGTACATGCAGGTAACATTTAGTGGAAAAATGAGCCCACAAGTTTGAAGAAGAACAAAAAAGACATATTGTATGTTTTGGTTTCAAAAAGAGAAAGGAGAAATGGTTTAATTATAAACATAAAAAAAAAAAAACCGAACAAACAAAAAAGTTCTTGACAACACCAATGACCAATGGACATTCTGAAAGTGGATGAGGAAAGCCACAGGAGACCTAACTGTATAAAAAGAACTATAAGTAACTGAGGAAAGCTGGGAAAGGAGGGTTTGTCATTTTCCATGGAAAAATCACATCAAGTGATCATTTAGTGCATATTACATACATCCCTGAAAACATACATAAAATTAACATTATATGAAGTCAACAGGTTATATTTAGAAATATATGCATATCCATCATACACATACATGCGTGCAATGAAAAATTAGTCAGAAAGAGCGCATGTACTTAAAGGGGAGCAGGCGGGGGGTATGTAGGAGGTGTTGGAGGGAAGAAAGGGGAGGGGCCTATATCACATGCCTTGAAGTCTAAGCACATGGAAGGTAGCAGGAATAGGACTACAATATAAAGGCCACTCTCAGCTGCATGTAAGTTTTTACAAAAATCGTTGAAATAGAAAATAGTAGACTTTCTGTGCTTGGTATTAAAAAATCTGAAAAAAATGCAGGGCAGTGGTGGTGCACGTATTTAATCTCAGCACTTGGGAGGCAAAGGCAGGCAGATTTCTGAGTTCGAGGCCAGCCTGGTCTACACAAAGAAACCCTGTCTCGAAAAAAAAAAATCAAAACAAACAAACAAAAAAAAAATCTGAAAAAAATTTTTTTCTATTGGATTGTAATTTTGCATCAATTTTTCTGTGTTTAGAAGCAGGTTTATGGTATTTTAATAATTAAAAATAATCAATTTAGTAACTCAAATTTTATTTTAAATTTTTGCAAATATATCCAAAAATTTTTGTAGGCTCATATTTTTCAAAGCTTATGTTTAACAAGGTGCTTCTAACCTGCCACCCACCAGACTTAGTGGAAAGGAAAGGTTAGTAAGGCAAAGAAGAATGTGGATCTGTTTAGTAATAGTTCTTTGGAGTGAATCCAGTCTTCTTTGTGAGGATATTAGCAGTTCAGTTCACATGAATCAGCACTCAGCAGCATGATCCAAAAGAAACCTCAAGGCTCTGCCCATTGTTGCATGTCTGCAGAAGTAGCAGGAAGCTTCTAGGACAGCAACAGAAGTTCTCTGGTAGTGTTTCTCACTATGACTTTACAACAAACAATAACTAGCAAAGACTAGCAAGACCAACCAATACCACAGATTGTTGTCAGCAAAGACCAGTGTCAACAATGCTCAATGATAAGCACCAAAGAATGGAAAAGCTAAGCAATACCATACAGCACTGTCCTTTGTCTGTTGGGTTATATTTATATACTTTCCAAACATCATGTGTTCTCTTAAGCATCCACTCTAGAAAAACATCACATACTTTCTTTCTAGGCTGCTTCTAGAAAAACATAGTATGTCTGCTCTCAACATTTTCCCATGTATCTGCTTCAGCAGAAACATCCTTTCATAAGTCAGTTTCCAGGAAAACAAACAAACAAAAAAACAAAACAAAACAAACAAAAAAAATCATAATGCAACTGAATCTCCAAAGAAAGCAGAAATTTCTACTTCAAATTTTTGCCTAAATTGTTATACATTTGATAAGCATAGTAATAAAACATATGTCTCCTCTTAAAATTATTGATGCAAATGTGCTGGATGATTTTTTTCCTCACTCTTTTTTCATACATATGTAACTATAGAATGTGTTAGTGTATGTGTGATTGCTCTCCATGTTGGGTATTGAGGCAGGGTCTTTTGTTGAAGTGGAAGTACTTTATTTTGTCTAATCTGAGTAAACACGGTGATCCTGCAAGTCCAGATGTCTTCCTCAACTAAACTGGGATTTTAAATGGATAGCATGACCCTCCAGTTTTCATTTGATGTATGGGGATCCCACTTGTGATGATCATACTTGGACATGAAGCAACTTACCTGCTAGTCTTCTCCCAAGCCAAGCTCAACTTTTGCCAGAACATTGTGTGTTCTTAGACACTGAGACATTTTTTTCGGCTCTAGTTATTTTCTGAAGCACTAAAACTAGTACCACATTAAAGTGTCATTCATATCTTTATACAACCAGAACAAATACTGAAAATTGTCCAGAAAGAAAACAGGCATTGCACTGAACTTTCCAACTATTCTATATTCATGTTAACTTTGTTTGTTAAGTATTTTCAGGCTATTCCTACGTATTCTACCTCTTGCTAAATGAATGCATTTTTAAACCCAATGATTGTTTAGATTTAAAAATTTTAACTCTGGATTTCCACTCTGAATGGGGAAGTGAAGTCCTATTTTAATTTAATATATAGCAAGAAACACTTATCTTTTACAAAGCAACTTCAAGGCACATGAGAATACATTGCCCAAGAAATATACTTTTGATATATTTGAATTACATAGATATAAATCAATGTACATTATAATTGCTATTATTAATTGCTTTAATGTAGATTTGTTATTGTTAATAATTTTATCATTTATAAAATTGAATGTTATGCTTATTTTAATATTTGTGGTCTTTTTTTTTAGTGTTATAAGTACAAACCCTGCCTCACCTATTTCAAAATATCAAATAATTTATTTTTTCCTGATTTTTGAAAAATAAGTTAACTTTTTGCTTATTTGGAATTATTTTTTTCATGACCCATCCATTCCTATTTAAAAAAAAACAGCAGAATAATATGTCAAAATTAAAAATTAGATAGATTACTTCTGCTGTATAGTTGTGGCTAGTGAACAACATAAACATAAAAAAATGAGTGCTTTAGGATATGTCATAGTCTACAATTTTAAATGTGCTCTAGTTTTGTAAATACTGATTTTATTTCCTCTGATGAAGTGATGAGATGAGAGCTGTATTCAAGCTGTGCAAACACAGGGCTTGGGCCTACCCACCTTACAGTCTAATCTTCCAAACAGTGATTCAATCTGGCTTTTCTCAGCTTCTGACTGAAATGCTCCACCTGGCCTCATAGTAACCATGACAATATGTTCTAATCTTCTTACTTCTTCTTATTCTCTGAGTCATTCTGTCTTCAGCTCTGTCTAGCATCTTCTTTCTGCAACCTGTCTCTTTAAAAATGTTCCAGTAAAACTGGTACACACACAAACACACACACACACACACACACACACACACACACACACATTACACCCTGTTGTTCTCTCTCTCTCTCTCTCTCTCTCTCTCTCTCTCTCTCTCTCTCTCTCGCACACAAACTGGCTGACTGCTCTTAAGTAAACTTTCTTTTCTGTGCATTTATCATTGGAGTTGGGTTTCTTATATCTCATACATTCTGTCAAATCTTTCTCTGATTCATCACTTTGCCCACCAACTAGATGTCACTTTCAAACAGGGCTGCTTCCATCTAACTAAACTTACCTTAATTGTTAGAGATTAATTATGTGTAATAAGGGAATGCCTATATTCCAGCCGGAACATATTGTAATTCATGGTATGTCTGCATTCTGCCCAGTTTATATCTTTAGTTCTGATCCCTTGCCAGAGCAGTCATGTTGCTGGATTAAAATAACTTTTCACGGTTTTCTTAAAATGAATTCTCCCCCCCCCCCTTTTTTTTTTCTTTAGTAAGTAAACAACATCAAGTGAATGGTATAAAAGCATAGACCTCCCAATTTAAAATGCTGAATAAATTCAGTGATAATGAACTCACAAATGCATTCTCAGTTTCACATTTTCAATTAATAGAGAACCATAATGCAGTAGAAACTCTAAATTATCTGATCAATAACTTCACAATATATTATGCCTAAATGAATTAGCTGCTCTGTAACTGCTTCCTGAAATGTAAAAATAAAGCCATTATCTTCCTCAAAGGTTAGTGTTCGGGCAACTGAGCTAATGTCTATTACTTAATGCCTAGCACACATTAATCAATAGACTAATATGTACAGAGTTTTAAGGACGCAATTTCACAAATTTGCAGATCTTCCTCAGAAATGAAAATCTTCCAGATTTTATCATTTTGATTATATTTTACCGACATGAATTAGAAAAATATTTATCAATATTTCTCTAAAATATATTGATCATCTTATTAAATGCCAGAGATGCATCATTGTGTATGTCATGCAAGATTTTTTTTTCCTGGTGTTCTCTCCCTTTTCTTTCCGTATTTGAGTGGGAGGTTACAGATACAGAACAGAAACAATAAAATTGTATTTCAGAGAATGATGAATGTGGTAATAAAACATGACATATTTCAATTTATCAAGTTATGTTAAACAGCATGTTAGAGATGAAGACACAGCATACTGGCAAAGAAATAAGGATTACAAAAATACAGCAATGCACATATCCTAGAAAAATGACTCTCCAGAAAGAAGACAGAGACACCAAAGGGAAATCAGTAGTAACAAACCAGACAGAATGGAAGAGTAAGTCAATCTCTCACAGAGAAATGGGGTTGGCTATAGATGCTTCCTTGGCAAAGAAAAGCCACAGTTCATCCTTATACATGCCAAAGTATTGAGTTCAATCTAATTCTAGTAGCAATGCTTTCAGAGACATTATGAAAGGAGATACAAGAGTTTAATCTGTTATAAACGTGCTCTACATCCACATAAGAGTTAATGAACACTAAGAAGGATATGATGGACACATGATATAAACAACTTGTAAAGAAGGAGAAAAATTGATCCATTTGAAAATTATGGTGCCTTAGTGCGAAAATAACACATTTTCTGAAAGGGGTAAGACAGTAGATGAAGTTGGTATAATTTATAAGAAACTATAATGTTGTTGAAGTAATATAAGTTTACATGAATAGTGAGAACACAGGAGGAAAAGAAACCAATTTTTGTCTATCTGCAAAATTTCTCTCTCTCTCTCTCTCTCTCTCTCTCTCTCTCTCTCTCTCTCTCTTTGTGTGTGTGTGTGTATGTATGTGTGTGTGTGTGTTATGTGTACTTGTACATATGTGTTTGCATGTTTGCTTACCAATGTGTTAGGATGTAGAGACCAGAAATTCAGTTTCACAATCTTCCTTTGTCATGCTCTACCTTGTATCTTGAGACAGGATTTTACGTTAAATGTGGATCTTTGTAACATTCTTCTTTAATGACTGATGGAAAAGGCTCCAGAGTTATACAACTTGTTTTGAGATGGGTGCAGAAGACCTGAACTCAGATCCTTATACTTGTGGGACAACCAGTTTAGTTACTGAGCACATCTCTCCAGCCCTGATATAGATTCTAAAATAGATTATCAGGTAAGGATTTAAGTCTAGTACTTATGAATAACAAACATCAAGAGTGTAAAAATGGTTTTGAAAATAATAAAATCTAACAGATTATTAACTCTTTGATTTGAGATAGAATTATCCAATTTAAATAATATGTGTGAAACATAAAATCTCACCTATTTTCTTTTCTTTTCACTGTTACTTAATAACATTTGTTTTTGTTGATTTAATAGGGAGATGTATAATTCAAACACTGTGCTCTCATCTCAACCTCTCTTAACTCCCTCAGTATCCCTGTGTATCATCCAAGTTTGTACTACTCTACAAATCCCTTTCTCAGGTTTCTGTCATTTTGTTATTTTGAGACTCATTGTGTTTAACAAAGCTGTCTTTGCGACCCTGACTTTGAACCTGACTTTAAGAGCCAGCACTCTCAGTTTTTAAGTCACAGCCAAACAGTAGAATTTCACTTGCTCCAGTCTATCAATAAGTGAATAGTTCAGCAGGATGGGGTAAATATCCCAAGCCCTTTTGTTCATACAAAAGAGTATTAATAGACCCATTATTTCAGACCTAATGAAAATAATCTTAGCTTTTGTTAATTCATGTTTATAATGGTTGTGTAGTTCCCAGACATTGACATTTTATAATATGCCATAAGAGAGAGCCTGCGTCTGACAATATTAATGATATTAGTGACATGATTAATGATATTAATGACATATAACTGCAGATAGGAGCATGGCATAACTGTCATCTGAGAGCCTTTACCCAGCAACTAATAGAAACCGTTACAGAGACCCTCAACCAAACATTAAGTGGAAGTTGGAGAATTCTGTGGAAGGGGTGGGATAAAGAAGGTTTAAGTAGCCAGAAGGGTTATGGATACCATAAGAAAACCTAGAGAATCAACTAACCCGAGATCAGAGGAACTCATAAAAACTGAAGTGCCATCTAAAGAGTATGCATGTGACAGATTTAGGCATATGTACATATGTAACAATTTTATAGCGATATCTTCATGTGCAACTCCTAAAGTAGAATCAGGTCTGTCACTGACAATAATGCCTGCTTTTGTATTCCTTACCTATAAATGTTCTGGCTTGTCTAACCTCAATAGAAGGAGATGTGCCTAGTCTTATTGCAACTTGATATGACAAGGCTATTTGATATCCATGGAGGGCCTTCTCTATTCTGAAAACAATGGGGTAGGTGGTGGGGGAGAGGTGAAAAGAAAGGACTGGAAGAAGAGGTGAGGGAGTGCTGCAATAAAGATTTAAATAACTTAATTAATAAAAATAAAAGCAAAGAGAAATATAATACTTGAATAGTTTATCTAAAACAATTTTTAATTAATTATCAATATATTTTTTGGCTTTATTGTTATAAAATTACTGGTCAAGATACTTTCCATTCAACAATATGATATAGATATAATACTTTTATAATAGAAGTTACATATGTGAGATATGGAGACATATGGAATCATAAAAGCAGAGAGAGAACCAGGATTACATTGATAGATAGGTAGACATAGATATAGATTAGATATATAGATATAGATATAAATAATACAGATAGATATAGATGATATAGATATAGATAGATATAGATATAGATGTAGATATAGATATAGATATAGATATAGATATAGATATAGAATAATATAAATAAATAGATAGATAGATAGATAGATAGATAGATAATATGTTTTGTAAATAAGTTAAGAATAAAATGATTTAAATTTTAGGAGAAAATGATTATACTTATTTAGTAAGTAAAACAATTCAACTTAAATACAATTAAAACGTTTTTTATTTCTTTCTGCCTAATAACTATAAGCTACATTTTACTTGTAACTAATAAAATTATTAACTCATCGTTACACTGCTTAATAAGTATCTAGAAGATGTATATTAATATCATTGCAATTTCAGTCATGTTGATTAATTTCAGTGTGATAAATAGTTTTATACACTTTAATTGCTAGGTCATAGCTGAATGTATAAGTACACCAAAGAAATTTTAATATTTTTAAGACAATTACTTAACATTAAAATAATCACATTCAATTGTACACAAATTTAATAAATTATCTCCTGTCAAAGACACACATAGAGAATAAGATAAAAAATTTTTTCTCTGTGCAAATGATGTAAATCAACCTAAAAGCTGACTGTTATTTCTTTAGATGCCAAAAAAAATTGAAAGTTAATTATTGTTATCAAAGGAAACAGAAAGAAATAAGCATCAAGTCTACTCAGGTCTATGTCACTGAAGTCTGAGTAGCAACAGAAAAAGCTTGGGAAGGTTTGGGGAGAGAGAAACCCTTAGTCAGAGTTCATGGTTTAACAATTTGGTCCTGCCATGATGAAAATAAAAGTTATTGGAATATAGCAAACACATGTACCAGCTGCACTCCTTTATGGATTTATAGCCTAAATACTCAAAATTCTTCCACAAACCTACTTGCATATCCATTTTCATTGCTGTGTTATTCACAATAAATAGAAAATTGAAGTAACTTTGAACTTTATCAATTTGTGAATAGATATGAAAAAATGAAGAGACTATAAAAAGTTGTATTTAATTCAACCATAAAGATAACAGAAATCATAATGTTTGTGAAAAATACATGGGACTAGAATGGATTATTTAAAAAAATGTCAAGTTCAGAAAGGCAAATAATGTATGTTTCTCTCATACATGGATAAGCAATTTTAATTAGTGCGTATCAGGGATATTTATGTCACTAAAGTGTTTAGTAGAATATATACACAAGATGGTCATGAAGGCTAGAGATGGGAAAGAGTTAGTAGGAGAAAACAATGAAAGCAGAAGTGCTGTTGGAGGTAGGGGCCAGAGAATTACTATATAAACAAAGTTACAGGAGACAGCATATGGGAGACAAAGAAGAACAAAGCACACATTAAATTCTCACGATGGGACCTATTTAGTTGTGTGCTAACATAAAAATCTTAGGAAAGAAATGAATAAATTATGCACAGTTATAAAAAAAGGATATGGTGTTTCTAAAATGTTTCTAAATTAATAGGACTTAAAATGCAAGTCCCATTACAATACACCCAAGAGCACAGAGAAGTCGTTAAAATCAACCACTTCTACAAAAACTAGCATCAAATTAATAAAAACACATAGTTTAGGGCTAGAAAATTTTATCTCTTGTCTCCAAAGTTTCATATTTACATCAAAATGTAAGATATGCTCCAAATTTAAAATCCATCATACCATCATACAATACAATACATCATACAATACAAACATTTCAACTCTAAAGACTCTGAATATATGTATATATTCTCCCTCCTAAAACATATGCACATGTTATTATTCTATATACACTATATTTTATAGATAAATATCTTATACACAAACACATACACACACACACACACACACAGAGAGAGAGAGAGAGAGAGAGAGAGAGAGAGAGAGAGACAGACAGACAGACAGACAGACATTAGTATTCTAAAATGAAAGATGAGTGATTTCACCAAAACAACATCAAAGTGCAGCAAAAACCAGTCATATCCTGTAGCTTCATATTGAGCATTTAGAGTCTTTAACCCAATCTGAATCCCAAAGCACTCAGTTTAGGTAGCTTCTCTCATCCAGCTCTAAGATCTAGAACACACATAGCTACAGTTTGACATAGGCCAACTGTATTCCGTACTTGCAGCTTTTCTTTGCAGTTTGTCCCTGAGAAAGCCAATATTCTCCTTTGCATCACAATTAGGAATTCACCCAATGTCAGTTCTGAGATGCTTCTTAAGGGCACTAACTCTGATGTCAACTATTGTCTATGTCCACCTCAATATTACCTGTCAGGCCTTCAAAACTATTACCACTTACCCATTGCATCTGCCATTGTAAAACCCTGCTTCCAGCTCAGATATGGCCAAGGGACTAGAGCTGAGTAAGCTTCTTTTGATCTATTGGTTTAGAGGTTTATATGCTACTCTGTTCTGGCTTGAAGGTGGGGAGATAACATTAAAATTAGTCACTTCAAAACTATTGTAGTACAATCACTTGCTTGATTTCCTAACAGAGAAAATTTTGTTCACTTTTCCCACCCCCTTACCAAAAGAAAGCATGATTGAATCTATTGCTGCAGTACAAAACAAGATGTTTCTCTACTATGGTGATGATCTACATCAGATAAAATAGCTTCTGCAGCAACAGACTTAACTCCATTCTACCTGAAAACTTTTCTGCTATAAATCCAATTTCACTGATTTTCTCAAGACATGAGCATAACAAAGCCAGAGTTAAGTCCTAAAAATAATACCAATAATATGATCTTTATCATAGTATCTTAAATAGTACTTCTCCGTGGCAACTTGTGACGTTAGCTTCCACTGTCAGTTTTCCTCTCACCTCTCACTTTTTCAAGATTCCACTAGAATGGTTTCTTTAAAATGGCCAACAGTATTCACTGATCTTTCTATTCCAAATTCCACACTCTTTGATATTCTTTGCACATACGAATCTAACATTTTAAAAGTCATCCAGTTATGCTTATATCAGCAATGTTATTACTGGTAAATAAGACTCGATTTTCTTGTTACTAAATAACTTATAGGACTGGAGAAATCTCACAGTGGTTGAAAGCATGTGTTCTTTTTTATGAATATGCAACTTCAGTTGCAAGCACCAACAAGGTGGCTCACAACCATTTGTAACTCTAGTTCAAGGAGATGTAATACACACCTCTGCCTTGCAAGCGAATCAGGCACACATCTGGTATGCATACATTCAGGCAGAACACTCATTAATATAAAATTAGAAATGAATAAAAATAACTAAAAATAAAGGTATAACATATGAAGTTACAACTTGCTAATTTACATAAATATATTGTGGGATAAAACAATGTTTTCAGAAATAGTATCGAAGTAATTAATCAATTACTGAATCTAATTCAAAATATGATATTGAATAGTCTGTATATAATTTATTTTCACAACATTGTGTTGAAAATGAAGCTAAAAGGAAAAATTTTAAGTTGTGTTTTATGATACCAATCATACCTATCATTTATTAACTGTATAATTGCATTGTATCATTATAAGCATAAATGTAAATGTAATAGGCTCCAATATTTCAAAAATATTATTGTTCCAATTTAATAAGAAACAGAGTTGCTTGGTAACCATGTCAGGTACACCCAGTGGAAGGAAATTCACTACTACTTTCATGCATGAATTAACACATCTTACAACCAAAACATATTTCTTCCATTCTGTTCAACTTTATGGCCAACTACTAACTGCAAAGTTTATATTCAAGTTCACCAATATGTAATTGCACTACACAGAAGGGATATATTTTATTTCAAATGAGTTCAGAAATAATTTATTGATTACATTTTAATTTCAATATTGTATAATTGACTTCTAAACAGTATAACTATTAACAGTGTCTAATATGATTCTTGATACCTGTAAGTACCACATAGAGTTTGAGAAATATCTAAATCATATTAAAAGCATCTGTTTTATCAGCTTGTTAATAAATAATAAAAGATTTCAAAATTCTTTTGTAGTTTTATGAAGTGTATAGTCAAATGATAGCACATTTATATCAATTAAAACATAAACACCTTTGTGGAACATTTCGAGGGTTTTCTTGTTGTTATTATTTCTTAGTCCCATATTCAACATTTGAGACCCTTTAAATGCATGTCTCAATGTAAAGTTTGATCATTGCTTGATCAATGTTTGAGACAACATTTTACATTGTACTTTTCCATTAATTTTTCAACATTTTAAAGCAAATATGACAAAAATAGAATAAAATCCATTTATAAACATTATACAAACTTTTAAAGTCCAAGATAATTAGTATTACTTTCACTTTTGAAATATCTGTTTAAACAATTCTTTAATTTTGGCATATATATATTACCACACAAACAATCAAAAGAATAAATACTCTGTTTCCTAAGTCATTGCTATTAAAGATATGACTTATTGTGGTTACATATTAATAAGCCTTTTCATGGTAATAGCTAATAGTATATACTTTAAAAAATAGCCTAATTTGTGTGTGAGTTATTGATTAAGCAATTTCAGCTAAGTCTGTCTTGTGTGCTGTGTCTCTTCAATAAGTGATAACAAAGAAGCTTAGGGATTAGAAAATATTCACATTGTTTCTTTTGACTGCATTATGTGTGTTTCTTTTGTTCTATTATTTTTGAGGTTGCCTTTTCCTCTATTCTGGCTTGCAGATGGTGAGTTGATGTTGAAATTAGTTACCCCCTAACTTGTGTATTACAATCATTTGTCTGATTTCCCAACAGAGAGAATTTTGTTCTCTTTTTTGTTTTAAACACAGGTTAGTATTTAATTATTTATCACACGTTATAATGCAAATGGATTTGACCTATAGAGTTAATCGTAAAAATAATGAAAGATTAATATTTCACCTTTTAAACCTCATAGTTTTCAGCATCTGCTGAATAATACAACTATGAGAATAATTCTTCTAAATTTCATTGTTGAAACTGTATTATTATGCTCACAAATTGAAATGTATCAGTTTATAATAACCAGAATTGCTGATTACAAGTCTTCAGTCTCCTTGTCTTCAATATATTGATTCTGTCAGTTCACTTTGTTTTGTTATAGACTATGTCATTTTGGTTATATCTTACAAGGAAAAACAATAAAAATCTGTTAGTGTTGAATGTTATAATACCTAGGACAGATGGGACACTAGGATTTCAATAGAAAATCTGGAGTCTACCTATCATGAGACAATCAGGATTGGTTTTGGAAGGGGATCACTTCAGATGAATTGAGTCAACAATAATCATTTCATCTTTCTCTTCTGCAAGCTGAAATTAATTTCACTCATTTACCCACGACATAGCAAGTAAGGAATAAAACTTTCTTTCATCAGTGCTTCATACATTGTTCTTTACTAAAGCATGCTTTGATGCTCACAACTGTCCTATATGCAGTAGATCTAGTATGTTTACTTGGTTAATAGTTATTAGTTTATAGATCTAGAAATCTGTTCTGAGCAATGAAGATTGCAAATTACATCTATTCTTTAAGGAAGCTAACTCACTTGATGTAGTTTTCTGTGCTTGCTGTTCTACATATCTCAATTTTAGCCCAGATAACTTATATATGTATATGTTTTGTATTTTTGGAAAATGTACTAAAAAAATTCTGCATGTGATGAGTTACTGCAGGTCAATAATACCCAAAAGGAAAATCGATTTCTAAGCATTCAAATGAGAACAAAAGTGGAGGTTGGAAAGGAAACCAATCAGTAGTACCCAAAACATACAGGGTTACACTGATAGAATAAAGTCAAATTTCTGTGAGTAAAACTTTATGTAAGGACATTCTTCATAAGATTTGGCAGCTGTATATGGGCCATGTTTCTTGAGGAAATCTAATTCATTAATAGGTGATGAGGGAAACTGAATCTAGTTAATGCTCCAATGTACCTGATAGCAAATGCACCTTAACAGCAAATTTTGACAATTTCAAAGTTACCAGGCTTCACTAATCATAACAAGTCATTAACTACACAATGGCATAAAGAGTCTTCTGGTTTGTTTAGTTGCTACCATATACCACAACATTTCAAGATGTGATTCTGAAGGCGTGGACACTTGAAAAAGTAAATTCTATTTAAAGAAAAACAGTGAGCATTTAAAACCCTGTGTGAGTTTTATGATTCAATATTTGAAAGAGCATTCTTGATTATTTAAATAAACACAAACTTAATTATTGTAAAGACAAATTGAACATTTTAAGAAGCTGTTTGTCTTATAGTTTCTTTCTTTAAAATCTATTTAATTATTTGACTTAGGCTGCCCTGAAACTTGCTACATAGTAAAGAAGAGCCCAATTTCCTGTTCCTCTGGAATCTATCTATACCATACTCAGATAAGAGGAGGTATTTCACATGAAGTTTCACGTGTTACATGAGAAGAAATAGATGTATATATCACACTTAGATAAATATTTTGTTGGAAAATGGGTTGTATATCAAAAAATACATTTCAGAAATTACCAAAGTACAAGATGGTGGCATTTTTAATATCTTTCAATTCTATTCAATATAAGAAACAAACTATAAAATAAACAGATAAAAGCAAAAATAAACTTTTTAAACTTAAAGCAGAAATTAACAAAAACATATTTACATTGTATAATACTTACAAAATTAGGCCTAGAATTAATGCACCCCTAAATTTAAAGGCAAAAAATTGATAGATGCAATTCATAGGCCCTTACTTTAGACTGAAATGTGTGACTTATACCTTTTGTCAGATTAGAAAACAGTCTAAAGAAATGATTCATAGTTCATTTTTCATTATTTACATGCAAATTTGAATGGTTTTCCATCAATCAATGTTTTATATGTCTTATATGCTTTGTTTTCTATTTCTACATTAGCCATGTGACAGACTGAATGTTTTGTGTATGGTTATTAGCTGCCTATTTGGAGAGTAGAAATTAATTGTATCACAGTTGTTTAAAAATACAGCAGCATCAAAATTTTAAAAAAGCATTTGCAGGCTTAATGTTGTGCAAAATGATCTATTAGCTATAACTATATTTAAGCTTATGTTGTATTTATGCTGTGATGGAGTAATTTTTCAGTGTGATGGAAAAATGCACTCAGTATCTTCAAAGTGCATTTTGTAATGCATAGCAATTAATATTCTGACAATAATCTTCCCTTTACAGCAATTACATAATGTTTCATGCCTTTTTCTTTCGTATTACATTTTAATTTTAGTCTCATTTCAAATGTAGAAGTGTGCAAGTCCACTGAATGAACAGACAGCATAATGAAATATTTTTATACATCTTTTCTAATGTAGTGAACACCAAAGCCACTTGAAGTCATTAGAGGCATAAAATAGACAGGTGTTACTGTGCAGCTGAGGTTTTATTTTTTTGTTTTTTTTTTGTTTGTTTTCGAGACAGGGTTTCTTTGTGTCGCCCTGGCTTTCCTGGAACTCACTCTGTAGACCAGGCTGGCCTCGAACTCAGAAATCTGCCTGCCTATGCCTCCCAAGTGCTGGGATTAAAAGCGTGTGCCACCACCGCCCAGTGAGGTTTTAATTTTTTAAAGCAATATTTAGAAATACATTTATTCAGTCCTCTCTGGTTCATACTGTGTTTATTGTAGGTTACATACAGATAGAGAAATATGGCCCTTCACATGTTAGCAACAAAAACATAGTCTACATTCCCAGAAATTATTTACTCCCCTGACAAGGGATACACAAAGAAAATGAAAAAGTGATTGAACATGATTGTATACCCAAATAGAAGAGGTGCCTGTGGTTCATCTTCTAGGAGTAAGTTTAAAATACTGTGATGAATGTGAAGTCATGTTCAAATTACTTTAACAAGAAAAAGTTCTTGGACCACATTTTTATATTCATTAAGAAAAAAAATGAGAAAAGAGAAAACCAAACATTTTTAAAAATATTATAAACTGTGGACATAGTAAGTTCATGGGTAATAGGCAATGGCATCACTTGTTTTTTGTTTTTGAACAAACATCACAGGTGTTTTTTCTGAACTTATATATAATGACTTTAGCTGTTAATAAACTACTTGCTGTTTTTTTTAAGACAAAAGACGAACACTCTATATTCTCATGCCATATCTTCTTCACATACTGTTCCAATTCTAATTTCAAGATCCATTTGATCATCCACATGCCTTATAGTAAGGAAAGCGGAAGTGATACATATTAAGGTTGTGAACACAATATTCTAGTTTGTCAAAGGGCTCAGTTAAAATCACCAGATAGACTTGGATAAATTAAGAAACAAGTATAAATTCAAGTGTCAATGACTGCAACATTTACAAATTTCCTGTACGTAAGCAAATTCGATGAAGGTGGTTACCCTTCAACCACAGGATATTCATTTATTAAAATTCAGTGAAGTGAACAAGTATGTTGTTCAACGAAGTGCAAACTATCTGTGGTTAGCAATAACCTGGGGTTTACCCAAGTTTATATTTGTCCCTGATCCCCTAGCTTTGGATACCTCTTCAGTGCTCTTGGCTTTTACTTATGAATAAATCTGGTGCCTGTTTTTTCAGACTCTAGCCATTTACCAGGGAGCTTAGAGAATGTTGTCCCATGAGATGAATTCATAATTATTTTGTTTGTAGATGCGTTGATGGTTCCTTCAGAAATGAAAGAGAGAGGCAGAACTAATATTTTGGCATAATTTCTTGTTTCACAGGGGAACTAAGCCTTACTAGAATAATTGAAATATCAACAGAGTAAAGTAAATCATTTGGGGCATCTGCTGTCTGTTGATGGCAGTGAAATATTATCATCAAGTAGACAGCCAATTTTACAAAGAAGATGGGCCACTAGAGAAAATGCTCAGAAAAGTTTTGGACAAGAAGGATATTAGAGGCAACATCAGCAAATATGTTTTGACGACACCTTGTTGAATGTGGATATTCTCTCGTCTTTGTTGACATGATATGTAATTTACATATAATCCAAGTTAAATCTGTTGAAAATGTTGACTGAGTTGATTAGATATATGCATGCATTATAAAGAGACTACTTCCTCAATCATTTAATGTACTCAGAAACTGAAATGGTTATATTTTCTTTATATTTGTGTACAATGCCATATTTGCACATGTATTCAATTACCAAATTTCCAGTATCAAACCTATATTATTTTTAACTATATCTCCTGTGCTGAAAATAGGAATGAATAGAATGTACATCCAGAGAAACTAAAGGATTCTATAAATTGAATAAAATATCCTCATTTCGCAGAAGCCTTAGCCCAAACTCTCTTCTTTCTGCTTGTGAGAAATGAACTTTCTTTATTCTACATATAGTTTATTTTGCATAGCATCATACTCACCTGACCCCTCATTTGACAGTAAATGTTTATATAAGGTTATTTGTGTATGTATGGGAACATATTCACTATTGCTTTATGCCACATATTCATTTTCTGTATTTATCAACTAATAGATCTTGAGTTGTCATACTCTCCAGGAATTGTTTTCAATTTGAAAAATTTACTAACCATAAAAGGAGACCATATTCATTTATGCTTAACATAAAATGACTTTATGCAACCAGAAATCTTGTATGTGACAGGAAACAGCTTTTTAATAACACATAAAAAAAAGTTTGAATTCAAAATTAAGATCTGCACTGAGTCAACATGCAAAAGTAAATACTTGAAATACGTGTGTGTCCTGCAGGTAAAAAACAGGTCCCATGATTCTCTTCATGTTGGTCACATTATTTTAAACTTCCTTTGTGAAAATTCCCTTCCATTCTCCAAATTGTTCAGTAGTGTTTAGACACTAGCTATCTTTCATGTTTTTAGTCAGTTCTTATCAAATCCATTTGCTTCCTTTCCTACACTTTGTCTTTAAATTAACTGCATTGTAAAAATTATCCAATGAATTAACTTGGGTTTCAGATCAATTTCATATCTATTGTAATATAAAAATATGTAACAGCAATTAATAACAGACACCTCTGACTTACTGATTTCATTTCCTTGATATATGTGTGTGTGTGTGTGTGTGTGTGTGTGTGTGTGTGTGTGTGCGCGCGCACACGTGTGTGCAATTTTTGTTTCAGATGTTTGCTCCACATTATTTTTTATTTACTCATCTTATTTTAAACGTATATGTTGTCTACATGTAAGTTTTTGCAACATGTGCATGTCATATTTCTATAGAAATCAGAAGAGGAACTAAGATTCCTAGGAAAATGACTTATAGGAGACCGTGAACCACTATTTGCATGTTGGGATTCATAATCTGTTTTTTGGTAAGCAAAAATGCTTTTAACTGCTCAGTCAGTTTCCTATCCACACATAGTACATTTTTAATCATTTTAGGGAACTATTTTACTATTTTCCATAATAATTATCCCTGCTTTTATAAAGAGGACAAAATAGTTGGGAAAAAAGTTTACTTGTTCACTCCAATAGTTCAAATTTGAGAATGACTTTTTGACCCTTAAAAATCATTTGAACAGTTAGCATTGAACACTGTCCCTGCCATTTAAAGAATTTAAAAGACAAAATGATTTTTTTTACAGGAAATAGTGGGCCTGTCAAGGAACTTTTAAATGAAGAACTGTGTACAGAGCCAGAAGGACGGGTCAGTGTATATAAAAGCTTTACATACAAGGAATGCAGCCCAAGTTCAGTCTCTTGAAAGTAGAGGTATAAATTTATTAAACTAAGTTTGTGTTCTAACAGTCATATAGTTCATGGTATATGCACTACTTTTATAAATGCAACATACATATATGGACAGCTGGATTATAACACTGGGTTAAAAAGGCTCAATTCAAATTTCAATGAGAAGAGTGATTTCTAATTAATTTTTAAATATAATATTTGGTAAGATATTAGTAAGCTACAAGCAGAGCTAACTTATTATTTGAACTGAACCTTTGGTTAAAAACTTAAGAAACATATGCAGGTATGTATTTGTATATTGTATGTTTTGTTCTTTTGTGCTTAATTTTTCATTCTGGTTTCTGCCATCCAATGAAAGAAAAAAAAATTGTAAAATACAATATTTTCATTGTTTTGATGGGAAATAAAACATGCCATTTAAAAATGGCATCTCAATATAAAAAGCTTAAAACTTCTAGCTTAGATACCAGCAATCCACTGCAGATTAACTACAGAGCAAAATGCCAAAATTCCTATGCGTGATGCTTTTCTGGCAAAACAGTGGTTTTAATTCATGCAAATTCTGAACTCATAAATTTCCCTTTGAATAAAATACATTCACCCACATACAGAAATCTTATGAAACAAGAGAAAATCATAGAAAAGCTTAAAAAAAAACTAAATGAACCAAATAATTATCCAATAACAATGTTTATTTCTTGGAATTCCATTCAAATATAATTTTTGTCAAAAATAAAATAATACTACTAACTAGACTCTTAAAATTCTTGCCAAATAATAAAATTACTCATGATATATTAAGATTTGTGTTATATGTAAAAAAATTTTTACATTATTCTCTAGACAATCTAAGATTTTGTTCAAATATATTGGTGAAGAATGTGGCATCAAGTGTGATTCTTATAATTTAAGACATTTACTTTAATTATGGCATGTATATTGGACATATGCCTTTTTTCTGAAACTAATTTAATAATCTAAAATGTATATGATCTCTTAAATACAAAATATTACTTTGATACCATTACAAATCCTTGACTCATAACAAAACTCTTTCCTTTCAATAATACAAGCAGGTGTTTTGAGTTTTCAGACTCTGTATTATATTTCCTTATCTTTATTTCTTTATATAAATACCATGAGAGAATTGAAACCAAAACCAAATTTATGAGAAATTAATTCATTAGCCTGTAGCAACAAGCTACACTATATAGGACTAGAGTTTATATAGATTGTTCAAAATCTACAAAATTGCAAATACAGAAAACTACTCATTCCTTTGAGAATAGACTGATGCAACTCAACACTCAGAGCTAAGTTGCTATCTTCTTACTCATTAAACAGAATTCTTTTGTTTTCATGCACAGGATTAAAAACTGAGTTCTCTCTTTGCAGAAAATTTTAACATAAATTCCTATTTTTATGAAAACTCACTTAGACAAATCATTCATATTGTTGAAAAGCAAAGAAAGGGGTATGTTTGTCTTACACTCCAGATTATAATTCTTCATCGGAGGAAGTTGGGACTGGGATTAAAACAGGGCTGGAAATGGGAGGCAGGAACTGATGTAGAAGCCATGAAGAAACATTGCTTACTTACTTGCTTTACATGGCTTTTTCAGACTACTTTTAAATAGAACCCAGGACTACCATCCCAGAAATGGTACCACCCACAATAGCCTGGGTCCTCCCCCATTAATCACTAACTGAGAAAATACCTTATAGCTGGATCTCATGGAGGAATTTCCTCAACTGACACTTCTTCCTTTTTGATGACTCTATTTTATGTCAAGTTGACATACAAAACTAGGAAGTCAATGTAAATCCTATTGAATTTTTTAAATTTTTATTTAGTTTACATTAAGGTTTTCCCACGGATGATAAGTTGTGACTGAGCTGAGTGTAGGCAAAATCTTATACCATGATAGTCATGTTCCACAGTAAAGCATATTCACCAGTGGTTATAAGAAGCTAAATAACTTCTTGCTTGGTATTCATTAATGAATACAACACCTACAAAATTTATGAACATCTAAAAATGAGCTGATGTGATTTTATTATCCTATTATATTTTGCAATTATTCCCTTAAATGCACATTTGTATTCCAAAGAGAGAGCTAACAAGTGCATCTGAGAAGATGTAGAAATTAACTGTTAAGAGTAGAAGGAGAAACCATAATAAAGAAATATTTTCAATAAAAGTGAAAAACAAAAAGGTAAGTGAATGACAGAATTTAACTTTGTTTACATTGTCTTTAGGCAATAAACAGAGAGATAAAAAAACTTAAATGCTTATTTCTTGGAGAGTAAATCTACTATTATAATGATGTAATTATTGACTCAGAACAATGAGAAAACTGGCTCTTAGTTAACATGCTTTTCTAAAGAGCTGAAACAATTAGAGCCCTGTGCATGTAGGACCGGAATTTTAATCAGTATAATTTACCTGTGCCTTGTAATAAGAATTTGATATTCATTGACTCATTGACAAACAGTGGATACCTGTTATTCACACCAATAAAAGTAAGTTGTTCTCACCTGTTGTAAATTTCCTCCCAGAGACCACTGTTGAATACCATTTCTAGCTCTTTTGGAACTCTTAATGGCTGGTTCAACTCAGCAGTTCTGGCTCAAACAGCTTTCCAACATGACTGATTCAATGCGCTGTCTCTGAGCTTCTCACTGAATCTTCTGCTTGGTCTCAAACTTACACTGGCAATTTGTTTTAACCATCTTGCTCCTTCTTTCTCTCTGGCTTTAACTGCCTGTGAAGTGAACTGAATTTCATGAGCTCAGGAAGGAACTCTACTCCACAGCAATGTACTCACTCTTCTGATTCTTAACTGACTGACGAACTGACGGAATTGCTTTCACTCTCCCTGCACTGCTCATTTCTCCTGAGTGTTGGGCATATCTTATCTCAACTCATTCTGTCAAAACTTTCTCTGATTCCTTACTTTGTCTGCCCCTCAACAAGACATCACTATTGTCAATTAAAGATATTTATTAAGGGCATGTCTGCATTCTGGATGGTTTACGCAGAATGCATTTGAATATGATCAGAGGTAACATGTTGCTCGAGTAAAATTCCTCCAAAACACCTGTGAAGAAGAAAACAAAAAAGTTACCAGGGGATATAAACTTTTGTTTCAATGTAAAAGGACTCATGTGACTAATAAATATACAAAAGAAATTTATTGAAATTGAAAGAAATATTCCTAATATTAAGTGAATATTGGTAAAATAGCATGAGGCAGCATGAAATAACATTTGAATGGCCACATAAATTTCTGGACAATGGGGAGTTTCAAAAGTTTCTGTAGTCTATGTCATAAATGAGAAATCTGCTTTACTACTTATAATTGCATGAAATATTAAAAGTTGAATTCTAAAGCAAATATTGTGACTCAAAAAAGTCAATACCCTTGCTGTTCTGGCAAGTCCCATTCTTTATATTTTTTGTAAGATAACAGAATTCAGAGAAGTCTAAGAAATAACTCAGAGACTAAAACAGAACAAACTGAGAATAAAACAAAAAAAACCAATAAATTAACAATGATGAAAATTAACAAATTTTAGTATACCTACTAAATGATAATATAGGGGTTATTATAAATAAATATAAATATAAAAATAAAATAATTATTTAGACTCCCAGAGGTAATTGAAAAATGATGGAAGTATTCATTTTTATATGAGCATTTCTTTAAAGATAATAACAAAAAAAAGTAAAAAAGATCTATATGAATCTTTTCACTATATCTTTGGGATAAATATACTATGTAAAATTTATTTCAGCCTCCGACAAGTTGAAAAATCTAAGGCTGTCTTAAAATCCTTGAGAGGTGACCATAGAGGACAGTAGCAGACAAGCTTCTCCCTACCAGTGTGCACAAAGGCATCTGTACCAAAGTTTCTAGTTTGCTTATAGAAAAAGTAAAAAAGAAAGAGAAGTGCAAATCATTACCCATTTTATGAGGCTAAAACCTGAAAACAAATATTCATTGCAAAGCATTAAGAATGTTTACACTAATAAAATAATATACAATATACAATAATAGACTTCCTTTCTCAGAATAAGATACAATTCCAGTGCTAGATTGTCTTCTTAGTCTCAGATGGCAATGGACCATAACTAACATTTTACTTTCACTATTGGTAATTCATTTCATCATAATATGTCTGTATTCTTTGATATTATACATATAGATAGTTTCTTGTTAAAAAATATTATTCGTCACATTGACATAGTTCTGACATTTAGTAACTTATTTCTGGTGACAATAATGGATAACATCATTTACTTATTACAGAGGTTCAATTAAATTTGGTAAAATTCCTGTAATTTAATCTTTTAATTAATGCTGTTATAAAAATATTTTAAATTAATTAAAGATACTTGTCTTCAAATATTTCTTTTTCTTTTGTTCTCCTTATGTGTCCCTATATACTATTTTTTGTATTAATATGAAAATTTAATATGCAATTAGTACATTGAAATATATTTTAGTTTCCTTTTTTTTATATTTTAGTTTCCTAAAAGTAGCTCAGCTATATGTGTGTATTTATACTCATAATATACATTGAGTTTATCATTGTTGCCTAGAACGTTAATGTTGCTGAAACCATTCTGCTCCTCATATCAATCTAGTACCTGCAGACTTTACATTTTATTTAGTTTTCCCTACAAATATATGTATAAGTTTTAATATAAACTAATTTGTGCAACTATGCATGGAAGAGGCATGGCTACTTAATGAGGTGTGATACTAGGGATGAAATATTCATATACTCTATAAATAGACATCAAAAGACAAAAACTCAACTTGGGAAGAGGTGGAAAAGTTTTGCTTCAAAGTTTCACTTATTTCAAATCCAGAAAAGCTGGTCCCACCGTGTGTAGAACTTGAAAATGTCAATTGTTTTATCACCAGACCAATTGCTTCATTTTGAGTACTCAATTATGATTTTTTTTATTTTAAAAGAAGCTTTATATTGTTCCAGTGATTGCAATCTAACTTAAACTCACACATACCCTTTAAATAGTTCCACTTATCAACAATTTTTAGAAAAATTAGTTTTTTTACTTATGATTGACATTTTACTGAATATAATAATAATATATATTTATTTTCTAATTTATTTTGTATAGTACAATATGCATTGGGCATTTTACTCTGTCATTTACCATTGTTGAACATAATTTGTGTCCTACTCTAAGATATCTTGGTTAATATGCTCCATTTAGGCTGTTTAACAATTTTAATTTTAATGATTCAACATAGAAGAATATAAAAATAGTAAAATATCATTAAAATAGTCATATTTGTTATATTTGGAAACATATTTTTACTAGTTTATTTTTTTCTTCACATGTTGATCCTCTGTGTATTTCTGTTGGGAATTCTGTTGGTGTAATTTTATTTAAGGTGAGATACTTACTCATATATTTCCTTCCTTTTTATTTTAAATATAAAATCTATTTATATACTGTTATTATGATGTAGCAATTTATAATTAAGATTTGAAAATTCTTATTTTTAGTAAATATATTTTTTCAACCACTGTACCTGTCTTAAGGTGATTTTTAAGTTATATAATTTTAATTAAATAAAATTATGCAATATTTTGGGACCTTGTAGTGGAGTTTATGAAAAAGATTATGTGTTTTGTTCAATGATGCTCTATATTGAAATGTTCAAATATCTCTTAAAAATCATCTTCACAAGTACCACCTTTTTTAGGTTATGAAAGAATATATAAAATTTTCTAATATAAATATATTTAGTATTTTATTTAATATGAAATTAGTTGTTCTTTCTTGCCCTTCACTAATATGTAATAGTTTGAATTAAGGATTTCACATACACAAGGAAAGCATTCTACCATAGAATATAAGTTTTAGCATTGACTTGTTACATTTAAATTGCCTTATGTGTTATTTTTTATATTCATGATCATTGCTGAAGGTTTGCATTTTGTTTCCACATTTATTTCCCCATTTAAAATATATCCGCTAGTTTTACTAATCTATATGTTGATTGGTTGTTTTGTATTTTGAATATAAAAATTTTGAAGTCCTTCATATATTTTATATATCAAACTCACGTGTGTAGAGCTGACAAAGATTTCAGCCAATTCTATAGACTGTCTTTTAGTTCTGCTGATGAATTTCCTACTCTTCAAAACTCTTTAATTTGTTACATTCTACATATTTTATTGGGTCCATTTCTTGTGTAATTGGAGTCCTGTTTAGAAAGTTTTGCTTATACTTATAAGTTAAAATATATTTCCTCTGATTTTCCTCTGCATTTCAGGTGTAAATTTAGGTCTCCATTCATTTTGAATTGATTTTTGTGCATAGTGATAGATGTGTATCTAATTTTACTTTTTCTGCAAGTGGGCATTCATTTTTTTCATTACCATTTGTAGAATAAGCTGTCTTTTATCCACTGTCTACTTTTGAAGGCTTTTGCAAAAATCAGGTCACCGTAGCTGGGTAGGTTTATTTATGGCTGTCTCATATTTCCCGTTTATCTGACTTCTGTTTTTGTGCCAGTGCCATGCTGGCCATGTCATTGAGCTAGAACGGATGTAAGAAATGAGAAAGCCATATCCACTGATGACAGGAGTGTAAAATAGTTTGCTCCCAATAGAAGTCAGTGTGGAAGTTTCTTAAAAATTTTAAAATAGACCTACCATATGACTGAGGCTTTGCTCTCCTGGGACTCTATCGTGAGTCCAGTATATCTTAGAACATACTTGTACAACAGACAACAACAAAAATATATATACAAGACTAGATTATCAACCACAGAAGAATACCTAATAAAATATGTATTCACAATTAACTTTACTCATGTAAAGAAACCTGAGTACTTCAGGGTAATGGATGAATCTTGAAAGTATTAAATAAAGAGTGGATAAAAGAGACTTAGAGCAATAAAAACAGTGTGTTCTCCCTCACAAGATAATGCTACATTGATTAAAAATTGCTGTCAGATTTTTTTCTTTTTTCACTTGTTTGAATGTTTGCCTTCATGTGTTTATACCTATGTACCTGGTTGATGGCCTCTGAATATCAGAGAAGGATGCTAGATCCCATGGGACTGGAGTTATATAGATGATTGTGAGGAGCTCCGTGGATGCTGGGAACTAAACCAGAGTCCTCTGGGAGAACAAGTCTTAACAACTATGCCATCCTGAATTTTAATTGTTATATGGACGTAAACAAGGGCAGGAAGGGCCAGTAAAGAAGATAAATCTCAGCTCCTTAGGGGGAGCAAGAGGTGCTGAAAGGGAAATGGTTGAGATAAATGGTGTGAACCTGAAAGGAAATTATTGAGTCTGAAGGGCTCAGGGGAGAGACGAGGGTAGAGAACAGAGAGAAGAGAAATAACTAAAACAAATATTCTTTGTTAAAAAAAATGCCATAATAAAATCTTATTCCTTGTAAGCTGACAAAATACAAAATAAAAATGAAAATGAAAATCTTGCATTAATATTGGTAGTTTGAATAATATATTTCTCTAAACAATCTCACTTCTGTATCTTCATCTAATTGAGTGGTTGGCAAACATTCTCATACCCTCTCCTCTTAGCCAGGCACAGTCTACTCTTTGCTTGTTGTTAGGAGGACTTTAAGTAGCTTGTATCTACTGGCCTATCTGAGGTCATGACTGAAAATTTTCATTGTCTAAAGTGATAAGGAATACAAAGTGAAACAAATGGAGCTTTGCTAACTCAGAACCTAAATAATCATGCATATGTTATGATGTGTGGTCAATATACCCTGTAGTGAGTTTAGCAAGTCCAATCTTGAAATGCACACTGTTTCCCATATTTCAAGCATTCGAACTGTATTAAATGATCATTTTCATAAAATTACCTTTTTCAACAGTTTTATTTGTTTATATTATTAAAATATATCAGGATTATTGTTACCCACTCACCTGTAGAAAATTAAGAGAACTATTCATAAATTGGAACTGATGAAGATTCAGCTCTTTTAAAGAAGACAAAAAGTAGATATTATTGGCATGAGAAAACCTATTGGAAAATTTTTTAGTAGAAGCAACTTAAGAGCAAAAGAAATAGAGAAGGTGAATTCCACAGGAGAAGCAGATAAGTAGCACTGTCTTTACAATGATTTAATTGTTTCTTAGGGGGAAATTGAAGATGAATATCTCAGTAAAATCTTTTGGCTTTGGCATAAAGCCAAAGATTTTTTTTTTATTACTTTTCCCAAGATGTCCTAAAAAATATAGCAGACTCTGTGGCTTTCACTTCCCAGATTTGCATTGTTTTAGACTTCATGAATATCAAAGTCCAAGAAGAAAGAGCCTGCAGCAATGGTTTCTCCTGATGACTCCATCAATGGCACAGTGGTTGCCATGGTTTCAGTGTTCAGATGACTTTCTGTATAGATGAATCACTGTGAATGAAAATTCCAAAAAGAAGAAGTTTGCACAGAGACTGATTAATCACTAAGACTGCATTACTCTGGAGAGATTTAAATGAAATCATGCAGGTCTAGAGGTTAATTACCTCATATTAGGCTAGTTCTAACCCTTCAGAACAGTCATTCCTTGCCCACCCTTGTGTCAGAATAAACATCCTGTGACTAATAGATATGAACCTTTTGGATTATGTTAACTTAACAGACCACTAGCTTTCATCAACTCAAAAACTATCCTTGCAGTCACATAGCATCTTGGTACTACAAAAAAAAGCTCCCTCTACCTCTCTGTACTTGTTTGGATGTTACCATTAATATGTCTTAAACTTTATGTATTTATGTGTTTCTTTGTTCCATAAAACTTCATGAAACTGCTTTCACACAGGAAAATGAATTTAGAGATAGCTGAGATAGATCTATATTCTCAAGCCATGGTCACTAAAAACGATCCCAAAATCTTTCATTTTCCTTAAGGTAAGACATGTGATTTTTGCATTGGCATAATCTACACTTTATCTAACAAGATAACCAGTCATATTCAATAGGACATTATTATTGAAATCTCCTTTATCATTATTTACTTGCATACAGGCCCAGCCTCCAAATGTAGTCATAAATGTTTAGGACATCAATTTAGAGTGATTTGTTTGTTGTTGTTTTTTGATTGTTTATTTTGCTGGAGATAAACTCATAATTCAGTGTATAACTGCTGGAAAATCCCTGTAACAATGAGTTAGTGACTGTGGGCACTCTGAAAATTGGACAAATGCTTTGGTATGAGTAATGCTCTTTAGCTCCATTAGTCTTTACCCAAATTCACAAATATGTAAATGTAATTATTGTGTATAACAATTATCAAGAATATCAGCTTGATTTTGTTTTGCTATTACTTGGTAATGGATAAACTTAGTATAGTATTCCCTGGGGCCAGTATGCTACTAAAGGTGCTAGTACGTGGGACTTTGATACTCAAAATATTTCTGTATTAGTCCTATTCCCTTTAAAAGTGGAAGAGTACCAGTCATTAAAACCTGACAACGATGAGTCCATTGCTTTTATTACCACAGAATTTCTTGTTGTGATTCTCTTAGATGGAAGAATTAAATAGTTTCCAATTGGGTTTTTAATAATTTCTTTTTATCTAAAGTGTTTGGAGCAAAAAAGCACATTATTAATACTCATAAGTAGGATTGTTTCTTTAGTATAAAATTATTAGTTTGTGATGGACAAAGTACTACAAGCCTTTTTCCCAAAAGTTTAGCAAAGAGAATTATGAATTAAATAATACCCAGACCAACATAACACCTCAAATTGAATATAAAGCAATACCTTGCCTTAAGAGACAAAAACAATTAGTTAACCAATACAAAATGGTTAGCTCTGAAGACACACAAAATTTTTGACATTATAGATACTGAGCAGATTATCTTTATGTATCTAGCAGCATACATGTATATACCTGTATCTGTATGTATTTAGTATCAAGAAATAAAATTAATTAATTAATTAATTAATAACAGGCCATAAATTTAAAAGATAAAAAGTATGGTTGCCTGAGAAGAAGTCACAATGGTAATAATTCAGTCATATTTTATTCTAAAATTAATTTTGAAATAGTATACTGGCTAAAGTTTTCATATTTTTATTTTATATTTTGCTTAATTTTATAAATATCTACTGAGTTTGACATTACTTCAACATATTCAAGATAAAATGGTAAAATCTACATTATTATAATTGGCTTCTCAAACTCAAGTTTTCTTTCAGGTGAAAACAGTCAAGATCCATTTTCACTGTCATTGTAAAAGGCATTACATTATTATCTTTTCTTTCTTGCATTAGTTTATTGACTGCATTTTGAGACAGGCCCCATGTAGCCAAGTTTGGCCATCAAATAACTGCACAGCCAAGTCTGACCTTGCAGTCCCTGCAGTTTCTCTCTAACTCAAACAAGCTTAGATATTAGGCCTGTCCTAAACACAATTTACCTATGCTTTATCCACAGTAGCCCTTTGTACATACTTTATTCCTTATACTTTATGCCCTTATTTACCAGTGTCCCTCACCCATCTTTCTCCTTCCTATTCCTTCTGCCTTTGTTATTTCATCAAGTTTTCCAAGATCAGTCTTCTTAATATTTCACAAATAACTTTCCATTTAATTTTACTGTATAGATCAATACCTTATTGATTGAAGCCAGAAAATTATAAAAATGGTTGTAATTTCATCTTTTATAAAACTTTTAGACACTTAGAAAAATAGCAATAGTATCAGAATCAAAAGAAAAAAATGAGTGGGTTTCCCTAGGGCTTTTAAAGGAAAATGAGATTTAAATGAAGAATAGCCTTGAGTTCTTTACCGAAAATGTGTTATACAATTTTAAATTTTGTAGCAAAAGATGTCAAACTTGATTTTTGTGAAATAAAAAATTATTCAAAAATTATAGGACATTAAAATCTGAAAATATATTTTAATGCTGAGAAGAGATACATAGAGCCATGTGATACTTCAAAGCAGAAGGCAGTATTCTCTTAGGAGGATCTATAAATACAAGTGAAAGTATCCAATTATTGAGAATATGCCAAGTCTTTCTTGTATGTTAAGGCATATCATTATGGGTTAAGTTATTTTGTTTTCTCTCTGTTTGCCTTTCCTTCCTAAATGTTTTATAAAGTTGAGGACTGACTTTAGATAAGTAATGGACTCATAAGACATTATAAATAATGTATTTATTAATAATTTGAGAGTGTTTGATGATATTGTATTTGATAATATTCATATAGTTTTTATTATTATAACATTAAAATTATATATAATATATAATTAATATACAACATGTACAAAATAACACATAATGCATACCACATAATACATATAATGTAATGTAATATAAAACATATAATATAAAGTACAAAATATATAATACATAATAAATATTAAGTATACAATACACAGTTAATAAAACATGATAAATGTTTAATACATTATACATAATATATAAGTACATAATATATATTAAGCACATATTAGATAATAAATAAATATTATTAATATATTTATTAAAATTTTATAATTTTTATTACAATGTAATTGATCTTATTCATTTCCTTCCCATAACTTCTTCCAGATCCATCTCTACCTCTCCTGACAAAACTCCATGACCTCCATTTTTATAAAGCTATCTGATCCAATTTTTGTTTACAAAGTACTTTAGCATTTGGAGTCATGCATGATCTCCATACTATTCCCCTTCTGTGAATTCAGTGAGCAACATGTTCCAGCTGGTGCAATCATGGCACAGATAGTAACCAAACACATTTTCATTCTATATAAGACTTTCTTGGCTAGGTGAACTCGGACTATAAATCTGATCTAGACAGGTCATATTCTCTAGAGGAGAACCTACTACAATTCTTTCTAACTGGTTATAGTATTAACCTTACTTCTTTTTGTTATTTTATTTATTTGTGTATTTTAAAGATTTATTTTTTATTTACATTTGAAACGCTGCCCCTGCTCCCGTTTTCCCTCTCAGAGTTCTTCTCATCATTCTCCTTGCCCTTTGCCTGTGGAGGGTGCTCTCCCCAACACCTACCCGTCCCAACCTTTTTAATGCCACACACGCCCTCCAACCTGAGCATTTCTCTTTCTTGGGGCATCCAGTATCTACAGGATTAGGTACATCCTCTCCTACTGAGGCCAGACAAGGCAGTCCTAAATCTTATATCTTATGTCTTATTACAAGAACATTTTAATCATCCCTTGATGCCTAGAATAAATGTTTGTGCATATTTACCAGTGAGTTCTGCATTTCCAAGTTTCTCATACTTTCATCAGTGTTGGAAAAATACATTATGGGAGAGAATGTTTAAAATGTATTCTCTTGACTAGACAGTGTTCACCTAAGGATATGTAGACACCCACCCAGCCAGAAAACTTTGAACTAAAGATTGTCCTGCTTGCAGATTGTGCTGGAATAGACTTCATCCAGCACCTCATGGGAACAGAAGAAAAGAGCTATATTGAAACATTAGATAGAGCTTGGGAAGTCTTGCAGAGAAAAGATCAGAAGTATTGCAGGAACTTGAGAGACTCATCACGAGAACCTGGCCCAAATAATCAACTGATCAGGACTAATGGGATATAGAAACATCATGGGAATTTGTAGGGGTCTGACCTAGGTTCTCTACATATATGCTTTAGCAGAGTAGCTTGGTGTTCTTGTGAGAGTTTAATAAGTGGGTGCAGGAGCTTTCCCTGACTCCCTTGTCTACTTGTGGGATATTTTTCCCTACTGGGCTACCTTGTTTAGTCTTGATGTGATAGTATGTGCCTGGTTTCATTGCAACTTGTTTATGCCCTGTTTGTTTGATGTCCTTAGAAGGCCTTCTCTTTTCTGTAGAGTGCAGGGGTTGGAGGGCAGAGAGCTTAGGGGGAAGGAAAGGAGGTAGAACTGCAGTCACAATGTAATATATACAAAAAGAATAAAAAATACTATTAAAAGTTACAAAAAGGTCTGGGAATACAAAATATGTGGCTGTACATGAAAATGAGCAAATATCAGTTAATATAAAAGTTTAAGCATTATAATAGGCAACTGTGACTAGACAGTACCTGTGGTACTTTAAATAAGTATTGCCCCCTTCCTTCCCAACATGAGGTCAGACATTTAAACATTTGATTCTTATTTAGTGGTGTTCCTTGAGATGGTTAACATTTATGATCTTGCAGGAAAATGTTAGAGTAGTGTTTTTGTGCATTGTGAAAAGGTTATCCTTGTATTATTTACAAGGATTTACATGCTGATTCCTATAGTGGCAGTTACTTACCAGAAGCTGGCTCTTTGGTACTGTTATCTTTACAAAGCATTGCTGTTATGTAAACATTCTTCGCCATCATATTCCAATTGGCCAACCACCCATATTCACAATTTTGGACTCAGAATTATTCCTGGCTAAAGGATATTCAGGGACAAAAAAAATCTCTCAGAGATCAAAAGGAAGATTATCCAGTGAATGGACCAACTTGGGATCTTTCTCATGGGAAGATGCCAAACCGTGAAACTATTATTGATGCTATGTTGCAATTGAAGACAGGAACGTAGCATGACTGTCCTCTAAGCAGCTTACCTAAGCAGCTGACTGAGACAGATGCAGGTACTTGCAGCCAGCTTTTGGACTGAGGTCTGGATCCTCACGGGAGATTTAGGGGAAGGAATGAAGGCACCGAATGGGATGACAATCCACTAGGAAGAGCAAGAGTATCAACTTACCTGGACCTCTCAGAGGTTCCAGAGGCTAAAGCAAAAACGAGAGAGCATACATTGGCTCCTCTCTGATCCCAGCACACATGTAGCAGAGGACAGCCTTGTCTGGCACCTATATTCTTCAATTACATATTACTTATAATTAAATGGGACAGAAGAAATAAATATTCATAAACAAAAAGTGAAATATCAAAATACTGTGAGGATTTATAGCTAATGTGTGCATGTGCTTGTGCCTGTGGTCACGCACACACATGCAATTTTTACTCAGAATAAGAGGAGATAGAATCCATTTGGTATATAAGAGAGAATGAGAAGGAATGAACCATATAGAGAGAAATTTCAACTATTTATACCCTGTGAAGCCTATGTTCATTATAATATTTTCTATGGCTACTAAAATCATGACATTTATTAAATTTTAGTTTTTAACCAGAAAGTATGCAGTCATTTGATACAAGATACATAAATAGGAGTAGAGATGAAGATATATGTAGGGTATTTAAAAACAAATATTTTCTTTTTCTTATGGGTTCGAGTGTCTTAGTGGGGATTTGAAATTGTATTCAGACATTATATGCCTAATACACATGAATATGATTTTATTATTGTTTTTATTCCCTGAGGTAAAAATGTTATTTACATATTTTCCTTCTCACTTAAGAACTGAAGTCCCTCTGAATAGGCCTTTCATGTAAATTGATTTTCTGAAGAATGCATGAACCTTGCTAAGTAAAAGAACAAAAAATAAAGTATAAATGAAAGTAAACACTGACTTTCTTCATTTTGTAACATAAGCCATAGTCTCTTGTAGGAAGTATCACATTATTAATGAGGTAGTATTAAAGACACTTATTTTTATTTATCATGAGTAGAGTGTTTAAGACATAACAATTCTTTTCCTGATATGGAAAGACATAAACATTATGCTCTACATACAATATTATTAGTTTTAATACTGTAAGGTGAAATCTCTCACCCTAAACACCAGGATCGGACAAATTAAATGTGAAAAATTAACCTAGTGGGAATTTAATAAATAGTTTCAAATGATTTTGTAGAGAGTTGGGTCCACAATCATAAGAAGAATTTTAATAGTGACTGAAATTGCTTGAATGTATTTACTAGTAAGACTAATATTAAGAAATATTATTGTAATATATAAATGTAAGGCTTCAGTAATCTTATTGAAAAAATAACTATGTATAAAAAAGATAATTCATAATACTGATATGTTATATATGTTGATATGTACATTGAATGTGGCTTGCATGGTGCAAGGATAGAAATACTTCCTTTGACAATTAAAGCTGGTATCTGTTGATTCCCTGGTCCACTGTCTCTATGTGTAGCTATGTGATGCACCAAGCAACTTAAATGCTGGATTTTGAACTTACCATAACAGAGCTGTATACACAATACTAGTTTTCAACCAAATAGACCAATGAAAACACAAATGTTCACTTACTGATTTTTCTAAATAATGAATGAAATAACAACAAAATTTTAAAGCATTACTATATGGGGTAAATATGATTAAGTCTATGGCAAGAAATTTTCTAAAAAATTAATAGACAACTTAATTTTAAACTTTCATTTTAAAATTAAGAACATTGTACCATACCAAAACTGATATATATTTGTAAATATTTTGTAAATATGTGTATATATATATATATATGTAAATTCTTGAAAATATATTTTACAAATTAGACCAATATCTCTGTACTACAAAATTAAAACATGATTTGAAATGAAAAATAATCCTATTAAGGATTTGCTAACTCATGTATACTTGATGACACAAATTTAAGTATATTTTATTGTCTCCTACCTACATTAGTTCTGTCCTGTTGGGTTATACTCGTGAGTCCTTTGTAGAAATTTGGAGACATCCTTCTGACTATCATATACTACTTGTGAATACACGTACAAATAAATAGAGCCAACTTCTTCCAGTTTTCTTAAACACAACTGCACTGGCTCACTCGCACAGTTGAAGAAATATTGAAAGATAATAATTTCCAATTTATACCTCCTGGTTTACCCAGTTGAAATATTTACTGTAGGATACATAGTATTAAAACATTACTAATAAACAATAGGAAAATATAGAAATATTTAAAATGTCCAAATAAAATTCATCACTAATGGTTTATCTGTTTAGTTAAAAAATGTCTGGAGACATATTTGATAAGATCAACCTCAGCATAAATTATTGAATTAACAAGGGACGGGATTATTCAGGAAACTGCATGAAATGATAATGAAATATTTGAGAAGCTTTAATGATTAAATATTCCCCAAGGAAAATTTCTGCTGAGCAATCATTAAATGTATTCCCTAACATCTCTGAAGACTTTTTTTTAATATTTTGTCAGAGATTCCAGTGTGAATAATATGCTTTCTAAAACTGTGTGTAATGATACCTATAAGGGAAAATTTAGGAGTAGCTATGCCTGAAAAAAATCTGTGGCATTTTGGGTTCTTTTAAAGAACTTCTCTTTTTTAAATTCTTGAATAAAGCCTATGCTACTTTATATTCAAGTACTAGTTAAATCCAAACATGAATGGAATATTGTATGCTCTAGACCTGTTGGGGATTATATTAATTTATTTTTGTAATATTTTGTATTCATGACTCAAAGAGAGAAACTGAGGCACGGTTTTGTAGTGTGCATATACATTTTTGTGGTCAAGCTCATGTGAAAGTAGGTAGAATTAATTTCCTTCACAGTAATTATAACTCATTGGGCTCAATGATTTTTTAAAAAGCCAAGACTTTTTTCTACTTTACAAAAAATGATAAAATGTTAAAAACCCACAAGATTATATCTGAGTTCTGCATTCTGTATAATGACTAATAAAAATGCTTACATTTAAAATATTCTCTGTCACATTGTTACCACTTAACCTGAGAGGAACACACTCATTTACATTCCAAGGGCACTCTGAGATTTGAATTAAACATAAGTGTACACAAGAAAGGCATCCCGTGATGTTTTCCAGGAAGTCGGCTTCTAAGCACTTATTAACTAATATATTTTCTTGGCAGATAAATGGCAAACTGAAATTCACTCTACTGTAGAAAGAAGAAACGGAGCTGAGAGCCAAGACATCAACATCCTTGTCTTAGCTACAGCAACGACTTGTATGACCTCGGACAAAGTGTGATTTCCTATTTCTGAACTGAAGTTTTAAATATTTCTCAATAGAGGAAGTTATTGGATAGCCCTTCTGGTTTTCATTCTCAGTAGTATTTCGATAGTATAATATAATTTCAAACTTTCTCCATAAATATCATTCTTCTAACACAACCTCATTTAATTAACATGTCTTTGTTAGTCTTAGACAAAACAAACATTTCCTGCTGTTTATTTCCTTTGTCATCTAAGGCATGATGGTGAAAGCAGAGTGAGAGGGTTACTGGAAACGTGACTGCATACAATGTGAGCCTAGGCATTAACATTATAGGTACAGTGGAAGCATTACCTCAGCACTCTAACACTTAGTAGTTGAGATCATAAATACATGAGGATTGTAATGTTTATTAGTACTCAAACAATTCTGAAGAACCTGAAACAGATGAAGCTGGGATATAGGTGAATAGCATGCCTATTTATTCTCTAACTATACATATCTAAAGTTATTTATTTATTTATTTATTTATTTATTATTTATTTATTTAGGTTTTTTTTTTTTTCAAGACAGAGTTTCTCTGTGTATCTCTGGCTGTCCTGAAACTCACTCTGTAGACCAGTCTTTCCTCAAACTCAGAAATCTGCCTGTCTCTGCCTCTCAAGTGCTGGGATTAAAGACACGAGCCACCACTGCCTGGCCATATCTAAACATATTACAATTTCTTTTCACCATTTTTGAAATGGGAGAACTTTTGACTATATCCACAATGGTCACTTTAAACAAATTGTATCTTCAATGTGAATGAATCTGTTAAGAGATTCATGGAACCATTTTTGATGAAAAATGAACAATTTTCATGTTAGGCAGAGATTAAAACTTATTTACAGTTTTGGATACAAACTAAGATGACCTGTTATTAAAAATTTATCTTTAGAGCTGAAGGGGCTTGCAACCCCATAGGAAGAACAACAATATCAACCAACCAAAGCCCCTAGAGGTCACAGGGACAAAACTACCAACCAAAGAGTACACATGGAGGGACTCATGGCTCCAGCCACATATATAGCAGAGGATAGCCTTGTCAGGTATCAATGGGAGAAGAGGCCCTTGACCCTGTGAGGGCTCTATGCTCCAGTTTAGGGGAATGCCAGGGTGGGAAGTAGGGAGTGGGTGGGTGGGTGGATGGGAGAAAACACTTCAAGAAGCAAGGGAGGGGAGATGGGATAGAGACTTTCTGGAGAGGAAATCGTGAAAGAGGATACCATTTGAAATGTAAATAAATGAAATATCTAATAAAAATATCTACCTTTAACAATGTTCTCTTCTCTGAGACAGCCACATTATTGACTTAAATCTGGTACAATAACTGAGCCTAGACACATTTTTTTAAACCATAAATGTAATTTGGATGCTTCCTGTCATTGCTCATGATTCTGCTGTGAGAATATCCCTACATTTTAAACTCTAAGGTTTAGCACACTGCTTTCCCACTTCTTCATCCATATCACATTTTATTTATTTTACTAGTATTCTAGTTATTTTTATATTGTTGTAATAAAACCCCATCTACAAAGCAACTTTTATATTCCTTCAAAATACAATAATGTGAGGCTCTTCATATAAACCATCCAGTCTCAGAAACACACTTCTTTTTATGTGTCTCTGTATAGGCAAGAAAGCATGGCAGCAAGCAGTAGGCATGCAGGTAGGAACAGGAAGCCTACAGGTCACTTCTGCCAAGACAAGCAGGAAGGAGAGAGAGCAAACCAGAAGTAGGCTTGGAATGTGGGAAGTGTCTTTTAGTCTCAACGTCTGTCCTCAGTTAAAGTACTGTAATCAGGGAGGACATATTTTTTAAATCTCCCCAAACATCTACTACCAGAAACCATCTGAGACTAGGGGAGACATTGTCCTTCAAACCACTACAATGAGCAACTCTGATGACACTGTTTAATATTGGTATGTATTTTACACATTCCATTAAATAGCATGTTCTGTGCCAATAGATTTTGACATAATTACAAGTCCTAATAGATATAATATATCCAAGATATACTAATAGAGAGAACAAGTAATACTGGAAGGTTAATGTGTAGTAGACAGGTAACAAAACAAACATACCTAAGTATTTGTGACACGAGTGAAATTTCAATCCTTATTTAATTCATTCAGAAACGTTTGTACACATATGAACACACACATACATATAAATGCATATGCAAGCATACATACAAGTTGACTTTTTCATTAACCTATATTAATCATGTAAAAATGTACATGCATGTATATTTTTAGCTAGTACTGACTTAAAAAAATAGTAACCAATATTCTACAGAATGATGTAATTAATTTCATTTTTAGATAAAACTATTCAAACACTTCAAACTTTTTCTTTGGTATTAGAATAACATATCTTAATTGATAAAGTTTTTCATTTGCACTATTTTTTTTTACATCTCTGTAGTTTATTTGCTGATTCAACATGATTTATACCTCTTGTAACCTTATTCTCAGAAGTGAAATTAATTATTAAAACTCACTTTATAAATAGCTGACATTCTTCAGAATTACTGCCACAAGAGAATATGTTCTCCACAGAATGTTTCTCAGAAAAAATAAATAGTAATAGAAGAACGTAGAAAAATATTTTTATGTTGCTATATTTTGTTATGCTCCAATCATATTCTGAAATTTTAGTTAAAATCAGATGAACCCATCATGATAAAATAAAGACAGAGAGAAGAATAGCCAGCTAACAATGGTAAAGTTTCATAAACAAAATCTAATGTAGTCAGTGGGGAAATATTAACTAATATTGAAACAAAAAAAGAAAATATAATGGCAAAATGATATAACTTTCAAATGGAATAAAATAAAAGACAGAAGAGGAGGCCAAGAAGGGGTTTAGATTAATGTTTGTTTGGTGGCCAATATGAAATGAATTGGTTTTTCCCAAGTCTAACTTTTAATAGAAAATTATATATTTCCAATATACTATAAAATTTCAGTTAAAGAAATCTTTACACAATAAAGACATCACAGGTTGTTTTTTAGTAGGGCCAGCCTATATCTAAAAATTTCTTTGCAATGTTTTCCTTAACAAAACATAGAAGGGAAAATAAAAACTAGAGATTGTTCAATTTAAAATTTTAACTAATGATTATGTACAAAATATGTTCATAAAATTACCTATAATTTTTCATGAAAATTTTAAATGTGTTTTTTGTTTGTGTTTTTGTTGTTACAGGGATTTTTTTCATATGAACTAAAAGCTGATAGAGAATTCACTTGGTAGACTACATTGGTTGATAATTTTAGATATACCTGTTTTTAAAATTAAAGTGCTGGGATTAAAGTTGTGGGTGCTATAGTGAACTCATAAAAATAATCCATTGTCTATATTTTGATTACTTGATCATAAAAAAGTTAAACATATGGAAATTGCTATACTTTATAAATTCTTAATGTTTATATTAGTGGATGATTATAAAGTTAATACATTCAGAAAACTGGATATTTAACATACGCTATTAGACCACTAGTTATGGTATTTGTAAACATGATAAGGCTTTTCATAAGTTATTTGTTTCTTAAGCAATATTCAAACACACTTTTTCTACAATTATAAGTCAATTTTAATATTTTTTCAATTAGTGTATTTATGCTGTTGTTGTCTAACACATTTCAGATTTATAAATATGAATTAAGTTTTAATTTCACTATTTTAGGATATAAATTTCAATGTAATAATACAATATTTGTAACAGTAGAAGATAATTTTTCTATGAACTTGAAATGTTTCATTTTTACAACTCATACACAATGAAATTTTAACATTTATGGAAATTTATTTGGTACTTAACACTCCGTTTAGTGCTCATAAATCTTATAATATTGTTTAAGATATGATAGCTACACAGTAAAATTATGTTTTAAAGTCTATTATGAAATTATATTTACCCAATATATTTAGTATTTCAATAATTTATTCAAGGAAATAACCAATAATTTAAAAAATATATGTTTCACATTAATAATATTAATAATATAATACAGCATATTTAGAGCATAGAGCCAAAGTCTACATTTCCTTTAAACTATTTATATATTAATTTACAGGAATACTAATTTGTTTGTCAGTGAAATCAACCTAGGAAACACCGCCACCACTTTTAACAAGTTTAACTGCAAACACTACTACTAATCTGTACTACAGTTCCTATGGAATCATTTTATATTAGTAGTATTTTCAATCAGTTAATGAATGACCTTCAAATGTACTCCATTTCAATAGACATTTTTATGTTTGTCATCAATAAATACTAATGAAGTCATCCAAATTTACAAAATGATATACCCATTTCACAAGAACTTTGTGGAATTCATGAGTAATTTTTATTGCACAATTTATTATATAGCCGAATTTAGGATTTTATTTCTAAATTTCTTTATTTGCCTTTTTATCTAAAAATAAAAGGGATAACATTTGAAAAATAAAGAAATTATTTAATAAAAAAACAATTTCATGAAGTACTCACAGAGCTCATATTAGTGATATAGTTTTATATTAACCTGTAACACTGAAAATTTGTTATGTTTTCTTATTTATTTATTTATTTATTTATTTATTTATTTATTTAAAAACAATGTCTCCATGATACCCTGGCTATTCTGGAACTTACTCTTCAAACAAGAACTGCCTTGAACTTAGAAATCCATCTGTCTCTGCCTCCCAAGAGCAAGAATTAAGGGCCTTCCCCATGACTCCCAGCTTGTTTTATGTTTGTTAAAGACACATTTTATTATATAAGAATAAATAATTTCTGTATCCTTAGATATTTTATTCATGAATAGGATAGATCAAAGGCACCAAACATAAGAGGAATCATGATTAATCAGAATCTACCCACAAACTGAACATGTCCAGAAATAAAAGGCCACTATCCTTTTCTGTATCACGTTTTACCTGAATTCCCAGTGAAAATTTATATTCAGTTTTCACTGGATCACACATTTGTCCAAATCCATTAGATTTGGTTGCATTGTTTTGTTCATACTTTCTAATTTTAAGCATTTATTTTACTTTTTTTTAAGCACTCAATTTACATGCCTGTAACTACTCCCCTCTCAGTGACCTCTTCCACAATCCTTCACACATTCCACCTTTCATTCTCTTCTGAGCAGGTGAAGGACCTCCTACTTACCCCTTCACTCTGACACTTCAAGTTTCTGCAAGGCTAGGTGCTCCCTCTCTGACTGAGACCAAATAAGACAGCCCAAATAGAAAATCATACCCTGTATACAGCTTTGCAATAGTGACCTCTCAAGTTGATTGGAACCAACATGAAGACCAAGCTGGACATACTACATGTGTGTATGGAGACCTAGGTCTAGCCCATGTATTCTTTGTTTAGTGGTTCAGACTTGGAGAACCTAAAAGGTCCAGGTAAGTTGACTATGCTGGTCTTCTTGTAGAGTTTCTATCCCCTTTGGACACTCAATCTTTCCTCTCAGAGGACATCATGCTTTTGTCTACAAGCCTAACAGAGTATCACTAATAGTGTCATAGATTGGTGCTTGTCTATGCTATGGGTCTCAATTTTGGCTTGTTATTGGTTGGCCATTCCCTCAGGCTTTGCTCTATCCTCAAAGCCTGCATATCTGGTAGAAAGGATAAATTTGGGTTGTAAGTTTTGTAGGTGGGTTTGTGTTTCTATTGTTCCACTGGGGTTGATGCCTGGCTACAAGAAATGGACACTTCAGGTTCATATCCAATTGTAGTATATATACAATATCCCAATTGTAGTAAGTCACAGCTCAGTCACCCCTATTAATTATTGGGCACCTCTCTTGTCCCAGGTCTCTGTATTATCCTAGAGATGCCCATACCTCTTCACTTCAGGAAGTTGCAGATTTCTATTAATTTTGATGGCCGCCATCAAGTCATCTCTCCTGACCTTCCCCACATCTGATAATGAACCCCTCATTCTACTCAACATAGTCCCTACTTCTGAGTTCCCGCCCTCCATTTGCCTCTTATGACTGCTTTATTTCCCATTATAAATGAGATTCAACCTTCCTCTCTTGGGCCTTCCTTCTTTTTTAGATTCTTTGGTTCTGTGGTTCATGGTGTAGGAAGAGCTAAGGTTGGAGAAGGAGGGGAAGAGGAAAAGGAAAAGGAGGCACTAGAAAGAGCAGAGACAGGAGAATGAAGAACCATGCAGGTATGGAGAGCAGTCCCAGGAAACAACTTATATTTAGGTTAGCTAATTGGGAAAAACCTCTAATTATATAGGCATATTGTTATTGAGCACTACCAAACATATAAACCTTTGATTAATCTTTAAGCATTAGAGTTTCATTCATACCAGGTACTGCATGGATGGCGGGATATCTGGGCACTGCCCAGCCTTGTAGAGACAGATTGGCAGAGCAATCTTCCACGCTGGCATCTCGTGGGTGGCAGGGCCTGTGTCTCCGGCCACCTGTGCCGCAGCAGCAGTGAGAACACAACTCCAGTGCTTGCTAGTGGACGTAGGCATAGGTTAGTCAGAAACATGGAGGCTGATTAAGAAAAGCCAAATTGAATGCTGCCTTTTTAAATATCTCCCGCAACACATGGTACCTGTATTGTGTGATTAGTATCTACTTATAAGTGAGAGTAAATACTCTACAAGTACGTCTGGGACTAGGTTACCTCACTCATCATGATATTCTCAAGTTCCATCCATTTGCCTGCAAAATTCATATCTTTTTTCTAATAGCTGAATAGTATTCTTTTGTGTAGATCTACCACTTATTCTTTATCCATTATTAGTTGATGGACATCTAGGTTATTTCCAGTTTCTGGCTAATATGAAGAAAGCTTCTATGAACACAGTTGAACAAGAGTCTTCGTGGGGTGTTGGAATATGTTGCCTAACATGTAGAGAACGTCCCTTCAACACTGATACTAAAAAGCATGTGTTCCATGCCATTAATCAATAAGAGAAAGAAATTAACCACATGTAATTATCCTACACATTTAACAGAAACTTGAGAATTAAAATAACAGTACTACCTCTCATATTCTAGAACTAAATACTCTATATTTTGTTTATCAGAATGTACACATTGAGATAATGTATATGCTCAGCAGCGATATATTCTTGAGGTAGAAATATTCTTAGTTTTCTAAGAAACTGCTAAATTGATTTCCAAATTGGTTACATGTGTTTGCACTCCCAGCAGCAATGAAGAACTGTTCTCCTTGCTTGACACCCTTGCCAATATGTCCTTTCTCTTGTGTTTTTGATCTTAACCATTTTGACTGGTGTAAGATGGCATCCCAGAGTCATTTTGACTTGCATTTCCCTAATGACTAAGACCTTTAAACATGTCTTTAAGTTCTTCTCATCAATTTGAGGTTCCTCTGTTGAGAATTCTCTGTACCCCATTTTTAATTGGGTTATTTGTGTTGTTGGTTTCTAACTTCTTTAATTCTTTATAAATTTTGGATATTAGCCCTCTGTCACATGTACAGTTGGTGAAGATCCCTTCCCAATCTGTAGGCTGCCAGTTTGTCCTATTGTCAGGGTCCTTTGTTTTACAGAAGCTTTGAAATTTCATGAGGTCTGTTTATCTGTTGTTGATTTTAGAGCTTGGCATCCTGAAAAATTGGTATTTTGTTCAGAAAATTTCCCCTGTGCCAATGTATTTAAAAATATTTTCCACTTTCTCTTCTCAGATTTAGTTTATCAGTTTCATTTTAAGGTTTCTGATCCACTTGGACTCCAGTTTTGGGCATGCTGATACATATGAATCTACTTTCATTCTTTGACCTCTAGACATCCAATTAGTCTAGTACCATTTGTGGAAGATGCTTTCACTTTTCCACTGTATTGTTTTGGATTCTTTATCAAAAATCTGGTGTTCATAGATACGTTGGTTTATGTTTGGGTCTTCAATTTAATTCTATTGACTAACATGTTCATTTCTGTACCAATACCATGCAGTTTGATAGTATACATAAGCGACTCCAAAAATTTTACCAGGGAACTTATGGCTTATCTATACCTTCAGAAATGAAGCAGAATATAAAATTAACTAAAACAAATCATTAGCCCTCAGTTACACAAATGATAAGCCAGCTGAGAAAGATATTGGTCAAACAACACCTTTTACAATAGCCATAAATAATACAAGGTATCTTGGTGTAATTCTAATCTAGCAAATGAAAGATCTGAATGAAAATAACTTAAAGTCTCTAAAGAATGAAATCAAAGAAGACCTCAGGAGATAAAAAGATTCCGATGCTCAAGGATAGGTAGGATTATCATAGTAAAAATTGCCATCTTACCAAAAACAATCTACAGATTCAATGCAATCCTTATCAAAATTCCAAGACAAATTTTTAACACTTTGAAAGAGCAATTCTCAACTTCACATGTAAAAATAAATCTCTAGGATAACCATTTCTGATTTCAATCTGTACTACAGAACAATAGTGACAAAAGCTGTATGGTATTAGTGCAGAAAATTGAAATATTTTCTTATATTTATTATTTAACAGTTTGTTTTCACAAGTGCTCATTTTCCCCACTGCTTTCACTGATGATTTTTTCTATATGTTTAATTATTTTTATTTGTTCTTTAATCTTTTTCTTTTATAGCTTAGACTTTATCCAATTCCAGGTCCACCCTCTGTCTGCTTTCCATCCCACACCTACTCCCTCTTACTCCAAGAGGATGCACCCCCTCACACGATCCCAGAAGACCTTCCCACTGCCTGGGTTCTGGAGTCTATTAAGGGTTAGGTGCATCTTCTCTGAATGAGTCCAGACTCGGCAGTCCTCTGCTGTATATGGGGGCCCTCATATCAGCTGGTCTATACTGCTCTAGTTTGTGGCTCAGTGTCTGAGAGACCTCAGGCATCCTGGTTAGTTGAGACTGCTAGTTTTCCTATAGAGTCACCCTGCTCCTCACCTTCTTTCAGCATTTCCCTTATTCAACCACAGGAGTGAGCAACTTCTGTCAATTGGTTGGGTGTAAATATATGCATCTGACTCTTTCAGCTACTTGTTGGGCCTTCCACAGCATTCCACAATATTCATAAAAGCCTTATTTGTGATAGTCAGAAGCTCGGAACAACCCAGATGTCTCACAACAGAACAGATACAGAAAATGTAGTTCATTCACACAGTGAAATACTTCTCAGCTATTAAAAAAAGAGGGCATCCTCATTTTTCAGGCAAATGGATGAAACTAGAAAATATCAGGTTGTCTCATATAATCTTGACTGGTGACTTTTGTGATGCTTTTTTTAAAATTTATTTTTATTGGTTATTATATTTACATGTCAGATTTTTATCCCCTAACCCCCTTTCACAAACCACCCAGGATCTTCCTATCCCAACCCTCCTCCTCATGCTTCTATGAGGATGTGCTCCCACCTACCCCGTCCACTCCCACCTCCCCACCCTCAATTTTCCTCCCACTCAGTGTTCAGCCTTCATGGGACCAAGAATCTCCTCTCCCACATATGCCTGACAAGGCCATCTTCCCCTTCATGTAAAGATGCAGTCATGGGTCCCTCTCTTTTTGCTCCCAGGATGGTGGTTTATACCTTGGGGAGGTTTGGTTGGTTGGTATTGTTGCTATCCTCATGGGGACACAAACTCTTTCTGCTCCTTCAGTCTTCTCTCTAACTTCTTCATTGAGAAACCCTTGAACAGATCAGTGGTTAGCTGTGAGCATTGGCCTCTGAATGTGTCAGCCTTTCATAGATCTCTAAGGAGACAACTACATCAGGCTCTTGTCAGCATGTACTTCCTGGCATCCACATCAGTGTCTACCTTTGGTGATTGTACCTGGGATGAATACCCACGTGGGTGGAATGGTCTCCAGATGGCCCCTCCTTTAGTTTCTATCCCACACTTTGTTTCCATATTTGCTCCTTTGAGTATTTTTGTTACTCCTTCTAAGTAGGACCAAGGCATCCACACTTGGTCTTCCTTCTTCAAGAGCTTCATGTGATCTGTGAGTTGAGCCTTGGCTATTCCAAGCTTTTGGGCTAACATCCACTTATCAGTGAATAAGTACCATGTGTGTTCTTTTGTGATTGTGTTAATTCACTCAGGATGATAATTTCTAGTTCCATCCATTTACCTAAGAATTTCTCAAATTCATTACTTTTAATAGCTGAGTAATATTCCACTGTGTAAATGTAGCACATTTTTTGTATCCATTCCTCTGTTGAGTAACATCTGGGTTCTTTCCAGCTTCTGGCTATTATAAATAAGGCTGCTATGAACATAGTGGAGCATATGTCCTTGTTATGTGTTGGAGCATCTTCTGGGTATATGCCCAGGAGTGGTATAGCTGGATCCTCAGGTAATGCTATGTCCAGTTTTCTGAGAAACCATCAGACTGATTTCCAGAGTGGTTGTACCAGCTTGCAATCCCACCAACAATGGAGGAGTGTTCCTCTTTCTCCAAATCCTCATCTACTATCTAG
Source organism: Rhabdomys pumilio (assembly GCA_030674055.1). Lineage (NCBI taxonomy): Eukaryota > Metazoa > Chordata > Mammalia > Rodentia > Muridae > Rhabdomys > Rhabdomys pumilio. The sequence goes on from JANHMN010000014.1 coordinate 53,017,738, forward strand.
CCAGCATTTACTATCACCTGAGTTTTTGATCTTGGCCATTCTGACAGGTGTGAGGTGGTATCTCAGTGTTGTTTTGATTTGCATTTCCCTGATGACTAAAGATGTTAAACATTTCTTAAGGTGTTTCTCAGCTATTTGAGTTTCCTCAGTTGAGAAGTTTTTGTTTAGCTCTGTACCCCATTTTTAATAGAGTTGTTTGTCTGGAGTATAATTTCTTGAGTTCTTTGTATATGAGGATATTAGCCTCTATCGGATGTAGGATTGGTAAAGATCTTTTCCCAATCTGTTGGTTGCCATTTTGTATTATTGACAATGTCCTTTGCCTTACAGAAGCTTTGCAACTTTATGAGGTCCCATGTCACAATTCTTGATCTTAGAGCATAACCCATTGGTGTTCTGTTCAGGAACTTTTCCCCTGTGCCTAAGTATTTGATGATCTTTCCCACCTTCTCTTCTATTAGTTTCAATGTATCTGGATTTATGTTAAGGTCCTTTATCCACTTGGACTTGAGCTTTGTACAAGGAGATAAGAATGAATTAATTTGCATCCTTCTACATGCTGACCTCCAGTTGAACCAGCACCATTTGCTGAAGATTCTAGTTTTGTGATGTTTTTAATGATGATAGACAAGTATTAAAACAACTTGACAAATAAGCAATGCATGATATTACCTTTGAACAGATCAGATTCACAAATATAGACTGTGATTAAACTAATAGAAATTTAAACACATGCATAATAGGCAAGAAACATATAATGTATACTTAGATGGGTAAAAATATTTCAATAATGAAGAATATAATGGCATTATTTAAACAGATATATTTATATAATTAAGAGAACAAATGGGTATATTAGTAAAAGACTTACAAACTTCTTTTATTTTGAGCAAATGTCATATGGCTTCCTCTATATTAAACTTTGGAAAATAGTTGAATCTATACAACAGGTGAAAAACACCGGCATGCATGTAATTTAATTTTTGTCTACATTTATGCATGCATACATAAATACATTAATACATATTTTTAAAGCTATACAATGTTCTAGAATAGTGGATAAATCTAAAGCAATCTACGATGTACCAATATACTATAGAAATAAATGAAAATTCTATAATATTTCTTGATAACAAGCTTATGCAGTTCACTGAATTTTAGATATAGTCTGAGCTAAGTCCTCAAAGACACATGTACTAATTTTGTCTGGAATCATTCTTCACTGAATCCTTGCTGTGGTCCAGCCCCAGTAGTCAGACAGGTTTCAACAGATAAGAATCAGTTATAGGGGACTAATGGATGAATGAGTCAGAGAACTTAGCTGGGAGAATTTTACATTTCTGAATAGTAACCAAATGGGTTTTTGTCCATACAGATTTTTCAAAAGAGCCAAACTTATAATGTAAAAAAAAAAAATACTAATCATATCATTTTGTCTCTGGACAAGTGTTATAAATACAGGTATTATCAATCTCAAATCATTTTAGACTATATAAGCATTTATAACAGGTGGTATTCTATCCTTCAGAAAAGCCAAACATTAAACAAATAGAAAAATGTCTGAGTCAGTCTAGATGAGTTCCCAAACCTTGAACAATGTATAATAGTTGAAACACATCTTATGAGTTAACTTAGTTTAAAAGCTTGAAAGCTCTCCCAGGTTATAGTCTAGGCTGTTCAATTCATTTGATTTCTCTGATTTTTAGTTAAATAAAAAAAAAACCACTATAACTCAGTGTGAGCCAGTTACCTTACGATTGGCAAATTCTTATATTTTTATATATTTATATATTTTTATATCTACATATATTATCAAAGTTTGGTTGAAGCAAATTACCTTTGTTATACAGTTTTACTTCCTGGGGGCAAAATTCTATAGACTACACATAGGAGAAAACCTGTAACTCAAGCTGTTGTCAAGTCTATTGGTTCTGACTTAGTTTAGGGGCAGAAGTGTCAAGAGCACTCTGGGCTGATCCAACATTTTGTGCTTTTTCACAGTCTCCATGTTAAAGAGACCCTATGCTGGAGTAGGGCCAGATAAAGTTATTTCTCTGAGAGCAAACATAATCATCTGGGGAAAAGGTAGAAATGAGTCATAATGTAAAATGTTGCTCTTCCCCCATAAATGGAGCATGTAGAGATCAGAAACCAAAAGTGAAATACTACACAATGGGGAAAAATGCATTCAGCTCCTCTTTGCTGGGATGTGTCACAGAGACAGAGACATGTTGCCTTCATGCCTCTTGCAACTTTTCACCGGTCATGATTGCAACATGTAGTACTGCAAAGGTTAGAAAAAAATTATTTTTACAAATCTTTCATATACTCCCTCCCTTGCTTTCTTTCAAATCTAAGGTTTCTTTCAATTTATGGGGTGTGGTGTGTGTGTGTGTGTGTGTGTGTGTGTGTGTGTGTGTGTGTGTGTG
>JANHMN010000014.1:53020176-53039347 GCA_030674055.1 Rhabdomys pumilio
TGTGTGTGTGTGTGTGTGTGTGTGTGTGTGTGTGTGTGTGTGTGTGTATGTGTGTGTGTGTGTGTGTGTGTTTATGTGTGTGTGTGTGGTATGTTGTTCCTCTATGAAAAAGTACACATCGATATGAACTTAACAAGTGGCATTCATATATGTAGGTAAGAGTTACATACATGCATATTCTATATATGTGTATGTACTAAAGTAAGAATTGTCTAAGTAGTCTAGAGATAAATATATCTATATTCTGGGATTCAATCATAAGTTTACATTGAGTAAATGATCCATCAAACTAGACATATACTGTTTTTAAGCCAATTAATTTTGTTATAAAAACTATTTGAAGAAGCATGTTAAGCATAATTTTAGCAAATATATTTGCTAAATATAATTATATTTTTGAATATTTACTTGAATGACTATCAGAAGACAGTTTTATTATTCCTCCCTTCACTGGAAAAAATGAGTATTTGCAATTTGATAGTAAAATGTTATACATATAAAAAATTACTAACAGTTTTCAAAATATCAAAGACTTATAAAAGTATATCCTTATTTTGAGATAAAGAGTAATGTGTAGATTTTTTCACAATTATAGCACTTGGCAAGCACTTTCATTTCGACCTCTTAAGTTTTGGCATCTAATCAAAGGAATTAGTAGTTTGTGGGTTCCTTTCATTTTTAACAGTGAAGGACTGAGGATATTTAGGACTAATGGTACTTAATGACCATATATCCATAACAATAATTTCTCTGAGCTAATTTGTTGCATTGAGGATTAATTTGATTATAAATATTTTCCTACATTTACTATATAATTATATTTTTCATATGTATTTTTGTTTATATTGATACAATAGTCAAATATATTATTCTGAAATGTGTATAATGGATTGTATAGTTTGTATTTTAATTTCTTTTAACTATATGCCATATAAGATAGATTTTGGAGTTTATTAATATAATATAATTTTACCTTTCTTATAATGTTTAACAGAGGTGTATGTTCAAATATTTTTATAAAGCTGTATGTGTAGTCCTATTTCATTCAGCTGAGTATTACTAAAAATAATAAAATTAATAACAGTTGTTATTTTAGATTAGTTCAAATGATTTAAATGTATGCATATTGAATAATATTGAGTTATTGGTCTTTTATTTCTTTCAAAAGTGTCACTCAGCCTATGACAATTTGAATCTGTGCCCCCCAAAATCCTATGATCTTAGAAGTTTAATCTCCAAATTTATGTGGAAAATATTTAAGATGATCCTTTGAGACATAATTAGATCTAGATGAAATTATACATATGGCGTCTGCCTTACAAGTTTGGTGTATTAGCACAAGGATGATAAGTGTATCTGACTGTTTGCTTCAGCTGCCTCTGACATGGGACGATGCACCAAGAATAGTCCCAAATGCAATGACTTCATCTTGAACTTCTCATCCCCAAGAAATATAAAGATAAGTTATTTTCTATTATGTTCATTGTACATTGTGATGTAATTTAGCATAAAAATTCTAAAAGATAAATTCCATGTGATTAAAATGCCTGCGAGTTCAGAAAGTACAGTGAGCCAGGCATTTCTCTTAATATCATTCTGAGAAGACTGAACTTTGCTCATGATCTCTGAATTCAAAAAATGTCTGTGCCTGAATATGACAAGAAATTTCCACTTACACTATGGTGAAAAAAAAATCAAATCTACTCTGGACACCAGACAAGTGTCTTCATACTTCATTTAGTTTTAGCACGGAGATGACATCAGATTTCACAGTGTGAGGGTCTGTGCTAGAATGCTTCTGTCTTTCCCTGCCAATCGCAAATAACTGATACCCATTACTGCTCTGACAAGCTTGCTATCATGTGATTAATGCTACTCCATCATTGGGCTCAATTTATTTTCAAGGCTGACTCTGAGAACTCTGTAACACACTATAATATATCCCATTTAATTATCACAGTAACAAACAAATCCCAGAAAAAAGTCATATGATATTACCTTAAGGAAGAGTCCTAGAGCTTCCTTTTATAAGTCTTTACCTATTCCAAAGCTCATCTGAGCACAGTCATTTTTGTATAGGTATAGGCTTCATCATAGAGTTATGATTGATTAAATCCATGACTAATGGAGTTGAACATAATTTCAGACATTCTTTCTGTCTTGTGGGTGTAGACTGTGCATGGAAATCTTAAGTCTTTGATTATGCTAAGTCTTTCCTAAAAAGAGCCTTTCTTTAAAACCATTCAAGTTTCTACCACCTCTCATATGATCAATCAATGCCCTAGTATAGTAAAAATATAATTTTAAGCTCCAATTATTTTAGCAGATTCAAGATTCAAAAATGGAATAAAGAAGAATCCACAATATCATGTTTATGGATAAATTTATACTAAAAATAAAACTACCTGATAATTTCTATTCCCTCTTAGTTAGATACTATAAATTTGGAATAGTACCCTAAAAAGTGTAAATTACATTCTTATTAAAGTGTCACTATAATGGAGTTATCGATATTGTTAATTACAATAAAAATTGATTTCTATTTGTTGTGAGAAAAACTAATTTGAGTGTGTTATCTCCTTTTCATTAAATTAGAGAATAGAAATATAATATGTATACAAATTAGCAGCACATGAGAATTCAATAGCACGACAACATTATAGGTTTTTATGTTTATGTGAAACCCAGCTCATGCTTTATGAGAAATAAGATGTACTTTATTTTGAAGCTAATACAAGTGAACGATGTAAAGCAGCACATACTTGAAGTTACTTTAAATAAAAAGTCCTACCTCAAACAAAATTAAGTTTTTGTAGCCACAGCATAAAGAAAGTTATATATTTAATAGCATTAGCAAATGAATTGCTAGGGCTACTAGGTAGAACAGAGTGAAGCAGGAAAATATATTCTCTATGTTTTGGTTGCTATGCTACAGCTTTATTAGTTTGATAACCACAAGTGGGTGTTTGCTGCCTTTAGTATAGTAATCCAGTCAGAAATTTTTATTAAACAATACTAAAGGTTAAATTTGAAAGTACATGACTATTGAACTAGGACAGCTGAAGCTAACTTCTGCTCTCTGTCTACAGCATCCCATTTTTTTTCTGTGTACAGAAAAATGTCCAATAGAGCACATGGTATAACATATTGTGCTCAGATATGACTGGCTACATGATTCAAAGAAAAGAAATATGACAGCAAAGAAAATGTGACGTTTGCTTCTTCTTCGTTATTAGTTGCATTTCAGAGATGATAAATTCTTAAAATGCTTTGATAAATATGTATCTATATTTTCTCTAGAATATGATGGTTCTTGCATTTAGCATAAAGAACACATTTGGCTAAATGAATCAGAAGAACTGAACTAGGCACAGTATTTTTTTTCATATTATTTTTACTTGAATACAGACAGGATCCATGAGAACTATTTTAATTTCTTGTAAATGCAGGTCCAAATAAATCCGCAGGTATTCCTCACTCAACCTTATCTCTTAAAGTGTTTATCATATCCCACATTGATAAACTGCAAATCCTTCAACTACCCTTCAGCCAATGAATAGATAGTAAGAATGTAGTAAATATATACTATGAAAAAACTATGTATGGTAGTTGACATATAGTATAGTCCCCTAAATTTCTATGTGATAGAAGCATAGGAAATAATAAAATCTTTAAGAGATGAGGTCTTCTTGGGAATACCTGTAGTTAAACCTGGCCCTACATTTAGAAGAAATTAAAATAGTTCTCATGAATCCTGTGTTTATTCCAGTTAATATATCTATATCTATATGGACATATATAAATATCATATAAATACATAAAATATAATTATGGGAATATATATGTATATATATGTAAATATATATGTATATATGAGTGTGTGTATATGTATATATACGCCATAGACATATATATTCAGTAGATGTATACTTGCATATATGAAATAACAAATTAACTATGAAGAATAATTAGACATTGTAAACAGAGATGATCTCATACTGTATAGAGAAAAAATCTTAAGAATCCAACAAGTTACATGAAAATCATAACCATTTTCAAGTATAGAACATAAAATCAAAATCATATTTTCTGCACAACAGCAACAACATAAAATTTAAAATTTAATTATCATTTTAATAAAAATATTAGCATTGTAAAGAACTAACTAAACATTTGAGACAAGTATGTTTCAAGTAAGAAAACTGCTAAAAAACTAAAGTTATTGTAAATAAGTAAGAAATAAAATATAAGTAAGTAGTAAGAAATAAAATATAGAAGTTATATATCCCTCAATATTTTTATAAATTCTTTAAGTATGGAATCAAGAACAATTAGATAATTTTTGCATAGTAGAAAAACAGAAAGACTTTAAAACAGGAAGAAATAAAAAATGAAGTGTATCAGTGTGGAGAGTTCTTCCATTTAAAATAGTTCTGCCAAAACATAATCTAATATACAAACCAGTTATAAGACTTCTTAGAATATATTCAAAAGACTTCATGCCATTTCTATAAATATTTTCTATGATTTTTTCATTTTTTTTGAGACATGTTTCTCTGTGTAGCCCTTGCTGTCCTGGAACTCACTCTGTAGACCAAGCTGGCCTGGAACTCAGAAATCTGCCAGCCTCTGCCTCCCAAGTGCAGGGATTAAAGGCATGTACCACCACTACCTTGCTTTCTATGACATTTTTAATGATACTTCATTCACAATATAGAGGAAATTAAAACAATCAAAATGTTATTTACTCAATGCATAGATAACACAATGGTGGTAAATATATATTGTGAAATATTATTCAGTTCACTTTTTTAAAATATCAAACAAGTCAGCTATCTGCTTCATATTTGCCAGCCCATGTATGATCTTTGATTGGTGGCTCTCTATAGATCTGATGCCACAGCATGGGAGGATACCAGGGGCAGGGGACTATCTTGGAGGTAAAGGGAAGTGGAGATAAGGGAAAGAATTCTGTAAGGGAGGACAGGAAGGTATGCAACAGTTTGGATGCAAATAAATAAAATAATTATTTTTTAAAAATAGGTCAGGAAATTTACTGATAAATGAATAGAACCAGAAAAGGGAACACCAAACAGAATGAGAAAACATGTATATTCTCCCTTATCAAATGTTCCTAATTCCAAAACCTCAGTTCTGAGCACATATATACAATAACTGCTGAAACTAGGGAGATAAACCCATTGCCTGGGGTGGGGAAGTAATAAAGTGGGGAATAACAGGCTCCAAGTGATCTGAGTGATGGGGATAGTGGGTAGCCCTCCTAGAAAGAGGTATCAAATAAAAAAGAGGAAGAAGGACAAAATAACAAGAATGTTATCTATAGAAACATTGGTTAACAACCCCCAAAATTAAACATTTGTAGTTTTTATAAATACGTGCATAAATATACATACATGGTTTATTAAATATTCTATGCTTGACTAAAAATACTTCCTCAAAGAGCCAATATATCTAGTAAATACCCAGACATCAGGTAGTATAAGCCATTGATTGACTGTTTTAACATTTTCATCAAACATATTCCCAAAGAAATATAGATTATTATTAATCTTGGATGTCCCTGGAACATGAAAGTAGTTCTTTATTGCTGAAGACACCTTAGACTTCAGTAGCAGGGCTTAGATGCCTCTGAATTGGAACTAAACTGGATGTTTTTTTTGCCTGAAGGTTAGTTTTTATCATACTAGAAGGCAGCATGAAGGATTCTGAAGAAGGAAACAGGGTTCACCCTAAGGGTGTAATAGTGGCCAACGTATATTGAATGCAACCAATCGCTCTCTATTTTGACATTAAGCCTACTCAATAAATAGAGAACCATGCCGGTACTGGAAATTTAGGAAGCTACCCAATGATTTCAAACTCATGAATTTTAAGAGAAGAGTCAAAAAAGCACACACCTAAAACTTAGAAAAACAAAATCCTGTACAATGAAGCAGAAAGACTGTAATGTTCTGAGAAAAAGAACATGTGTAATAAAAGAGTATCTTCTATCCAAAACTTGAAAACAGTATTCATAAAATAACAATAATGTAGTAGCCTTGAAATGACACTTCTACCTACTGCCCACGTAATGTGGGAAATTCCCAAGGTCACACCACCACGTGAAGGATAATGGGCAAATAACAGTTCCTAAGATATGGGTGAAACATATACATATATATGGATGACTTTTCGCTGATAATTATCATTCATCACATTGCAACTCACTACACAAGCTGCCAAAGGAAGAAAGCAACAATTAGACATATACACATATAATGTCTCAGTATTTATAACCTCAATATTTGCATCATGAATTTTATAGGAAGTTTGACAGCAGGGAGGACTTGATGGAGAAAATAGAAATGATGTAAACACAGCAGTCAAAAATTCTCAAAAACCTTTAAAATTAAAAATATGAATATATATAAATTATCAGGATTACATATAATTATTGATGTATGCTAATTATGTACACTTACCATTCAATTCATATGGGGACAAAATATAGGAAATACATTCAATGCATTTTAGATATAATAAAGATTGCTTCCAAAATAAATCTAAATTATTGTTAACATATCACAATTAATAATATAAATAAGTTCTAAAAGCCAGGTAATATCTCTTTGGAAATTCTAGTGTTATCTCCAAAATACTTAAATATATTTATTCATAAACATTTTCAAATTTGCATTGCATGTTGGTCAGATTCTAAAGTGTCATTTATAACACTGATTACAAGGAAAATTATAAAATATACTTATTGTAATTGTCAAATTGTCTTTGTATATACCTCATAGATGTTTCTTTTTGTTGCTTGTGTAAAAAACAGTACAGACATCTGACAATACTTTCAGTATCTCAATAGAATTCAGTACCTGTCCACACAAAAATCAGAAGAAACAAATTGAAATATTTTGTCTCTAATATTTTGTTAGTCTGCTGTGAAACAAAAGACTAGCAGCTCTGAATTCCAAATACAGAATTATCACTTCTTACCAAGGTATGTGTGCCACTACAACAATTTTACGGTTATTGCTGACTGTCACTATGGTTCATAAGCATCATAATAGGCTAGGACTGTTGGTTGTTTCCATTCTTGTATGTGTTTTCACTGTATCTTCTTGTACCATGAAAGAGAAAATTGAAAGTCTGTAAGAGTTTGAAAATTAGGGATTTTGTTGTCAGACATTGTGTCCTTGTAATGTAAGAAGCTATGACAAGTCTCAACAACTTGACCATCTCAACACGAGATGAACAAACATAACAGTGGATGAAGGCAAGCTCACAAGGCCTGCACCTATGCATTGAACTAAAGGCAAATTACTACTCATGAGAATAGAAAATACACAGGAAACAAATAAAGAAAGAGCTTACCAACTCTTTATCCAATATCAAATCTCTGAAACCATATAGACAAACAATATACCCACTGAACAGATTCTACTTGATTATATTCAAATGTTAACAGAATATGTATACAGTGAAAATTAATAAAAAAAAGTCTACAAAGGATATTGAAGAGAGTAACAAAGAGTATACAGTAGGGTTGAGAAGGAGTGGAGGCAAGGAGAAAACGCAGTAATTATATTATAATTGCAACTAAAACTATATTAAGTTTATAACAAATTATACAAAGATATTGACTACAAAAGAAAAAAATCAGTTATTTCTTTCACAATTTTATTAAAAATATGAAACATCATTGTGATTAAAATTAATTTGATTTACTTGATATTATTTGTTATACTGCAGTAATAAAAAGAAATAACCCACTATCAAACAACTCCTGACAAATTTATGGGCTGCTTGAATTCAAAGGAGTCATCTATCAAGACTTGTTCTTAAACTTGATAAATATACCTTTAGGAAAATTAATAACTAACAGCTTTTATAATAAGCCTTTACTGTTGAGTTATAAGTATATTAAAATAAAAATGATATATTTAAAGAAAAATAATTTGTCATAATCACACAAAAACAATATTATATATAATTATATAAATATGTATATATATCCATATATATATATAATATATAATATATATAATATATATAATATATATATAATAATATATAATATATATATATATCCTTACGAAAAACTAGCAAAATATTTACTGATTTTATTACATTCAATTAAGTCTGGCTAAAAGTTTAAGCCCAATGTTCCTCAGTTTGTTCAGCTATATAATTTCATGTAATTGATAATGATTCATCCAGCAATCTCTCCATCATATTATTATGCAGGAATAGTTAATGTAAAACTGAATATAAAGTTATAATTGTCTTAATAACTCATGAAAATGTTAGTTTATTCTTCAGTGAAACATGATTAAATTTACTATATACCTATGGAAAAGGCAATACTAAAATAGTTTTAATGATTTCTAAACATCTTTAATTAAATATATAAATTATATTAAACTATATTTAATTGAGCTAGATTTAAACTATCTAATCTCAATAATACCAAAGGAACACAAGAATATTCACATGGACGAATGAGTGACTACCATACAGGTCATTAATATATATTCTCCTTTCTGCTCTGTTTTTGTCTAAGAGAAACCATTGACACAAGCATACGATTTTTTAAGTTATTGTTTAGGCTGATGATGTTACCATAGTGATGGGAAAGTGGTCAGAACATATCTCCAATCCATGCGAAGATACTTCTTGCTACATTAAAAGTTGGAAGCATCTAGGAGCAAAGACAGTATACTCAGGAAGAGTGACATCAGAATTTAAAATTAGCAAATCAGGGCTCTGCGGTTTAATAGGCCCTTGCCTTTCTGCCCCTTTTCTTCCCTTCAATTTTCTTTCTTCTCCTCTCCCCACCCTTCTCTTTTGTCTCCTCTTCCCTTTCCTCTTGTCTCCTCCTCTTCCTGCCCTTCCTTTCTTCATTTTTTCTCCCTCTTTTCTCATTTCTTTGCACAATAGAATCATTTTACTTACTGTATTGGGGCAACACACAAAGGAGTTTCCAATATTTCAGTATTTTTTGTTATAATACAAAACAGGAAAATTTCTTTCTTGGTTAGATGATTACAAATTTTTTTTTTTTTGCATTTTCCCTTAATTTATATACTTACGAGATCAAATAACAAATCATTAATTGAAAACTTTCAAACACATAAGCAAAACAAAGTTGAATAAGCAAAAACAAAATAAACAATAATCACTAATGATGATGATGATGATAATGAGGTAAAAGAATCTGTAGATTTCATTTTAATCTTGTATTCGCAAAAGTTTTCCATTAGTTACCGACGTGCTATTCAAAAAGATAGCCACCTGAAATTAAGCAAAATCATCTACAAGGGGTGAAAGGATTTGCTGGGGAGTAAATTATTCCTAGGATGAAATATGTAAAGAGCCACTCCCTATCCTGTTACTAGTAAGATTTCAGCAACCCATTAAGATGCATTGAAGAGTATTTTCAGTTTTTTAAATTTCTTCTCTTCTTTATTTCTTTCCTTGTTCCTTTCTTTGTTTCTTGGGTATTTTGTTTCTTTCTTTCTTTCTTTTTACTTCCCCTTTCTTTCCTTTTTTTCTTTAATGATGCTGCTGATTTTAGATTGAATTCAGTGCAGTTTCAGATAAAGTAATCTTAGTTTGAAACTGCAAAGTAAATCCAAAACTATGGATTTTTTGATTGTTAGAAGGCACATTGCCATGATTAACAAAAATTAATTGTTTTAGCTCTCCATAAAGATAGAATACATGAGGTCTGACTCAGCAGTGTTGATAAAATTCAATAACAAAATGAAGAAACCTGAAAGAAATCGCGTAGGACTCTTCAAACACTTGATTTAGTAGCTTTTATTTTATAAACAAAATAAAATGTATGTCTAGGTCATTAATATTTCATTGTCTTGATATAAAGAATTTACAATGTATAAATATAAAATTATTGTATAAGAAAGAGTCTTTGTAACGCTAATGAATGATCCATTTTTTCTGTACTAGGCATCAAAGGTAGGTCTTCACATCTACAAAGCAAAAACAATAGAATTGAGTTACAGTATCAGCTGCTTAAAACAATAGTTTTAAAAGGATAGTCAATTGTGGTGAATGATTATCTTATAAATTCTGAGCTAACACCACTTAAAAGTTGAGTTTTTTCACCCAACATTTTAGAGAAACTCAGAATATTATTTTTCTTACACAATTACCTTATTTTTGTTCCTTTTTCTTTTTTAATTTTTATTTTAATTAAAATATCATTATATAATTTCTCCACTTCTCTGTCTTCTTCTAGTCTCTCTCAATTACCTTTGCTCTACACTTTTCCTTCCTCTCTACATTTTTCTCTTTGTTATTCTTTTACACACACAGCCATACAGATAGACACAGATACACACAAACATGCACATATAGGTATACAAAAATATATTTAAAACATTTCTGATTTGTTTGTATATAGCTTTATGGATGACCACTGTACATTGGACAATCAAAAAGTGTCCTCATCCCTAAGAGTGGCTAATTATCTCTCTTCCAGTTGTCATTAGATGTCTACAGTTCTTTACATAGGCGTGGTACCACATAAAAATTTTTTCCTTCCACATTAACACATGTATTGATATTGCCAATGCTACAATTTTTATAAACTCATTTGCAAAACAAGCTAAGCAGAAATGTATAGTAGAATCTTCACTCTTTACCTCATCTAAATCGACTTTCTTGCCCTACAAACCTAGTGCATAATCATGTGTTCTTTGGATATTAACAGTTGAGGAAGTTTAGAAAGCTGATAATTATTCTTTAGAAATGCACACATAAGAAGATTAGAGATGGCTTCACCAAATCAGCAGAGTATTATGAACTGACAATCAGCTTGAACAAGACAGCTCATTAGCAATTGAAACCACAAAAACACCATAGTGAACTAAAGATCTCCATGGGTGACATGCACCGGATAGCTGTCAGTGATGGCTGGTAGTTCTTCAGCACAATTGCTGTTAAAAAGAAATTTAATGGAAAAAATAGAAAACCAGATCAATAAAATCAGCATGACCTTCAAAATAGTAGGAGGCAGACTGGTCCTCAAAGAGGTTAATGGCTTCCTGAGTAGCAAGCTTCTTTACTTGATCTGAGGTTGTGGTGTGTATGTATGAAATGGCAATTACTTGCACAAATTTTGAAACATAATTACTTAGAAACTGACCAAAAATACTTTATATTTGATAAAAAATGACAGGAAGAAATCAGTAAAGTCATTGCTTAATGGAAAAAGAAAAGAATTGAGAGAATTTTATATATGAATACCTAAGAAAACAAGGATATATATATGAAATACTTAGACACTTTGAATTTGAAAAATGAACCAGTGTGTTTCTAAAACATATGTGTACCATAAGTGAAATGAAAATCTTACCATTACTAATGATATAGTATAAAAATGATGTGTGAGAAAATTACAAAATATTTTAAAGCTAGAACTTATGAATCAAATTATATATATATATATATATATATATATATATATATATGTATATATATATATATATATATATATATGTTAAAGGAAATACTATATAAACATATTACTATAAAACATGTAAATATATTTAAATCTCAATGTTAATTTTGTATACACTATAATGATACATTATATAAATATAAGAAAATATGCATTCAGAATAAAAATACAAGGGTAAGTTCACCTTTAACCCAAATAACAAAGCTCAAAAAATGTTTTATTTTTTTCTGACAGTGTCTCTCAGTAATTGGCATGCATTTCTTAAACAAAAATTGAAATATACTAAAAAGTTGCAACATTTACAAATAGATTTAAAATAACAGTCTCAAATGTTTGGAGAATTTAAAACAAAATTGAAGTTGAAACTGTTTTGAAAATTTTGTCAACATGTAACAAATATCAACTATATCTGTATAAAATTTTATTTGATTACTTGAAAGCATAATTCAAGCAATAACTGGCATAAACTGTTAAATGTATAGCATAGACTATGTATTAAAATTACATTAAAATATCAATAAAACCTTAAAAATCTTGTTTTAATATTTCATTGTATATCACTAAGTAGAAAAAATTTTGCATCATAAAGATGTAAATGATCTTATTTAAGTCCTGTTTGCAGTAAGTAATATAGCATTGTCAAGGTAGGAGAAAGTTGCTCTTTTGTAAATTAAAGCCATAGAAAACAATAAGAATTTCTTATTCTTTAAACATTTTTCAATGTTAAAAAAGTTTCATTTATATGAGCATCTCTTTTTTTGAACATGTGCACATCTTCCCGTCTTCTGCAATTAGCTTCCCATGTCAACATATTTTGACTGAATAGTATCTGTGAAAATGCACAAAGATAGAAGTTAAGACATTTGAACACATGTTAAATGGTTTTGCATATTATTATTTATTATCTTTAGTCTTTATAATTATAATGTACCTAAATAACTTTTGCCTTTATGTTTATTTCTTCAATCCATTTGATGTAATCTTTCATTTTTCTTCAAATAAATAGCTTTTCCAATAATTTTTGTAATTTGCATATATGTACATACACATAATTTACTAAATATAACCAGGTCAGTGTCTATACTCCTACTTGTTCTCAGAGTTGTCAGTACACTTTGGGATAACCAGTTGGTGTGTTCTTCCGGGACAAGACTATTTGCCTACTCTCAGCATCCCTTAGTTGCCTGTTAGTTCTTTGTGTAAGGTTCAAGGCTCATGATCATTATCCATCCACACTGGCATGCTTATTGTTGTCCTTGTTCAGTTTTTATTTAGGCAATTACATTACTGTAGCCTTCTTTATCTATTAATAAATATGATGCAGAGTCTATTCAATTGTAAGTTTATTATTCTACCTTAGAAGAATAGTGGATTTATATTTGTATTTCCATGAGTTTTGATTTTGATTTTCTCATCATCCATCCTTCATAATTTGTATGTCTTAAATACTATAGTTCAATAATAAGGGACATTGAGATATTTGATCATTTCATAGAAAAAGGCAACAGTATTTCAATGTTGATATGTTAGGTTATACTTATATTGAGGGGGCACAAGCTAAGTCTGGTTAAAAGTATACTTTCTAAAAATCTTTTTTATAAAACACAAATTTGCTACAATTGTTAGACCTGTGTATGTGCTATCAGAGGTTTAATACACATTGAGATGCTGAATTCTACACATCCTGGAAAATGTTGCTAAAATATGATTGCTAATAAGAGAACAGGGTTGAGAGACACAATTTAAGGGGTTCATATGTATCAGTGAAATAAAACTCTGTTAATATCTAAAAGAATACTGGGGACTGGAGAGATTGTTCAACAATTAAGAGCATTGGCCGCTCTTGCACTTGTCCTGGTTTCAATTCCCAGAATCCACGTGGTGCTGACATTCATGTACAATTGTAGTTTTATGAGATCTGATATCCTCTTCTGATGTATAAATATACATGAAGAAGAAACGTCCACGAGCATGAAATGAAGAAATAAATAAAACTTTAAAAATATATGCTACTATTTTTGAGAATATGATAGCAGCTCTACTTTTGTAATCAGCAAATTCCATCCAAAACTGAATAAAGGAGTCATTAAAGGCACTAAAGGTATATTATAGATTACATGTCTTGACAGAAAGAATAATTTCACATTACATACATGTAGTAATGTATTTTTCTAAAAATACATCTTGATTTTCCAAGAGACTGCAATTTTCTCAGATCTTGCAACCAAGTAAATATTTCTTGATAATATTTAAAGGTACATACTTAACCTGCTATTCTATTGTTTACTCAGCCTGTTTAAATCTAATCTACCTCTAAGAAAACAATGTAACTAACCTTACAAGACCTAGTATTTCCCATGTAATCAGCTAGTGCAACCTAACTAGAGATTTTATCTTCAGTTAAGTATTCTTCCATGCCATTGACACAGATTAATGAATGTATTTGTGTGTATGGTGTGTTCAGCATTTGCTGATAATATCCAACAGGGTAAAAAAGCTTAAACTAAACAAATACCCACTATTTTTATGGGTACAATATGTTTTTCTTTCATTTGATGTAAAAAAGTAGATTGATAACATTTGTTTGAAGTTGAATGCTATACTAGTTCAGTTGGTGTAAGTAATGTCACTTTTTCTCATGTAAAACTGTTAAGAAATTCTATAAATGAATCTCTCTTGTCATTCTCATACCATGCTTTCTATGCTGTTTGATAAATACACAGCAGAACCGTTGGCTATTTACAGGTAATACAGTATGTCTTCAGGGACAGAGTCATTAAACATACATAGGTGAAAGATATAGGCAGGCCACACCCACAGACAGATAGTTAAATACTGAGGGAGAAATTGAGAATTAAAATTTGGAGTCATTCTTGGTAAATTATACCAAGAGAAAATCTCTGTTTTAATTTCTTATTGTGATTTCTGCACACATATTGTGCCTACCCTTAGTGTTTAATCTTCACATATACAATATATCACAAATTAATGTTGCATATCTTACATTCTTTTATCTTGTTTTCTCTTTCTTTATTCAGTTGAGGATCCCAGCCTATGGAAACTATGGAATAAATTTTCTATATGAAGAATGAGCATTCTCCATTTTTCTGTGGCAGATTCCTAGCTGGTCTGCTCCTGTGAAGACACCATATCCTGACCCATCCTAGAGGAACCACTGCACTCTGAGCGGTGAATGATCAGCTGCACTCAGAGCAGTTCAGGAAGTTGGACTCCCAATGGCAAAGTGTTTTTATTTAAAATTGGAATAGTAAAAAAAAAAATGTGAAGTTACCATGATGGCCTAAATATTACAAAATTGTCATTTAAGTAAGGTTATTTTTCTTACACTTCTGTTGTTTAAGCACCATTAAAATGTTATAAGTATTTAGTCACGTTATTAAAAGTACTTCCCTGTCGCTAACTATATTCTAAGTTATTCTTAATGTTAAAAGAAATGCTATAATATCTGTTTCATCTTCGCTCCTGTACGAACTTTTAGTCAGGACAAATTATGGGTCAAAAGTTTTGTTGGTGAGTTGGTGTCCTTATCCCTGCACTGGGGGTTCCTGCCTGGCTACAGGAGGTACCCTCTTCTGGTTTCATGACTCCACTGTTAGGAATCTTCAATAAGATCAGCAGCATTTAATCCTTGGAACTTCCATCCCAGGTCTCTGGAACTTTTAGAGACTACCTCCAGCTCCCCACCTGAGAGATCAACTATCCTGGACCTTGGCACTTCTCAGAGACTGAACTATCAACCAAAGAGCACACAGGGACTGGGACAAGGCACCCCTACACATAGCCTGCCTTGTCTGGTTGCATTGGAATAGGATTCATGTAACTCTGAAGAGACATGATAAGCCAGGAGGATAAGGGGGCAACCTCTCAGAGAAGAAGGGGAGGGAATAGGGTAGAAGGACTGTGGGAAGGGGGCCTGGGAAGAAAGACAGTATTCAGCAGGTAAATAAATAAAGATATAATTTTTTTTCATAGAAACAGTTTAGGTCTGGAGAGAAGGCTCAGAGGTTAACAGCACTTAACTTAGTTTCTTGTCCTGAGTTCAATTACCAGGAACTACATGATCATTCACAAATAACTCTAATGGGATCTGATGCCCTCTTCTGACATGTAGTTGAATATGCAGATAAACTTCTCATATATACAATGTAAATCTTAAAAAAAAAAGTTTCATTTTTTCTCATACTTAAGATTCTAGAAACTCCTTAGTGGAATATATATTCATGAAAATATATTAAAATATTCATAAGATATATTATAAGTAATCACCTCCAGTAGATAGGCATGGTCCATAGTCATGAGATGGTGCCACACACACATCTCAAAGTTTTTAAGACAGAAATCTTCTTGTCCAAAAGAAGAAGGGGGATGAAAAATGGATCAGAGACTGAAAGATGTGCCATCCCAGGACTGCCCCACCAGGGGATCCATCCTGTTTGCAGATACCAAACCTGACACTGTTGCCAAGAGGCGCTTGCTGACAGGAACCTGGTATGACTGCTCTTTGTGAGGTTCAGCTAGCAACTGACTGAATAGATGTGGATGCTTGGAACAAACTATCAAACTGGTCTCAGGGAGACTGGTGAGGTAGCTGGTGAAAGGACTGGAGGAGCAAAGCAGGATTGCAACCACATGGGAGGAACAACATCAGTTGGACAGACCACCCAGTGCTCTCAGGGAATAGACCATAAACCAAGGAGTGTATAGGGAGAGAACAATGGCTCCAGAGACTTGCGTAGCAGAGAATGGCATTGTCTGACATTGATGGGAGGGGAGGCCCTTGGTCCTGTGGAATTTTGGTGCCCCAGCATGGAGGGATGCTGGAGGGATGGGGTGGAAGATGGTAAGTGCACCCTCATAGAGGCAATGGGGAGGGAGGAGAGGGAGGTTTAGGATAGGGGTTTGTGGAAGAGGAATAAATGAGAAGTGATATATCATTTGAGATGTAAACAAATGGAATAATTAATTTAAAAAACTGCAATTTTTAGGTAATCGAAAGGAAGTTTATTGTATTAATATAAAATGCCAAGCCTTATATCTATAGCTTGAGGAAGTAGGTGTTAAAGTATATATTGTATAGTTTGTTAATAATCATATCAACCAAACAGATCAAGAAATCATTAATACAAGTTATAAAATGAATGTATCAACAATCAGTAATCAATAGGTCCCTGGAGATTTAGAGTAAGTACCGCATAAGTAATTTTGAACATCATCAATTGCTATATTAGTTATAGTTGTCATTGCTATGAACAAAAGAATCACAAAAGTGCTTTAGTTCAATACAGTAAGGATTTATATTAAGCCACAGTTTGATGATTCATATGATCAAGATAGAAATGACATCGCGGCAAAGGGCAGAAACTGTGAGTTGAGACAGTTAGGCAGCTGGTTACTGTGCCTCTGTAGATATATGTGACACAGAAGACAAGAATGCCGAGCTCAGCAGGCATCCTACCTTTCTCTTTATAATTAATCACTCTGGCATAATAGTTCAACTTTCCTTAGTCAAATTTCTATGAAAAACAATTTCAAATACACACATCCACATAAAGCCACGTCTCTTATATAGGCCATGAGTGTCAAAAACTGCTAATCATCACAATTTATTATCACAAAGGCAAACTTATTGTCACATAATGCAAAATGTGTTAGTTTAACTCTAAGATTCCTCAAAAATATCAATAGTATTAACATTGTTTAAAAACACAGAATTAAATTCTTTTCTGAGAATCATGACATTATTTAATTGAGAGCAGTTATAAAATACAAAAGAATAAAGTATATGCTTACTAGTATATAATGCTACAAAATAAACAGTGTCTTTTCCAAATGATCGAATGGACGTTTGACATCATCATCATCATCATCATCATCATCAAAAACAAAAACAAAAACAACAAGAAAACAGCAGTAACAACAAAGTAAGCTTGACAAATTGCAAGCTTATTTTTCTGGCTTTCTGTCATTTGGCAATCATCTGGGGATGCCCAACTTTCAATTCCCTCTGCAGGGCACAGTCTTTCTCTTAAACTGAGTTTAGTCTATGCCTGTAGTTTCCATCAACAGACCTCTTATCATTCATCCTGGAAGCTCTTCCTGAGTGAAGTCTCCATTTTTCAATGTCTTACATCATACAGTGGCCTGCGTGTGGACTCTTTTAGAAACTTGGACTCTCTTGGTGTCCTTAGTCAAATTAACAATTAATATAAGAATAGACTGAAATAACAGCTCAAGGCCAGTGTTACTGAAAAAAAAAAAAACCTACACAAGCAGGAGAGCTGTAAATCTCAATAGCTCCACAAAAGAGCTAAAGGAAAGAATGAAGCCATGACATTTGAATTAGTAGAATGGAGTATGACCACATAGCAGCCAGCAGCAACAAGACAGGAAGAGAAGGAAGAGAAGGATGTACTTTAAAGAAAGAGTTAGGAATCTTAAATTATTAGGTCCAGAATACATTGGTCAATACTAGTATGTGAAAGAGAAATATAAATTAAAAGGAAAAGTTGCACCTCTCTCTGCTAGATGATGATAGCCTAGCATTACAACTGTCCTGCTTGTGTGTGCTGCTCTGGGAGTCAGCAAGCATTCTGCTTAATTATGAGGTCACCATCCAGCCCAGAGTTTCCATTCTCTTCCCAATCATTTTGTCTCAATGGGTTCTTATTGCTGCTTTAACATTTTCAGTTAATTCAACCCAGCCACCCTTTGTCTTGCTTCATCAGCTCTTTGGAACTTTGGCACGACTTCTATGACTCTGTGACATTTGCATATTCTATTCTTAACAGAATAAGTTGTCTGTGAATCCTGTAGAGAAGATCTGCTTCTGGTTCCAGATATTGCAAGCCTGAATTTGGTAGTGTTATGTTGGTTCTGTGAGCCTCCATGGTTGGAACTGAGAATGCAATTCTCCACGGAGTTGTTCTTGAGAAGGGATTTTTTTTTCCTGAATTTTCAGTTCATCCTTTCCTATTATCTCAGTGAAATAATTTCTCTTTATTGACATTAATCTCTGTAATGATTATACATGCCCTTCTGCTCATCTTGTCTGCATTTTAATATCCATATACTTCTTTTCTTACCAAACTATACACTATGTGTATCTTTCTGAATTTTCTCATTGAAAAGCAGACTAAGAGTGGTGAAATCCTACCCAAGTGCCACATTTCTGCATTCTAGAGCATTTTCAGCCTACAGTCATAAACATTATTTTTCACATTCCTTCAAAAAACATTTCCAGATGCCTATGTGTTAAATAGTTTTTTTTTTTCACTTTGGAGGCTACTCACCATTAATAAGATTATTTAAAGACAAGCTCAGAAAGATACTAAAGGACAATTTTATTAGAGATTGACAGAAAAACAAAAGATCACACAAACTGTATGTCACAATTATTGATGGGGCAGAAGAGGAGGAAGTGGAGAAGAGGAGAAGAAGAAATTCACTAATAAGCACTCAGATACTGGACAAACAGCACAGAGGTTGGAGAATACAGGTTCCTTCACAGAAATAGAATGAGAAAGCAAAGAGAACCTTGAAAGATACAAAGGCATTGTGCTTTGTCTGAATGTCACACACACACACACACACACACACACACCACACACATATGGAGAGAGAGAGAGAGAGAGAGAGAGAGAGAGAGAGAGAGAGAGAGAG
>JANHMN010000014.1:53039357-53053620 GCA_030674055.1 Rhabdomys pumilio
GAGAGAGAGAGAGAGAGAGAGAGAGAGAGAGAGAGAGAGAGAGAGAGTTTTGCTTACCATTTTCTGAATACCATGGAAGAGTGGATATACAGCATTTGCCAGCTGATAGAAACTCTGCATGTAGTTGTAAGTGACTGCATTCAAAGTGAAGCTTCATGTAAGATTTACATTTTTTTTTTAAATTAAGGGTATAATCAATCCTCCTCAAACTTTTCTTCAGATTTTTTAGGATTTCTAAAGAATGGACTCTTTGGTAGACCGTTTGATTGAGAAGGTCTGATGTTTTAACTCTTAAAATAAGAGGATAATTGTGTGTAATATTTTGAGTGGCTTGGGATGTCAAATATCTCTCTACTCAGGATTAGAGATCAAATTTATATTTTATACTCTTTCAAATGAATTATTCTGGTTTTGTTTTTAGTTTTTACAAAATCATTTTTTTTCTGCAAAATGTAACTTAGCTTCAATGAACATCAACAAAACCCAGATACATTTATTTTAATATTATATTTTTTCAGGTTTCATACACTTTTAATTTTGCATGTATATTATTTGAATATATTAACATATTAAATTTTCTTATCTTTTCTTTTTTATTTTTTTCTATTGAAAATAGATTCTTTTCTCATATAATGTAGTCTGATTAGAGTTTTCCCTCCCTGCACTCCTCCCATTTTCTCCCTACCTTTTTTCCTGTCTGGTTTCATTCCATTTCTTTATCTTATATTTTATTTTGTCCAACTTGTCTCTTGTTTCATATTGCAATTTACGTTATAAGGAGATACCAACTTTTTAGAATTATGAGTGATAGAAAATATGAGATTAAAACTATGTGAGGGGGTATTCTATCATTGATATGTCCTGTGAGCCAACTAATATCTGTCTTTTTTCTTAACATATGAGCAAAACCATCATATGCAAGAGCCTCACTCCTTGTTATTAGTTTGAGCAAGGGAGAATAGGAGAGGAAAAAATTCTGGTACTCTGCTCTTTTTCTACTTTTTTCCCATTTTTATTCAGGCTATCAAAAAAATGGAATGAAAAACTAAAATGGAGCTGTCCAAATTCTGGATGTTTTTTCCCATCCTCGTGCTCTTTGTAAACATTGTCACAGTCAAGCCCAGAGTTATGTCTTCCAGTTTACTTTTTTATTCAGTCAAATTGTTGATGAAATATAATTATCTCATTTAGTTTCACGATTGCTTCACATTGATTCCTATTTTAGACAAATTCAAATCAATATTATGTATGAGGCTTTCTGTTAACCTAATTTATTTTAATGAAAAAAATGTTTACAAATCCAAATAGTATATTATACAATACAGTGAAAATATAACAATTTTAGAGATAAGGTCATCCATTACTGAATAAAATTTAAAAAGTAATGTATACTCACATATAGATTCTGTAAACTACCCCGGATGATTGAAGAGTAGAGTATAGTGACAAAATGCTCTAGAAATATCAAAGTAATTTCCTGAGAATGCTACTATTGGCCTAGTTTTATGAACCTAACTGATGCTTATAAGATGTTTTAATGAATTAAATCTATCATTTTAACTCATGGCTATGGAAAAAATAACGGTAGGTAGAAAATGAAACAGGACAACTCTATAGTTAAAAATTGGAAGCCTCTAGGAGAGTGTTCAACACAAATGAGATATCATAGTATTTGCATTGCTTACAAAATTGTATCTGCTTGAGCATCTTACAACTTGGCATTACCTTACTAAGAAAAATACATGATATGTAGTAACATTGCTATTGATACTAAATAGTTTCCTTTCAGTTTCATTCAAGAATCAGAATACATTTTAGGTAAAGGGGAATTACATGGCTCCCTTCTACTAAAATAAAATTGCATTGGGTCTTTCGTGAGTTTCTATGGGAAGAAAGATTGCATGTGTACTTGGACATTATATTTGTGGCGGTTTTAATAAAGTGGTTTGAATATTGCCTCTATAGACTCATATATTTGAATGCTTATTCATCAGAAAGTGGTTCTATTTAAGAAGGAATAGGGTGTGGGACAATGTTGGAATAGATGTGTGTTTCTTGAAAGAAATGTGTCACTGAGTGTAGGCTGTGAGTTTTCAAAAAGCTCATCCCAGACCCAAGGTCGCGCTCTTTCTGCTTGTGTGTGTATCTACATGTACAAATTTCAGGTATTTCTCCAACACCAGTCTGCCTTCTTGCCACTACTATGAGAATGAACTAAACCTTTGAAACTATAAGGAAGCCTCAATTAAATATTTTTTAAAAATTTTCTCATGGCCAGGGTGTCTATTCCCAGAAAAAGGACACAACGACACACTAAACATGTTCATTGTTTTATAGAGAAAAAAGATCTGCATTATCAACACTAAAAAGAATAAACTACACTTTGCATAGAAATTGCTTCAGAACATACCTATTGTTTACTTAATATTTAAGTGTGTCTTTACACTAAGCTACTAAAATATCTTAGTGATGACAAAAGTTATATACAAAGCATCATTTGTTCTATCAAATACTAAAATGAGTTGATTTGGGGAAATTTTATGATGAGGAATTAATCACTCATTCATTTAATTTTTTTTCTTTTCTTTCCTTTTTTTGAGGCAAAATCTGTTTAAAGAATTAAATTCGATATCTGAATTTGAGATTCCTTTTCATGTGCTGTGTGAGTTGAGATTACAGATGTGTGCTACTGAGCTTGCTTAGGCAGGGTGTGTTTCAGTTGCAGAAGCACACTATGAATGTACAAAGAAATCCTATCATACACAATGTTAGATAGAGATACTCTTCTTGCTAGAACTGTGTTACTTCAATAAATAGCACTGAAAAAAAAGTGAGACATTATATTGTCAGGATTCATGACAGGTATCTGTGAAACAAGCATCTTCAGATGGAAATAGCTTTTTTGAAAGATGACAGTGAGTTAAGATCTGCCAAAAGACATTCAAAATAAGACTACAGATGTCTCTAAGATACAGTTTTAGTTATGTAATTTTTGTCAATAAACAACTGCTTTTTATTCCATCACCAGTAAAAATTGTTGCACACAGGAGCCTGAAGTCACACTAGAGCAGGACTATGATATAATGAGAAATGCTACATCAGGAGTGAAATATGCCATACATACAATAGTTACTAAACAATTAATGCATATTCCACTAGAAACTCTGTAATCACCTGCACTGAAGGTGTTCTTTTCAAAATCAGAGAATTCAAAGACACAAAGGAAGACTACTACTGTCAGACTATGAATGTTTCCCTTTCATGCTACAATGTTATTTGTGAGAAAAGACTTTATTTTAATATCATTAGTATCAGTAGTTTTCCAATACATAAGTCAGAATGCAGTAGACTTTGTTCATCTGGAAAAAATAGCTTAAAATTTTAGGGATGTATTCTAGATCAAGGACATGAAAAAATAGATAAAAAAAATCATTCATACTGTGCCCGGAATGTAGGATTCTACCAAAGTTACATGTGGTTGACCTTTTGATAGACTCTTAAGATATATTCTAAGATTTCTCTTTTTATTAAAATAACATTAATTAAATATGAAAACTTCATATTTAGTGTGTAAGTAATAATTATGGGTCCTTAAATGTTTGAATTTCTGTAGGCCATATTACCCACCAGATGATATCTAATGTGATTGTTGAAAATAATGCAAGGAAAAGTTACATATCACAATAAGATATAGTTTCTCCAAAACAATGCTAACTTTATATCATTAATATTGTGAGGACTAAAATGAAAATTTTTTCCCGAAACTAAATTTCTATTTTCTTCTGCAATTTACAAGATCATTAAACCTTTAGCTTCCCTGCATATGATTTCCTTATATACTGCCACTAAGATGAAAGTAAGGCCAACCTAGAGAACGTAAATTGACTAAACTGACTGCCAAATAAATCATTCCTCTACCATTTTTCTCACTGAATCTTCATCAAAGTTCACTTACTAAAATTCACATGACAGACATAATTTAAGAATAAAATCATTACACTATACTTAAAACATTCAGATATTTTAATGGCACATTCAAGATATCAACTTATCAAAAGACATGAAAATATGCATAATTCCAAGACAACTACTGTCAGACTAAGGATCTCTCCCTTTTATGCTGTATTCAATAAATAAAGTGCTAACTACATCTCACAAGTAATAAAATACCCTCTCAATCATGGATATTTATATTATATACCAGGTATAAAGTTAGCATTGTTTTGGAAAAACTACACCTTATGATATGTAACTAGTCTGTCCTGTTGGGTAAGGGGAACTGCATTCATCTTTTTTTTTTTTAAATTAACTAAATGTTTTCTTCTGTGGGGAAAAATATTTTATTACAAGTGAAACATCTGTCTTAGTTTTGGTTGACTTAAGGTTCTATTGGGGTATTACTGGTTTCTTTCTATAGTATCTGACTCAAAAACTTATTGATGGAAGCAGACAAAGAAATTCCTGGGGTCCATTTCATATTCATGTCTCTAAAATCATGGGTAATTGTATCCCAAAGATATTCTGATTAACTGTACCTCTTTTAGTATTATTAACCTACTGCAGAAAAGGTTTTACTTTATGAAATTGGCAAAGATCACTCATTCTGTTGTAAACTAAAATCAGATTAATTCAATTGAGATATTTATCTTGAATTGTCAACTTAGTCATCAGAAAATGTGAACATTTTGAATGACTGACTTAATTTATTTCAAGTCTTTAGTCAATAATTTATGTTTTTCCTATCAAGAGACAATTTGTAAGTTTCAACTAAAGTATCATAGATCTATCAATTTTAATATTAAATAATTTAGGGAGTTCTAGCAAGTGTTTACCTATGTATATTCTTAGTAACAAGGCAAGTACTAATCCACTGTGTATGGGAAAAGATGATGGTTTGTGATTCTCTCATATCTATATTATGTATGCATTAATAAAGGCAAAATTAAAGATTGAAATTTATTTAAAACAGTTACATCAATTTTGGGTGACTAACTGCTGCGGATATATGGAAGTCTTTATGAAAGCCTCAATTTCTATTGCAATCTAGATATATTATGCAACCGTATTTTTCTCTACAGAGTTCAGGTTACAAAATTAAGCATTACATGTTAATCCATTCTACAAGAGTTAAATGCAGACTGTGGTTGGCATTGCCTTCCAAGGTGATCCTGAACTCATTTTATGCATCTCATACACTTAGTGTTCTTTTGTAACCGATATCCTTTAGAAATATTGCACACTCACATTGACCAAAAATTACAGAGAACATTGTTTCTTATAGACTAGATGATAGGATTTCATTGTCTCTGAATTTTCTATAGACTTTCACATTTTTCTTGAAGTTTTCTGACTTATATTGATGCTACAGATATTGTGACCTTGATGAAGAAAAGGAAGAGTTTCTAGAGATGGCTCATCAGTTAAAAGTATGTCTTGTTCTTTCAGAAGAACTTAATTAATTAATTAATTAATTAATTTTAAACTCCAGATTTTATTCTCCTCCCTGTCCACCCTTCGACTCTTCAACATCCTATACCTCTTCCTCATCCCCTGAGCATCTCACAGCAAAGCCAAAAAAAGAGAACCACAGGCACACAAAGTCACCTATAAAAACAAATACATCAAGAACTTAATTCTTTCCCAGCCCCAGTGTTAGTCTTTTAAAACTTCCTGCCGTGTCAATCCTATGTGTCTGTTGCCCGAGGCCTCCACAGAAACATGCCTTCACCTTCACCTGTGAATACATTCCTAACACACACAAATGCACACACATACACACTTTCTCTTGTCAGAGATAGAATTTTGTTTTGAACCTGTGCATGTCTTGTAGATTTCTCATCGTCTATGTCATTTCAAATATGTATTGACCCAGCTGTATAGGGAAGACAGTGTTTTCATGGAGACATTCACCACCCCTGGCTGTTATGATCTTTCTGCCTCCTCTTAGGCATAAAAATTCCTGAGCTGTTGAAATACGTTGATGCATGATATTTACACCTGATATTTGAAAATATAACAAAATGAAGGAAAGGAAGTGAAAATGATATACTTTAGATTTTTTTAATTCTTTAGAAATAGTGTGTAAATAGTTAATAAGTGGAGGGGGAAAGTAGCAAATCTATAAACATAGCATTTCTGTTTCACATAATTACTTTAAACTTTTGTCATAAAAACAAAATTGTGATGTTTGTTGACGAAAAGAAAAACGAGAAGCAACACAGAAAGAGCCAACACAGTTTACTGGAATGAAATCATTATTTTAGGTGCACATTTTATAAATGGCACATTATTGGATGTTTTCTGTGTTCTTTGGTGTTTCTTTTGTTTTAGATTTGAAACTATTCATGTATGTTATATGTACCTGTGTGTAGGTATGTATATGTGACTACAAGTGTTCACAAAGGCCAGAGAATATATTAGATCTGTCTTCAGCATTAAAGTAAATGGGAACTCCCTAGGTTCTAAAAACCAATCTTTGGTACTCTGCAACAGCATTCTCTCCCAAAGTCTGAGTCATCTCTTTAGCCTCAAATTTTGTTTCCTTTAGCCATGATATAATCTTTGTTCGTTAAAAAGAACCCAGGAATGGCAAGTGACTCCTTAATTATCATTTTAAGAAAACTATCTTCTCTAATACCTGGGGCTTCATGCAAAAGATACTGAAATCTGATAATACATACTGAATAACATAAGTAATGAAACGTTTTCAAGAGAAATGTTAGGTTGATATCTAAAAGTATAAAACATATTTCCATCCATCAGGACTTGTGAAATTAAAGGCATATTTCTGGGCATACTCAGACTTTGTATGACTTTGAGTATGAATACTTCTAATTACTGGTCTTTTAATCATCAGGTTAGTTTTAAAAAACATAGCCATCAAAAACTGTACATAGATAGTTCCTTAGCTACAGTTTTTGTACTTATTTAAAATGGCATTTACTCAAAATTCTAATCTGATTTATTAAGGTAAAGTTTAACTTAATTTATCAGAAGCAGCTGTAATGTAATTGATACATTTGTAATTAATATAACAAAAGGCATAACTAAAACTAAAAAAGAAAGTATTGACCCAGGTACTGTGGTGCGCCAACGTCATTGGGTGTGGTGTGCCAACGTCATCACGCACTATCACACCGCCGCCATTGGAAGATGGTGCCGACATCAGCCCGGACTCATGCCACTTAACTAGTAAACAAGTGCTCAGAGCATGCTCAGAGTCCCTTGAACCAGCCTATATGTGACACATCCCGAGACGTCATATTCTCCTGAGCTCTGCTAGCCAATCACAGAGGTACACGCCAACACACCGACCTAATAGGTATTTAAGGATGTCTCCCTTTGCTATCGGGGTCTTCCCTTCCATTCTGGCTGCAATAAAGCCTGCTGTAGAAGGATCCTGTTGTCTGAGTCCGTTCTTGCTGGCGAGATCATGACGAGGACAGCCACAAGGTACATAATAACAAAATGCAAGGATTTAATATATGTAAATCCATTTAATAATTAAACTCAAAAGTGCATAACCTTAAAGTAATACTGGTTCAGAAAAAAACAAACTCTGTTCTTAATCTAGTAAAAAGATCAATCTTCAAAGTAGTAACCTGTTACTGTTTTGGATATTATTTACATTTCATAATTGCACTACGGTGATATAACAGAATCACTTTTGGCATCCTAGGAAAATAATGTTCAGAAATTTTGCTATGTATTTGACATTTTAGTGCAAGTTTAAAATGATTTAAACGAAAGTTAAAAACATCCTTTCCGTATTTGAACAGCTCTTGTTAGAAAATACATTATGCTGAGGTATTATTGGTATTCCAGGACTTATACCCATGTATTCCTGTCATATCCCTTGAGAAAATACCAGAGTTAATACCTTCACTGTGATCGAGTGCTTCAGATATTTGAATGGACTTACCACCTTTTCAAAATGTTAACTTTTCCAACATAAGTATTCTCTAGTTCTTCCATTTTTACCACATGAAAGGATATTATTAACTTCACTGTCCCATCACGTTTTCTGCCAAAGTGGAATTTCAGGAGCCACAGTGTTGTCAAGGCTCTTCTTGATGGTTAATGCACATACACTTGACAGAAATGGCTTCTGATGTAAACCCTCAATGTCTAGGCCAGCCATCAGTCTCCATTAACTGTCAGAGCCTGCTAGTGATAGGAGTGCCTGTCAGCTGGGAAAACTGACAATGACAGTTTATGTTAATGTCAGCACCTATTCTAAGTGGAAATTTCTGGCAGCAGTCAGGACAGTTTAAACTATCCCTGAACTGACTAGTGTTTCTGAGTTATATCTTAGCTCCTTACCATTGCTATAATAATACACTTAGGCAGAGTCAGTCGTTCATGGATTCCAGGATAGAAATTTCACATCATTCTGAATATTACCATCAGAATTTGCTTGAATTTCTATAACAAGATATGGGAATAACATAGATATGGAAATAACATAGATATTCAATAACAAGATATGGACATAACAACCATATTGTATGACCTAAAAAGAGTAGTTCTACCCTGTCACATTCTATGTGCAAGCATGTTTGGTTTCTAGAGACAAGACTCTTCTTTTTGTGTTCTGTTCTATTATATTCATATTGCCAACAGTTTACTATTACCTTACAAGACCTTCCCTTGGTATGCTCAGAGAGAGAAAGACAGTGCAACATAGTAGGATAGATGAAGATGGAAGAGTGAATAGAAAATGGGACAGAATGAGAGAAGGATTCTTTGATTACAGCTCATTCTCTGTAATTTTTAATGTAAATGTAGAAATGTTGGCATCCAAATAGAAAGCTCAGTTCCTAAGATCTACCTGTCCTATCAGATGACTAGGTGTGAGTTCCCAGCATAGATATTTAGTGTTTTGCCACCTGCTGCAATTCCAGCTCTTGTCTAATATAAGTTGTCTTCTGTTCTTCTCAAGTACCCATACTCCAGGGCTCACACTCTTACACAACCACCAAATAATAAAAATAAATCCATAAAACTAATAAGCATGTTGGTAACTGGCTTATCCATATGTGTACTTGAGATGTTTTGTAGGTTGCATTTTCTCAGGCTCATGTAAAGAATGAGTTCATCTGAGAAAAATACATGATACCTATGTCTCAATTGTGATACCTACCTGAAAATATAGACAGTATATGTTAGATTTGATGTTAAAATAAACATAGAGTTTTAGCATTACTGGAAACGTAAAACATATGAAAACAACACATCTTTTTTGTAGATGCTAGTATCAGGACCCTTTGAATGTGTTTTTTTTTTTTATTTTTTTTTAAACTTAATGCCCTGGATTCTCATGGAAGAAGACTGATGACATTCAAAAATTGTAGTTTAAGTTAAATTGGTTCAATATGGTAGAAAGATATGACAGAAAAGTGCCTTGTAAAATAAGATGTTAAAACTTACATGTGATTCTAAAGCATACCAAGTCAAAGGCCACTGCTGGCAAAATGTCAAGAAACATCTTCCATGACTGCATATAATATCCATGTACAGAATGATCACAGCATAAACTAAAGGCACTGATGGGTTTTCTTATTCTTTTTCTTCTCTTACACATTTTATTTCTTATGAAAATGAAGAGTTTTTAATTTTAACTGCAGAATTTGCAGTGAGTCAGGGTGGAAGGGAATGTTTGATGGTCTTTGAATCCCTTATGAGATTGTTTATCTTTTTCTTGAAGAACATCTTACATTTATTTGGTATCATCCCCTAAATAATTCATTTTTTTTTGTTTTGTATAGTCCAAGCAAGCAAGCAAGCAAGCAAGCAAGCAAGCAAGCAAGCAAGCAAGCAAGCAGCCTTCTTGCATTTTGTCATGTTGGATTCATATTTTTGAACTGTAATTGGAACTTTGTTCTTAATGTGCACTCTCCAATGCTTCCTTTCATTTGAAGTGGACATTTCTGTCCATGAGACACTGTCTAGGTATCTTTATAAATTTGATTTTCAGTACCTTTTTGTCCTTTTAAGAATAAACTTTATCAAAATTTGCTTTAGCGATAGATTGAATTTTTTTCAGTTACTCAAGATTCTCTTAATTGATTTTACATTAATTTGATTTACATTTAATTTTAAATTTTATTTTATTTTTTCATCAGTCAGGTACAAAGTTGAATAGTCCTTATTTTTCTTAAAATACTTATGTGTTAATCATATCTCACCATCCACTCATAGCTTTTAAGTCTCTCTTCAAAGCAGATGAGGATATAGCCTGGAATTAGAATACAGTCTGTAGATAATGAGTTGACATATTATTTGAGGTTATTATGTGAAATTATTAGAATAATATGATTCCAGATGTCCTCACTATGACATTTAACAACAGTATGTCTACCAATACTGTAAAGCAGCTGTTTTAAATTCTGGCCAATTCTGAACTCTAATGTCACTTCCACATTGTGAGATATTTGAGAAAGTAATGTCCTACTTCTTTGTACAAAAGTATTTTATTGGTCAAGATTCTACAAAGAAATAGGTTAATAAAAACACCCATAGACTTAAACACAGACTAGATAATGTCTCTGCCATTTTCTCTTGAGAATTTAGTTCATTACTAATGTATTAATATAATTCTGTTTCCTCTTCTCTCACACTGCTTCTGTCTACTTCCTGTCAAATTAAAGACATTTTCTTTTATAGTTATTATTCATATCCATGATTATATTTATCTAGATAGATATGTAAATTAATGAAAAAATATGTATAGCTAATAATAAATAGATGATAGGAGATAGATAGATGATAGGTAAATAGACTTAGATAGAAAGACAGAAGGGTAAATATGAATATACAATATATATGATATACTTACTGTTGTTCCTATACGTTTGTGTCAATGGCTGAACAACATTGAACTGTAATTTGCTCTTGGGGAAAATTTTTCCTTATGCCACCTAAGTATTGTGAAAAATGTGACGCAAAATGTTGCCCACATGCCTTTGCAATGATATAAGCAGAAACCACAAATGATATATGCATGGAAAGTGAAAGGATAATGGGTGAGACTCAGAAGTGGTCAACATTTCAGGTTGAAGAAGCGCCATAGTTCAGTGCAAGCAGTGGATCAGTAGGAGTTACTTCTTTAAGGAGGCTGAGGCATTTTGTATTATTTAGACACTTACATTAATGAAGATCATTGAAATTATAAATTGCAATCCCTTCCAATTAGTCAAATTATTTAAATGCTATCCATCTCAAGTGGACCTGGGTATTATATCTGAGAAAATATCTGGGTCAGATAAGGTTAAGTAAAATTAATCATAACATCCATGGAATGGACAGTTGTTTAGTTAATGAAAATTCTCTGTAGAGAATAGTCATGTTTATTTAGTAAACCATCTTCAGAAAGTATTCAGATATTCAAAATAACATACAAAGAGTTTCAACTTACAACCCTAATTTTATTCAGCAGAGACCCTGGAGCTTTCTAGCGGCAGTCACTGTAAAGCTTCTTTGTAGCCAAGGGCTGCACTAGAGCGACAGCAATCTGAGTGTAATGGTTGAGAGCTGCTTTTATTGTCTTCTCTGACTCACTGATTCATGCTGGGCTCAGGTGAAATTTGTAGTTTCTATAAATGACTTCCCAGGTTTAGTAGACAACTACTCTCCTAATCAACTCCTCCAACTACGACAAAGGACTAGAGGCAATTAATTAGTAGGAAAGCTCCATTTAGCACAAAAAGACTCTAGACTGGGAGGCTCAGTGGTTAGGATTTAAATGAAGACAGAAGATGGCAATAAAAGTGATGCATACTGGAGCAAGGTGTCAGCCTACGGAAATGGTTGGGCTGGATTACTCAATTAAGCAAACAATGACAATGAGCCGAACAGTCTCTCACTTGGCTCCTTATCTTTGAACATGAATTTAAAATTTCTCCAAAATACTACCATAAGAACAATTCTTTTCATGCTGACCTTGAAGTTTGGAAGGCACATTTATGGACTGTACTGGGTTTATATATGAATGTATTTGGAGTGTATGGTATGGATTCAGCTAATGAAATTGGTAAAAATTCCATTTCATCATTACATAAAAGCATCAAAGCAAAATAAATACATTCAAGTGTACATCCACAAGGACATTGCTGGACATATGAATTTTCTAAATTGGATAGAAAGATTATTTCCTTGAAATCATATTTTGAAATTCTTTATAATGAAATTACAATTTCTGTATCTTAGTTCACCACATTTAAAGATATATCTATTGTTTTCTTATAAAATATTGAGATACGTATTAGAATTATTAGAGTAAGTAAAAATATGCCTCCCACTACCTTTAATACATTTCTAAAATTGTACATTAACAAATGTTTACACACTACATTTCTCTGTGGACATTCTTAGGAAATATTTATGATTCAGTGTGGTCATCTCTGTTTTGTACCTTGATTCAGTAATTTACAAATGTAGTAGAGGGAAGAATTAGTTATTTTAGCTCACAGCTTTTCAGGATGAGGTGTACAGTTGCTTGTCTCAAGATGTGTGAACATAATAGCATTTGGACAACATAATGGTAGAAAAATACTGTTTATATCAAAGTAAATGAAGAAAATAATGTAACCTGGGAAGAAATAAAATGCCCCACAGACCTACCCATCAGTGGTCAACTTCTTTCACCTAGCTCTTCTGCTTTGTTTGGGAATATTCTCAGATAATCTCAAATAGTGATATGAGTTGGTATCCAAAACTGAAAACATGAGTCTTTGTAGGATATTTTACATTTATATAACAAATCTAACTAACATGATAGGGAAAATGTTTATTAGTTCCCATTCTCAATATTCAGTGGCTTAAATTTTATATTGACCTGTCTTCTGCCACACACACACACCCACAACAAACCATAGTAATATGTTATCTATTAATATATAAAGAGTGAATATGTATGTATATGTCACTCTGTTTTTCTAAACACATTATTCAATCACATATTTTAAATGACTGAGTGAATGCTTTAATAATTTTATTCATAAATTTGATCAGTAGGCTTAACAATGTTAAGTTAGACAAAACTTTCACCATTTCATAACTAGGATTCGTTTCCACATACAAATTATTGAGCATTATTGCTAAAAGTTTATAATCATAGCTGATACTAAAACTTTTGTATTCTAATTTAAATAAGGTATATTTGTTTCCTTTGTCTTATCAATAATTGCAATGTAAATTTAGTTATTTCCATTGTAACTAAACTTTTTCTTTAAGACTTGGAATTTTCTTCATAGCTAATTCATATTTTACATATAATACCAATTCAGTTTGAGGCATCTGAAATGGAGCTTGATATAAAATTATGAACATACATTCTGAGATATAGAATTGAAGGAGCTGCAGCATTAAAGTGTGCAAGGCAGTGTTTGAGATGACAAAAGACTTCTCAGATCATCTAGTTGTTGGTCTATCAGTTTTATTCATTTCAGTTGAGTATGGTCTTAGAGATATATGTTTTTGGATATATGTACTGGCATATCTAAAGAACTCCCAGATTATACTCAGAATAATTTTTTTTAAAGAATAGGTAGCTGAAAACTATAGCAGCTGTCAAGAGAGAGTAAGAATACAGGGATATGTGCAATAGACATCATAAGTATGCTGAAGTCATGGTAAGTTACTGAAAACACTTCAACAGTAAATAGGTGTTCCTTGAGCGAATGCTGCTGTTAAAATCATAGTTTTTCTTTCAAGTATGTCTTAACTATTCATGATACAAAAAGTACTCTAATAGTCATCAAAAGGTACAATTAATTTGTTACAAAATTGACAGCATAATTTCTTATAATCCATCTTAATTATTGAAGTGGGGACTCATGAATATACAAACAATATTCTCTTTCCTGTAGTTTTTTCTCATTACTTTATTGCAAGAAAATTTTTCATGACAATCTGGGCTTCCATTGTATATCAAAAGTGGACATTTTTCAAGTGGACTATCTATTATTTGTGATTCTAAAAGGTGGATATGTTGTATTTTATTGTTTTGGTTTTGGCTTTTAATCATACACTATTTTCTTAAACAATAACAACCTCATATTGGAATCCTGTTTGTCTTTAACATTCATTTCATGACATATAGAGTTTCTCATTTTACTCTTTATATTATTTTCAGTACTTATTATGTTCAATAAATTCTGGATAAAATACTCAGATACTCAATTAATGCATAGTGATTTCCTATGTTTTAATGAACACACACACACACACACACACACACACACACATATATATATATATATAT
>JANHMN010000014.1:53054020-53086006 GCA_030674055.1 Rhabdomys pumilio
TGATGAAGCATCTGAACTACATTTATTCATGGATAAAAGAACAAATATTTAGATTGTAGTAAGGAATTATGCATAGAGAGTAAATTTGTTGTTATACATTTTACAAGATTCATGAATTAACTAGCTCTGGGTTGTTGTCTAGGTTTCCAGGACCAGAAACATTTTCCTTTTATTGAGTGGGTTGTAAGTCCAAATAGAAAGCTATTAGGTACTACCAGGTTATTTATGCCACTGTGCCTTTAAGGTTACTGTGTCATACTTCCAATTATTGTTGTTCATCATAGGTGTCATAGCTGGGGTAAGCTACTATTAGGGAGATGAATCAATGGGGAAGGTGATTTGCCCTACATTCATTAGCATCTGAGTTTACATCTTCATAACCTATGTAGTTAGAAATGGCCAGAAGTTTCTTTACTCACAGTATTGATGATCAGATGCTAGATCATGTCAAGCACTCACTGGCAGCCAGTGTAGCCAGAAAAGGTGAGGTTCCTGTTTACTTACTCTGTCTTTAGACTGTAAACCAGAGAAAGGCATCCAACATTCTGCCTTACCATGCCCCCTAAGATCCACACAGGCCCCAAGTCCACATTCACAACTATATCACATAAACATATATATACATAAACACACACACACACACACACACACACACAAATATACACATGCAAAAAATATTTAAAGGATAATATCTTGCATTTTTTCCTTGAATATCTTGTAAATTGAACTTTTATTCACCTTATGTAATTGTTGTCACAGAGACATACTGCTAACTAAACTCATTCTTTGTAGTTCTTTCTGATCTCCAGCTGACTGGGTCAACTCATCTGTTCTGGCTCAAACTACTCATCCAAGCTGACTGATTCAAACTGGATACTCTCAGCTTCTGGCTGAATTGCTGCTTGACTCAAACTAACAGTGGCAATTTATTATAATCTTCTGGTTTCTTCTTATTCCTTTGCTCCAACTAGATCTGCAGTTCTGCACTTCATGAACTGCAGAAACTGAATGAAATTCATGCAACTCAACTAAACACATGTGCACTGACTTAATTGCACTGATTGAACTGATTCAATTCTGTCTGTCTGTCTTTGTGTGTCTGTGTGTGTGTGTGTGTGTGTGTGTGTGTGTTCTCCTTTTAAGTATCCCTTTTTCCAGTTGATATTTTTGAGAGAAATTGGTGTATTCTATCTCTGACTCATTTTGTCAACTATTTTTCTGATTCAAATTTAACCACCCCTCAGTTAGATGCCACTTTCAAACATGTCTGCTTTATTTTATAAACTAACTTTGTTGTTATTGTTTGGGACTAAAGTGTGTGCTAGAATGGCATATCAGCACACCCAGTAGCTCTGCCTGCCTCTGAAGGAGCCTGCAGCTATCTGGGATAACCAGTATCAGCTGGTTATTTTACAACTGCCAACACCATGAACAATCAGATAATGAAAGGCAAACACAGTAACATAATCGAAGAAAGAGAGTGCAATAATGGAACAATCAGAACCCAGCTGTCACACTAGTGCAAGCCCTGGATGTTGTAACATACCTGTAGAGCATGATATCTGACCTCGTGATAGAGCTGAGTGAAACAGATGCAGATACCCACAGCCAAACATTGATCGAAGGTCAGGGACTTTTATGTTAGAATTAGGATAGGATTGGAGGCCCTGAAGAGGATAGGAACTCCCCATAATGACCAAAAGTGTCAATGAACCAGAATACTGTCCACTCTCAGAGACTGAGCCACTAACCAATGAGCATACTTAGGTTGGACTAAGGCCAGAGGGATTTATGGCTGCTTGTCTGGTCGAAGTGCAAGAGAATATGAAAATGGACCCGACTCTGCAGAGTCTTGATTGACCAGAATGGGGAGATTCCTGGGTAGGCCCTATACTTTCAAAGAAGAAGGGGACTGGTTACAGTGGGAGAAAATCTGTGAGTGGTGAACTAGAAGGGGAGACAGCCTTTGGAATGTAAATAAATAAATAAATAAATAAATAAATAAATAAATAAGGGCATTTCTATGTTCCAGACAGATTAAACTTTAATGCATCCCAATCACATCACATAGATTAACAGGTCTTTGAATCTGATCCATTTCCAGAGTAGCCATATATCTGGGTTATAATTCCTCTACAACATACCTCACATATCTTTTCTGAAAGAGAATGGATTCATACTTAAACACATCAATTACAATATTTTTTTCACTTAGCTTGT
This sequence comes from Rhabdomys pumilio, assembly GCA_030674055.1. Taxonomy (NCBI): domain Eukaryota; kingdom Metazoa; phylum Chordata; class Mammalia; order Rodentia; family Muridae; genus Rhabdomys; species Rhabdomys pumilio. The sequence continues at coordinate 53,056,241 of JANHMN010000014.1, forward strand.
AATATTTTTATTAAACTTTAAATTGTGTTGCGGCCCAAGTTGCCCCATGTTGAGTGCCAAAAATGTTGAGAACCGCACTGCCCTACACTTCGTCCATTCTATCAATGTTGGAACTCACACTGCCAAAAGCTTTGGGGGCTAAATTGTACTGGCTCGTACTGCCCCAAGCTGCTCCAGTCTGCGGGTCGGTGTTCAGCAAGAGAGAGAGTGAAGACAGATGAGAAGAATGGAGACCAAACTCGTTTATTCTTCAGTCTCTCTTCCTAGTCCAAGTCCCAAGTCTTGAGTTCCTAGTCCCTAGTTCCTAGTCCCTAGTGCCGCCAAGTTCCAAGTTTCCAGTTTCAAGTTCTAGTCTTGAGTGTCTAATGTCTAATTCCAAATTCTTCCTCCAAGTGCCAAGTGCCTAATATCTAATAATTTCTTCTGTCTGCCTCTCATCTTTTATATGTCTCACTTCTAAGCCACACCTCTAAGTCATGCCCTTAAGTCACGCCCTTAGATCTTATCTCTAAATCACACCTTTAAGTCTCACACACCCAAGGGAAGAACCTGGGTATCTAAAGCAAATTGTTGACAGAGTGTGCTCAGCTGTTGTAGGCTGTTGTAATCAAGTGTCTTATCAGGGTATATGGCTCAAGATGACTGCATGGATGATAGCCACCTTCTGTCAGCTCCCCACAAAATTGTATAATTTTTCCCTAAACCTATTCACCCCAGTGATTGGGGGTTGGGTAGCATGCAGTGAAGCAACAGTCTTGAATTCTTTTTTTTTCCTAAAGTAGTAACTTTGGTAAATCACCACATTGCTCTTTTGACTTTCTGGTCAGTAAACAACCAATATTTCCTAGAAGATAAGCATTAAGTGATGGTGAGTATTAACAAAATTACTACCAATGAGATTATCTAGAGCAAACAAAGCTAAAATCAGTGACTCTCTTAGACCTTACTCCAAGAACATTGTCCAATACTGCCCCCAGCCTTTTCCAAATTAAGGAGTTGTTCTTTCTGGTACAATCTCTCCCTGTAGAGTAAGGTGAGTGACATCATCCTTAGTCAACGCCAGAACTAGAGTGTCCAATTGGAGCCAATTACTAGAGGAGTCAGGCAGAGTGTTAGGTTTCTCTTTCTGTTCTATTGCTTTCTAAATAATTATATCTTTCATATTCATAGTAAAATTTAATGTTAGATAAGGTCATTGACTTATGTAGGATGTGACAATTCAATCTTTATTTAACTTACATCCACAATGTGACCAGGATTTTTCTCAAATTTAAAGCCATAATGGCTAGAAAAATATTGTAGGAAAAAAAGAAGAACGTGGGAATTGATACATGTTATAAGGCTCTGATGGCAGAGCTGTAGCGTCTCCATCTTCAATATGTGGTAAAAAATAAGGTAAATGCATTAAAGAAAATCTTCTGAGTGAATTTTTTTATGGATCCAGACACAATGAAACTGAATAAACAGACTGTCAGATAGTTGAAGGCTGATGGAAAGTGGCAAATTTCTATTTCTTTCATGTTATTAAGATAATTGTTTTAGTCCAGAATTCTAAAAGAATAATAGATGAAAATGGGGAAAATTTTTTTTTACAGTTAAGTTCTTATGTCCCTGAAGAGTCTTCTTAGAGTTTTATGCTTTGGAAGTGTCATTGATATTCGCTTCCAGAGATATTCAATCATAATAATATATCTGCAGAAATGTTCAGACAATAGAGTCAGGGCAGACATTATTTTAAATAGCTACTTCACTTTATAGAATCTTATTGAGAGAAGTCTAGTGAGCATCATTACTGCAAATTCTCATATTCTTAGAGCTAGTGTTAGGTACTGGATATAGTAGCAAATACCTCTAATTTCAAAATTTGGGGGATTGAGATCAGAGGGTACTGTAATATCAGGGTCACACTGGCTACAGAGTGAGACTCTGATAACCAGTGAAATCAACTTACAAATACAAGTGTATTATTAACTGTTATCTTTTCATTTATGAGAGTACATTAATTATGTATAATGGGTGTCATGTCATTTTCACACATGTACATAGCATATTTGCACGATCTTCACTTTGTTGCTGTTATATTTCTTGAAGTCCTGTAAACGTCCTCTCTTTCTCTCTCCCTCTCCCACCTTCTCTTAACCCCCCTCTCTATCTGTGTGTGTGTGTTTACACATGCATGTTTCAATGAGTTTTATCAAGACTGTTTACAGGAATGTCAGCTCGAATTTGCTTTTAGGACAATTTTTATGTTACTAGCAACTTCTACATCACTGAAAATACCACACATCGCTCAGTACATCTTTGAGGTTTTACACATTAGCCCATCTACCATCCATTGCAGGCACAGGAATCAATCTTATAATGTGAAGAAGTCCATATTGCATACCCTCTTTTCTCTTTCCCAGGCTGTAGCATGAATAATTCCTTACTAGGTTCTCTTCGACCTGGTAGACATGATATAGATGTTCTATTTGAGGCTGTGTATTTAGTATCCATTTATTTTTAGTACTTTGACTAGTGTGATTTTCTGCTGTCATAGCTGTCTATTGAAAATAGAAGCATCTCTTATCAAAGCTGATGGCAACAGTGTTTTACAGGTATAATATAGATACTGGAAATATTATTGAACAGAACAAATATTTATTTCAGAAAGCAGTGTTACTAGTTTCACCACTGGGGTCTATATGGTCTCTAGAATAGAATATAATACCAAACATGAATTCTCTTGTGTGGAGTTAGCATCAAACCTAATCAGCAAATGGTTAAGGTTATTCTTTATGAGATACATGACAGTATAATACCAGGTGGCTAATCCTGCATAATAAGTCAGCATTATTGCACACAGGCTTCATATGTGAGACTTTTGGTGACAAATTTTCTCCTGGGGGCACCTGCACAGCATTTTCCAATACTGTTATGATAGATAGTACTCAAAAGTTCCCAGCCTGAGGCTTAAAGTGATTTTCTCCTGCTTCCAATATGTGTGACATGTTCAACCATATAGTGATCAACAAAATGAGGGAATAATTGTCCTGTTTCAGTAATCTCAGAAATTATTCTAGTGGACAGTTTCAAGGGAGGTACATCTAAAAATTTCATTTAATATCTCACTGTGTCTCAGAGAAATTTTATCCATCCACACAAAGCAGTTCAAGCCAAATATATGTTTGTTTATAAAACAAGCATAGAGTAGAAAGAGTAGATTCTAATAGCCACATACTAGAAAAGATGTACAGAGTTTGTTTTCTGAGTCTGAGTTTTTTTTATTTAGCATAATATTTTTTAATTTCATCATTTTATATGAAATTTCTGATTTTATTTGCTTTACAAGTGAATTTGGTACACTATATGCATGAACCATAATTTAATATCTATTCATAAGTTAATGAACATCTTGACTAATTCTGTTTTTCTTTCTTGAATATTGCAACAGGCAAAATAAGTGTGCAATGTTCCCTGACACAAGACATTTAAGTAAATTCTCTGACCAAGTATAGCCTAATCATATAGATGTACTTTTTAATCAACTAAAATAAATGGGATACTTGAAATTTTTATAGACCTTACATGTACTACACACATTTGTGGTTAGGTATTTGAAAAATATATGAATACATTGGTTGCCTATTTATACTTTGAGGAGACATACATACCATCCTTTCCACTAAACAATAATATAAACCTATTTCAACAGCTGCATAGTGTCAATAGAACTGGTTTTATAAATTTATGCTGGTCACATAAGACTAACTACTGACATATCAGGGATATTAGTAGTCAGACAGGACAGTATACTTTCCGTTCTTGTGTGTCTTTCATAAGATTGTTTTTAGGAAAAAAATATATTCATCAGGTAGAATTATGCTATCAGATAAATTCTATCCTCTAGTAGATATCTGGCCAGCTCCTAATGTTTATACTACATCAAGATGGTTGTGTGGTCCATTGCAACAACACACTGTGAATTTTATGTGCATGTTGACAACTATGCTGTATAAACAGAACCATAATCATTCTGCCAGCACTTTGATGTGGGACCTCTCAGGTCTCAAAACTATGAGAAACAAATGTCTATTGTTTATAATTAATTCAGTGTGTGCTTTTCTGATACAGCACCTTCAACAGACAAAGTGATCAGCTGTTATGACAGTAGGCTGAACAAGAAAATTAAGTCAATCTCTTGTAAAAGAAAGAAAATGAGCAAGATCAAAAGGTCTTGAAAGATGTATGAAGACATGCCAACCGGATTCAGTGATTTGATTTGTTTCGGTTAAATGGAGTTGAAAAGATAAACATATAGAATTTTGTCTTAAGGATTTCTCAGCTCCTTAACAAAGTTAATTAAGGAAATATTTTCCTGCCCACACTCACTTTAAGCTATTAAAACTTCACACTATACTTCTTAGGCTAACAAAACTCTAACTCAACTATGGGCATCATGGTTTGTAACCCATTATTCTCAAACGATGGGCTGAATGAAGTAGTTTAGTTAAAGCCACGCAATTGCAACAAAACAGGATACAATATCGAGATCTTTCCCTACTACTAAGAAGATAATGAGTGGCTCAGGTGAAATGATCTTTAGATATGAAATAAGGGGAAAATACAAGTCACAGTTCAAGGAAAATTTATCCCTTTCCTGACATTGGAGACCTATTCTCTAATGCCAACTACTTGCAAATGCAGAGAACTTCTGTGATTGTCACTGTCTTTTCTAACCCTTTGATAGCACCCTGCTGCCAAACAATTGATTCACTATAATATATTTTGACTGAAGGCATCTTTCCATTTTGGAAATGAACAGTGGTACGCTTAGTGGATGGTACAACCATGATGGACAAGTTAAAAAGTTCTGGGGGTTTGTAAACTTAAGTACCCCTTCCATTTGTTTTCTCATTTTGACAATGGAAAAAGACAGTGATTTTCCCCTCTGACTTTCTTTATATCACTTGGAGATTTTCAGAGCTATTCATAAAAACTTATTACATAAAATAACTCAGAAGTAAGTATATCTTCTAAGAATTTGAGGGACAAAAAAAAGAGGTGAATGATAGAGATGAATATCACTTCCCAAAGCTAACACACAAAGGAAAAATAAACGGAGAGTACCAACAGAGTCAGAGACTAAACAAAATATCTACATTCACTAGCTAATTGCCTAATATATTGATATCAGACACTGCTGTTGATACCCATGGGATAGATCACCAGAGAGAAGAACCTATACACCATGTATGTAAAATAGGTACCATGAGAATTAATGGTAAATTGAGCTTCTGCTGCTTAAACATCTAGAAGAAATCATGAAATGACTTATGCTGAACATTTTATATACTGCCAGATATGCTTTTAGTACAAATTATATCTCTTTTAACTTAGATTTTAATATCGTCAAATTATAGAGTACAATCTAATGCTTTATTAATTTGTTAAAATTTTATTTTTGTCTACTTTGTAGAACTCCATGTATGTACATAATATATATTTTCCTTTATTGAACATATCATTTACATAGTATATTCTTTTTTATTGTTTTTATTTTTATTATTATTTTTATTAGTAACTTTTTAAATATGTTAATCAAAGGTTTTATAAGTTTGGTAATGTTCAATAACAATATGCCCATACAGTCAGAACTGTAACTGAATACACAACCTAGACATACCAACTACCTTTTACTGGCGGAGACATGTGGACATCTGCCTCCATGTTCCCTCCTTCCTCCTCTCTCTCATCTCCTAGCTCCTCCTCTCTTCCTCCTCTTTTTACTCCTTTTCTTCCTCTCCTTATTCTTCCCAACTTAGCTCCTCCTACATATCACCCTTCCTGTTAAAATAATGTATTCTGATTATGGTTTCCTTCTCTCTATTCCCCTCAGATCTCCACAGTGTCCCTTACCCCATAGATCTATAATAGTTCTCTTTTTTATTAAATAATTTTAATTGTTTACATTCCAAATGTTGGCCCCATTCCAGGCACCCCTTCCAGAATTCTTCACTCCAACTGCCTTCCACATTTGCCTCTGAGATGGCATTCCTCCACCGACCCACCCATTCACCTTTCTCAACCACCCACCACCCAACCATCCCCCCCCCACACACATACACCTAACACCCTCACCTCAGCCCCCCTCCCAGCATCCCTCTTCCCTGGGGCATCAAGATTCTACAGAGTTAGACTCAAACTCTCCCACTAAGGCCAAATAAGGCAGTCCTCTGCTATATATGTGTTGAGGGCCACGGACTAGCAAATGTATATTCTCTGGTTGGTGGCTTGGTTTCAGGGAGCTCCTGCTGGGTGCAGGTCTGTTGATAATGTTGGTCTTCTTATGAGATTTCCAGCCCTTTTTGTCCTTAAAGCCTTCCTGTAACTCTTCCATTGGCTTCCGACCTCAGTCCACTTATTGGCTGTAAGTATCTGCTTCTACATCAGCCAGCTGCTGATAGAACCTCACAGAGACAGTCTGTAAACATATCATGCTATTAGTAATAGTGCCAAAGGTTGGTGTCTGCCCTTTCCTTCAGTCTCTGTTTCATTTTTGTCCCTGCATTTCCTTTAGACAGGAACAATTCTGGGTCAAAAATTTTGAGGAAAATAAGTGTTTCCATGTCTCAGTGGAGGCCATGTCTATCTACTGGAGGTGGTTTCTTCAGGTTCTATCTTCTCACTGTTGGGCATTTCAGCTGAGGTCATCCCTATTGAGTCCTGGCAGCCTTTTGCATCCCAAGTCTCTGGAACTTTCTAGAGGTTACTCCTGGCCCCCACCACCTCAGCTGCATATTTCCATTCATTTTTCTAGTCCTATGGTCTTTTCTCCTGTCTCTCTTATACCTGATCCTGCCCAATTTTTCTCCCCGCCTCTCCCACCCAGGTCCAGAAAAAAAATATTAAAAAGTAAATTTTCAGTTACAAATGGATACAAATTGGAATTTACTTGTGAATTGAGGAGAGGGTATGTATCTATTTCTTCTTTTAACACTAAATCTCTTCTGGTTTGGACCCATGACACCCCAAACATACTTCCTAGGTCTCTCTGAGTATGTCTGTTCATCCTTATTGTTGATTTAAAGGATGATGCTTTCTTGGTGTCCTCTTTCTCATTTGGCTCTTAGACTCTTTTTTTATTCTCTACTGAGCCATGAGGGATTTAATGGGGACAACTATTTTAAGGCTGAATATTCCAAGGTTTTTGGCTCTCTGTGTACTGCCTTGCTCTTGTTGTTTTGTTCCCACTTACCACAGAAGAAGTCTTCTCTGAGGATGGCAACAATCTGAGTATGACGAAATATTCATAAAAGTCATTTTATAGCTTTGTTAAAATTTAACAACAGTGTTTAGTTTTATTTCAAGTTAATAGACTCTCTAGTATCCAGTTATTGGTTATTCAAGTTGTGTCAGATATGAATTCCATCTCATGGACTGACTTAAATCACATTATTGGTTGGTCACTTCCACAACCTTTGTTGCGCCATCTCACTAGCATATCTTATAGGCCTGACACCTTTGTAATTCAATGGGTTTAATGCTGCATTGATGTATATGCTTCTCCTTTGCTACAGAGTACCTTTCTGTACCAAAGATATTTAAACATAGGTGTGAATTTTCTATGTAGGCATCAGCTTGACTTCTCCATGTCCAATGACACGTGTATGTTTTATCTGAACAATAGGATATTTACCTTATTTTGTGGAGAGCAATCAATAGTTTTGACCACAGACTGAGTTGTTTTGGGATTCTGATAAGACCGTTTTATCCAGCAATGCAGTTAGATGTAACCCAATCCTGGTACTTTAAGGTTTATTTTATCAAAAGAGATGGGCATTTGATGCTGTTTCCTCTATTTTTTGCTTACTTTTTGTAGATTACCTTTATATATGTGTGTATATTAGAAAGCTTCTCCAGTATTTGATTTTTATAATACTCCTTAAATGGCCTTTAGTTTTAGTTCCTCTGTCTTACCACATTCCTCATCTCCGCTTTCCCTCTCCATTCATACTTGCTATTTCCATTCCCAAATCGTCCATAGTTTTATATTTCATATAATTATTCATGCAGTATAATTCTCGTATTTTGTTATTCTATTCTTTCTGACCTATCCTCATAGCTCAGTGACTCACAGTCCAATGAATTTCCCAGTACCTTGGCTTCATTGGAGCAGCAGATCTTTTTTGCACTATAATTTATGGAAACCATTGTCATGTCTTTGTCATTGTAAACCCATATCTCTTTAATATTTCACTTGCAAATAATTTAAGACATATAGCATTTCTAAAACTGCTTAATAGAATACTTAAATGAAGTAGAGATCATATTCATCTTGTTAATAAGAATGTAAACCTCTTTATTATAAACAAGAGTAAAATATATGCTCCTCAATTTCACTAAAATTAAATACTAAAACATTCCCTTAATTCTCAGGATGGCTATCACTTGTATAAAAAAAAATAAGAAAACTAAAACAAATGTCCCATATTGTTGAGACTTGAGAAAAATAATTACCCAACTTGGCATCTTAATCATAACCTTTTAATAAAGCACAATAGCATTTAATGTTGTCATCATTAGGACAAGCTTATCTTATTCATTTATCTTACAAAGATCATAAATTGCATTACTAGTACCTTTTTACAATGGTGAACTCACAATGTTGTTTTTTTCTTTAGAATTTTGTTTTCTAAATTATTGCTCAATAACCAATCAAACTTTTCAACATCTATTCAAATGATGGTTTGATGTAAATTCACATTTCCAAAACATAATAAAGTAAAATAAAAGAAAATAATCACTCAGGTCTACATATATTCATGTCCATAAATATAATTAAATGATGTAAAATTTTATTTTAAAATAGTCATGGAGAACACAAAAGAAATGAATATACATAGAGTCACTGGAACTTCATTTTAGAAATTTTCAACATTTCTTCAGTGGGTGTAAAATCTACATTAGTTTATTTAAATAAAGAAAGCTACTTGCTAGACAAAAATAGACTCATTAAGAAGATAGGACATTATAAAGTAAAATTTGAGTGCAAGAAATATTCTCACACTTTATGAGATTTAAAATCACTGTAAATGGTGATATGAATAAAATCACACAGTAGTTAGTGGATAAATCGGGAATTTCAATTAACTAAATCAATTAATTAAATTAAATTGATTAAATTAATAAAATTAATTAAATTAAGTTTTTTAACTGAGAGAAAAGTAGAAAGTGAGAGAACTTTCAAGGGGCCATATGTTTTCAAAGGCTGTGGTCCATAAAGTGAATGTTGAAAAAAAGAAGGCATATGGAGGGCGAGTGTTTCCACCTGCTGAAATGTAAATGAAGATAATAGAAGATAGAGATGCATGGTTGTTAGTTTACAAGGAAACTAATAGGGCTATCATCAATTTATGACTTTGTGGAACATAAACCAAAGTTTCCATTGTTATCCATGTAGGCTTCTCAACAGTGACAGGAATTTACTATTATCACAAGGTAATTAGAATTTTGGATAATTGAGAAAGTACTTCTAAGATCATTATTCTCTTTCTTTAGATAATTGTTATTGATATTTAGGAGTACAATTCCACTAACTTATTTTTTTTATTTTTTATCTAAATGAAAATTAATCTGTGGATTATATTTTAATACAATAATTTATGCCATAGTTTTCTACAATGAGAAATAATTTTTATTTAAAGAGAAGAATATACAAAAATATTTTATATCAGACTAAATCTCTAATTAAAGAACTTTAGTCATTTTGCAAATATTATTTTTACTTGTAGTTTCAGATTTGCACACAAAGGTGCTGCTAATGCTAGACAGGTTATGAGCAAGAATGCAGGTTAACTACTTTTTCATTATATCCTTAAAAAGTTATGACTTTTATTTATCTTTCTTTAATTTTATACAGACTTTTAAATTTTAAATTTAGTCAAATTGAAAGACATGTATTTTATTCTTGATACTATTAATCATAATAGGATTTTGTAAAAACTGTGTAAATTCTAAAAGTATATTATGTATAATATACATTATAATATACATGTATGTATATATATATGTTTCTGATCAATTTTCATTGAGGTATATGAACATGTATTTTACATATATATATATATATATATATATATATATATATATATATATATTCATATGCTACTTATATTACCCATTCTCCTCTAGTATTATGCAGTATCCTACTTGGGAATATTTAAATTTGGCACTTTGATTTATAAATGCTCTGTTCTTATTTTTCATTTAAAAATATTTATTTTTACTTTATTTATCTAAATGTTTTGCCTGCATGTGTATTTAGGTGTAGTGTATTATTCCTGCTTGCTCACAAAAGTCAGCAAAGAGCATCAGATCCCTGGAACTGGAGTTTCATGTCAACCTTCATGTTGCATGTGCTCCATTATTCTCTCCATTTCTTCACTATAACCTATCTTATAACTTTTTGTTATAACCATCAACATGCCTAAAGAGGTACATAAATCCAAAACAAACAAAAAAAGAAAGTAACATTTGTCTTTAACTTCTTACTTATTTTACATAACAATGACTTCTAGGCTTACTAATAACTACTTCAGCTCTTCTGATTTTACATTATTTTACAGTTGAATAGAATCCTCTTATTTATATGCACTACATTTTCTTTATCGAATTCGCTTCATACTGAACGTCTAGGAAATTTCTATTTCCCTTTATTAGGTATTGAGAATACTTTGGCAATAAATCTGGATTTATATTATTTCTATCATACTATAATTCTTGTGTATACCTAGAAATATTATTGCTAGACTATAATGTAGTTCTATTTCTGTTTTTTCTTGTTAGTTTTTGTTGTTGCTCTTGTTTCTTTGAGATAACTCCATATTTCTTTCCATAGTGACTATACTAGAAAATTTTCTAACAGTTGTATATATGGGTTCCTCTTTATCAACATGGTTTCTTTACTTCATGATCACTAATATTAATGGGTAGAGGTGAAATCTCAAAATAATTTTAATTTCCTCAAAGATTTAAAATGTTGATTATTTTTTTTTTTACAATATTTATCACTCAATTTTTTTGAGTAATAGGTATGGACATTTATTCACTTATTTATTAGTGGGTAATTCACTTGTTATTGTATATATTTTACAGTTAATCATTTTTACTCAACTAATGCTTTTTGGTATATGTGCTTGCTTGTGTGTTAGAGTGTTAGTTACATTTTTATGTTACTCATGTTTTATTGATATTTTGTAATGTTTATAAATAACTTTCCTATTTCTTGTTTGTTCTTATTCTTTGTTTCCTATTTCCTTGTTTATTTGTCAATGATACTAATCAGTTTTTATATATTTTCTTTTGATTATCATAATTTTAAATTATTCTTTGATTTATTTAATGAATCAGATATTAGTTCAGTATGTAGTAGTACTTTGAGTATGTACTTTGCTATATAGCCTAGACTGCCCTCAACCTTAAAATCCTTATTCCTCAGCTTCCCAAGTTTTGAAATTTTAACTAAGCACCACCATGCTCAGGGTAATCTGAATCAATTCTGACAATGTCCCCTCATGTCTCTGAACAATATTTTTTAATACGCAACATAGTAACCAAATGCCAGTTTGTTCTCCATTTTCCCAAACCACTCAAATAGGACTTATCTCTGATGTCCTGATTTGATCCATTACTGGGAAAAGAAAAAGTATAACTGACATTTATCAAGCATTTGGTGCAACTAAACATTTGTGACAACTGTTTCAGTAGCTGAAATTTTTAAGAGTGATATTAGATCAAGCAATCATGTAGTCCAGTCTGTTAGTTCTGTGGATGGTTTCTTAGCATTTTAAAAGACCTGTGCTCACTGCTCAGGAAACCCTAAAGAAGGGAGAAAGAGGCAAAGGGAATAAAGGATACCAGGAGAATAAAAGGCTCCTTTAACTCAGACCCAGAAGCAGGAAGCACAGAGATGAATTAGGTCTGCAGTAGGTCCTTTGTGCATATACTGTAGACTTTAGCTTAACAAATGTATCCTACAAATATAGAGAGAAGTGCTACCTATTACAGCTAAACTATGTATACTTATAGCTCATATACAATAGCAAAATGGTCAGGACAGATGGTTATATATCAGGGTTCCAAATAAAAAGACTGTTCCAGTATGAAATCTAAACCAAAAAAAGAATCACCTAAGTTTTGGGTGTGTTAACTTTTATTCATAAAAGACACCTTTAGTAAATGCTGTTTAATTAATTTTTATAAATTTGAAACATGTTTTCAAAGGTTTAAGTCCCTAGAAGGATGGCTTTATTTTTTATATAATGAAATTTTCAGCTGTCGGCCCTAACACAATAAGACAAGAATGATGGTTTCTAAGTAGGAACTATGGCCGCCTGACACCAACTAAGAATGTGCAAACCTTGTTTCCTACTTGTGTTCTATGTATGATTTTTTGTTTGTTTCTCTGTGACAGAAATATCTCACATGGCAGTTGATGTTCTCAACATGAAGTTGAGAACTCTAACCAACGTGCATGGAAACAAAGTATCAAAATTGGAGAGTGTAGACTACATAGAAATAAAGAAATTTTTTTTCAGGAACTGAATGCTGAGAGAATGCAAAGGTTGAAACTTAGTGCCAAAGAGATTAAGTATTTGAATGAGCATTTTCTTAAAAAGAGAAAATAAAACAACAAATCAAAACAAAGAAATCACACACACACACACACACACACACACACACACACACACACACAACCACAATCACTTTCATGCCTTTATCTGTCTGCTTCTGAAATAAGGCATCAGTTGAAATTGTTAGATCACTTAGGAAGTTTTTGTTGGGGTATGGTTTGGGGCACTGTATATTCAGGTGGAAATTTCTGTAAGTCAGAGATCTCGTTACAGGCAGGGCTCATCATTTTCATTATTATAGAAGCATCTCCTGTTTCAATATTGTATAAAAATTGTTCTCCATCACTTCTGACTTTTTAATAAAGAGCTGAACAGGTTCTGGATCAGAAGAAGTGCTAAGGAAAGAAGTCTGATTCCAGTGAGTGTGTCTAAAGTTGAGAGAGTGTTCTTGAGGAAATCCCAATGATAGAACAGAAGCAGCCATGGAGTGACTAAGATGGCAAGTAACCAGAATGTGGTTGGGAAGAAGTCAGTATAGTTGGGTTAGAGTAGATGAATATTTAAATGCCCAGCTATATTGTTTGAAATTTCTTAGTAAAAATGATGGGTCCCAGTGTACAGGTACCCAGTGTACAGTGTATAGGTTCCCAGTATTCAGAAACAAGGGAGGTATAGAAAAGCTCCAAATAACATCTTTACAATTTTACCCTGGAATGAGCAAGGCAATGTGGAAACTAGATTCCTAGAAACATTTAACAGCACAGCATAGACCACTCAGAACACATGCCAATAGAGAATGGATAAGACAATTAAGATATAAGTTCTAAAATAGATAATTTATAGTTTGGCACTTAAGGGCAAGAGAGAAAGCAGAGCTGTTATATACAATGAGAAGATCCCCTAAACTGTGATAAAACTGGTGGACACTGACTTAAAGTTAATATGAAATTTAAAAGATATTTGACTAGAGAGTAGATAAACCAGTTTCTCTTGTTGGCCCATTCATAAGGTGTCCATGCATAATTTTCAAAAAGGTTAGAAGATATATTTTATTATTTCAAAGACAACAAACAATAACAACAATATATATGTATATATATATATATATATATCTTTATATATATTGGGTCTGGACTTCAAACAGCCTGCTATAGATGTTAGCATAAAAATTCTTTTTCTACATTCAGTTTCTTAGTACTGAGAAGACATGGATTTATCATTATGATAAGATCATTTTTGTGACATATTCTTTTAAGTATAAATATTATTTAGCACTTACTAGTTAATTTAATTTATAAGAACAATGACACAAACTAGAAATATAAAACAACTAATTATCTATTAGAAATAATATTCTATTTTTGAAAATAATGATATATGACAGATATAAAATATCTCTTCTCCATTAATTTACTTTTTTTTGTATACTGGAAGAAAGTTATCTCAAAGTTGTATTATACTTGTTTATAGACCACCAAAAGTGACATTGACAATATTTTCACTTGAAGAGAATGAGCTATTTTCAGAAATCACTCAGTGTCTTTAGAAGCACATGGGTTCAAAAATCACTTCCAAAATAGAACTCACAGTTCCTAGATTATCTAAAAAGGACACAAAAAGAGTAAAATAATTTTTTATTAGTTTCTTTGGTTTGTCAACAGCAATATTCAAATTCTGAAGCACATCAGTTTCTCCTGAGGAAAAAAAATTGTCAGAATTTTATAAAAACAGAAAAAACCTGTTATTTTTTAGTTTGTGAATATAATATATAATATAATATAATATTTGTTTACTATTACAGTTCTCTTCAAAACAAGCATTTTTATCTTGGTTTTAGAAGAAAATAATCTTCCCAAATGACAGACTTTATTACCTCTGTAGTAGTGTTGTTGTCATTTTTTTTTTCAAAACAACAAAAATATTTTCAAAAGACATGTTACTTCCATGTCCATAAGTGAGAATAGCAGTATTAAGAAAAGAGTCGTTTAGGCACTAAAGCTTTTGAGAGTTCATAGATAGCTTTTAAGAGCACAAGGAATTGTAGCAATTTCTATCCACTAAAGCAAAGTGGACCTTCCTTCTTAGAATTTGAGCCCAATCACCCTCTTATATGGATTTTTTTCAGGACAGACATACCATTAAATTGAATTTTGCTGGATTTTAGACATAAACTCAACCATTTCCTTTGATTCTATCCACCTTCAATTTAAAGGAAGAAAATGAGGCTTAGTAAATGTTCACAAAAAGATGACTTATACCAAACTGTGAATTTTAAGACAACACAAAACAATTCAATTTACACTAATGAATCCACTATCATAAGATAAGATTGACTATATAGATAGTACAATGTATAAAACATCTGGATTTTCTCCAATATTGACTTAGTTGACTTATCAATTTTTTTATATTACATATTTATTTTTGCAATTTTCAGTGTTACTATTGATTTGGATTACATTATTTCTTTAAAAAACATATGATGCTATGTATTCATAATTTTGAACAACCAAAGAAACAGCCTGATACCTTTCTTCTGCATAGTTTAAGCTGCATCATTCTGCATTCATGCTGTAGGCAGAATAGAGTGAACAGGTGTGCAGTGATGAGCTCATTTAATGGATGTCTACAAACTCTGGACTTGGTTGAAAGCCATTAGATGTGTATGGTCCTTCTTGCCAGGAGGAAAATCTCCCCAGTAAGGAACAGATGTTAATATGGATAAAATGATCATAACAATAACATTTTAAAGTTGAATTTAGAGAATTATTTTCTTTCTTTAAATGCGTTAGCATCTGTTATAGATAAGGATCATTTTCCTATCATTTAAGAATAATATGGAGACATAAAAGGCAATAATTTATAAAACTAATAATTTGTATTGAATTATATGTGGCAGTTCACATTATATATGTTGATATAAAGATTTGAAACAGAGTAATCCCTTAGTAATGGAATAAACACATTAAAATAAAA
This sequence comes from Rhabdomys pumilio, assembly GCA_030674055.1. Taxonomy (NCBI): domain Eukaryota; kingdom Metazoa; phylum Chordata; class Mammalia; order Rodentia; family Muridae; genus Rhabdomys; species Rhabdomys pumilio. The sequence continues at coordinate 53,071,831 of JANHMN010000014.1, forward strand.
ATATGCTTTTCTATAATATGTGATATGTGATGTGATGAAACTTGAGGTATTCTTTATATATAAACTGATTTTCCAGTAAATTCTACAGTCACAAAACCCTGCAGTGCATTTTTTCCAATCTTAAAAATTATCACAACTGCCACACTTTGAACTCATTTAAATGTACTCTTGAAGGTGAAAAATCACACCTCAAAGCTGTTTTAGTAGCCAAATATAAATTCAGTGTGTAATTTAGAATACAGTGTATTAGTAATGAGCAGGCACTGCCTAACAGTAGTATTTTAATATGTCTTGGTTGTTGTAATAATTTTTCTGTTTGGTAATAAATGTATTAATACTAATTACTACACACAAGTTATAGTTGGCAAGTCTTTTATTTTGGAAGCACATGTTTATTATAAAGCATTTTTAAGTCAACTATTATTTAAAATAATTACCATAAAATTTTCCAGGCAAGTGAAACCTTAAGGGAATAGCCAAATAATTGGGAAGAAAAAGCTCTAATTAGACATCTCATGCCACCAAATGGAACCTTCAGTGTTGGGAATGAAGAACATCTATATGAGTTCTTGTCAGAAGGGACTCTATAAAATCCGTGAAAAAAAATCCAAGCTATTGCCAATGTAACTCTCCACAAACTTATAGTAAGGCCTTATTGCTGAATATAACACCTGTAAAACTTACTGACTATGGAGAGATCTATCTGGTGCCTACCTAGAGCCTAATCCTAACCCCATCCCTAACCCTAACCCTAACCCTAACCCTAACCCTAACCCTAACCCTAACCCTAACCCTAACCCTAAACTCTAACCTTTCACCCCTGCTAACCAGTGTTCATGGTACTGAAATGTTTTCTTTACACTACCAGAGAAATACAATAAACACTAACCCAAATATAAAGATGTAAAACTACAATGATATCTTTGCTGTAAGATGTACTGATGCAATTTTGACACAATGCTTTTGAAGAAACCACCCAAATTTGGGTTTGAATTAAGTTTCCTTAGAAGAGATTCGACACATGTTGGCAATGTCAGAGTGACCAAAAATTAAGAGTCGATAGGCCTAGGAGAAATCAAACTACTATTGTTCTGCTATAGAAATGTAGCAATACAATGACTATTAATTATATCCTTTTATAATTATAGATCTGTGTCTTGCTCAGTCATAATCAGATCATCTTTCTCTTATAAATACAAACACCCACTACTAGAAAACATGGAGAGATTGAGACAACCTAGAACATTCAGTTCTAAATAAAATGTCTCTATTTTATTAGAAATAAAAATTTCTTCAGAGATCAGGGAACTATGCAGAAGAGGAAGCAGAAATTTTTAAGAGAAAATGAAGATGGAAGACATTTTGGAAACAAGGCTTTCTAGACACAACAGAAATTAAATGATATACACATAAAATCTATAAAAAATTGTGTCTCCATGCACAGGTCAAGGAAAAATGTAGTATCAGTAAGTTAGATTACTTTCTAATTTAGAAGTTATCTCCAAGTAACAACTGTTGGCATTTTTTTTTCCTAAAGAACACATGAATCACACTTAAGGACATTCTTAGAATCTAATAGTAGATGAATAACAAAAACAAACTCAAATTTGTTTTTTGATATCACATCATACTTCCATGAATAATGAAGATGGGCTTTTGTTTGCTTACAACCATAGTCATAAATATCACATTTGTTTCTTCATGCATGTTAGTAGCAAACTGACAATATGCCATTTACAATAGAACTTTTTTGCTGTCCTTGTCAAAATGCTAGGTGATAAGCCAAATATTCGAATTTTCAGTGCTTTAACAGGAGTAGTAAATATTACATACAGATCCTCTGCAAGTACTCTAAGCAATTCTTACCTGCTTTGCTTCTGAAATCAGAATAAAAATTTTTCAAGGTTATAGCTAGGTTTACCAGAAAAAAAATAAAAATCTATAAAATAATGTTGGTGATGGCTTAAGTGGTGGTCAGAATGTGGAAGAATGCAAATTGACCCATTCTTATCTTCTTTTACAATGCTCAAGTCCAAGTAGATCAAAGATCTCCACATAAAACCATATATACTACCGAATCTAGTAGAATAGAAATTGAAAAAGATCCTCAAACACACCAGCACAGGGGAAAATTTGCTGGACAGAACACCAATGGCCCAGGCTCTAAGATAAAATAAGGACAAATGTGATCTCAAAAAATTGAAAAGCTCCTGTAAGTCAAAGGACACTGTCATCAAGACAAAACGTCCTTATGAATGCAGATACAGCCAGTCATCAGACTGAGCATGGGGACCACAATGGAGGAGTTAGGGAAAAGACTAAAGGAGCTGAAGGGGTTTTTAACCACTAAAACACTTAGTTTTGAACCTGGCTTTTTTCTTGGCTTTAGAATGAATGCCAGCTGAGAACCATCCACTCAGATCTTTTCTCTCAAAGTAAATAGCCTGGATTGACTATGAGATTATAGGTCTTCAACCCTATCAGAAATCCAGAATGACTGAGTTAACTGAAGTTATGGGAATCACTAAGCATAGCTTCTAAAACTTAGTCAATTTATAGAGACTGCTGAACACCTGGACAGCCCCTATACTACCGAACGTTGGAGCATCAAATCTTCAGCCTTCTGGCCCAGACTCATCTGACAGACCTTAGTGATGCAGAATTATTAAGGGCTGATTACTCTGTCTAGGCAGATATAATCAGTCGACTATTCTGCAAGTGTGTCCTTTTCTGGACAGTAATTTGTCTGTAGATGGAAAGAGGCAATTCTTGCCTAATGGCTGTCTCCGCACAACTGGAGTAACTTCAAGCATGCTCAATTTCTTCTTAGAATCCAAGACAGGAAGCTGTCAGGAGCAGATAGGTCTCTAATCAAAATGAACATTAATATAGAAATATTTGTGACGTCAGTTCTATGGATTTCTGACTTTTGGAAATCCAACTATCCATGTAAGGTAAACTGGACTGTTGTCTGTTAACTACTCTCAGCTATTTCTAAATAAAATATAGAAAACACCCTAACAATAAACTCAAAGTCATGAATTTGCTATAGTCCCTTAACTCACAGGCTAATCATCCCAAGTCAGTTAAAAACGTTAAAGAAGGACTGGGTCTAAGACTTGTAGTTTTAAATGTGTTATACAGGCACAACGCCCATGATAGTATCAATATTCACTTCATTTTCATATCAATAAGAAGCTCATACCAATGAAAACCTTAAATTTGAAATCCAAGTGAATTGTGTACCATTTAAGAAATTATAACTTCATCTTGATACTAATTATACATATTTCTACCAATAGGTTATGGCTATGCCATAAATCCTAGCTAATCCTCCCTGTTCCAACAAAACCACTACTTTTCCCCAGAAAGACAGCCCAATATTAACCACCTTAGTCCCCAAGCCCAGGGAATAGTGGCACCAACTCTTCTTTAACTTCTTCAAGCTGATTACGGGTGTTGAGATATTAGAAGAGGGGTGGGGGGAAAAGTAAATTGATAAGCCTCTGACGCTGTGTCTTCAGTGTATCCAGATGGAATTCCCAGACACCGGAGGTGTTAAAACCCCAAAAACCTTAGTGAATAGTCCTTTTTTCTCTTCCTTGTTTCCATCATTATGCTTGAGTCCACTGATTTCTGAGTGGCACCCTGAAAGTGTAAACAAGTTTGAGAAATTGATAACATGACACACACAACACTTCTATTAAGCTAACTATGACATTAAATATGAATGTAAATATGAAGAAACTTTTAAATAATTAATAATAATAAATATTAAGAATGTAAAATGATACTATAGTTTTTAAAATGTTCTCTCAAAGATGAGAAGTAACATATAAAGCTCAGATGGTTTTCTTTTTCTTATAAATGCAAACATTTAATTGGAGCTGGCTTTCAGTTTCAGAGGTTCAGTCCATTATAATTATTGTGGAGTGCATGGCAGCATACAGGCAGACAATTTGCCAGAGGAGCTGAAAATTCTACATCCTGATCCAAGGACAGTCAGGAAGAGATTCTCAACTATTTTTATTATCCTTTCCAACAAGATGATTCATCAATGGAAAAATAAACGTTAGAATTAATATAAAAGTGATAATACCTAAGAATATCTAATCACCCACATCACTTACACAGTGACCACTATTCTCAATATGGATCTAGGTAATGAGAATATTATTGTGTAACCAAAAGTATGATGTTACCCAAAGGAGTAAAATAATTCTCATGTTACTTTTGAAAGATAAAACTATCATCTGAATTTCTGTATAGGTACATATGTAGTGATCATAGAGGTCACAATTTTAGCCAAGCAGACCAATTACTGAAAACTATGAGAGACAAAAAAGTTAAGTGTTGGGTAAGAAAATACATGAAACTTAAAAATTTGTTCGATCAAGATTTTTTCATGATTATCATGAAAGTGATCACTGTGATACAAGGTTAGAAAGGAAGCTACATCTTTTGATGTTGAGATGGGCAACGAATTGAAAATTTTACTAATATGTAATAATATAATATGAAATAAAGATTGGTTTTTAGTTTTGTCCAGTAAAGTTTACACAAATATGACATATATGAAACCACTTTTTAATCAGACTATAGATTTTATATATTTAAATAATTGTAACATACTTTATAGTGAATGTTCAACTCGTGGTTGAAAACTTAAAAATTGAGGGCCTGGAGAGATGGCTCATCAGTTAAAAGCTCTGAGTATTCTTCCAGATGTCAGCTCAACTCCCTGCAATGACATGGTAGTTCACAACCATTTTTAATGGAATCTGATACTTTCCTCTGGTGTGTCTGAAGACAGGAACAGTATATTTACATACATAAAAAACAAATAAATCTTTAAAGTATAGCAGTCTCACAGTATATTGTGAAGTATATTAAAAAGTATAGGTTAGAACTTCATTCAAGGATTTATCCTGAACACTGTTTAACAAGGAGAGTTTGTCTGCATAAAATCTCTTGCAGTGATTTTTTTTTAAGAGTAAAATAAGTTTTAACCATGCTACTCAAATAATGGCTTAGAAAACATTCATTTATTTTCTAGAAAGAGACCAATTATGGATAATGATTAGTTTACTTGTACCTTAATCCACCAATATTGTAGGTTTTGTTGGGCAGCACTGAAGTACTATGCCTGCTAAATGTGTTGTTCACCTTAACCCTTTAGTATGTAATTATATTGTGTTGTCCCTGGAACAGCAATTTAATTAATCTCCCTGTTTCTCCTTTCGACAAGCCAGTAATTTCCTCTTTCCTTTTGGAGTCAGGGCTCTTTCTTCATAAGCCACAGAATTTAGAAGTGGCAGAATTTTAGAAGTGGCAGAAACTGCTTTAGAGAGTGTAAACAAGACAAATTAGTATAGAAATACTTGAGAACTTTCAAAACAGCCACAATTTACTATACAATCTGAGAAACAACATCTGTAATGACCACTCACCCAACCTGTAACTCCATTTACTGATGAACTGAGAGGCTAGACACGTATTTTCTGTTGTTAACTAAGAAGAATATATATTTACATATATATTAAGAAATATATATACACATATACGCATTTACACATATTTACATACATATATACATATGTACATATATACCTATATACATACACACATATATACATACATACATATATATATATATATATATATATATACATACATACATATATATTTTTTCAGCAGTACAGAAGTATAGAAGGCAAAATTAACCAACCATTTTCCTTTTTAGTTCTCAGCATTTTTCCACATATTTTTTCTTCCAAGAAGCACATTCTATTTGTGGTACTGATATTTGAGTGATAAGAATTTCCCTGATCTCTCATATAGGATTCTTTAGAAGGAAGGAAGATGTAAAGAAAGATTTCAAGATTTGCCACTCAATATCTTTCTCATATGTGATGGTAAAAGATCAGTACAGCATATGAATTTTATGAATACATACTTATAATGGCACTCAGACCTCTATCTATGATCAATGTTTAGACCCTAATTTTTTCATTAAGTTTTACAATGACTTGTAAGCTGCCATATTGTATTACACATTCCTGAATTGCCAATTGGAGCAACTCAGTATCTTACTGGAATTCTATTTTGTTAAAGTGTCTTGAAACTTAAGTTATTTATGACACTGTAGAATTTTTTTCACCTTTCTCTTAATCTTACACTACTATCTGAGCCCTGTTTTAGCCTCTTAGATTCTCAGAATTTTTCCTTGGAATATTTATTTACCATACTAAAATCAAATCTTGGACACTCTTTTTTTTTTTTTTTCTAGACAGTATTTCTCTGTGTAGCCCTGGCTGTCCTGGAACTCACTCTGAAGAGCAGGCTGGCCTTGAACTCAGAAATCTGTCTCCCTCTGCCTCCCCAGTGCTGGCATTAAAGGCGTGTACCACTACTGCCCGGTATCTTGGACATTCTTATAGGTATTTCTCTCCCTCACCTGGATTGTTTGAAATATTTTACGCAATATATTTTGATGATTTTTTCTAGCCCAAATCTTCTCTTCCCACCTGAGGCAATAATCCCTTCCTCTCTCTTTTTCTCTCCCCCTCTTTCTCCAAAACTGATGCAAACAAACAAAAAATGGATGTGGCTTTAAGCTCTGTAGAATCAAATGAAACTCCTATTATTTTTGCTTTTATTTACTACAAAATGAGCATTTTAAAGTTTATTAATCCACTTCCAGATGTTTATTAAATGTTGACAAAATCTATAAATCCTTTATTTCATAAGAATCTGAGAAGATGTGTTTCCAAATATCTATTGGATATTACTAGAATATCAAGTCTCATAGGATTGAGCTGTTATTCATAATTTTGTCAGGTTTTCTACAGGAATGCCTAGGATTTTCCACTCTAATTTACAGAAACATGAAATTTGTAAAGGTCCTTGCAAAACATTGAAAATTTAGTCCAATATTTGGAGTTTAAACATTAAAATAGAATTTGCATATACATTAACATAGTTCAGTCTGCTTTCAACGTGCACATATATTTGACTGATAACCTACACTGTGCTGAAGACAGAAATTTATTACGTGGTCCTTTAGACAGTGTCTGAATACTGAATGCTGAAGTATGTTAGCCTCACCAAATACTGTTTTGAGGACAGTTACTATTTCATATTTTCTTTTAATATTCTAGCATGGAAGAAACTACTTGTGTCTCTATGGTGCAATTGGTTAGCACATTTGGCTGTTAACTGAGAGGTTGGTGACTCAAGAAACTACTTAAAGTATGTGTGTGTTAACACACTTTACTGAAATTCAACACATCTATTCCATTGTTTTATATTTGTTTATTTATGTTATTTATTAATAAGAGTAATTTGTCAACATGTTCACCTGCACACCAGAACACTGTATCACATAGTTGTGAACCACTATTTGGGTGCAGAGAATTGAATTCAAGACATTTGTAAAAATAGCAAGTGCTCCTAGATTTTTCATCATTTATTTTTTTATTAATCTCATCAACCTATGCATTTCTCACTTGTTAAGTATTTTTCCAAGAATATATTCTGAAATACTTTTGTAGATGTTTATGATACCTTAAATATTAAAATAGCCAAAATAATATTGACATAGATGTCATTCACAAATGTTCAAAAGTGTTAAGATTTATATACTGAACTAAAGCCAACGATGATCCTAACGATGAATTAAAATAAATATCTGTTCTCAAAGTTTGCTTGACTGGTCACCAAAAAGCTACCTATTTGCACCTCTTTTCTACCATTTTTCTTAAGAAGGAAAAGAGAAGGCAGGCTTGTTTTTGTCATATAATTTTATATTTTTAAAACAAAATACAATCATCTGACATTTAATAAAGGCCATTTTGGTTTGAGCATGATTGTCAGTTGTTGGGTGTAACAAGTAAACTTCAATTTGCTACACATCTGGAAGTTTAATATTCATCATCACTGTTTCTAGGTTTTTTTTTATTGTAGTTTGTCAGCATTGCAGGCTTTTATAAGTTTTTGTTGATACTCTACAGAAAAAAATGAGCTACATTAGTTTATTAATCTCTAAAACTGTAGCTATTATTTGTGAAGCAGTAATATTAATCTTCCATTATTGCATAATGAAATAACATTTAACAACTACTAATTATATCATATATTTATTAACTGAAACTTACCAAAGTTCAGAACTCTAGTAATGAGACAGGAAAGTGTTCAGTCTATACCAGTCTAAACTCAAGATATGGCATGTGATAACTAATATCTAACAATCCAAAAAAATATATAGCCTTCCTCACACCAAAATATTTTCTTGTGACTCTAAGACAGAGGTTTTAATTATAGACTTCCGTGTGTAGTTTGATTATAGGAATTCCTATGTAGTTATTTTTTAATTTGGAATTTATTTATTTTTAATTACTATGTGTGTGTCTGTGTGTGTATGAGAGAGAGACAGAGACAGAGACAGACAGAGAGAGACAGAGACAGGGTGTGAGTTTAATTTCAGTTGTCTTCCTCTGTTATTCCCTTTTGTTTTTGAGATAGAGTTTCATAATGAACATGGTTTTCACCGATTTTTCTAAACTATTTGATCAGATGTGCTCCAAATTCCTCTGCCTCTCAGCCATGGGAATACAAAAACATACCTTGACCCTTGCTTTTAACATTGGTCCTAGAGATTTGAACATGAGACCTCATGCTTTTGTAGGCAGCAAATTACCTACTGAAGCATGTTCTAATCCAGAATTCATCTTCTCTGTTCAAATTATCATATTTGGAAATATTCTTCTGGGTCTTAAGTTTTTATTTTTATCCTTTTATAGGGATTTGCAGTAGTCCTGTTAAATGTTTTTCTATCAGCATTTCCAATACTGTTTCTCTTTTCTTCAGAGTGTGAACTTATTTTTTTCTTTGTCCCCATATTTTGTTACCAGGACCTAATCAGAATTCTCTCTATGCTTCTCACCAAGCTTTTTGCATGTCTTCAGTATAACTCAACATAATTAAATGTCTTTTGTTTCTCTTCATACCTAGGCAATTTGGCCAAAACATATTTGCTTCACCACACTGAATATACCTTTTCCCTGTTTGTTTTTTGGTTTTGTGTGCTTTCTTCCCATTTCCTCTTCCAGGTGGAACATTGTCTCACTCAGCTTAACATGTATTTCTACTCTTTGGACGTCTGACACTTCCAATTATGAGAATTACCTATACAGCTTCAGAAGAGTCATAACAGCTCATATTATTGATCTCTATTTTATGAGATATTTTATTATTTTATGAGATATTAATAATCTTTGGATAAGTAATGCAAACATTTACACATGATAAATACTAGGTTATATATGGTTTAATAATTTACAACTTTTTGTGTTTGCTTATTCAAAAATCAAATTCTAGTTAAAAAAATAAGTAATTTGGCATATACTTCCATTCTAATGTTTACAAGCAAGGAATGCTCTTTACAAGCACTTTCTATTTCTATCCATTGTTTTATTTTCTTATGACAATTTTATATTTTTGTATACATTACAATGATTTCTGTCTCTCCCTGTCAATCTCTCTCTCTTTCTCTCTCTCTTTTTCTCTCTCTTCCTCTTTCTCCCTTTCTCTTTCTCTCTCTTTTTCATTCAGTTTTGCTAATTTTATTTCCTGTAGAAAATTGCCACAGTAATAATTGAATATGTTTTGATTTCTCCATGGATTTAAAGCCTCCAGAGAATATTTTAAATGAGATTTCAAGGTTGTTGAAGCCTTAGATATTGAAAGAAAGGCCAAAAGTTTTTCAGTGGTTTATTTAAAGGGACAATAATGATAAAGTCATGAAGTGTTAAATAGTATAGTTCATAGTTATAATAATCTGAAATGGGTGATAGTTTAATTGTTTTACAAAAGAAAAATTCTATTGAGGGAAGGTAAATGTTAAATCTGTTTATGTAGATAGTGATATGGATTCTTCAGTGTCTTGCTTTTTCTGTACATTTACTAAAACATTAAAATATCATTTTCTCAGTGATGGGCATGGTTTGTCAATATTCAAAGCTTTCCAATTCATAATGCTCGATGGATTGCCTCTATCATTGCAAAATAATTCTTTTGCCATGTTGCATTCTCAGTGTTAAATGGTGGGGTACACATGAATTCAGAATTCACTTTCTGTCCTATCACTCATTGTATATACTTTCTAGGTTTATATTATGATAGGAACTGCAGAAAAAAAATACATCCCTCTTGTGGAGGTCACCACAGCATGTGAGATACAATGTAATGAAATGTCAGTTCATGAAATTATGTAATTTTATTTTATTGTTTATAAACTTTGTGATAAGATGTTGCAATGTTAAATCATTCAATGGGTTACAATGACCATTAGAAATGAATAGAGACTGATGGTATAGATAAAAGAGGTTGTCATTCTATGTATAATTCTAGGAAAGGTTTCAAAATGTATCTTTAACAGAGCTCCTTAGAGAATGCACCAGCAAAACCAAATAAATTTAGATATTTATACATATGGGTATTGTATTGGTAAAGTTTAACAGGTGTGTGAATAGTTTGCCAGTAGATTTTTACCTATGTGAAGATTGACTCTGTTTTTATATGTATGTATGTATGTATGTATGTATGTATGTATGTATGTATGTATCTATACATTTATTCTTCTGGGTTATTTAGTGAGTGACATTTTAGAAGTTGATGGAATTATCCAAATACTATAGAGCTAATGCATAGAGAAATTAATCTCTTCTGGAAGGCGTAAACCTATTTCAAGTCTTCATGGAGTAGACCCGGGGTCACAACTGCTCAAACATCAAAGTCAATTCAAAGAGTAGAGCCATCTCAGATGAGTAAAAATCAGAATCCTCTCCAGATAAACACATGCCAGTGAAATCACAAATATGTGTCCCCTATCTATATTTTAAAACCTCTAGAGTTGAGTGGAAGATGGAACCTAACAAAATTACATATGCTGAATGTAACATTTTAGAATGAATTTAGAATGAAGTCAGAAGTTTATCAACAGTGATAAATGAACAATTGACATTTTAAACTTTTATTATAATTTTAGACCTATTCTAGAGTATATATATATATATATATATATATATATATATATATACACACACACACACACACATATATATGTGTGTGTGTGTGTGTGTGTGTGTGTATAACACACACACACATATGATTCAATTCTAGTTTGTATAGTTTGTAGCTACCAGAACCCCTTTTGTGGTTATCTTATTCATATAATTAGAGATGTTTTTGTATGAAAGCTAAATAGAAGGCATTGGGATTGCACCAGCTTAACCTTCCTTTGTAGGAAATAGGACAAACAAAAATATGTTATCTCTAGAGAAATTACAAAGATTAGTGCTACCATCAATGTCTGCAACTTTGCAAGAGTGCTAATTCTTAACATATCCCCAATTAGCATGCCTATTTGGACAGTGCAAAGCCAGATGTGTCAAAAAGAATGACAGTTGATTATCATATGCATAATTAGGTTTTGATTCCAATCAAAGATGCATTTCCTGATATGGTATAACCTTGGAAAATTTAACAGAGGCCTTGACACCTAGTACACAACTATTGAAATGACAGTATATTTTCACCTATCTCAACTAGTCCAAAAATGCTTAAGCTGTTTGCTTTCACATGATAAATAGCTTATTTAAATTTTCTAGTTCACTATATAGCTTCATTTAACACTACACAGAGTGAAACCCTGCTGCAGAATGTCTTTCATTGTAAAATTATTGAATTCATAATTGTAAGAGCATTTCAAAGTGGGTAGGCACAAGTATGAAGTATTCTATAGTGGTATACTCACATATATTATAAGTAAGAAATACTTGATATTCAAGAGCTGTTAAAATTTTTTTAAATATTGATGTTTTCTAGATGCTATAATATTCACAAATAGTGTAAAATACAAAAACATAACCAAACAGGTAACACATAGCAACAATTATTATTATATATATTATTATTATATATATTATATATATTATTATTATATATATTATATATATTATTATTATATATATTATTATATTATTATATAGATATCTTGAATCATTTTTAGATTTGAGAGCAATTTGTATCACATACTCTTCTTCATTTATGTTTTCATCATTTGTTTACTAAATTTAGTGTGTTTGTGTTTGTCTGTGTGTGTGTTTGTGTGTGTGTATTTGTGTGTGTGTGTGATGCATATGTATACACAAAGTGACCACCCCACCTCATATGTAACATTCAGAGGACAACTCTGAGAGAATTGCTTCTATTCTTCTCTCTTATGGGTCCTAGGAACTAAACTGAGCTGGGCATATATACCTGTACTATTGGCCAATTTCAAAATCCCCTGATCCATTTCATTCACAATTTAAAAGACTCTTCATTTAGATTGAATGGAGAACAAGAAAGGTCTATTACAGATGATTAGAAAATTCTGTAAAGAGGCAATCTTGTATCTAGTGTGTAGATCATGTGAATTATAGCCATGATCCTATTTAGGTGGTAATTCACACATATAGATCTGTGTATGTTTTATCATCTTTGCATCTATAGAATGAGCGTGACTTAATTATGACAGATGATATTTTGATTTATTCTTGAATTTGTTTTAAAAGTATTCTGACAATTTTTGCATCTTATGTTCATCAAGATATTGGCCATCTGATTCTATTTCTTTATTGATTCATTGTCTGATTTGATTTCAGGGTAATTCTGGATTCATGAAAAATTTGGAGTTTTCTTCTTTATATATATTTTACTGAATAACTTGAAGAGTTTTAGTGTTAGGTCTTATTTAAAGATCTGGTGAAATCTCTGAATTGGTTTGGCTCTGGAACTAATTTACTTGAAAAATCTTTAATAACAGTGTTTGTGGTCTAGTTTGATATGAAAATGTTAAAAACTCATAATATAGAAAAGACCGCATTATAAATAAATATTGCTGTTCAAGCTGGATACCTATATGTTAAAGAGTAAAATTAGATCCTGATCTATCACCAGTAACAATACTCAATTCCAAATTGATTGAAGATCTTAACATAAGAACTATTACCATAAAATTTATGAGTGAGAAAATGTGTCTTTTGAGCAATGTAGGTGATCAAGTTTAAAAAAAAAAAAACAAAACTGTTCGATATAGGCTACCACTTTTCAAGTTATTGGTCAGTGGGCCCTAATACACTTCCCAAATTCTACAGGTTGTTTCCATTTCTATTACTTACCTTCTAGAACTTGATGGTAAAAACCTGTTCCTGAGATACTGCAAAGTTTTAACATAAGTCATGGAAAAATTAAGCCGGTATGGTCATAGAGGCTATAATAACTTAGATGTTAGCTTTCATTGAAGGAAGAGTCTATGTATTTCACAAAAGAAGAATTACCCAGTTTTGAATCATAAGAAATACAGTGACTACAAATATTGCCAGATATGTCCAAAGATATCATTGGCATAAATATTTTTGTCTAATCAAACAAGTTGTGGTGTCTGAACTGGAAGCCTGATTCACAACACAGATCTAAGAACTCAAGGCTGGTTGTGTTAAAGATCCAAAATTTTGCAGTGACTTGAGGTCATATGTGAGAATCTCATTCCGTTGTTTTATGAAACATACGTAGAAACAAGATGCCTCCCAAGTTATTTTCTTTGGATGCATAGATTTGTGCATTTCTCAACTCTCAGCAGAGTTGTTGGTTTATTGTAATGTAATTAGCTAATACAAAGATAGGCAATTGGATATCATAATACAAGGGATGGAATAGTGTGGAGTGTTCATAGATAAACCGTGCCTCCTCATCTCCATACCTCCCTTAAAGTCTAAGGAATCATCATTTAAGTGGAAAGAAAGAGCCAGACATAGTTGAAAACAGCACAGAATAGTACTTGCCTCCACATATTTTTCAGTAAAAGATGAGCTGAATAATATACAATATTAAAAATTGATCACTTTTTATAACATTAATCTCATTATTGAGGTAAAACAAATTCAGTTTCAGGTAAATGATGAGCTATGTTCCAACTAGTTATTACGGATATGCAAGAAATAAATCTCAAAGTTATCTTTGTTACAAAAATTAAGTTGTCAAAAGTTTAAGATATTGAGTAAATGTTGGAAGATTATAAAATGACTTGATATATATATATATATATATATATATATATATATATATATATGTG
>JANHMN010000014.1:53086106-53190227 GCA_030674055.1 Rhabdomys pumilio
GAATATATATATATATATATATATATATATATATATATATATATTCATTTATATAGAGAGATTCATATTTATTTCCCTTTTTATGTTTTTGTCCTGAAAGATATCATGTGTAAACTACCTGAAACTCTCTAGTTTGGTTTCAGAAGGGCTAAACCAACTAGGGATATGGGAATATTTGAGAAAAGGTAAAAAGTAATGTTGAGATGGTGTGTGTGTGTGTGTGTGTGTGTGTGTGTTGCTTGTTTGTTTATTTGTTTTTCATTCATTTGATGATTATTTGTTTGCTTTTCGGTTGGTTGGTTTGGATTTGTTATGCTGTTGTTGTTTTCCTTTACAGGACACTAGAATGTCTACAGAAACCTAAGATCTGCCTACACATACCTGTTCTATAAGGCCCGCCAGAAAGGGAGGGACTCTCTCCCTCTTCTTGGGAATTCACAGCCACCCAAGTAACTCGCAAGACACTGAACTTGATGCAACAGCAAGAGGTATATTTGATTTCAATGCGTCGAGGTCGCACTTCTAGCCTGTCCTATGCACAGGCAAGCAATGAAGTACAACCCCCACTTGGAGAAGAGGTAGAGCTTTTAAAGGGAAAAACAGCAATCCAGGAAAGATGAGGGGGGGTAGAATCATGATTAGGTATCTATAGAAAGTACCTGTCCAGTGTTCAGTTTCCAGTGAGAGGTTCAAGAAACAGTCAGAGGGAAATATCTCATACAAGCCTTTTTTATCTTAAGAATCAACCCTATTTAATTTATCTTGTGGTCAGTTCAGTTCCTGCTAACCAGGGTGCATGGGCATGCTGACCTGAACTCCCAGCTCTGAACTCCTATCTTATCTATTTTGTCTTGAGGATAGCTAGTTTCCTAGGACCCAGAGCACAGAACAAGCTGATCTGCACTCTTGACTCCATCTCTGGAAGGTTTAAAAATTTTTAACTCTTTCAGTTCTTGCACCTTCTGTCATTATTTCTTATTTTCTCTCAATGATGTAGCTAATTCCATCAGGAAGGGTCCTGTAAATTATAGCTCCACGTTTTCTTACATACTTCATCAGAAGCAAAACCTCTGACCCAGAATTGTTCCTGCCTAAAGGAATTTCAGAGACAAAAATGGAGACAAGCATAGGAAATAGAAGGTCCAGTCACAGGCCCAAATTGGGATCCTGCTCAAGGGGAGGCCTGGTGCCCTGACACTGTTACTGATGCTGTGGTGTGCTTGCAGACAGGAAGCTAGCATGGCTGCCATCTGAGAGGCCCAGCATACACCAGAAAAAGTCAGATGCTGATACTAGCACCCAACCAATAGACAGAAGCCAGGGACGCCTCTGGTTGAACTGGGAAAAAGCTGGAAGAAGCTGAGGAGGAGAGCAGCCCCATGGGAAGACCAGAAGTCTCCACTTACCTGGACTCTCAAGATCTCTCAGACACTGAGCCAGAAATCAGGGAGCATACACCAGCTGATATGAGGCCCCTGACATGTATACAGTAGAGAACTGCTTGGTCTAGCCTCAATGAGAGAAGATGCACCTACTCCTAGAGAGACTTGAGGCCCCAGGGAGTGGGGAGGCCAGATGGGGTGGGTTTAGAAGGAAGAGACATCATCTTAGAGACAAGGGTGAGGTAGGAGGAAGTATGGGATGGGTGGCACTAAGAAGGCAGACTGGGAGGGGCCAAAGTCTAAGCTGTAAAAAATTTAAAGAATGAAAATATATATAGTTATTAAAAGGAATGTTCAGTGAGGGAAAAATAAAGAGATATTACTAACACCAATTTAAAATGCTTTTTAAATGAGAGTTTAATAGATTATCAAAAAACTATACATAGATTTTCTTAAAATTTGCAGAAATTCAAAGTTAAGAGAGTTTTAGGGAAGAAATAAGTTTGTTGAACTGAAAATAAAGACTCAAAAATGTTGTGTTGCATGTTCCTATACTATTTTTATTTATAAACTTAAGTAAATGTTAAGGATGTGTTATCTCCAAAAAGAAAAAAAAATTTACAAAGAAGTGCTTTAAATTATAACATGCAGATACTATAGAAAGCATAGTATCTTATATGCTTTTTTATATGCTTATCTTATATATAAGTTATAAGTAGCCTATTTTAATTGGATGGCTGGTGGAAGTTAGACACATTTAAAAATATTGTGGGTATGTTTTATCTAATTCTTCAGAGTTTATCTTAGTGAGATTGATATAAAAATGTTATTTTAATGTCTTGTGAATTTTTTTAGAAAACAATATATTAAAAATAACATCCTGATAAGAGCAGAGCGTCAAGCAGCATGTAAATACGTGGCTTTTGATGATGTGATATTCATGCAGTTTGTTGCAGCCAGAGATACAGAGAACAAGCAGTCAGACTGAAGTTAAGGGGCCTACAGAAGGGACATTTTCGTGTATAATATCTGCAGAAGTGTTTCTTCTGTGGTGCCAGAACGAAGACAGAAAAGGAGTATTAGTTATAAATGTAACATGAGTAGTAACTTTCTACAGTTGGCAAATGCATTACAACCTTACACTAAAATATAATATACTATTTAACAAAATCAGATAAGCAGAGAGAGATGAAAACATATTATGTATACATTCAAAATTGTCTGAATAAAGAAGTAATAAAAAGAACTGATTTTGATGGGAAAGTCAAACTTTGATTTTCCAGAAAGAAGGGATGTATTGTAAAAGGATATTTCTTTTAAAACTTTTATGAAATAATGAGTTTATCAACTTATTTAAAAGTGTCATAATTTAAAAAATGGAAAACAGCCATGAAAAAAATATCACATTTATTACTTGAGTATTACATATACAAATACTGAACTATAAAATTTCGACATTTAAAAACATTCTACAGTTTTAGATTTTGCTTTGCTTTCATGTATGTGTGAACACATGCCACTGTCAAAGCATATGTGTTGAAGTCAAAGAAAAACTAGAAGAGCTGATTTTTTTTTCATTCTTCAGTATGGGGTTCAGGATTAAACCTATGTTGTAACCATTGAACTGAATACATTTTTTTATCCACTGACCAATATTGCAGGTAAGCCACAACATGTTCATACATCTATTCAATGTATAACTACCAGATAATAACTGACATTTGTGATGTCATTTTGTGTGGTACAAATATTCAAATTTCTCTACTAGGGATTATGAAATAAACTAATGGTCATTATAAATCATTTAAGTCATTACTCTCAGTGTTTTCCCATCCCATAATCTCCTTATAAGTGTTATTGTCTTAACACTAGATGTAGAGTTGGTAAACATATTTTCCATTTCTATACAGTGCCACTTTGTCCTATTGATGAGGTCCTTGATATACAGAACCATTTCTGTTTCAGAAAGTTCCATTTATGGATAGTTTATCTTAATACTTGTGCTATTGATATTCTGTTAAGGAAACTGCCTCCTGTGCCCATTATTTCAAGGTTATTCCCCATTTTTCTCTTATCAGGTTCAATTTATCTGGCTTTATGTTTAGTGTTTAATCCACTTGATCATAGATTTTTGGATAATGACAAATTTGCATATATTTATAGACTTCTATTGAGAAATAATTAACTTGACCGCAAACATTTGTTAAAGTTGTTTATTTTCCCAATATATATTTCTGGCATTTTTTTTTAAATCTAAGATCAGGTATTTGTAAGTGTGGATTTGCATCTGAGTTCATTTCTATTTCATTGGATAATGTGTCTGTTCTTATGCCAATACCATGTTTTTTTTTTCTATTACTATGTAATACAATTTGAAAGCAAAGATGGTTGTGATTTAAGGAGCTTCTTTTTTTTGTTAAGGATTGTTTTCAATGTCCTGTTGTGTTTTTGTTTAGTTTTATTTTCAATTTTACATATTTTAAAGCCTCAGTGAATATAAACCAGAAATATTATATCAAACTGCAGTAAGACTAGGCACCTCTTCTTTTATTAAGTCTAGTCAGGGCAGAAAAGTAGGAGAAAAGGGTTCCAAAGGTAGGCAGCAGAGTCAGAGACATCCCATTGTTTCCTGTGGTAGGTGTCTCACAAGAACTGCAAGCTGGACAACTGTAATATATCTGTGAAAGACCTAGGCCAGTTGCATTTATGCATTCAAATTTCTTGTTTATTGGTCTAGTCTCTGTGACCTCTTATGGACTCAGGCACAGTCCTGTGATTTTGTTTTACCATATGAAGTTTATAGTTATTTTTTTCAAGTTCTATGAAGAATTATGTTGTAATTGTGACAGAGATTGCATCGAATCATTTTGTGGGATGACCATTTTTTATTATGGTAATTTTACCAATACGTGAGCATAGGAGAAACAAACACTTGAAGGAACCAAATAAAACTGTTCAAGACCTGAAAATGGAAAAAGAGGCAATAAAGAAGACACAAACAGAAAATCCTGGAGATAGAAAACACAGGAACGTTAACAGAAACTACAGAGGCAAGCTACACAGGCAGTGAAGATACTATATAAGAAGTGCATTCATCAGTCAAAGAAAATGTTAAATTAAAAAAATCCTGATACAAAATGCAGAATAAAATATATATTGGTGCTAGATTTGTAACACAAAACATGAGCTCTGATTAATATGTATCACCTTTTGTGTTGTGTCTCCCTGTGAGTGTGCTGTGTGAAATACCATCATTACATCCTGTAAGTCTGAGTCAGAGGAAAATACTCTACTTTCTTTATGGTCCTTGGATTTGCTTTTTCAGTATGCCAGTTACATACTTGGAATCAAATAAAAGAATAGAATTAGTATCATCTTGATTTAAGTTTGGTAGGTCATACTCATGCATAGCACAGCAGAGGCCAAGCCCGCAAGTAATGGCTTTCCTTTCCTAGGCAGATATCAAAGAATAATAATTCCTCCAAGGTTAGGCCTTCAGTGTCCTTTCCTTATCCAAGTTACACTTATAACTGGCTTCAGTATATATTGTCATTTACCAATTGGTTTTCCCTTTAGGGAATGAAATATTTAATACGTTCATAGACTATTTTCTGATAAGTTTTAGACAAAAACTGACATGATACAATAAAAGTGTTTTAGACTTCTGTTCTGTGATTCATTTTGTTTTTAGATAGAAGTCTAGGCCAGGGTTTCAGACACTAAGAGTGTCTCCAAATATCATCCCACCGATCCCTCCTCACTGTGAGATTCTTATATAAATCTGCTGCAAAGGTGACCTATAAAGCAATAACTTACTGAAATGAGCCCTCAGAGTCTTGTCTGGGTTCTGGAGCTCACAATGAAAGATTATTGATGTTTTCAGCTGAAAAGCTGTCAATTAGATGTACAGTTTGCCATAACAGCTCCAGGGTATAGCCTGAACCCTGCTGTAAATTTACTAGATCTTCCCTACAGCCACAGAGTCAAGCACATTGTTCTGTTTCTTACCAGGGATACAGATGTCCATCTTCCTGGACACATGCCAGAAATCAGAAAAGGGTTTGATGCACCTTCTATCTCTTATAATATGTGGACCTTGTAGTTAAAAGCTCACTTCAAAAACAAGTCCACTTTTGCTTTTGTTTTTAAATTGAAAATTAATGATTCATCCATTCTGAAAATATAACAGGAATAAATTTATACATACTACTAATTCTTCAACATAGTGATAATGAGAATTATGCAATTTTAAGTTGAATAAACAGCTATTTTTTTAAAAGTCGATTTTTTTTAAAATGTAGCTTTTTGAATTCTTTCCTTTCTGAGTTGCTTCATTTTCAATTCACAAGGACTTCACACTCAGCCATCTGGCTCCTTTCCTGTCAATCTAGTGTAGCCTTTGTTGCCAAGGTCACTTTTTCTTTTTTTGTTACTAATTTGAATGGACTCTATTCTGACTTTATCTTTTTGAATTCTCTGTAATAGTTCAGGATGCTACCTGCCCATGTAGAAAAGCTTATCCAGCTGCTGAGTCAGACTGCTTCCAAGTCACAGCTAAAACCTTTGAGACTGAGTCAAGCAAAATCGGTTTGATGGCCAGAAAGAATCAGATTCAATCTGTTTTGCCTCACTTGGTAGTTTGACTCTGAAAGAAAAAAATAATAAAAAATAAATAAATAAATAAAAAGAAAATCTCAAGCGAGCAAGTGTATGTTTAAGTTTTAGGAGAAAAAAATAAACATTTGTATGAGTACACATTTTCTTTCTCAGATACTCTCTGTAGCAGAACATGTCAGCCCTGATGGGGTTAGTCAAATAGTCTCTCCGTGAGTGAATGCAGGATTCTGTTAAGAGTTGAAATTCCTTCTTCCTGGTTATGAGATATTACAGGGTCAAGAGAGTACAAAAGTTCTGATTCCTACCAACAGTAAATAAAATGAATCTACAGCAGGTTTTGTCATCATTTCTTTCTTTCTTTGAATTTATCTTAGTTGTTCCCGCTGGAGTAAGATAAAAATCTCAAAGTAGTTTTTATTTGCATTGTCTTAAAGATTACAGATATTGAATCCTTTAAAAAACATTTCATAAACCTTTGTACTTCATTGTTATAAAACGATATTTACTTCCATGGTCCATGTTCAATTAACTGTTTGTTTTGTTTTGTACTTTGATAGTTAGGATTTTTTAAATTGTTTTTAATTTCCAGATGCAAAGCTTCTCCCAAATATTAAAGCCCAGTGTCAAATGAATTCGTTTTGGAAATCAACCAGAACTTCACTGAACAAATGCCAATATTTCTATTTCAGAAACTAGAAAAGGATGAAAACAGTATTTCATATTTTTGTTGTGCTAGTATCACTCCAATACGAAAAACAGGAGACCTCCCACCCAAACTATATGTAAGTATCTTTGTTGAACGAAGATAAAAATGTTCTCCTTAAAATACGTATTAATTTAATTAACAAACATATCAAAGGATTACTTACTGTGAGAAAATTGACTTTATTCTATAGAATCAGGAATGTATTGTCATATGTACTTAAATAAACATTATTATTCCATAATAAACATAAATGTGTGACATAAATGTACTGAAGGATAGGAACCAGATGTTTATTGCATTTAAAGCTGAAAAGACAAAAACCAGTGTCACTTGATAAAAAGTTTCTGAAGCGTATAGGGTTATAAACATGTATCTCAATAGAACAAAGGAATTGGACAAAAAGTGTGCGTTTCTGCATCTATAAAATTCCCTAAGTTTTGGTTTGGAAATCTTTTATTATGATCAGTAGAACATAGTAAGGAAAGGTTGATTTTGTCTTCCTGGTTTTTAAATGTCCAATTTATTGTTCTGACAATGAATGATACATAAATAAAAAACCAGCAAGTGTATAATATGGGTATGGGTTAATTAAACATTTCAAATTAGTATTAAAATATTCAAGTTTTTAGAATAATTCTAGAAAGGTGAATATGGAAATGACTTAATATTGGACTATTTCTACTTCTTGGTATCATTTATCTCTTAAAGTTTGTATTGTATACTTTAGCAAATATTTTACAGTAAGTTCAAAAGGCAAGCTACAGAGACTAAGGGATTAAGAGGCATGAATGACATAAAAGTTCTGTTTAATTGTGCAAAATGTTGCTCCAAAATGATTCCAGATTTTCTTCAGAGGACCATTTTCTCAAAAGTTTTGTTTGTTTGTTTTGTTTTTGTAATAGCTTTCCATTAATCTTGTAAGTGTAAACTATTTTATTAAAACAAATGAAATCAAAAGTAAATATAAACCATTAACTTCTACAGTATGTGTAGTGTATGTGTGTGTTTGTGTGGTGTGTGCATGCGCACATGTGCATTTGCCCATACATAGAAAACTTTATAGTCTTTTTTTTTTTCTGTTACAATTTTCATGTACAGTGTCTTAGTTAGGGTTTCCATTGCTGCTAAAAGACACCATGACCAATGCAACTCTTATAAAGGACAACATTTAATTGGGGCTGGTTAACCGTTTCATAGGTTTTGCCCATTATCATCATTGCTGGTGCATGGCAGCATCTAGGCAATCATGGTGCTGTGGGGAGCCTAGAATTCTACACCTTTATTTAAAGGCAGTGAGGAGGAGGCTGATTCTACTGAGTGGAGCTTTAATACCAGCTCACACCCACAGAGGAGCACTTTCTCCAAGAAAACCACACCTCCTAATAGTGTCAATTGGTCCCCAAGGACCAATCATTTAAATACATGAGTCTATCAGGTCCTAAACTATTCAAACTACCACATGCAATGTATGCATAAATACATTCTCTTTGAAAATAAATACTAAAAGTTAAACTTTGTACCTTTTATGAAATATTGTTTCTCCAGATGTAAGGTTTATCTTCCATAATTCTTTGCTTTGTATTCTGCATATATTTTAGGGTTGTAGGTTTGTAGGTGTTTGTGAGCATACAGATAACTAGGTTTTATGGAAGAATTATTTCCAAGTTCTTAGATTTTATATTTCAACTGCAGATGACTCTACCCCATATCAGCAATAATCTTGTTCAACTATGTGTTCCTTGCAGAAAAATCACCAAACAGGGAGTTTTTCAAATGACTAAATAAGCTTTGGTCAACTCAAAATTTTAACATTTTAATTGAAATAAAAAGTAATTATAGCATTCTTCTCTCTTCTTTCTCCAAATTATGCCTTCTCGGCCCCATCCTAATACTCTCTAAAATTCATGTCTTCCTTCTCTTTAATAATATTTGCAAATAAATAAGGATGAACAAGCCTTAAATTCATTCAGTGTTTCCTTAAAGTATGTGTTTAGGGATGATAGTCTGGTGTTAGAAAATGGATGAGAGATCATGACAGAGGAAGACAAACTAAATTTCCCCTTTTTCAAGATTTTTTATTTGCTTATAGGTCCCAATCTTAGAAAGGGAACCTGTGAACTTTTCGCTATTTATATTGGGATCTCAACTCTGAATAGAATTCTCAGGTGTTATTGTAGGTAACATAAAGAAAGAAGATCTGTAGGAAGAACAACAATATCAACCAAACAGATCCTTCAGAGCTCCCAGGGACTAAACCACCAACCAAAGAGTACACATGGAGAGATCCATGGCACCAACAACATATGTAGCAGAGGATGGCCTTATTTGACATTAATAAAAGGGGAGACCCTTGGTCCTGTGAAGGCTTGAAGACCCAATGTAGGAGAATGTCAGGGCTGTGAGGCAGGAGTGCTTGGGTGGGTGGGTGGGTGGGTGGGTGGAAAAGGACCCTCATAAAAGCAGGGGGAGGAGAGATGGATAGGAAATTTACAGAAGGAAAACTGAAAAATAGGGTAACATTTGAAATGTAAATACATAAAATATACATTAAAAATAAATTTAAAAAAAGAAATATTTGCAGTCAGCAAGCCTTGCTATCCTGCATGCATGGCCTGTGGTTTAGCAGCAGGTAACTCCTGGAGCTGGGAGATGGGATCCAGTCATATGTTGGCTGATAGGGTTGTTGAAGAGGATAGTCTGTGGTATCCACAGAAGATTTGGGAATTGGAGAGTCAAGGGTATAGCTGGTGTTCTTTGGAAGCCCACAGGACTAATCGGTCAGAGTGTTTCTGGGGAAACACAGAGAGAGTAGAATGTCTGAATTCAGCATACCTTGAGGTATGTTCTCTCTATTCTTAATTTCCTGAATACTTTTATGATGAATGAATGCAGAACTTTGTCATAGTCTTTTTTTCTGTACCCACTGAAAAAATAATGTCATCTCTTTTGTTAATTATGTATTGCATAACCTTTATTTCTAATTCTTCTTTTTTCTTTTTTAATGAATATTTTCTTTATTTACATTTCAAACATTATCCCCTTTCCCATTCCCCCACCGAAACCCTTTATCCCATCCCCCATCCCATGCTTCTATGAGGGTACTCCCCAATCCACCCACCCACTCCCATCTCCCTGCCCAGAAATTCTCCTACACTGGGGCATCGAGCATTCACAGGACCAGGGGTCTCTCTTCCCATTGATGCTCAACAAGGCCATCCTCTGTTACATATGCAGCTGGAGCCATATGTACTCTTTAGTTTCTGGTTTAGTCTCTGGGAGCTCTGGGGGGGCTTGGTTGGTTGATATTATTGTTCTTCCTATGGGGTTGCAAACCCTTCAGCTTCTTCAGTCCGTTCTCTAACTCCTCCATTGGGAACACCATTGGGGACCCTGTGCTCAGTCCAATGGTTGGCTGCAAACATCTGCCTCTGTATTTGTCGGGCTCTGGCAGAGCCTTTCAGGAGACAGCTGTATCAGGCTCCTGTCAGCATGCACTTCTTGGCATTCATAATAGTGTCTGGGCTTGGTGACTATATATGGGATGAATGCCCATGTGGAACAGCCTTTGAATGACCTTTCTTTCAATCTTTGACCAACACTTTTTCTCCATATTTGCTCCCATGAGTATTTTGTTTCCATTTCTAAGAAGGACCAAAGCATCCACACTTTGGTCTTTCTTCTTCTTGAGCTTCATGTAGTCTGTGAATTGTATCTTGGCTATGCCACGCATTTGAGCTAATATACATTTATCAGTGGAGTGTATCCCATGTGAGTTCTTTTGTGATTGGGTTACCTCACTCAGGATGATATTTTCTAGGTAAACCAGTAAAAGTTTTGAAGAAAAAGAAATCTAACCTCATGATTATACATTATTAAGTCTAAATAGCAATATATGTATCTGTTAAAAATATTTGTGGAGTAATGGTTGTTAAAATTTCTATTTCACTGTTATGATTATCATAAAGATGATTTTCTAAACCAGAAATATGCAAATAATATATGTGCATGAGCATAAGAGATACATTTATATGTATACTATAAGTTCTACAGGTAGATATCAAATAGAAGTAAATAATATAATGTCTAATATTGTAAATTTAACTATATATTAAGATCCCTATTTTAATATGCAGATTTGAAGCAAAACACACTAAATTTAGGAGACACTAAATGTACATCACTAACAACCATAACTAAAAATGATTGTTCAAATTAATGCTAAGAAAGTAACAAAATTTTCTTGTATATAAGCTATACAAAATCACAAAATATTTTAGATAAATTCAGATGCTAAATAACCTCCAGAAGAATTGATGTTTCTTTAGATAAACATTTTAGCTGAAACCTCCCATCTTTCAGGCCTCTCTCCCTTTCTTATAGACTGATTTCTTTCATGAAAGGGAACACTGCCAAACAGCTGTTTTTTAATTAGAATGTCATGGCTCTAGGGTTCAATATATTCACTATAAGATCTAAATACTAAACATGTTTGCACCTGTGAAAATCAACCTATTCCAGACAAACTTATCTCATTTATACATTAGGAAGGCAGAATTTACATAAGCTTCACAATATAAAGTGATGTAACTATAGTAAGAGCATATGCTTAATAATTTTATCTTTTTTTATAATATGTCAAATAAGCTCATCTTTGTTTTTATAAAATACTATAAAATTTGAGGAAAATAAATATATGCTTTTTCATATCTTATCATATGTAGTCATTCTAAATGTATACATTTCAGATAAAATGAATTTATTTATGAACATGAAACAACAAAAGGTATATATTTTAAGAGACTAAATAGAAACCTTGGTACAAATGTTAGATTCTGTGGGAGACATTTTTATAATTTTCAGTGCCCTAGTTCATTTATGTCTTTGAACAAAATATGTAAAGTTGAAAAGTTTAGAAAAAGTAGATATCAATAATCTTAGAGCTGCGAGGCTATGTGATCTCAGATCAGGGTCAAATTGGTGTGTGGCTAGTTCTCCTTGATCTGAATGTATTTCTTCCTAGTCAAATCAAAGAGCATAGAAGGACACTGTATTCTCATAGAAAACAAAGAACAGATTAAAAATGGCAAAATCCTTTCTGAGAAGCCCTTTATTAAAAAAAGCCATTGTTTAAGGTGAAACATTCAGCTTAAATAACCTTATAAAGGACACATTTTATGATATGGTTTTTACTGGTAGGGTTTAAATGTGAATTTTAGAAATGACAGTAACATGTAAACTATAGAATTCTATATATACCACAATCAATTCACATCCTCCTCACATCTAAACTGTATTAATTTCAAAAGAGTAGTACCGACATTGATAAAAGAGTATACTCAGCATTAACATCATCTAACTATACTCAAAACTAAATATGGGGGAATGTTAATGTAAAGTTCATCAAAATGCAAAACTACCTGGCTCTGCTTGTGAGCCAGCATGATCAGTGAGCCGTGAACTTTGAAAGTACAATCAGAGAGTAGGCTTAGGATACAAGGAGAGAGAGAAAGCAATTATTAATAAACTCTAAAACCCAACAAGGACAACTAGAAATTAGTTAATAACAGATACCAATTTTCTGTTTTGGTCAGGATGACTTTTTGTGGCTATTCTTCATCGCAAGCTATCTGTTATACTTGGTTTCAAATCTTAATCCATTCTTAGTGAGTGTTCCCTTATTCGCGTTGCTGGGAGTCTCCTAAGGTGACAATAAGAGCTGCTTTTGTGAAGTGTCCTTTATAACATTGGGAAAAGGCATAATAGAAAGAAGGTTTGATAAGGAATCACAAACATCTCATATGAGGAGTGTTATATGTTGAAAGCAGCCTTCCGGCTCAGCCATGATTTTATATAAGCCCAAGATTTGATGGCTCCTTTTGAAATAAGTGACTAGGGTCACTGTACAGGAAGATACTTATAATTGAGATAAATCAATATTGACTATTAAATATGAATATTTATACATTAAAACTGTTCTACAAAGTAGAAAAATATGAGTTGGTCTGATTCAATTGGGTTGAATGTTAAGAAAGAGATGTGCCCTGGATTGACTTCAGTTCAGATTCTCTTCAACATAAAAGTTTTGTGCCAATAACTGTATTGTGATGGTCAATCATGATTATCCAATAGAATTTGAAGTCTTATTAGAGATACACATATAGATAAAACTGTGAAAGAGATTTTAGGTTAGCTTTTTTGAGGAAGAAAGACTCACCTTAATAATAAGTGGAGCAACAGCCTAAATAAAAAGGAAATAAGAAGTTGTGAATAACACTGGCCAGTCTCTATATTCTGCCAGTGACCACAAGGTAAGAAGCCACTTCAAGCTCCTGTCACAATAATGATCGTATTAGCATGTATTCTATATTTACCCGAGGGACAAAGACCCTGCTTTCCTTAACTGGTATATTCAGATAGTTTTTCTTAGCAATTAGAAAGAATAACCGATATAGAGTTTATAATTAGAATTTCATAAAGACCACAGTAGAATACCTAAATGTTATGTTATAAAGGTATGTCCATGACGATTCTGGAAAAAATATAGGTAACGCTATTACCAATTTAAGAACATAGGTATTAGGATATGATGATCATGTTTCTAAAACATATGTTCATTTTTTTATTACATTGGAGGTATGCATGCTATAATTTAAAGTTACAAATTGAAAAGCCAAAAAAACATATTATAGTAATTTAAATACAAACTGTTGGTGAATGAAATAAATGAAAGGCAATAAAAAGAATATATACTTGTAAAACAAAATAAAAACTGAAAGAGAAAAATGTATTCATCAGCAGATATAGAAGCTGTTGTGGAGTAAAGAACTAATGGTTTGACTAATGCTACAAATGTATTGTCACTGAAATGATGGCAAAATCATGCCTGGAGTCTCAGTCTCAAATTTAATCAACATGAAATGAATAAGTAGTGAAAATTGATTAGATTACCTGAGGACTATGTGTTGATTAAAAAGCTAGAAATGATTAACTTTAAAATTGCTGCTGCTAGATTAATCATTAATTGTAGTGTGATTTTACAATAAAGATTAAATAAAACTTAAAAATCAATTGTTAAGCATAGTAAGACACATTCACGTGTCTAAAAGCTACATATGGTAATTGACTTCTCTACTGGATGCTGCCCTTTAAAGAGTATTTATGCCATCTAGAAAGTTTAGGCTTTCACATTGCTTTACTGTATCTGGTTCCATGAACAAATACATAGTTAATAGATATCAGAATACCAGGAGTCAGCAGATTAATAAAATAGGCACAAAATAAGAGTAAATGACATTATAGAAAAGAGAGTCTACATTGTAGAACTCTGAACTGTTCGTAATTTGATGAAAGTTGACGTAGAATTAAAATTAAGCACAGAACTTTCGCAAACTCTTACCATTCATTTGACTTAATTTAGCAATTAATATAGCATGTCACCTAAGTAGAATGTTCTTCAAACAAAGTCATCTAGAAGTGAATGTGTGTCCACATGCACACATGCACACCTA
The DNA here is from genome assembly GCA_030674055.1 of Rhabdomys pumilio. Lineage (NCBI taxonomy): Eukaryota > Metazoa > Chordata > Mammalia > Rodentia > Muridae > Rhabdomys > Rhabdomys pumilio. The sequence goes on from JANHMN010000014.1 coordinate 53,100,320, forward strand.
TGTAAATATATTTTTTCTAATTTAAAATAAAACAAAACACTGTGTTTCTTCAGAGGGTTTTTATTTATGAAATCATTAGCACTATTGGAGTAATATGGGGAAAAATTCAGATTTCTCTTCAGTGAGAAACAGTAAGATTTCAATGCCAGTTTTATTCCTCTAAGCTAATGAATATACATGTTCAAATAACAAACTTAAAGAAAAAAAATTAAGAACTGTTGGTTTTTAACTTTCAATAGTTTTGTGATTGACCTCAAATATGTTGACATCATATGTAAGTACACACTGCCTTTTTAAATGTTTGGATTTAACAGCGGACGTTAAAAATTTTATCTGATATTCTTCAAAATACTGGTACATTAGGGGCAAGTGGACTGTGCCAGCAGACAGAAGAACTGGTAAGGTTGAGTGTGTCCAAACCCCGTGAAACTCAGAATTGAAAATGGTAGGAGTGGGTTCAAGTCCTTACCAGCTCCATGTTCTCTGGAACACATAATCATGAAACCTTCTGAGAGTAGGGCCTTGTTTTTCACTACCAAGTTGTCTGCTGCTGTGGTACATCCTCCAGGCAGTGTTCTATAAATGTGTTAAGTTATCTTTGGGTTGTACTTTGTGAGGTAGTGGTAGTGGTGTTCTGTTTGCTTTGCTTTAGATAAATGATTACCATGTAGCCCTGGCAGATATTGAACACCATCCCCTTTCCTTACCCTCCAGATAAACTTACGTTCTCAGAAGAAAGTTAACATATGAAGACACCGCATGCAGGTGATTTTCTTATCCTTAGTTGTGATGGGCTTGGGACTTTTCAACTGAATGCAGTGAGAAATCATAGCGATCACATTGAGTGATCTCTTTCCAATGATCTCCCCTCCAGATATTAGTAACTTATTTCTTCTAGTTGATAACAATATATCTTCTTAACTGGGAAGAAACTGAACATGACACATTTAACATGTAGTTGAGATGCTGTAATGGGTCAAATATGTAATGTTCCCTTTCCTTTACATGGCTCCTCTATAACCATACACTTAAAAAGAAGCACCATTTAGTTTACTTTACTGGGCAGCATCACTGAGATTTATCCTAATTTCACCAATATTAAATATTGAAGAAATACTAGTAAAAACTTAACAAAGGATTGTATAATTCCAAATTTAAAAAAAAAAATTTAGGTTCACCAATGGAAAATACAAGAAGCATGCAAAAAGTATCAACTGTTCTCTGTGTTATGAATTTTATGGAGCTTTTAAAAAATAGTCATGGGTTTAATGACATACATGTGGATGAGGTTTTCCCTTTCCCAAAATTAGTGTAGGCCATTCCTCCTTTTTGTACTATTGCTCCCGATGAGTCTATTGGAAATCCATAAGGTTTGTCAAAGCTAAAATGTAAATGATATCGTAATGAATGCACAGACTTTTGTGCAGTCTGTTCTCAGTACAGGTGTTTCCTGCAGCAAGAAGAACCTAACAGGTTTTGAAGGCATAATCACAACATGGAATTCTGAGCATCAAACACAGTGACAAAGTGCCTTAAGATTAGGACACTTTCCCTGAACCACTAACCAAGGCATTTGCAGGGGACTGACCTAGACCCTGTGAATATTTGTTACAGTGGTATTCCTTGGTCTTCTTGTAGGATTCCTAACAGTGGGAGCAAGAACTGTCTTTGACACTGCTGCCTCCCTCAAAGACCCTTTTTTCTCCTACTGGTTTGCTTCTTCCAGCCGTAATAGAGAGAGAGGAAGTATCTAGTCTTATTGCAACTTGATATGTCATGACTGGTTCATACGCTTCAGAGACCTGCCCACTTCTTAAGAGAAATGGAGAAAGTGTGGACAGGGAAGAGTGAAGTAGAGGGGAGGGACTGAGAGGAGAGGATAGAGGGGAATACTGCAATCTAGGTATAAAAATTAATTAATTAGCTTAGTAAAATAACATAAAATAAAAAAGATTCTTCTTTCCCTCAGTTACAACTTTATGCCTGACTAGAAGACACAGCTCCAAACTGTAGCTTTTCTTGGTTATCATAGACATAATTTATTACTTGCAAGCTCACAAAATTTTCTCTAATTTTGTGTTACCAATATGGGTTTTAGAAAAGGGGACTAGATTTAAAACTTTATATTGAATTTAGTCAAAAAGCAGTATTGCAATATAAGACATGGTGCTAAAATGATTTTAACCTTATAAGCATTTGTTTTATGACCTAATTTGGACTGCTTATGAAGGTTAATATATCTATCTTTGTATACTATAAAGAGGAGTAATATGCAATATTAATCTATGTATAATGAATATATATACGTATATGTCATCATCTAATATACCTTTTATTCTTTAAAGTCAATAATTTTGTGTATATAGTTTCTAGTAATATTTCAAAGTCATTTTTTTTAATTTACTTCAGAAAGTAGACTAATCTTTTTTTATGGCTAATGAATACTGGTAAGAAAAATATAAAACAAACAAACAAAACAGCTGTGAGGTAACATTCTCCCAGTATTTCCAGTTCTAAAAGCCAGTAAGTTTAGGAGTATTAATCACTACTTTCAATAGGATCATAGTTTAACACTTTTATTTATTCAGATGTTGTACTTAGTAAATTGCACATTATCATGAGACTATATAGCACCTGTCTATTAACAGGAACAAAGATACAATAGTCTTTATTTTTAAAAGAATGAATATAAATAATTTTTTCATGCATTTTATGATGTTATATTTTAGAAACTAAAATCTTTTAGTATTGCTGTTTGAGAAAGTCATCTTACATTGATCCTGTATAAGGTTTTTCCTCTAAACAGTCACACCATAATTGTAGACAGCAGAATCATTAGGTGGTATGGGAACACATCCATCCTTCTTGCCTTGAGGCCCACTTCAGGCCTAGTTCCATTTAAACCTAGTAGACTCTATTATGATGTGTGAAGAAAAAGTCCTGTAACTTTGCAGCAATTCCATAGTGCAAAATCACCCTACCAATAAAGCTGTCTTTAATAGTGCCAAAAGAAAACACTTAAATTAATTCAGTTATTCTCTCACTTGAAGTTCTTTTTACTTGCTTTTTCAAACAACATAAGAAAGCTAAAACTCAACTCAAACAAAAAAGGAAAGGATATATATGCTCATTGTTTACAATTTAGAGTTAACATTAACATTTAAACTCTTTCATCTATTTTGTTTATCAGGGAAATGTGTGGTTAGTTTTGATACAAGTCTGAGAATATGAAAAAATTGTCCTAAAGATTCCTAATAGTGAATAGAAGACTAATATGTTGATAAAAACAACATCAACAACAAAGAATGGAATTATAAGCTAAGATGGAAAAAGACCTGGCAAAGCATGGTGAGACCAAGAACCTCCCCGGCATTTGTTTTGTGATGACTATCTACTGCTGGGCATAGCAACTGCTCTTAAGACTGCTTTGTATCCCCAGTGAGCTCTATTAGAGAAAGCTAAGTTGTCATTTGTGAGAAGTTATTAACTGAAGATAGATTCTGTGTTAGAATATAGGCTTATGTCTGATTCTACTCTCAGTGCTGGGGCCCCATTAGGCTCAGGCCTGTGGAGGATTTGTGCACGCTGCCATGATTGCAGTTAGTTCACTGTGTATCTATTTGTCTTTGGTTAGAAGGCCTTATCCCCATGGTGTGGCCCATTTCCTCTGACTCTGACAATCTTTCTGCCCTCACAGGGTGCCCTTAAGGGATGTAATCACTGGTGATAGCCTCTTCGGAGCTGAGTGGCCAAAGGTGACTCCCTAGGCACATTGTCCAGATTTGCATCTCTGTATTTGGTCCCATCCTCTGCAGAAAGGCTTTGATATATAATGCTTTGGTTCATTTTCTTTGTTTTGTTTTATTTTATTGTGGCTTGTTTTTATTTTATCTAATTTTATTTTATTATTTTTAAGTGATTGTCTCTCAGCGAAAGAAAGAAATAGGGGAGGGACTGAGAGAGGGGGAGGGGGAGAGGAAGGAGGAGAGAGAAAGAGAACACATTTGAATTTGATTGGGTGGGTAAGAAGGAAGGATCAGGGAGGAGTTGGAGGGAGGGGAAACATATGCAGAACATAGTGTATTAAAAATCTGTTTTCAATACAAAATTCATAAAAGGAAATATCATCATGGTGTCAGCAATGTGCTAATAGATAAGTCACACATTCTTTTGTATATTAACATAGTCCTTTGTGATGCCCAACTTGAATCACTGTTTCTCTAATAGCTGTTAGGTGTCATCCAAGAAGTCTCAAACAAGCTATTTTGTCAAGAAATTTCTTTTAAATGATGCAACCTAGAGTTAAGAAAAGCAAATCTGATCATCTTACCCCTACGTTAATTACATTTAAAAGCTGGCAGTATTTTCGAACAGCATCTTAATTATTGAAAAGTTTCATTTCACCTATTGTAGCCATGTTCCTAATTACATTTTTAGCCTACTCTTATAACTTGTTATATGAATTGGGTTTTTTGATGCTGTGATGAAATCCCATGGGGAAAAAATGTGACTTATACAAAAAAAACTTTATTTGACTTATGAGCCAAGAGTTGCTGGAATCTTTAATGGTTAGAATACATGACAGCAAGTGTAAGGAATGGGGGCAGGAAAGGGCTGCTGAAATGTCACATCTTGAAACACAAACTTGAACTGAGCTAGTGAACTGGAAGATTGGTGAGCCTAAAACCTCTCCAATCCACCCTAAGTGATATACTTTCTGCAACATGGCTAGATCTCCTAAATCTCCCTAAAAACCATCAGTAACTTGGGACTAAGTGTTCAAATACCTGAGCCTGAGGAGGAGGTAAATCAACTCAAACCAACTCAGCTGTCTCCCATTTACCTGAAACTAGATTCTTTCCTCATTCAATACGTCCTGATACCTCTACTTCTGCAAATTCCTTCTCTGTCACCTCCAATCTGGAATCATTCACTTTCTGTTTTTCATTAGAAAACAACAGGCTTTCAGTCCTCTAGAGACTTGAAGCCCCAGGGAAGGAGGGATGATTTTGGGAGGTGGTGGAGATGGACACCCTCTCAGAGGCAAAGGAGAGGGGGAACAGGATGAAAAACTGTTGGAAGGGAAACATTTGGAATGTAAATAAGTAAAACAATTAAAGAAGAAAACAGAATGCTTTCGAGAAATAACTACAATATGTAACAAAATAAATTAAAATAAAATAAAACAAAAATCATCACCTCAAAGTTTGACAAAGCAAACCAAATTCTAATTCCTTTGAACTGAGTTCTCTTCTAAATTGAGTTCCCTGAGCTCTGGGAGAAGGAATTTGATAGAAATGTCTCATTTACAGCCTTTGTTTGGTGTAATAATGTCTTGCTGTGGGTCTCTGTATTTGAACAGTCTGCTGCATGAGGAAGCTTCTCTGATGAATCAAGGACAGAACTATACATATTGCAGAATATTATTTGGAATGACTTCATTTTTTATTAATTTATTTTACCAGTACTATCTAGGTTTACCCTAGATCTTTGGGATATCTATCTATTTTCTGTTTCTTGGTCACCCAAGCAGTTTCAAGTATGGATGCTATATCATAGAATCAAAACATGACAACCTTTTAAGGAGCTAGCCAGTAAGCATTATGTCTGACATTAGCTCTAAGCTATTTGTCTCCACCATTCCTCAGTCAGAGTAGTTATTATCCATTCTTTATTATTTCTTGAGATTTATTCCATGTATCTCTTCCTGAAGAATATATTAAAATTCCAAGTTCTAGACACCTTTCAATGTTACAAGAGCTATGAGTCATTTATCAATGCAGGGCTGATTTAAGTTTTAACTTTATAGCTTCTGGATTGGGAGATTTGGTTATTTGAACTTCAATGTGTTCATTTCTCAATACCTACTACAGCTAACAGCAATTTACCATATGTCATGGTATAATTACCGTTCTCTGCTTCATTTTCTATTTTAATTCTATAAGTATTATCTACAATATTATTTTTTTAAATCAAGTGAATCTTATTATGAGGCCATTTAAAATCTTGTGACTGTCTATTACTCTTGGAATTACATCTTTGATTTACATACCAATGCTATTGGGCCCTCTTTAAGTCTCCTACTTTATCATCCAAGGTATTACTCTAGAAGTCATCTTAGATGAAACCAATGTGTTCATTAATTGTGTTCTTAAGTATAAAAATGTGTCACTTGATTCTGCGGATTAAAGGTTTTAATCTCATTATTGAATCAATATATAAACAGATATAGAGGCTATCAATGCACAAGTCAATATAGTGAGGTAAAAGCAAGAGTATTCTCACAAAAGCAGAGAGTAGTTTAACTTAATGACCAAATGCTTGAACTCTAAGGGGTTCATAAGTTAAATAAAATCTTACGTTAATGTTTTGTTCATAGTTGTAAAGGTTTAAAAATTTGGGAAGACATACATTAGAGTTGGAGAAATTTAGATTATTTGGTCAAACATGAAACTTTTACAATAATGATATGAATTATCAAGAAATATGTATACAGTTGCAACTGGAATAGACTTTTAATAGATTTGAGATGCTGGGTGGTAGTGGCACATGCCTTTAATCACAGCACTTGGGAGGCAGAGGCAGGTGCATTTCTGAGTTTGAGGCCAGCCTGGTCTACAGAGAGAGTTCCAGGACAACCAGGGCTACACAGAGAAACCCTGTCTCAAAAAAAACAAACAAAAAAAAAAAAACAAAAAAAAAAGATTTGAGGCTTGCTGCTCCAAGGAGTGGGGAGACCTGGCTAGTGTGAGCAGGTAGGTGAGGAGGTGAGGACATCCTCTTAGAGAGAGTGGGGAGATAGAGTGGGATGAGTAATTGAGGGAAGGCAGTCCAGGAGTTGGGTAATGGCTGGACTATAAAAATATAAAAGTTGTATCTTGGATACTACAAGCTTTTGGGCTAATATCCAATTGTTAGTGAGTGCATACCATGTGTGTTCTTCTGTGATTGGATTACTTCACTCAGGATGATATTTTTTAGTTTCATCCATTTGCTTAAGAATTTCTCAAATGCATTGTTTTTAATAGCTGAGTAATACTCCATTGTGTAAATGTACCACATTTTCTGTATCCATTCCTCTGTTGAAGGACATCTGGGTTCTTTCCAGCTTCTGACTATTGTAAATAAGGCTGCTAAGAACATAGTGAAGCATGTGTCCTTGTGATATGTTGGAACATCCTCTGGGTATATGCTCAGGATAATTGGATATTCGCTCAAAAGTTCGCAATATCTAAGATACAACTCACAGACCACAGAAAACTCATGAACAAGGAAAAACAAAGTGTAGGTACTATGGCCCTTCTTAGAAGAGGTAGCAAAATACTCATGAGAGTATATATGGAGACAAAGTGTGGGACAGAAACTGAGGGAGGGGCCATCCAGAGACTGCTCTACCTGGGTATTCATCCCTTGTGCAGTCACCAAAAGTAGACTCTGATGTGGATACCAGGCAGTACATGCTAGCAGGAGCCTGATATAGCTGTCTCCTTAGAGGTTGGCCAGAGTCTGAAATATACAGAAACAGATGCTCACAGATAACAATTGAGCTGATCATGGAGTTCCCAATGGAGTAGTGAGAGAAGACTGAAGGAGATGAAAGGGTTTGTGGCCCCATGAGCAACAGTACCAACCAACCAGAGCTCCGAGGGTCTAAACCACCAGCCTGGGAGCACATAGGGAGGGACGCATGGCTCCAGCTGTATATGTAGGGGGGAGGGAATGACAGTGTCAGGCATAGGTGGGTGAGGATGTGGGAGTGTCAGGGTATATGGGGCCATATCCTCATAGAAGCAGAAGGAGGAAGAATGAGATAGGGGGTTCTTGGGTGAGGGGTAAAGGATTACATCTAAAATGTAAATAAAATGGTACAGGAATACCATGTAGTTTGTTTCCAAATAAAGCCATAATACCTTTGGTTATATTTATACTCTAGTTAACTGTGTTGCACACCTGTTTATGTCATTTAACATGGAGTAAATATTTTATAAGAATTATAAACAGAATGCTATATAAAGATAAGTAAATGGAATGATAGTAATCTTGGCTTCTGTTGTTAATAAGAAAACATCTGTAGTTGGTAATAGGTGGTTATTTATTGACATGATTAATAATTTCATGTTTGAGTTTTGACCATGACTGATTATTATTATATTCAACAATGTAAATTGTATACATTCACTAATTGTACTACCTTTTTATAAATGGTCATATGTATTGTTAAAAATTATTATTTTATTTTTATAATTATCATGCTTAAATTATCACTTTCAACCTTAGTCTCCTGCCTTTGAACATTTGGTAGTTTCCATTCAAGACAATTACAATAATGCTTGACTTGTCTGCAAAGTCATTACTCCTTTTCTTCTCCTAAATGCAGAATTGGACTCATGTGTTTTATATTGTTGTGTTGGTTAATTAATTTTCTTCGATATACTATTCATTAGCCTCTCACATAGGTTTATAACCATGTGTGTTCCACTCTATAGGAAGAAGCATTCACTGTACAAAAATTATTTTAAGGGAATTTTAAACATGATTAAAGTAAAAAGGTATAGATGCAACACTTAGCACATAAGCATCAACTGTAGTTCTTAAGTTCATGTGTTTGAATTCAATTTTTTTCTTAATGACAATGCTTGTGCAGGATGCAGAAACTTTAACAAAGTAGAATCTTGCTGGTGTAAGTGGGTCACCAAGGGATAGAGAGTCAGTATTTGAGGCCACAATTACTTTTGGTCAAGCTCCATTTGCTTCCTTAGCTGAATGATATAAGAAAGAGCTGCCAAAAATTCCAACTATGTCAGATGAAGCATCAGCTCCACGCCTTCTCTACCATGACAAATTTCATCCTCAAAATATGAGTTGAAATTTTCCAACATTAGCTGACTTTTAAAATGAGTTTTATTGAAGCAATGAGATAAATTATGAATTAAATCAGAAAAATAATTTGTCTTAACTTTTTATAATCAGTTTGTCATGTGAATATGTTTCTATGTATAACTCTCAAGAAGGCTCAAAAATATTATTCATTGTGAGCCCTTCATGTAGGAAGGAGCATGTTTGTGGCCTTTAATTATGAATAACAGAATGTTCATACATACCCTGTGTTTATTTTTTTGGATATCATGAATAATGCATTTATTGTCTCCCAGCACAAAATGCAAATGTTGAGGAGAAGGAAAGGACGACCTGCCAAGCTTCATTTAGACTTTTAATTGATTTGATCCTTTTGCCTGACTCCAAGATGCTCAGGTTGCCCTTTAAAGTTTGGCATATTTTTGCAAATATTGTCTAATGAATATTGCTTTTCAGTATTGGATTTGTTATACTATTTGTATAACATTTTAGGCCTTCCTTTGCCTTTCTTACCCAAGGAATCATATTCTTTCCTTATATCTTTGATTATTTGTTCCATGTGTCTTCCATTGGAAAAATAGTGTACCTTTTTACTTTCATTTAAACAGAACAATTTTTTCCTTTTGCTTACAATTTTCTGAAGTTAATTCTGTGATACTATTCTGATCGTTTCCTTTCTGATTTAATTCTTACACTATAATTTGAGCATTTTCAATTATTGAAAGCACTTAATCTAATTTTCGAGCAGTAATAATTTTTGATTCATGCTCTTATGATAAATTTTATGATGTTTTTCTAAAATCTCTCAGTATATTATCCATAAATATGATAAATTTAAGGACAAATATATTACTTTTGTGTGTGTTTGTGTGTGTGTGTGTGTGTGTGTGTGTGTGTTAACTTGTATGGGAATGTGTCTTGTCTTCTGTTTGTGCATGAGTATTTCTGTGTATGCATATGAATGTGTATATTTCAGTGTGTAAGATTGTGTGTACATGTGTCTGTCTGTTTATATTGGACTCTGTGTGGATGTGTATGAACTTGTGTGTACATGTCTACGTGATGTGTGTGCCCATAACATTTATATTTTTCTGTTCCTAGTTCTTTAAACAAATCAGATTCCATTTTATCTCCCTATAAGAAGCTAAGAACATCTCTGTAAAGCTACCTTAGAAGAGGGAGAGACTAGCTAGGCATCCTGGAAGAGACACTCTCTTAAATACTGAGCTGCTACCTACAAATGTCCAGAATAGGAATTCCTGTTAAATTTTAATAAAAGTATGAATTTTCAAGACAGAAATCCATTCTATCACTAAAAAAAAGTAACTTCTTTTGGTAAGTTTCATAGACAAAATTAAATTTTCCTAGAATTATTAAGGGAGACAAAAGTCTGGGAAGATTTTAAGGTCATTCTTAGAATACTAAGTTCTATAGTTTCCCCAAAATTATTCAAAAATATGACCTCCAATAATTTCAGAATTGCTGTAACATTCCATTATCAGACTGCTTCACAGCAATAACTTACCTTTTTAGTGTTTAGCTCTACTCCCTGTGTTTTTCCTTTTGCTGACAGAGCTTAACTCAGTGATCATCAAAACTCATGTTATCTAGTCCTGTTCACTATTTTTCTGCCTCATACAAGTGTACATAGATATGCCTATGTTTACTTTCAAGTCAGGAATTCACTAAAGCTCATAACAACATCTTATTGTAGGCAATAGTAGATATTTTTCATGGTTTTGTGTCAGGCTGCTTTGGATATTTGTATAGCATATACATACACATATAATGTTAAAACATAAGAATCTGAAATTCCTACAAAATCCATCAAGTAATTTTATTTGACATCAACTTTTGAAATAGACATTCGTTGCCAGGTTCTTATGATATGTTCTAGAGACATTAAAGGCACCCTTGTTACCAAACATAATCCTTTTTCTTTTGCCATTAATTTTATACAAAGTTTCATATACCTCAGCCAGCTATATAAATTGCTAAGTAACTGAGAATCACAGCAAACATTTGATCTCTCAGTCTCCACTTCTTAAACTCTGGGATTACAGGTTTGTCACCAGAACTAGATTTGTATTTCTTTCTTTTTTAAATTAAACTTAAGGGAAGAGAGAGAGACAACACATTTAGATAAATCAGGCAGTATTAATATATTCTTTTGTATAACTAATGATCCAACTATGATCCTTCATCATGTTAAATATTTTCTGATAAGAAGTTGTACCCTTATTACATAACAAGAAAAGGATGCAGTACAAATGGAAGATTGGGAGTGAACAGTAGGAATTACTGTGAAATTTTAGTAAATATACTATCTGTGGACTTTTATAAGTAGTAGCTCAGCACTGAAAGAGTGTCTCCTCCAGGATGCCAGCCTAGTTTCTGCCTCTTCAAGGTAGCTGTTCAGATAGATGGTCTTAGATTATCTCAGGGAGATATCTTGGCTGAGAGTCTTGTAGGCAACTTGATTCACTTGAAAATCTGTTTCTTCAATGCCTATAATATATATGTGAGGGGAGGGAGGAACTCAGTGAATCTGGTCACTGTTAGGTTCTTCATGAGTTGTTTGAGCTATTTCCATACCAAGCTTAAGAAGGTCGAAGTACTGAATGTCTCAGATCCTTATAAAACAGCCTGTGTTTTATGGAGCACAACTCAGAATAGAATGGTTTATTTCTGTAGAAATTGATAGATTTTACATCAGAGGACAAATGGAAAATCACCTGAGAAATTTCAAATGGCTGAAAAGCACTTAAAGAAATGTTCAACATCCTTAGTCATCAGGGAAATGCAAATCAAAACAACCCTGAGATTCCACCTCACACCAGTCAGAATGGCTAAGATCAAAAACTCAGGTGACAGTGCAGATGTGGATGCTTGGAGCCAAACATCAAGCTGAACTCAGGAAACCTGGTGGGGGATCTGATAGAAGGACTGGAAGAGCAGAGGGGGATTGTAACCCCATTGGAAGAACTGTATAGGCTGCTCTGATCTCTCAGTTCTCCCAGAGACTAGACCACCAACCAAGGAGTGAACTGGAAAGGGATCTTTGGCTCCAGATACATATCTAGCAGAGGATGGTCTTGCTCAACAATAAAGAGAGATGAGGTCCTTGGTCCCAGGGAGGTCTGATGCCCGAGAGTAGGGGGATGAACAAACAATGGGATGGGAGAGTGTGGGTGGTGGGGAGCATCCTCATACAGGCAAAATGGAGGCTGAAGGGCAAATGTGGGCTGGGGTGGTTGCAGAGGGATAATTGGGAAGTGGGGTATCATGAATGGCATGATTAATAAAATAAAAAATATCAAAAAACCTCAGGCGACTAAAGATGCTGGTGAGGACGTGGAGAAAAAGGAACACTCTTCCATTGCTGGTGGGACTGTAAGCTGTTACAACCACTCTGAAAATCAGTCTGGCGGTTCTTCAGAAAATTAAAAATAATTCTACCTGAGGACCAAGCTATACCATACCTGGGCATATACCCAGAAAATGCTCCAACATATAACAAGGACACATGCTCCACTATGCTCACAGCAGCCAGCCTTGTTTATAAGAGCCATAAGCAGGAAAAAATTCAGATGTCCTTCAACAGAGAAATGGATACAGAAAATGTGGTAGATTTACACAATGGAATACTATTCAAATATTTTTTAAAAAATGATTTCATGAAACTCGCAGACAGATGGATAAAACTTGAAAAGATCTTGAGTGAGGTAACCCAGTCATTAAAAAAAAAAAAAAAAGAAAAAGAAAAAAAAACATGGTATGTACTCATTGATAAGTAGATATTAGCCAAAAAGAAACTCACAATACCCACTATGTAACTCATAGACCATATACAACCAACAAAAAAAGAAGATCACACCAAAGTGTGGATGCTACAGTTCTAACTCAGAAGAGGGAATAAAATAATCTCAGGAAATAGAGGGAGACAGGGATCTGGGAAGGAGAGAGGAGGAGAAGAAAAAAGGGGTGCCCAGTGCAGATATGGGAGGAGATGAAGGGGAAGGACATGTGGTCATAAATTTGAAAGGAGGAGAGTAGCTGTTGGGGAGGGAACCTGGGGATAGCCACTAGAAAGTCCCAGATACCAGAGACTCATTAGGTTCCCAGTACTAAACAGGGAGGAAATTAGACAAAATACCCAACAGTAAGTGTTTTTAAAGTCTAAAACTCATGATTAAATAATTCAATAACAAATGAAAAAGTATCATTACTGATAACTTTAAACATATTGTAAAGATAACTTAAATCTAATATTACAAAATACCTATTTTCACTTGTATTAATTTTTTAAGTTAGGATATTATAGAATGCAATAAATAATATGAACATCCATAAAAATACATATGGTTGCATTAACTTTATTTTACAAGAACCTTAGGCATATCCCTTTTAAGTGCACTTCAATAAACTAAATTAATGTAATAAAGAAAGATGTTCTAAAGCTTGGAGGTTTTAGTATTTTGCATATTTCACTATTCATCATATTTATTTTAATTTAAATTAAAAAAAAATATTTAAATTATTGATCAAATATATTTAAATATTTGATAAACCAAGAAAGAAAACATAAATTTCATATATTTTGCTAAGGATAGAAACTAGAGCCTTGCTCCCGCTAAGCAAGCAGTCTACCACTGAGATAGATCAAGAGCCACCAACACAGTAGTTTAACTAATTCTCTCTAATGTTGCCTAGACTTCTGATCTTCATCAGATTTGCGATAGTATAATTTATAGCCACAGAGTCGAATCATTTCTAATGAAATAAATGTGTCCACTTGCACTGTCCTCCTCCTCTATGAATTGTTCAACTTTCTTTTATCTAGTTAATCTGTAGACAATATTGCATTTTATTACATTCAAAATTATCAAACTATCTTGTCTGCTGACACTATACTCCTCTATTTAGAATATTGTGTATTTAGCTATACATGCAAATATTCTGAATTTAATTTTAAGAGCAATGAAAGAAAGTGTACTCTCTTTTTAAAATGCAGAACATCGTTGAAAAAAATTACATTTGACAGAATTTTGAAATTATAAATTTATGGTATGAAACAAAATGTATTATTAATGACTGTTCAACAGAAGCAATGGCATTCATGTTAATAATTTATACTAAAATACTCTTAATAAAACCAAATTATATGTTTAGCTTGGGTTTTGGGGCCCTTCTATTAGTTTTGTGATTTAAACAGGTAGAAGCTACTATGTATAAGCTGCCTCTATTGTAATGTATAGGTACTTAATGGTTAACAAGTTATGAAGAGTTCTTCATGTAAAAGAGAGAGAGAGAAAATCTTCAGCAAGTTTTAGTAACATATAGTTACAATGGAAATAATCTAAGAATATCAGCAATACATGTGTATGCATTGCTATCTTTGATAAATTTATTCTCCAAAATTATTGTGTATAAATTGATTGTCAAAATATTTTGAAACATGTAATTTTATGAGGAATAATGGCCCTGGTATAATGGCTTATTCTACAAGAGTACTTGATACTCAAGAGTGAAAACTTAAGTTCAAAACTCTGTAACTCTGTAAAATGGTATACGACATGTTAGTGCCGTGATGCCAGTGCTGTTGATACTGGAGATTCTTACCACTTGAGTTTGTTAGCTGCTAGAATAGAGTCGTGTTTAATTAGATACTATTTTATATGTAAATAAGATAGTGACAGTGTTCTGTCTGCCTTTCAGTTCTATATTCCCTCACACAAAGGTGAAGAAACACACACACATACATTGTACTCCTGCCCACCCATGTACACTTGAAACATATACATAAAATTGGTTATGTGGATTTATTTTTGCTTTTCTCTGCTTTATACCATGTTATAAGGGGTTGGGAGGAGACCTTATCTCAGTACTGACAAAGTGACCTTGAATCTCTTGTCCTATAAAACTGTGACCTACTAAAATTATTAGTCTCATTTCTATTATTTTAGCACAAAATAACTTAAGAGCAAAATTGATACCAGTGAATAAAATGACTGTACCGTAACAAATCTCAAAGGTTATCAGTGGCTTTGGTTACATGGTGAAGAGATTTAGAGGAACGTCCTACAAAGAAGACTGTGCTGCTCTGAATAAAGAACTAATGATGAGACTAGTAAGAACTGAGAAGAAGTAGAAATCTCCTCCAAAGTCTCACCTGTCATTTAGAATATACATCTTGTTAGAAAGAACACAAAAGAACATTCTGATGAGGTAGCACTTAGAAGTGAATCATATTGAATTAGATGTATATGTTCAGTCATTGAAATGCATATGTATGTTGTAACAAATGTGATTCTTCACATTTAAAACACTGAAATTCATTTCTATATTGTCGCAAATTGATTTCTTGTCATTTATCATGAATTAATGGAACTGAAACTTGAATTCAGGAGTGGAATTAGTGTGGCAGATAGATGGCTCCACAATTAAGAGCAGTTCCTGTTGATTCACAGGACTTGAGTTAGGCTTACTACTGTCTAACACTCCTTGTCCAGGATACTTAATAACTATGATATTGACATTCACCAGCATTCCTGAGTACACACTTAGACACAGACACACCACACACATCAAAAATTAAAAATAGTAAAACTATTTTAAATGATAAAAAGTCATTAGTAGAAATAATAGCTTACTCATTCTAAGTAGCACTGAGGCATCCCCACTTGATCTTCCTTCTTCATGAGCTTCATGTGGTTTGTGAGTTGAGTCTTCGCTATTCCAAGCTTTTGGGCTAACATCTGCTTATCAGTGAGTAAATACCATGTGTGTTCTTTTGTATTGGGTTAACTCACTCAGGATGATAATTTCTAGTTCCATCCATTTACCTAAAAATTTCTCAAATTCATTATTTTTGATAGCTGAGTAGTACTCCATGTGTAAATGTACCACATTTTTTGTATCCATTCTTCTGTTGAGGGACATCTGGGTTCTTTCCCCCTTCTGGCTATTATAAATAAGGTTGCTATGAGCATAGTGGAGCATAAGTCCTTGTTATATGTTGGAGTATCTTCTGGGTATATGCCCAGGAGTGGTATAGCTGGATCCTCAGGTAATGCTATGTCCAGTTTTCTGAGGAATTGCCGGACTGATTTCCAGAGTGTTTGTACCAGTTTGCAATCTCACCAACAATGGAAGAGTGTTCCTCTTTCTCTGCATCCTCGCCAACAACTACTATCACCTGAGTTTTTGATCTTAGCCATTCTGACTGGTGTGAGGTGGTATCTCAGGGTTGTTTTGATTTGCATTTCCCTGATGACTAATGATGTTGAGCATTTCTTAAGGTGCTTCTTGACCATTTGAGTTTCCTCTGTTGAGAATTCTTTGTTTAGCTCTGTACCCCATTTTTAATAGTGTTATTTGGTTGTCTGGAGTATAATTTCATGAGTTCTTTGTATATCTTGGATATTAGCCCTCTATCAGACGTAGGATTGGTTAAGATATTTTCCCAATCTGTTAATTGCCATTTTGTCTTATTGACAAAAATATTCAACTGAGCAAATATGGAAACAAAATGTGGGACAGAAACTGAAGGAGGGGCCATCTGGAGACCATTCCACCTGGGTATCCATCCCATGTACAGTCACCTAAGCTAGACACTGATGTGGATGGCAGGAAGTGCATGCTGAGAAGAACATGATATAGCTGTCTCCTTAGAGGTCTGCCAGAGTCTGACACATTCAGAGGACGATGCTCACAGTTAACCACTGATATGATCAAGTGTTTCCCAATGGAGAAGTTAGAGAAGACTGAAGGAGCAGAAAGGGTTTGTGACCCCATGAGGAGAGCAACAATACCAATCAACCAGAGCTCCCCAGGGTCTAAACCACCAGCCCATGACTCTAGCTCTATATGTAGGGAAGGATGGCCTTGTCAGGCATAGGTGGGAGAGGAGATTCTTGGTCCCATGAAAAATGAACACAGAATGGGGGAAATGTGAGGGTGAGGAGATGTTAGTAGGGGCAGGGGGTAGGTGGGGGTACAGCCTCATAGAAACATGAGGAGGGGGAATGGGATAGGAGGTTTCTGTATGGCGGGGGAAAGTGGGGTAAGGGAATAAAATCTGAAATGTAAATATAATACACAATAAAAAAATGTAATAAAAAATTAAAATATAAAAAGAAATAATAGCCTAAAGTAAATTGTATTTTTTAGAAAATTGTAATTTTGTGTGCTTGTACTTATTTGTGTGTCTTTAGCTGACTTTTAGTAGAAGACTTGATTATACTGAGTTTAATGATTTCTGTCATTAACCCACTGATCCCATAAGAACAAAATCATAGACAAGGTAATATAAATAGCCATGTATTTAAAAAAAATCACAAACTTATCAATCACATCAGATCAAATTGTTTTGATAAAATTAAAAAGGACTATAGAAGTATGTACTGTTGAGAGAAAAATACATTCTTTACATAATAAAATCTGATGGAATTTGAGTAAAACAGTGATTTTTTTGTTGACATTGCTCAATGTGTCCATAAAACACATTAATAAAAATGTCATTTATTTGGGTAGGTATATGACACTATAAAAAATTCTACATGTCCTATTTCAGTATATTTAATTGGTTTGTATCCTTAAGCTCAGTTTCATCTTTTAATTTATGTTTATTCTTTTTGCAAGAATGAAATATATGTTTTTACTTAACTAGATACATTTGCTGAGTAATGATTCATATTCATAGTCTCTATAAAAAAAGTACTATATTTACATTTAAATTTTGATTAATACAAGTTTTTCACCTTACCAAAACAGAATGTTTATTTCTTTTCTTTTCTTTTTTCAATTGAAAGTAGATTCTTCTCTCAGTTTTCTCTCCAGAAAAGAGCAAACTTCCAAAAGATGACCACCAGACAGGATTCAACATGATACAATAAGAAAAGTTGAAAGTCCACATATCTAGCTTGAACAAGGCAATTCAATAAGAGAAAAAGTCTCAAGAGCAGGAAAAAGAGTCTGAGATAACATGCTTCCATTGTGAGGAGTCTTCACAAAAACACTAAGTTAATAATTATACATGCAGAGGACATGCCTAGACCCTTGAAGGCCCTGTACTTGCTGTTTCAGGCTCCATGAGTACATATAATCCCTGCTTAATTGATTCAGTGGGCGATGTTCTCCTGGTGTTCTGTCACCCCCTCTGACTCTTACAGTTTTTCCTTCATTTCAGCTTTGGGTTTCCCTGATTTCTGAGGGGAAGACCTGTTGGAAACCTTCAATTTAGACTCTCTTCTGCATAATATCTGGCAGTGTATCTTTGTACTCAGTTTCGTCTGCTGCCAGAGAAAGCCTCTCTGATAACTACTGGACAAAGCATCTATCTACAAGTATAACAGAATATCATTAGAAATCATAGATGCCATGTGTTTTGTTTGTTTTAGGTTTTGTTTGTTTGTTTGTTTTGTTTGTTTGTTTGTTGTCTTTTTGAGTTGTGTTTAATTCTACCCCAGGTCTCTGGGCTATCCAGCCTGCAGGCATCTTAGCAATGTATAATTCCCTCTCATGGAATAGACGTTTAATAATATTTGGCTTAATTTATTCTGTACCTCTATTACTCTGGCATATATCCTCCCCACAGCTGAACTTCTGTTTCTGTCCCAACTATCCTCAGTCCACTGCAGAAGCTATTCTATTTTTACTTCTCAGAAAGATTTCCCAACAGCCCTCCTCATTACCAAAACTCCTTAGATCTGTAGATTATAACTTAATTATCATTTTTTATCAGCTAATATCTACATATAAGTGGATACATGTCATATTTGTCTTTCAGTGTCTGGATTATGTCATTCAAGATGATTATTTTCTAGCTGAATTTCATTTCCTACAAATTCCATGATGCCATATACGTTTAATCACTAAGTGATACTCCATTGTAGAAATGCCACACAATTTCTTTACCCATTATTTCATTGAAGAACATCTAGCTTTTTCCAGGTTCTGTCTACTATGAATAAAACTATAATGAACATAGGTGAACAAGTATCCTATGGCAGCATTGAGAATAATTTAGGTGTATGTCCAAGAGGAGTATAATTAAGTCTTAGAGTAGAACTATTCCCAATTTTCTGAGAAACTACCAAAATGATTTGCCACATGGCTGTAACAGTTTGCTATGTGGCTGTAACAGTTTGCACTCTTACCAGCAATAGAAGAGTGTTCCCCTTGCCTCATATCCTGGCCAACATGAACTCTGTCTAGAATTACTGATCTTAACCATTCTGACAAGGGTAAGAAGAAATCTCAAAGTTGTTCAGAGTTACATTTCCTTGATAGCTAAGGATGTTAGACATTTCCTTAAGTGGTTCCCATTATTTGATATTAACTATTGAGAATTTTATAAATTCAAACAACTTTAAGCACTAGAAATGGTTAGTCTTTACTATACTTGTTCGGATGTTAAACAGAGCCATTTATTATTCTTTGTCATAGCGCCTTACAACATCAGTAACCTATCTCCTGCTAAAGATGGAGAAGAGTATCATTGAAAGATCTTCCTAATGTCCAGTATCTAGACTCATTACAATTAGTCTACATCAAGGCATCTTCTAATTTACTGCAGAACTTCCATAATTCTTGAAAATAAGGAAATTCTGTGTGAACAATATGGCATATACTGTCTTATTTGGGTTTTATTGCTGAGAAGAGACACCATGACCAAGACAGCTCTTCGAAAGGCAAACATTTAATTGGGCTCATTAACAGTTTCAGAGATTCCGTCATTATCATCCTGGTGTGAAGCATGGAATCGTGGAGGAAGATTTTGTGGTGGAGGAGCCAAGAGTTCTAAATCTTGCTCTGAAGGCAGCCAGAAGGAAACTATCTTCTGCAGTCAGACAGAAAGAGACTGAAATTCTACATTAGCCAGACTTGACCATACATAAAAGACCTCAAAGTACCATCTCTATAGTGACACATTTCCTCTAACAAGACCATTTCCTCCTAATAATGCTAATTCCTATGGGTCAAGCATATTAAAACCACCATAAACACACAATTAATAAAATATTTTAAATTTATTAAACATTGTATTTCAGTCTAGAGAGACTAGGTATAATCTATATCAATTAAACCACATACCCTGACCATTTATTATTATGATGGGAGGAATAACTTATTTTATACTATTTGTACAATAATTTGTTCATGATAAATTGCAATCTTCCTTTTGTGCTTAGTTATCAACATTATTTGGTCAGAGTTGCTTTGTTGTCTTTCATTATCAATTTCAAATCATTCTTTCATTATCAGTTTCAAATACTTGTATTTTCCTTATTTAAATGTTATTTACTCAAACTTCAAAAATATTTATTAATTTTACTGACATTTATGAGAAAAAGTGCACCAAAAGTTTATAATTTCAAAGGATATTTAAAATTACAGATATTTATTTATGCATTAAGACATATAACAGAATTAAAATGATAACTATAAGAGAGATAAGAAAATGCATAGCTAATATTTACATTGTAAAGGAAGTAGACAAAAAACTTGTGGAAATGGTAAATATTAAACACATTGTAAAAACAATAATTTTTAATCTTATAGACCAAATCAACTAGCCATTATAAAGATACATACTTTGCTTGCAAGTAATGATGAAAAATCATTTTTGAAAATTGTATTATAGAATATCAACTTCATATACTTAAATACTGATAGTAGTGTAAGCCTTTCATAAGTTTGTATGATGACACACAGTTCCTGCCTTATTTTCTTCCCTTTAATTCATTTGAACACTCTTACTGAACTCAAGTGTTTTTATAATGAATAAGTTCGTGCTCAAAATGATTAGCACTGATAACTCATGAAAACATTTTTGTTACTTTGATAATAATTTCTGTCGAAATTCTTTAAGCTTGCACATTGTGACAACATACTATTAAATTTAATTTGTTTTTAATTCTCAAGATAATTGTCATTTTCCCCATAAAACAACTACTTACGAAATTACGGAACTTGGAATGTATAAGCATCAAGACACTGAAAGAGCTCATTTTAAAAATAAACAGTCATTTGGGCCTCCCCAAATGTGTGTGTGTGTGTGTGTGTGTGTGTGTGTGTATAAACTGTGCAAAATGAAAAGGATCATGAAATTTAAAAATCCATTGGGAATTATAATAGATGTATTTAGACGACTATAACTATTAAAATGGGCTACGTTATCCAGCCATGAACCAAAGTGTTTGCTTTATTTAACAAAATTTATTTTGTCATATTTGGTTGTTATCACTTAGAAGCTTGTTCTTTTCTATTTCTCAACTAATATTAAAATTTATTTTATAATTTTTATTTTATTTAATTTTTGCTTATTCATTTTACATCCTGCTCACTGCCTTCTTCCCTGTCACTTCCACAGTCCTTCCTGAGTCTCTCCACCTCTGAGCAAGTGGGGACATGATGGGTATTCCCCTAACTCTTGCACTTCAATTCTCTGCCAGCCTGGGTGCTTCCTCTCTCACTGAGGCCCGATAAAACAGTTCCAGTTGTCTCGGATCCACATGAAGGGCAAGCTGCACAACTGTTACATATCTGCATGGAGGCCTCAGTCCAGCCCCTGTATATTCTTTAATTGATAGTTCAGACTCAGAAAGTTTCAATGGTCCAGGGTTGTTGGCTCTGTTAGTCTTCCTGTGGAGATACCTTCAGGGCCCACAATCGTTCCTTTTATTCTTTCATAAAAGTTCTCAAGCTTCATCCATGGTTTGACTGTGTCTAGAGTCAGCTGTTGGGTGGAGTCTCTCGGAGGACAACATGCCCCTGTTTGCAAGCATAACAACTTATAATTAACAGTGTCAGGTATTGATGCTTTTCCACCAGAAGGGTCTCATGTTAGACCAGTTATGAGTTTGTTATTCCCTCAGTCTCTGCTCCATCCACTTACCTGAATTTCTTGTAGAAAGGGCAAATTTTGGGTTTAATGTCTTGTGAGTGGGTTGTTCTACTAGGGTTTCTGCTTGGGTACATATCCCCAATACAGTCAGTCATAGCTGAGGTCACCTCACTGATTCTTGGAAGCCTTCCTTATCCCAGGTCTCTTGCTCATCTTGGAGACACCCCCAACCTCCTCACCTCTGTCTTCAGCAGATTTCTGTTCATTTTCATAGTCATCTAGCTATATCTCCTTTCCTCCCCACATATGATCCTGAATGTGCCCCCATTCCTGTCTCTATCCCCCACTTTGCCATTTCTACATGTAGACATTCAGTTACACCGGGAATGTTTTTTTTTTTTTTTTTTTTGAGATCCTTTTATTTTTCCATTGTATGGTTTTGGCTTCTTTATCAGAAACCAAGTGCCTGTAGGTGTGTGGGTTTATTTTGAAGTTTTCTATTCAATTCCATTGATCAATGTGTCTATCTCTGTACCTATACCTTGCACTTTTTATCACTGACGTTCTGTAGTAAAACTTGAGGTCAGGGACAGTGATTCCTACTGAAGTTTTTTGCTGTTTAGGATTGCTTTAGCTATATCGTTTGTTTGTTTGTTTGTTTGTTTGGTTGGTTGGTTGGTTGGTTTGCTTTTTTGTTTTCGTTTTTCCATATGGTGTTGAAAATTTTTCTTTCAAGTTCTATAAAAAAGTTGTGTTGGAATTTTGATGGGAATTATATTGAATCTTTAGATTGTTTTGGTAAATTTGCCATTTTCATTATGTTAGTCCTACGTAATCATGAGCATGGGAGATCTTTCAATCTTCTTAGATACTCTTATATTTCTTTCTTCAGGGGTTTGAGATTCTTATCATCCAGTTCTTTCACTTGCTTGCTTAGATTTTCACCAAGGTAGTTTATATTTATGGCTATTGACAATGGTGTTCTCCACCTGATTTCTTTCTCAATCCTGCTTGTATAAAGGAAGGCTACTGATTTATTTGAGTTAATTTTGTATCCAGCCACTTTGCTGAAGGTACTAATCAGCTATAGTAGTGCTCTGTTGGAATATTTGGAGTTGTTTATGTATACTATCATATTATATCATTTGCAGTTTTAATTTTAATTCTTACTTTTCAAAATATAGCAACTGCATCTCCTTTAATTGTCTTATTTCTGTGGCTCGAACTTCAAGTACTATATTGCATAGACAGAGAGAGAGTGGATAGCTTTTTTTGGCCCTGATTTTAGTGGAAATGCTTTCAATTTCTCTCCATTTAGTTTGACATTGGCTATTGGCATGCTGTATATTGCTTTGATTATGTTTAGCTATGTTCCCTGTATTCCTGTTCTTTTATTAATGATCATAATGTTTCTGATACTGAGGTTTGCAAAAAAACCCACACTATTACTCATTCTATCTGTAATATTTCTACAGAGGCCATACTATATTCTAAAGAGTTCCATATTTTGAAAAGTTGTTGCTGGAGGCCTGGCCTGGGATGGCAGCCTCTTAGAGACAGGGGGAAAAGAAATGGAATGAGGAACTGTGGAGGAGGGACCAAGAGGGGGCAATAGCTCAACTGTACAAAATAAAATTAATAATAAAAAAATGTCATGATCAATTATGATCTTTTCATTCACGACATGCTAGTTGTGACACAATCTGATTCAGAAGGTGGTTATTATTATATTAAGGAATTAAAAACACTTATAGTTTATTATGTAAGAAAACTGATTTGCTCATGCATTTTGTTTTAAAGAAAATATGAATGGCAAAATAAAATTATTATCCATATAAAATCTATAATTGGCTTTGGATACTAAGTGAGTGATCAAATAAATTACAAAGGTAATAGACACGCTTTGTTTTGACACTTGCAAAGTTTTAGTAATTCTTCTCAGGGGTGGAAAAAAATCTTAGAATTATGATTAAAAGGAACTAGAACATGCAGTCATTTTTAAACCTAATGAAAGTCTGAAACTTCTTTGTCATAGAAATTGCTCTTAAGCTACAATCTCTTCTCCCAATGTTTTCAGCCTGATATAGAGGTTTGCTTACAAAGAATGTTGTACATGGACATTTTATAAAATTGCTTTGAAATTGTACTCTGAAATTGTATTCTCATCACTATATTTCTAATAGCCATCAGAGATTTCTTTTCAAATTTATCTAAACATACTCATATTTATGTGCTTCATACATAAAGCCATGAACTCATGTAGCTATTTGTATTTCCTTGCTGAATGCCATAGAAATTGAGAAATAAGTCTTGTTTTTGTTTTATTTTGATATAAAACTTGGACATTTTTATCTTCCAGAATGTTAGATTAACTAAAAATATAAGGAAAGCAAAAGAATCCATTGTGAGGGTGGGGGTTTAGAGGGACACTTGAGAGGATAATATAAGTGTATCAGTTATCTGATTGGGAAAATGGAATGAAAGAGTGCTAAGTATCTCCTTATAGTAGGGGAAGGAAGATAAAGAAAGGAGGAAAGTAAACTAACAGTGAAGGTGTCTGAAAACATTGTAAGAAATCATACTATTTACCAATAAATATATCTCTAATTCTGTGTATGGATATATAAATTTTCTAAATAAAATTTTGTCCCTTGGGCTGACAATACTTCACCTAAAAACCAGCAACAAAAATATGAGAATTTCTTATTTCTATTTTTATTCAGAGATATTTAAATGATTCAAAATATTACAGACAATTGCTATTGCCGATGGTTGCTCCTTAGAGGTTGAAGGTAAATTACAGTAGCTAAAAATACTACAAACTTCCAATGCAAGGCTTAGAAATTCCTAAGATGGAAATAACCTGAATTCTTCCATTGTAGTTAGCTTTTACAGTACCAGAAGGTACAATTTAATCTTACAAAGGCAGCAACTAGCAGTCTTACCAATCTTTGATGTCTATGAGTCTCATCAATGACTAGCATGGAGAAATATCTCTAAGGTTGCAGTAGTGGCATACATAAATTTGAAGTAAACTAAAGCTCCCTAAATGTACATAAGGTCCACTTAACAAGAGGAAAATCATATTTGTTACTGGAAACCAAGCTAACTTGCCACAGACAGTAAAATCATGGATTGTGGAGGAGAACTTACAACAAACTCTTAAACTGTACTTAACCTATTTTAACCTTAACTTTCTCTAAATATCTGTCCTTACATCTACAGATAGGTACAATCCTCTACTCTCACCAAAACAAAACAACAACAGCAACAGATCCTTTGCCAAATATGGAGACTATTATTACAGAAAACCATAACTAATCTTACTGCAGAGCTGTGTAGACAATCCCAAGGGATACACCTACAAAACAACTCTCATAACTAAGGCACAAGGAACATTTTGAAAGAGTGCAAAGGGAGATTCCATGTTCCAAAGGACCAAGGGTGGTTTCTATGAGATTTTTGTCTTCTAGGAATGCCAGAAACTTCATCAATAAAGTCTCAGCAGCAACACTTATTAATCATGAGATGAACAAGGACAACATTATGCATGCAAGAGTAGGTGGCGGAAATACCAAGGGGCAACAACTAAAGCTAAAAAAATATGGGCAATTAAGAAAAGCTGAAAGCTGGAAAAGTAGTGTTTTATATTAAATGGAATATATGATTATCCAATACCAAATAAAAAGTCCTAAATCATAGAAAGAACCAACGTTATACAAACAGAACAGGATATTTTTTAGGAATATATTTGTTTATGAACACACATATGTATATGTAACAAAAATGAATGATGAAAAACGACAGGAATTTAAAAGAGAAGAAACACATGGAAGAGTTTGGAAGAAGAAAAAAGAAGGGCAAAATAATGCAAATAATTCAAAAATAAAAACATATGAGAACTAATGAATTATCCAATAATAAAATTTGACAAAATACGTTAGTCTTCTAAAATGTGATTCTTATATGTTCCCAAGAATTTTTATCTTCTAACACATTATAGATTTTTGCTTTAGGGACAAATGAGAAGGTCCCCTGCCCCTCAAAGTTTTTCATGCCTTAGGTCAAGTTATTAGTGTTATTTAAAAGGAATTCTTTGCCTTTGATTACTTTTAGAAAATTATCATGACTCTAGGTTCAAAAACACTGAAAGAATTTTGCCTTTAGTCCAATTCTACAACCTCTAAGTTTTAAAAGTCAGAGAATATTTTCTTAAACATATTCATTTTCAGGGATTTAGCCACTTTCAGTTCCCTGGAGTAGCATACAGACCCAAAGGCATTTTTACATAATTTTCCTGTTCTTCTATGTTGCTCACAATTTGTATTACTTAATGAGATAATAATTCTTATAGAGTATGTTATATATCTATAATGTGAAGGTTCTACAGGCTTTTATGTTATTTCTCAAAATAAATTTGCTGATTAAAGATGCTTTCAAGCTATTGGTTTGCAATTGGTTAATTTGTTTCTGATCATCTTTAACCTTCTTGTATTTATTTCATTCATCCTTTATAGTATCTGTTTAATTATATTTATATTATTACATGAATATATATTCCTTCAAGTATATCATAAATTCCTAAAACACTTTATTTTTATTGTAAGTAAAACCAACAATTTCAATTGTTATTAGTCTGGTAAAATATACTTCACCATTATCCTTTATGTGAACATCAGTTTATATCATATAGTTTCTATGAGTATTATGAGCATTCTGAAAATAGAAATTTTTGAGTTTCTTATTTTAAACAAAATATAGAAAGTATTTTTTAAAAATAGACATATAATAATAATACATAAATATGATAACAAAATTTGTAAAGTGTTTGACATTTAAATCCATTTTTTAAATATGTAAATGCATACAGATTGGTAGAGGGAAAGATATGTTTATCCATAAATCCAGGTATGTATATCAATAATAAAAATATTTAAAATTAATGTGAGATTGCTCGTGGCAGATAAATCTGAAGGAATTTAAGAACTTTTTATTTCAAAGATGTTGAAGGAAAGAACTTCCCTGGGAATTTTTAAATATGGGAAGTATAATCAAGTTGCATAACTGACATATACACAGAGAAACACATGCATAGTTATGCACACACATATGATGATAGAAGAAAAATAATGATAACATATTGATGATTTTCTATGTTGATTCAAGGATTACTATAAAGAAACCAGAAATATGAGCTAATTATATGACATGCTTTTAGTTAAATTTTAATTGAAATACCTTTTAATTCATTTACTTAGACTATTAATTATTAATTCACTATAGAAATATATTGGATAATATGCTTTTTAGAAAGCATGCTTGTTTATAATTACCTGGATCAATACATTGAGTTATTACCCTGTAACACTATATGGTGATTTATTTTTATTTGTGTGAGTCTGCAAAATAGTGTACAAAAAAATATTAAGCAGAATTACATAGTGTCCTTACCTTCTGCAGAAAACTAGATTATGCCAGTTTGAGGTCGCAGTAGATTATATGTGCATGCTATATTCCATAGAATAGGCATGGGAAGAATAATTTAATGAACCAAAAGATTTTTTTTGCCAATGAAGCAATATATATATATATATATATATATATATATATATATGTTTGTTTTGGTTTTTTCCAGACAGGGTTTCTCTATGTAGCCCTGACTGTCCTGGAACTCACTTTGTAGACCAGGATGGCCTCGAATTTAGAAATCCACCTGCCTCTGCCTTCCAATTGCTGACATTAAAGGCATGCCCAGCACTATAATTTTTAAAGTATTAAAATAGCAAACAATGTTTAAGCATATATAAACTTCACAGTAATGACTTAGTTGACTCATTCTTTAAAATGGCATGAATTTGTAAGGGTTTAGAGGGCGGAATCATGATAGAGAGGTGATGTGAATATTTTAAAATCTCAAAACTAAATAACCACAGAAATGAACAAGAAAATGCCTTGCTATTTCACTTTACTGCTTGATGTTCATCATGTCAAGCACACAGTGTGAAGCTAGTGTATTTCCAATTCATTTTCTCTCCTTCAGGAAATATGTAGTATCATTATTGAGTCTAAGACCAAGAGCACTAATACTATTTATAGCACTGAAACTAATGACTAAACACAGAAAAACTGAACAGTGCCCATCCATATGGATGATAAAGTGCTCTAATAATTACTTTGAACTAAATATTAATAAGAGTAAGATCTACAGAAAGAACCATATTGGCTAGCCATAATTTCCAGTTTCTAAGTTTACCTTCTTCAGGAAACTATCCTTTGTCTTTTGAATACACTCTACTATACGTTTGTGAAGAAGACCTCAGATGTAATAAGTAACTGCTCAACACTTTTCACCTCCCATAAAGCTATTAACAGATGAACATTTTTAATTAATTTCACAATCCTCTTTCTCCCCACAGTACCTTTCTCAAAGCTCTGTAATTATTCACAGTACCAAAGTACCTTTCTCCAAGCTCTGTAATTATTCTTACTGTCTTTTTAAATACATGAGAGCATGTCAAATTACAAAATAATCTCAGACAATAATTAATTTGTGTTTTATCTATCCCTTTAATGGTCTGACTATAAGTGAATATGTTGAATAAATTAATAATAAAATAATTTATCCCAAATCTGGAATATTAAAACCATTATTATTTAGAGTATATGTTGGTATACTACAACTAACCACGGATTTATTATTAGAATAACATCAAATTAGGGTTTACAGAGTTATATTTCTTAGTCTTTATTGACTCATGTTTTTCTGTATTATGATAACCATATTTAATATCAAACCATTATTTTGGCTTATTCATTTACTTACAATATTATATATTTAGATTCAACCACACATGGGTTATATTTCTCAATTATAATTATTCAATTATAATTGAATTATAATTAATTCAATATTAATATACTTGAAAATCACATTAACATTAACTTACTAAATGATAGTTATATTTTGTAAGAAAAATATAACAACATCTATTTTTTCCAAATAACTAAATATTTTACATATAAAAAATTTAATTATTTTAAAGTCAGAATACAGAAAAATGTATTTAATATTTAGTTTTTGTATATATATATATACAAAAACTAAACATATATATATATATGTTCATTCTTGTGTGGGCAAACATAGATATGTGGGTAGACACATATTAGCATCTGTATATAGAAAATAGAGTTATACACTTGATATTATCATGAATAGAATTCTTCCTTTTTATTGAGGCAGAATCTCTCTTGATCTCACAGCATGTCCTTCTGGATAATTTAACTAGTCATATTCCAAGTAAGAAAACCGTTTGTTGGGATTGCAGGCAGGACATCACATGTGAAAGTTGGATGTCAGACTCTAGTTGTCATATTTGCAAATTAAGAGCTTTACATACAAAAAAGCTATCTACTTAGTTCAGTGACTAGATAGTCTTCTGCACCCACACAGAAAAGACATAATTGTTTTGATAAAGTAAATAAATGGAAGAGTATAAGTTTTGAAAAAATGAAAATGTTATAAAGTCACCTGAATGTATCATATTTCTCAAAGTAGTTTTTAAATTTTTTATTCATAACTAATTCTATTTACAGATTAAAAAGTGTCCTAAATTTCCCACTGAAATGAAAAATCAAAGGATCTGGATGTGATAATATATCTTCTCTTTCTACTACATACAGGTCAGGCCTGTATGTAGCTCACACTTATCCTATAGACTTCTCTACTCCCGATCTTTCATTCATAACTTTTGTTTAGATGTTAAATCACTGAACAGTAGGATGTATTCTCTTTAAATATACAAACAAGCTTACTTTAATAAAACTCAAAGAGATGTGATTGTTTGTATGATTGAAGTATATGGCTTCCTTCCTGAGTCAAGCTTTTGTCTCATTCTCTTATTGATTGATCGGCTAATTGATAATATTAGTCTAAATTTTACTTAAGATATTTTCATAAAATTAAATATTTACCAGAATATAAATATACCTAATTTATGGG
Source organism: Rhabdomys pumilio (assembly GCA_030674055.1). NCBI lineage: Eukaryota > Metazoa > Chordata > Mammalia > Rodentia > Muridae > Rhabdomys > Rhabdomys pumilio. The sequence goes on from JANHMN010000014.1 coordinate 53,130,028, forward strand.
TCACACAGTATATACTGTTTATGGAACAACATATGTACTCTTCTAACATTTCTCTAATTTTAATTAAAATTCTTTTTTCTAGTTGGAGAGATTCAGAGTTATATTTGGCTACACTACTGTGAAACCAACTTAGTACTCATTTGCCAAGCATTAGCTAATCATTCCTCATTTCACCCTTCATCTGCTCTCTTCAGATTTTTTTATTTTGGTCTCAATTCATACCGAGGGCAACATGAGGTCTTTCATATGAGTGAGAATACTAGGCACTTGGCTTTCTGTGCATGTCTTATTTTTGGTAATCTGAGAATCCCCAGTGCAATTCATTTTGCTACAATCAGGTATATTTTACGCATGTTATGATTAATGGTATTTTAGTGTCTAAGTTTAAATATGTTCTCATGTGTTCATTAGTTGATGGGCAATAGTCCTGTTTCTATTTGTCTTCCATTGAAAATTATGCTTCAGTACACAGAGCTCAAATATGTGTCTTAGAAAAGTTTATTTCCTCTGCTACATATGCATCTGGAGCCATGGGTCCCTCCATGTGTACTGTTTGGTTGGTGGTGGTTTAGTCCCTGGGAGCTCTAGGGGATATATTTGGTTGATATTTTTATTCTTCCTACGGGGTTGCAAACCCCTTCAGCTCCTTCAGTACTTCTCTTAACTTCCTCATTGGAGTTCCTGTGTACAGAGTGATGGTTGGCTTGGAGCTTCTGCATTTGTAGAAGAGGACTGAATTATCTGACATCAGTGGGAGGAGAGGCCCTTGGTCCTGTGGATTCTCGATGTCCCAGTATAGGGCAATAATAGAACAGTGAGGCAGATGTGGGGGGAGGGGGAGGAGTAGCCTCATAGAATCTGAGGAGAGAGGAGATGGAATAAGGGTTGTGCAGAGGAGAAACCAGGAAGGGAGACCACATTTGAAATGTAAATAAATAAAATAGCTTATAATAAAAAATGAAAAGATTATTTTCTTTGGGTAAATACATAATAATAATACTTGATTAAATAATTATGCATGTATAATATAACCATAATTCTATTTTTCAGTAAACTGTAGCATGTTCTCCTTCATGGTAAGACGTTTTCAATTTAGCATATTTTATCTCAAAAGCTGGTGTTAATGTCATTATTTTATTGTGAAAAATATCAGAATTCTAATAGAAAGATTTAGTCATTTTACTCATTTGTTTGTTTCTAATAATACTTCAGTTTATATTTTTTACAGTGATAGTATTTTAAAGAAAGTCTTTCTGTTTTGTGATATAAATATTTATTAAAATAACCATTTATGTTAGTGTCTTAATTACTGGATGCCACCAATTTTTTAGGTTGTGTCCTAAGAACTTTAAAAATATATTTATTATTTTATTTCATCCATTTGATATTCGCATGAGTTTTTTAAACATTTCTATATTATTTTTATAAATATTTTCAATGAATTTTAATATTTTTCTCTTAATACCTGCTGTCATCTGTCTTCTCTAGTATAAGAAAATCTTCCCCACAGGTCTACTGCTTATTTTTATTGTTTTGAGTGTTACCCATTGACTTTAAATAATAATATATTTTGATATTTGATAATTTTAGGTATTTCTTGACCATTAGCAGAAAGTACTAATTATTCTACAGATTATTTAGTAGAAAGCATTACTTAGGAGTTATTTAAAAGAAGTTTGTGCATTTAATTTCTTAGAAAGTGTCAACTTCTTTTCTCTTTTTAAATTACAAGTGCATGTTTCAGCATTAATTCTGGAAATTTTACATTGATAAATTTAAACTCATTGTATGTATCCAAATAAATAACAGTCTCAATCCCAAGGTATCTTAATAATCTTTTTTTTAAATTATTACTTTTTTAATGGCTATTTTATTTATTTACATTTCAGATGTTATCCCCTTTCTCCAGTCCCCCTCTTAGAAGCCCTCTATCACATCCCCCATCCTCCTGCTTCGATGAGGGTGTGACCCCACCTGTCCATCCACTCCTACCTCCCTGCCCTCTTATTACCCCACACTGGAGCATCCAGCCTTCACTGGACCAAGGACCTCCTTTCCCACAGATGGCCATCCTCCCATACAGCTGTAGTCATGGGTCTCTCCCTATGTGCTCCTAGGCTGGTGGTTCAGACTCTGGGAGCTCTGGTTGATTGGTATTGTTGCTCTCCCCATGAGGCTGGAAACCCCTTCAGCTCCTTCAGTCTTCTTTCTAACTTTTCCATTGAGAACCCCTTGATAAATTCATTGGTTGGCTGTGAGTATCTGCCTGTGTATATCTCAGGCTCTGGCATAGCCTCTCAGGAGACAGTTATATCAGGCTCCTGTCAGCATGCACTTCCGGGAATCCACAACAGTGTCTGCCTTTGGTGACTGCACATGGGATGGATCCCTAGGTGGGGCTGTCTCTGGAAGGCCCCTCCTTCAGTCTTTGCTCCACTCTTTGTCTTCATACTTGCTTCCATGATTATTTTGTTACTCCTAAGAAGGAGTGAAGCAGCCTCATTTTGCCACAAATAATATAAAATACCTTGGTATGAAACTAACCAAGCAGGTGAAAGTTATGTATGACAAGAACTTCAAGACTCTGAAGAAAGAAATCCAAGAAGATCTCAGAAGATGGAAAGAACTCTCATGCTCATGGATTGACAGGATTAATACAGTAAAAATGCCCGTCTTGCTGAAAGCAATCTTAATAATCTTTAAGCATGCAAAAATACTTGTTTTAAATAGCACTGCATGCTAACTGAAGCTATTAGATAAAATCATTTTTTCACAATTTCATATATTTATTGGGGAAGGTAATCTATTAACAGTATTTTATCATTATTGTTTTTGTTACAATTTATAAAACACTACTGGACTTAAGTAATTATAGCTGTTTGCTAATGAATGCCTTTTGCTCATGTGTTGATTCTCTTCTCTTATGCTGCTTGCATTTATAAAACCATGGAAGTAAATCTATAACATCACAAATAACAAATGGTATTCAATGGATGTATTTCTACTCTCGTGCACTCGGGTACTACTTATTCATGATATCCTTTAAAGCCAATAATAGGGTAACAGTTGAAAAAAAAAAAGGAACATTTCGTTATAATTGAGTACTACAGGTGAGGAGCTCATTGACATCCTTCAAAGTGAATTGATTTCTGCTAAAGAGTTAATAATGATAATCACACTGGGATTCAGAAAAAAACACTGTGTATTATGAAAATATTTTTTACTAACACATTAAATAGTTTGACTTCACACAAATAGTGTTGAATTGTGAATATAATGCAAATGTTTCAAAATATTAAATAATTTAGCTTGGTGCTACGTAGCAGTTACCAGACTGTGTAGTACCTCATGCATGCTTTTGTTCAAGGAATCAGGATATCAAAAATAAAGACTATAAGCAATTCTTCCTAATTGAGGTTAAGTTATAATATGGTGTTTCTAAGTATTATATTAAGTGTTTTTTTTATAGGACATATATCTGTTATGACAAATCAACTATGTACAATAGAATTTACACATATAACATGTGTAATATGTAATATATATAATATGTAATATTCACAATAATATATGTATGATAGTAATCATAAGTGCTATCATATATATATATGAAGTATACAAGACAAAATGACATATATATAATTAGTTTTTTGCTTGTTTATGCATATGCATCATAGATTGCTAAATATAAATGTATTTAAGGAACATCGAGATGAAAGTGCAAAGGATTTTTATCACTAATTTAGAAGAATGAACTTTTCAGGAGCTAACCAAAGCAGAAGTACATTTTATATATATATATATATATGAATCTTCTTATACCATAATCTATGTAAAGTATATATTTTATGCTATTCTATATAATAACTGTACTCTGTGTATATTCATATGTATGTGTGTGTACTAGTGTGCATATGTATTCATGTAACAGACATGAACATTCTTACTACAGCAAATGAACAAATAAACCAAAAATTATGGAATATTTACAAACATGCAAATACTATTTTAGAAATAAATCTTGGTGCATTTATTAAAAGAAAATATTTGATTCTAAACATTTATGAAGGATTACTAAGAAATAGAATGTGAACAAATTATCTACATAGATTAAAACAGTCTATGTGCATAAAATGATATCATTGTGCTATGTACAAAATGTAAATGGCTCAAAGATCTTTTTAACTGAATGCATAAAGTCTCTTCTATCGATAGAAACATCATGAACTACTGTTGTTGCACAAATCAAGAAGTGGCTGGTTTTGGCTTAAGCAAATCTCAGTGATTTTAAGCTCAGTAAAAACTCAAATATTATCATAAAGGGCTACGTATTAAATTGTCTCATGCATGTAAGACTGAAAATGTAATTGATAGTAATGCAGAAATCTGCATTAGGGCTTGTAGTGGAACAACTGTGGGGTTCCATGAAGGACTGCTGTGTCTATGAAATCATTATCACTCATGTGCCCTCAAGTTAAGCTTGTAAAACTTCCCAAAATCTGTATACTGTAGACTTCTTTATAACACAATACTAAGTAGAACTGTCATATATTAACTATCTCCCATTATGTTAAAAGATACTATTCATTGTTAAATATGAACTATCTGTGTTATCTTTGAAATTATTGTGCTAAATTTTGAAACTATTATATTTCAAAACTAAATAAAATACAGCCATTAGATTTCCATTTTGATCAATTAATATGTACTAAGGAAAGATGTTAAATGAAGGAGAGATTGCTAAGTGGTTCAGAGCACCTGATACTATTGTATAATACTTAGATTTGGTCCAGGCACCCTTATCTTAGAATCACCTGTCACTTCAGTTCCTGGGGATGCAAAACCTTCTTTTGGCCTGTGTTAGCATCAAGCACACATGCAGCTTTCATTCATACATGCAGGAAAATAGAATTAAAATTAAAATGAAACAACTTATTAATATTACCATACACCAAAATAACTGTAAAATTAGTAAAATAAGAAAACATACGGAGAAACATCATGAACTCCTGAACATCATGAACATCATGAACTTCCAATACTTAAAACGCTCACATACTGAAAATTAAATAACCAAGATCTGTGATATAAAAGTAAAGGCTGTTGATAGCTACTTTCTGCTATTGTCTGTATTTTATTTATATCTGATATATGAAAATGCTGGAATATGGCATACTAAGTAGAATAATAATACAAATAAGTGAAGAATAATACAAAGCTAAATTAATTTTCGTTCTTTATTTCTCCAAATCCAAAAGAAAATTAGTATTGAATCAGCTTAGTGTACTGAATATTATTCTAATGGTTTTACCTACTGCAACAGAAAAAGGAAAACAAATGAAAACATTAGTATTTTAAAGGAATCAATTATACTGAAAAATAATATAATTTATTAGAAATCATAAAGGATTTAAATGAACTTATTATTAAAAATAGGTTCAACAATTTATGTTTATAAGGCCATTGACTATAATAAATATATTCTACCATTACTAATACAAAAATTGATTTAGAAAATGTTACATTAAACAAAATATCAACATTTAAATTGCAAAAATAAAATGGTAGATCCTGTATGGAAGACTATAAGATATTTTTATAAACATTAATAAAATTAAATGAATGGATTCCTAATATATTATAAATTTAATCAGAAGAATTCGAGTTCTGTTGAAGCAATTTTCTGACATTCAGTAGAATCAATATGTAGTACATATTTTGTGTAATATATTTATCCAAATATTTCAGAATCTTATTGCATCAATAAAAGTCAAATTATTGTTAAGAAAAAATAGTAATATAATTCTCAAAACTAAATATTGATGAATAAAAATAAGTTGTAATATGGGTTATCCACAGGTGTATGCATAATATAACTAATAGTGCAGATAATATATTATTAAAACAAACCATATATGTATATATATACATGAAAATTCACTTTAGAAAAGAACATTATTTCAATAAATGTTAAAAATTATCTGGAATGTTCAGATATGAAAATAGTATCTGAATATTTAGACAATTCTTAATCATATTTTAAAGAATTCACATAAAATCATTGAAAAAAATTATATGTTCAGATGTTCTTCTGGATCTTCCATTGAAAAGAAAAATAATAGCAAAACTTCAACAGTTTTGAGTTCTGAAGAAAGTAAAAAGTAGAAGGAAAATATATTTTGGTGCCAGCCTGGGATAAGGAACTCTAGGCCATGACGTGTTACAGACATGGGCTATCACTAACTGACCAACCAACCAAACCAATCCAACAAACAAACAAACAAAACAACAAAATATTAGATAATATAAGAATATTTTTACATGACTTTGAAAATGTTATCTGTATCTTGGTATAGTTTATGATCCAAAATGGAATAATTGAATTTACCTTCTCCCCTCCAAGTACCAGAATTATGATTTAACTTGTTTATTAGTAAAATTAGTCAGAAGTTAGCAGGATACCACTTGTAATTTTAGCACTTCTATGACTTTGAGTGTTTTACTTCCCACCTGTCGTCTCACCTGGTGAAGTGCATTCACCAGCAAGCCTTCTCAAATTAGGAAAAGGATGAGATGTACTTGGAAAGCCATCCCAATGGAGCTGAAGCCAGCAGATGAGGCATACTGCTGAACAACAGATGTGGATTGAAAAGTAGTCATTCTGCCAACACAAAACACCCTGAAGACTGCATAGAAAAAAAAATAAAATGCTGTTTGTAGTCACTGAATATTGGAGTTATTTGACATTGGGTATTCTTTTGGAAAGAAAATGTATGAATATTAAAAAAGAAAATATAAATTTTTCATATACAAAGTGAACTAAACATAAAGGAAATACTATCAGTCAAATATGCTAGAATTCTGAAATCTACTAAAATGTATATGAAAATGTATTTTACCGTATTTTTTTAAATAAGTCTTAATATATCTTTGAAAATACAGCAAAGATAAATACTATATGGAATAAACATTCCATAAACATCATCACAGGAAGATACCTCATAAACATCAAAATGGACAGGAAATCTAGATACGAAAAGCATGAATTTACAAAAAAAAATATTGTCATGTTAGCTGCTTGCTGGTTTCAAAGAGCAAAGTGGCCAAGAGAAACATAAGAAAATCAAAAGAGGAAAAGGAAATCCCAAAGAATGGAGCAATGCAATATGGACAGGTCAAATTGCCGATTTAAACTACCACTTAATAATATTAATCTGCATTCTGTCTCAATTTTAAAAAGGACAATTTTGAGAGATTTGTCCTCACTACTGTGTTTCTTAAGTCTCAGCAACAAGTCAAAAACTGGACTGGCTCATCCATTGACTAACACATAGTGCACATAGATCAGAGAAAAAGTATCATCTCCAGTAGTAAGTGGACCAGCAGACACAATTGTCTACATCTCTCTTTACTTTCTTGTTTTTCTTGTTTGTGTATTTATAGAAACGAGTAGGAATAGAGGAACACTAAAAGCTCTGTTTGTGTCATCACTATGAATCACTATGGAACAAATGGTCATTGTAGAATGACCTATAACAAATGGCCTCTAAGATTCCTAATGTATGGCTGAAGTATTCCATCTTTAATGAAGAAGATGTGAAAATTCCTAAACACATCAATGTTAATTAAATAAATCTCTTCATATATGTTTTTCATTAGGGGACTATCCTCTGCAGGAGACAGAAGTTGACAAAAACACAGTTTGAAAATACCCCTAAATTAGTGAATTGCTTTCTTGTGAATGGGATCCCAACTGTGTTGGTTTGAATTAGGATGACAATCAGAGGGTCATATATTTGAATGCTTACTTAGTTGTCAGCTGGTAGAACTACTTAGGAAGGATCAGGAAGTGTGCTCATTTTAAAATGAAATGTTATAAACAATTATGATATTATTGATTGATTATTAGCTTTTTGGTAATTTTCCTAATAGTTAAGCATTGAAGTACAGTGTAAACATGACCTATAATAAAAACGCTATTGGTTTTTTAAATGTTAAATCATTTACACATTATATATCTTTAAGTTACACATTTAACTATCATTTATTTAAAATTTTGACTTTATTGTTAGAAAGTTATTTAACAAGCTTTTATTTTCTTCCAATTATCAGAAGTCTACATCATTTGTAATTCCAAATATTGATCATTTTCACTTTAATTATTTAATTCTTCAAGTTCATGCAGAAATGATAATTTTTTTTTTAGTTTCATAATAACTTCCACTTTACTTTTTATTATTTTCATTTAAATATAATTTATTACGGTGTATCCTTATTTTCATTATTTTAATGTTTTGGGATTTGTATGTATTTTATTTACTTTTTATCCTCTTCAAACTAAATATTTCATTCTATTTACTTCATTTTCTTCTAATATATCCAGTAAAGCCAATAAATTATTATTTATCTTACTCAATGTAAATTGCCTTCATTAATCACTGTATGCAATGGCATTTATTAATTTTTTCATGGTCCTTTTTTTAATATTACTTATCTACTATTAATGTATTTTTAAAAACTAGTTATTTGTTCAATTTAATTTTTTATAATTCTTTTTTATATTTCTTATCTACTATTAAAGTATTTTTAATAACTAGTTTTTATTTGTTCACTTTAAGTTTTTAAACAAAAACATACAACACAGTTTGGTCATATGGTCATATCCTTTCTTCTTCTTAACTCGTCAAAGAACTTTCCCCTTCATATATGTACTTCTGTGTTTTGAGAATTCATTTAAGGTACTAGCTGTTCAAAACTGTCAGCCCAAGTCCCAGGACTCAGCGGTAAATTTTGCAAAGCCCTGTACCTTGAGCAAAAATGTGAAAATCTGACTACAATACAGAGGGCTTCCAAGCAAGAGTCGAATTTATAACATACAGCGGAAACTTTTTCTGACTCTGTTGTGAAAGTTTGTACTACACATTCACACACACACACACACACACACACTCACATGCACACAGGCAAGCACATGAGCATACAAGTTATAATGATTAATTACAATGTATGGTAATGTTTTATAGAAAGAAATAACCACGGGAATTTCTTTCTTGCTGATTACATCAGAGGTTTCTCCCTTTTTTTCTTTCCTTTCTTCCTTCCTTTCTTCTTCCTTTCCTCCTTTCTTCCCTCTATCTTCCTTCCTTCCTTCCTTCCTTATTTCCTTCCTTAGTTAGTTTCATAAGCTACTTTATTTAATGTTCTTAAATACATCAACCTCCCTTTTAATCCAGAGGTAAGGGTAAAGAAAGGTTAATAGGAATAGTGTGTGGTGGACTTTTTAAAAAGTAGTTTTGGGGGGTGATTCCACTCTTTATTGTCAGGATACCAGCAGTCCAGTTCAATAGCATACACAAAACAGTAGTGGTAGCATGAACCAGCAGAAACTGCAAAGCTCTGTCAAATCTGCATGCATCTATTGAAGTGACAAAATCCGCTACAATTACATGAGTAGATTTTTGGCACATTTCTTTCTAGGAAGTGAAGGCCAGTGGAGACTGACTATATATAGAGAGCACAGCAAACAGTATTTTATTATTTTTTTTTTTTGAATTTTCTTTCTTTAAAACTTTCCTATTAATGTGATGTTTCTCATGAAATTTTGAAGCTTCTAACACATTTCCTATTAGTAGTTGGTCAATTTTCTCATTTCCTTGTGCCACTGAACCTGTCAAACATTTATGGGACTGAGTATTGGTAATATGTAATGGATAGCTTCTACTTCAGATGGCCTGTTGCAATTGTATAAATAACAAGGTTAGTCATGAGTTATCAGAAACACATCCATCACTCTCTATGTAAAAACAACTATTTCTCCATATAAAGGATAATTAACTATATTAAGAGATTTAGGGTAATCTAATTATATTACAAAGAATATATGAAATTGAGATTTCGAACTGAGGTATATGGATATGTGTTCACCTTTCTTATTTTGTCTGACTTATAACCTGCCATCCCCATGTTGTTTGCATCAGTTTAGATTAGTAGTGCCTCTGAAATTGATGTTCTCTTTAAAATAAGTGGAACAATAAAATTAATTCTTTTTTTAAAAAAAAGTATTCAATTACTTTTTGTATATTTGTTATTCATTTCTCTCAAGTATTAACTACAAGCCTTTTGCCACTCTTCATTGGTTACCCACAGTGTCATTGTCTCAACATTAAAACAATTAATGTAGTACAATATTGGCTGAATCTGTTCCTGCAATTGACGTAATCTTATTCTATCTTTTATAATTAATTTAGAAAACTTTCCTACATATGTCTTCATTTTTCAATTAATTATTTTATTTATTTACATTCCAGACATTGGGAGAAACTGGCTGGTGGCAACCAGGCCTAGTCTGGAGATTTTAGCTTTGAGGAAGAAATTGTGAGGAGCACAAGGGTGAAGGGAGCAAACAGGGTTTGCTTCAGGTAAGCTGGCTGGGCTAAGTAGCTTTAGCTGGTAGCAAATGATGGAGGAGGAGGAAAAAATCCTATGCTAGCAGGCTGTGCTTGAAAGACCTACCCCCTGGGGGGAGAAATGCTGGTGACTAGAGTTCAGAGCTGTTCTTGAAAAGCTAGCAGGCACTCCTGGGGGAGGGGCAGAGAGCAGAGAGTAGGAAGTCCCTGCCATCTTGTTGAGTTGGAGAACACATGGGGAGAGAGAAAGAGAGAAAGAAACTTATGTTAGCAGGCAGCGCACAAAGACTGAAGTCGGTGCTCCTGAGAGCTCAAAACAAAAGGGGAATCTCTCATCCAAGGGAAAGAGTCTTAGAACGAGGATTACAACAGGCACTGCAGCTTGAAGGACAGTTGTTATCTGTGAAGGAGCCCCCTCTGTGGAGCTGGGGAATGGGCAAAGTGTAGGCTAGGGAGTCACCACCATCTTGACCTTGAGCTGAAGAGCACTTGGAAAGATAGAGAGAGAGGAGTTAAAGCAGAGAAGCTGACCAGGGACACATGGAGAAAGAGAGGGACCTAATCTTTTTTAACTAGGCAAGAACTAGTAGTAGCTAAGAGTTAGAAAGAAGACAATAGCAAGGAACACGTGGGGAGAGAAAGAGAGGGAAAGGGAGACATTGAGAAGCCTGCCTAGTATTGTGAACTAGCCTGGGGTTACTCAGTGTCCTGGACTTTCATGGAGAGGCTTTTATGTAGGCACCAGCATGGAGCACTCTTGGAACTGCTCTGCCTGAGTCCTCTACTACCTGTAGGGAAGGATGTAGGCTCGAATGCAAGTTGGCACGCACGGGAGTCTGCTGTCTTGTAGGTCCGAGTGTCTGTTACAGCTCAGTCAACTGGAATTGTGGCTCAGCATGGCAAAAGCAGAAGTGAGGGATCTTTGAGTTGGTTCCTCACTGCACGGGGGGAGGGGGTTGTGCTGTGGGGCCCCATTCGGTGGGGGAAGTTCTCACTTAGTCTGAAGGTCCATGGGGTACAGAGCTCTTGGATGGGGACACCAAGGCAAGAAGGCTTGTGGGAATTGACTGGTCTCAGACTCCTGGGCCCCCAGGTGCCAACGAAAGCTGTTGAGTTGAGACTGGGGGCATAAAGGCTGGACCATCCTGCAACTGAGAGGGGTGAGAGGGAGAGCTCTGGTGGCACCCCACGGGGTGAGCATCACTCACTTGGCAGGGTCAGCTAGCTTGGTTGAATTGGCAGAGAATGACTAGCTCCTGCGTGGGTGTGGGCATGGCTTTTTGAATCTTGGGCTGTTGTGATTCCCACAGCTCCATAAAGACTGGAGCATAGGAGTCTTGACTGAGTTCACTCCACTCAGGGCACTGGGTGAGTGTGGAAGGGCTCCGCCCAGTGTGGGGAAGTCTCAGTTTGGTTCCACAGGGATGCAGAGCTCTTGGATTGGGGATCCTTGCTCCCAGGGCATCCAGGGACCAATTGGTCTCAAGCCCTCGGACTCTCAGGCTGTAGAGAAGCTGTAGAAGGACATAGACTTGGGGCATGTGGGAGTGTGACCTGCTAGCCCACAGCTGAGAGGAATAAGGAGGAGGGGAGAAGAAAGAGGCTCTGGCAGCATCCCTCGGGAGAGAGGTTACTGTACTTGCTTGGTTGAACAGGTGATTGAGCTCCATGTTGGGCATGCCAGCTGTAGGTGGGGTGGCTGGTAAGCTGAGGGTTCCTCCAGGGGGAAGTTAGGCTACATGTTCCTCACTGCATGGCTACAGCAGCTCATTAAAGGTCTTCTCCCAGGTTCCTCACTGCCCCAATGACATGAGAACATCCATGAGTTTTTACAGGCTTTAATGTCATGCCAGATGGTGGATAGATCTTGATGCACCCCAGTAAAATCCAGGGCAGACCTGAGTTAAATAGGGAGGGAGAGAGAGGAGAGGGTCTGGGGAAGAATGTTTAATTGGCTCCACCCTCTGGCCTTCAGGTACCTCATTAGTATGTAAATCTCTCTAGGGCCTGTTCCTTGTGACTGTTGGCCATAGACCTCTCTGTGGGAGGGGTTGTGGAGGGCTGAAGCTAAATAAAAAGAACCAGGGCCAAGGAGGAAAGCCGAACTCCTGATGTCCAATAATGATCCGGGGTTCCAAGCTCATGCTCAACCAAGTACCCAGCTGCTTCTCACAGTCCACTGCCTCACCGCCCCACAAGAAACTGCATATTTCCATTCATTCTCCTGGCCCTCTTGAACCTGGGACTTCTCTCTAACTCCCACCATACATGATCCTGTTCCCCCTTTTCCCTCATCCTCCACTCTACCATCCTCTTCCCTCTCTCCCTCTGCCTATCATGATTATATTCTCCCTTATATGTGTGATTGAAGCATCATCACTTGGGCCTTCCTTCATGTTAAACTTCTTATATATAGTCTGTGGGTTGTATTCTAGGTATTCTGTACTATTGACTAATATCTACTTATCCATGAAGACATACCATGTATGTCCTTTTAGGCCTAGATTACCTCACTGAGGATGATATTTTCTAGTTCCATTCATTTGCCTGAAAACTTCATGATGCCCTCATTTTTAATAGCTAAAGAGTATTCCATTGTGTAAATGAACCACATTTCTGTATCCATTGCTCAACTGAGGGATATCTAGGTTGTTTCTAGCTTTTGCCTTTTACAAATAACGATACTATGGTCATAGTGGAGCAGGTGTCTTTGTGATATTGTAGAGCATCTTTGTGTAAATACACAGGAGTAGTATAGCTGGTTCTTCATGTAGAACTTTTTAAAAATTTCTGAAGAACCTCCAGATTGTTTCCAGAGTGGTTTTACTAGTATGAAATCACACCAGCAATGAAGAAGTGTTCCTATTTCTCAATGGAGTGTTCTTCTTTCTCCCTCTCCTCACCAACACGTGCTATTACCTGAGTTTTTTTTTTCTTAGCTACTCTGATTGGTATAAGGTAGAATCACAGAGTTGTTTTGATTTGCAGTTCCCTGATCACCAAGGACTTTGAATATTTTGTTGGGGGATGCTTCTCAGCCATTTCAAATTTCTCAGCTGAGATTTCTCTAATTAGAAAATTATGTTATCAACAGATTTTTGTATTTTGATCTTGGTAAAATCATTTTTTGTACCAGTAACTATTTTGGAGAATTTTTAGGATTTCCTATATGAGGGATAACAACTATGAACAATAACAGATTTATATCTTTGATTCCAAACTTTGTATCTTGTATTTTGGCTTCTTGTATTTTTCTACAATTAAATATATTAGATTTACATATTTATTTTATGTGCATGAATGTTCTACCTGCATGTATGTATGTGTAACATGGGAGATATGTAAGGCATATGTTTACCAGATATTTTATCAAATTTTTGTTGATTTTACAAAATAAATTATTAAGTATTATCACTCTAGCTCTATTAAAAACTTATGCAAAATAAAAAAAGAAAATTGTGTTAATTATTTTCTGTTTTTTGTTGTTGTTGTTTTTGTTGTTGTTTTTTTGTTTTGTTTTTGTTTTGTTTTTGAGTCTAACTTCTCAGGTTCTTTGTATATTTTGAGTATAGCCCTCTATCAGGGGTTAGTGAAGATCTTTTCCCAATCTGTAGATTACTGTTTTGTCCTACTGAAGTTATCCTGTGCCTTAAAAAATGTTTTAAGTTTTATGAGGTCTCATTTATCAATTGTTGATCTTAGAGCCTGATCCACTGATGTTCTGTTCAGGAAGTTTTTCCCTGGGGCAATGCATTTGAGGTTATTTATCACTTTCTCTTCAGTGTATCTGATTTTATGTTGAGGTCCTTGATCCACTTGGACTTGGGTTTTGTGTAGGATAAAAAATGTGGATCAATTTGTGTTCTTCAAAATGTAGACTCCCTGTTAAACCAGCACCATTTGTTGAATATGTTTTCTTTCAACCTCTGTATGGTTTTGGATACTTTGTCTAAAAACTAGTGACTAATAGGTGTGTTGGATTATTTCTGGGTCTTTAATTTTTTTTTCCATTGATCTACTAGTCTGTCTCTGCACATATACTATCTGCTTTTTATCATTATTTCTCTATAGTACAGCTTGAGGTGAAGGATGATGATTCACCCAGAATTTGTTTTATTATTGAGAATGTTTCCCCTACCCTGTTTTTTTGTTTGTTTGTTTTTCCATATGAAATTGAGAATTTCTCTTTCCATGTGTGTCAATAACTGTGTTGAAAGTTTTTATGAGGACTGCATTGAATCTCTAGATTGCTTTCAGTAAGATCACCATTTTTACTAGGTTAATCCTACCATTCCACAAGCATGAAAAATCCTTCCAATTTTTGCTGTGTTCTATTTCTTTCTTCAGGGACCTGAAAGTCATGTTATACAGAGTTTTCACTTGCTTGATTAGAGTTACACTAAGGTATTTTATATAATTTTTGGCTACTGTTAAGGGTGTTGTTTCCCTAATTTCTTTCTCAGTCTCTTTATCATTTCTATAAATGAAGATCTTCCTGAGTGAGATAACTCAAGCCTTAAGGGACATGAATGGTATGTACTCATTGCTGATTCCCCCAGATATGGCATATTAGCTATAAAACTACAGAATATCTGTAACAAAACTCATAGACCTTATGAAGTTTAAGAAGAAGAAAAGCCCAAATGAAGATGCTTAATTCCCAATTAGAAGGGAGAACAAAATAATCATGAGAAGTAGATGGAGGGAGATACCTGGTTGGGAGAGTGCAGGGGTAGGAAAAAGAGAAAGCAGGATCAAGTATGAGGGGGGAATAGGAGAGAAGCTGAGGACAGGAGAATGAAGGGTAATATGTAGCCTCTGGGGTTGGGAAGTTGGGGGAACCTCTAGAAAGTCCTAAAGAACTGGAATGTGAGAGGCTCCCTGGCTCAGTGGGGATAACATTAGAAAAAATGCCCAAAAGTAGGGAGGTGGAACCTGAAAAGACCACCTTCAGTAGATAGATAGGTACAGCAGTGAAACGCTGGGGTCACCCAACTATCTTCAAAATATTTGATCCGTAATTGTTCCTGTCTAAAGCAAGTTCAAGAACAAAAATGGAGCAGACACTGAAAAAGTGTCTGACCAGTGAACAACTGGCAAGAATTGGGACCGATCCCATATGTAGGCACCAAACCCTGACACTATTACTGATGCCATTTTGTGCTTGCAGACAGGAGCCTAGCGTGGCTGTCTTCTGAGAGGCTCTACCAGTAGCTAAAGAACCCTCTCAGAGTCAAATGTGAAGGAGAATGGAGTGAAGAACTTTGTGAAGGGGTCTAGGAAGGGGCGCAACATTTAAATGTAAATAAATGGAATATTATTTAAAAAGAAAAAACCAAAACAACAACAACAACAAAACAAAACAAAACAGAACAAAAAAACAGAATCTAAAGTTCTAGTTAGAATTCTAGAATTTTCTGTTCATTGAATTATCCCTCTCTTCTATCACACAAATTTGTAGTTATGCAAATCTGTTTATTTTTTCAGGCACCAAGCTAACACTGTGTAGAAGAGGTCAGCATCACATAATTCACTTAAAGATACAGTTCTAAGAACCTAATGCCATCCCACAAGTGTGCACCCGTGGCATGTTTTAACATTTCTTTCTTAATTGTGCTGCTCACATCACTTAGCCTTTTAAAATTTTTCTTTGCATGACATTCAAGAAAGTAAGTACAGTTCTATTAATTGCCTACTTTTCTATGTCTTTTTTTATACCTATGGGCTATTAACATTTTTACAGCACAGATAACTTTCTGATATTTCTTATCTCAAATACATGAAGAATAGCGAGTAACTTAGTTGAAACTTAAATATTGGTTAACTATTTTCTTAACATTAGTATCTGTATCAGCATAAACAGGTGCTGCCATCTGTTTTTAAAACCCACAGGAACATTTAAGCTAGGATTTAACTACAAACAGAAAAAAAACATTTGTTCCACATTAAAGAGAAGGGACATTGATGTACAAAATATTACAGTTGGCCAAAAGTCCTCCAATTAAATCACTGTCAATCAAAATTGGTTGTAGGCATTCTAAAATTTGAAAAAAAAATTTGACTACATTGGATGCTCACTTTGCAGTATTTTTGTCTTTGTATTCAAAAATAAATAAAATATCAACTACGGTACAAAAAATATTTCCGTGCATCGATATTTCTTTAATAATTACACTATAATTTTACATCCTATATTTTCCTTTCAGTTAATCTTTTCAGAGCTTACATTACCTTATTGGATTTTACAGAAATGTTTAGTGCCCTCAGATATATAGTGGTTATATATATGAAGTCATACACTGAGAAACAAAACAATATGAACTCTGACTAATCTGAACTTTTGTACCTCCACTTTAATCACATCTTTTTATTTGTGACTAAATCACTTCACTCTCCATATCATATTCCTTTCTAAACACTGAAAAATTGAGGAATATTGTGGAAGAGTGATGAGGGATTGTAAGAGCCATACATCAAAAAGGATTAGATTGAAATAGTATACTTTTAGTATGACCTGACTTCCACACATTTGAACCCACAGTAACTGTGGTTGCTTTGATAAGACCTGATAGTCAAGATTAAGATAGTCAGTCAGAATTTTATTATGGAAGACATAAGGCTTCACCAGCCCACATTTCTAACTGAGGGGGGATTGAAGATGGAGCCTTGTATGTTTATCATGCTATACTTACTGGCTCTATCCACACTGAGTATGTGAGCATCACAAATGGTAATCTGTGGTTTTGTTTGTTTATTGTTTTATTTTTAAAGAAGACATGATTTTGAAGTAGGGAAGGACAGCAAGATTAGGATCTAGCATTGTACTTAAATTATACAGATAATTCTTGATTTGATAAAAGCAATATTTTTACATTATTCATGATTTATGATTCAGTCAGCATAAAATACCAAATGTGCATGGTGTTTATTGATAGTATATCTATCACTGGAGTGATTTCATAACTCTCTAAAAGGAACATTCAAGAAAAAGTATATGTGAAATAATGGAGAGAGATGTGTTTTCATTTAAGCAAAGTGTATGAGTTTAATGTAATAAATAATAACAAGAATGGAGGATATCAACATAAATAATTTGTTAAAAGAAATAGAACATAAAAGAAACTGATTTTCAGATGAAATTTATATTTCTACTAGATTTCTTTTAGGAACCAATTAGTGAATATTAGTTTTCATAAGGACATAGTGATAGAGAGTCGTAAGTTCTAATTGTGTTATCATCTCTAATACAAACCAATAAAGATGTCTCAGTTACCATCTCTAAACATACAATGCCATTGCAATATTGATGATTCCAGAAACACAGAGACTTTTATGCTCTGGTAACAGTTATTGTTATATATTTTGTTGTTAAATATACACATATATTTGACACATATATAATAGACATAATTTTATGCCTAATATTGTAGCATGCTTTCATCCAAAAATTTGCCTCTAAAAAAAAAACGTGTTCTTAATACATTTTGCATTGATACTGAATAGGATTCCTCTACAAAATTATAATATTAAATATTAAACTATTAAATAATATTGTTACACTAGCACCCCCATATAGTCTTTCCTTTTTAAATTATAGTACAGATAGCCAATCTTCAGAGAGTGAAAACAAAGGTCACCAGGATGCTAAGCAAGCATAAAATTGTAGTGGTTTCTGTAGGTCTTGTTAAAGTACTTCGGGAAGTCTGGCTTTTGCTAAGTGTATTCATTTTCCTTCATAAGTTACAATCCTCTTTCACAGACAGGCATATTGTTTACTTTAGTCAATATGGGATTTATAAAAACGGTCCTTGTTTATCTTTTAATTTCCTGTTGCTGTGCATCCACCATGTGCAAGAGCCTGCGATGGTATGCAAATGGAATCACTTTTAACACTTGATGACTTGCATGACACTATCTTAATATATCAGCAGTGCATTTTCTCCCAATGTGTGACATAATGACTCCTTTCATATGAAGTTGAAGAACTTACATGTATCTTCTCCTTTGTCGATGTTGCTAATTGCTTATTTGGTATAAACTTTCATATACAGGATACTTATAAAATGAATTATTTATATGGTCAGATTAGAGAGTTACATTTTGAAAATATACAGACAGAATTATAAGGATGAACATGGAGGATATTGAAGTTTATGAGATTTCGTATTTTAGTAAACGTAATAATATTATTCATATATATGTCTTGACCACAAGAAATCTATATTTCAGAAAAATTACTATACATTTTCAATTTTTCTTTAAAATTTATATAATACAAAATGCATCCTCAAAACATAATACTATGACGCATTTAAATAGACGGACATTGTTTTTCAAAGTTCTCCAGAAACTTCTCATTTACATGTCTAGAATTCTACAGTGATTGAACAAAATCTCTACATTTTCTTTTTCCTCAAGACTTTGGGAATGATTATTACACTGATTTTTATGATTCTGGTCCTTTGGAGACATAGTGTTCTCAAGGCTTATCTATATTATAACATGGTAAATATCCTCATGTTTTAAAGTCTGAGTAGTATTTCTATGAATATCTATCTGTAGCATATTTTCTCCATTCAGTCATCATTGGAGATTTAGTTGGTTTCTATGGCTTAGTTATTGTCAAATATGCTACTGTGGCTATGTGTGAAAATATTCCTTTGAGATTTGCCATTCAGTTACCTTAGGTAAATGGAATTGTAAGGAGTACAACATGCTTGTTTTGTATGGCAGCTCTAAATTTTACCTTTTCAATAATTTAGATGGTGACTTCCATAGTTGATACACCAGTTAACATCACTTTAAGGATTATAGTAATGGTAACAATAGTATCTCTTAAAACTTGTTAGTATTTACTATAGTCATTCTATATATATCTGGGTTTTCATCTGCATTGCCCTAACAATACAATTTCACATTTAAAATCATTTGCTCTCTTACTATTGTTGGGCTATGAAATCTATCCATTCTTGAATTGTACTTTTCCTCTACAATGGACCATACTGTAGAAATTACTTTTCTGTTGCTGGAAAACACCATGCTAAGGTAATAGACAGAAGAAGACGATTAGCTAGGATTACAGTTGCAGAGAGATGAATTCAGCATGACTGTCAGTGACAGTAGTTGGCAAAAAAATTGTGTCAGTATTATTTGAGAACTCACCATTGTAACTACAATCAGGAAGCAATGATAGAAAATTCACAATGGTGTGAGCCTTTTAAAACCTTAAAGTTCTTGTCTAGTTACCTACTACTACCCCTTCCTAACTTTGCCCTGACAGCACCACCAATTTAAGACAAATTATTTAAATTTCATAGACTATGTGGGACATCTCACTAAAATGAGTCACACCCACTAGAGTGAAATAATTTCTCTAAATTATAATCAATTATATGTTAATACAGTTAACAAATATATTTCATAAATTCTTTGGTGAACTATCAACTTCATTAACTTCACTTTTAGTATTTTACAAAACTTCATAGAGAGACTACAACATCAAGATAGAACATGATATCAATAAAGTTTTCATATGTGTACATTCCATGGTTTTGGTCTAGTTGTGTCACTATACTATGATAAGGTAAAATATGATCCATCTTAAGGGGAGACTCCAAGGCCTGACACTATCATGGATGCCATGGTGTGCTTACAGACAGGAGCCTAGCATGGCTGTCCTCTAAGAGGTCCAACAAACAGCTGGACAAGACAGACTCAAATACTTAGGCCCAACCAATGGACTAAGGTCAGTAACCCTGTGGGTGAATTAGGAAAAGGCTGTCTGAGGAGAAGGGTAACCCTATGGGAAAACTGGCAATCTCAACTAAACTGGACCCCTGAGATCTCTCAGACACTGAGCCAATATGCAGCCTGCACTAGTTGGTCTGAAGACCCTGTCAAATATACAACAGAGGACTGCCTGCTCTAGCCTCAGTGAGAAAAGAAACACCTAACCCTTGAGAGACTTGAGGAACTTGAGAGTGAGGAAGTCTGAAAGTAGGGGGTCAGAAGATCTTCTTGGAGAAAGGGTAAGAGGAATGAGATGAAGAACTGTAGGAGGTCATATCAGGAGGTAGGTAATGGCTGGACTGTAAAAAAAAAATAAAATAAAGGTAGTAAGAATAAATAAATAATATATTTTCATATCAAATGACAGTATAAAATTTGAGTCCACAGATTTGTGAGTTTCTCTTATGCCAAGAGCAAAAAGGATCAATACTATAAAGGATTGATAGAGGAGAATAACTGTATAAATTTTGTTAATACTGTTACATAAATGCTTATCAGTAACAACAGATGTGTGTTTACTTCACTATGTAAATAAGAAAAGGTATAAAACCATTACACCTTGCATATAATTCTGCTTAAAATATATATCTGAAGTACATTTACATTATCTTGTAGTATTTTTACATTTTGCCAGTATATGTATTGCTTACATGTTTTTATTGTCTCCAAATTTTTCCCTGGGTATAATATTAAACTTTCCTTAATCTTTAAAAATTTCCACATATTGCCGAACACAATCAAGAAGTAGCAATATTGTAATGGTATCTGCGAATTCACATAGGTATGAGCATGTTTTGTTTGGATTTTAATGGTATTTTGTTTCATTTTGTTGTGCTTTGAAACTTTTTTGTCTTGCTGGTTTTTGTTTGATCATTTTGCTTTTTATTTTGTTTTGTCTTTCCATTGAGAGAAAGGGGAGGAAGGATATAAAATTGGGTGTGTAGGAAGGAGTAGAGGATCTGGCAAGAATTGGGAAGAAGAAAATAAGATACATTGTAATTACATGTTGTAGTTAAACATTTACTTCCCTAAAACTAGCAATTGACGTCTTATCATCAGAGAATGAAGAAGATCAAAAAGATGAAGACAGTGATGAAATTGAGATTGAGATTTAGTGTGCAAATGGAGGCTATTCAAAGACAGACCAGCATCTATAGAGTGTGGGAAAAAAATAGCTAGGGAACCACAGGGTCTCGCACACCACACTGTGTGTAGTTGTCTGAGAACACCCTGGGTTCCTCCAGCTGGAAGTTAGGCCCAGCTACTCACTAAAGGCCTCTGCTGTGGCTCTACATCTCCTCACAGCGTGGCTCCAATACACGAGGAAGTCTTTGAGTTTCCAAAACTGGTTTATTGGCATGGCAGATGGAGGATGGATCTGGGTGTGTGCCCCCAAAAACCCAGGGTGGACCTGAGTTATATAGGGAAGGGAAGAGGGGGTGGGGCTGAGGAGGAATGCTTAATTGGCTCCACCGTCTAGCCCTCTGGTACCTCATTAGTATGTAAATCTCTCTAGGGCCTGGGGCCTGTTTATCACACCCACCTGTGTATGTGACTGAAGGGTGAAGGTGGAATGGAGATTTGTCAGGCCTGACAAAAGAGTCTAGAAGAATTCTGTGAATGTAATTCTGAAGTAAGCATTTTCCCTGAAGGGATGAAATCCTAGAGCTCTTGTAGAAGAAAAATCTCAGATTTTAATGCATTCTTAGCCCAAAAAAGCTCTATGGAATGAAAACATGTGTGGACTAAAATGTACTGCTTCAGGTAGCCATGACTGGCATCAGACTGGAGATTAAATTACCATCTCAGTGTATGCTATGTATTCACCGCCAGAACTCAGTGAAGTAGAAGCAAATAGAACATTGTTTGATGTTCACATTATATTTGATGGAGAGAAGGAATGTCATCAAAATCTGAAACACTGGTGTGTGATTGCGTTAAATAGAGTTATATAACTGCGATTGTGAAAAAAACTGATCAATTTGAGTAAGGCAGATCCCATGCAGTGCTCATGTCTTAAACTGCCTCTCCCATGTACACAAATACATATAAACACAGATACACATACACACACATACACACACACATACACAAAACAGAAGCAAAAACAAAAAATGAAACAAACAAAAACAAAAATAAAAAAAACCCAAAACAATAACAACAATATAATATAGCCCAAGAACAACAGTCTAAAGGAATTTTATTCCTGCAAAATGGCTACTCTGGAAAGGAATCACATTTACAGACCTTCTATGTCTGTGTAATCTGGCTAGAACAAAGACATGTCACACACATTTAGTCTAACAATGAAGATAGGGTTAGTTTGTAGAAAAAAGCAGCCATGTAGAAATATGATAACTAATTTGAGGGCACACAAAGTGATGAATTAGAGAAAGATTTTATAGAATGAATCAGAGACAGAATATTACCAAATTTCATTATACATACAAGAAAGAGAGGTGACTTAAGAGAACAAAGGAGTGAGTTGAATGAAGCTAATATAGACAGTTTTACAAAGACAGGTTGCAGGTGAAGGTAGGAAGTCAGAATGAATTAGAGAAGTAGAAGGAGTCAGAAAATTAAAACTGCCCATTGTTCATTGGAGGCCAAGCAGAGCAATTCAGTTAGAAGCCGAGAGAAGTCAGTTTTAATCAATCAACTTGGAGGGAAATTTGTACCAGAATAGCCATAGTTCAGAGAGAGCTAGAAGGTGTAAGTTTATCCAGCAGCAAGTGTCAGAGGCTACAATTCCATCTGGTGAATAAAAGTTACTTTTTACAAAAGAGAAAAAAAGGACAACCAAAAGAAATTTCTGTAGTGGTGAATTAATTAAATTGCTTTGGCTCCCTGCAGGTGGCACTTCTAGCCAGCTGCCAGAGCACTCTGGATTCCCAAATGAAAGACACACAAGTTAATTTCAAAATTGCCTTGACCAACTCAATGTCTAAACATTTCTAATCTTTAACACGCCCGGCATACTTTCTCTCCTCCAAATTTCCTGTGTCAATTTACCAAATCAACATTTCATCTCTATTACCACAGACTCAATCCAGGAAGTGGCTAGTAGGGCCATTTTCCTGAATTCTTACATGGCTAGTTGCCTTTCTCTCTCTCTCTCTCTCTCTCTCTCTCTCTCTCTCTCTCTCTCTCTCTCTCTCTTTCTCTCTCTCTTTCTTTCTGCCTTTTACTTTCTTTCTCTTCCTTCCTTAATTTTTTTTGAAATTAATTTTATCGGATATTTTATTTACATTTCAGATGTTATCCCCTTTCCCCATTTCCCCCAACTCAGAAACCTCTTATCCCATCCCCCTTCCTCCTGCTTCTATGAGGATGTGCCCCCACCCACCCACTCCCACCTCCCTGCCTTCGAGTCCCCCCACACTGGGGCCTCCATCCTTCAGGGAACCAAGGACCTCCTCTCCCACCTATGCCCAACAAGGCTATCCTCCCCTACATATACTGGCCTCTCCCTATGTGCTCCCAGACTGGTGGCTTAGACCCTGGGAGCTCTCATTGGGTGATATTGTTGCTCTCCCCATGGGGCCCAGCAAACCCCTTCAGCTCCTTCAGTCTTCTCTCTAACTTCTCCACTGGAAACCCCATGATCAGTCCAAACTTTAGCTGCTAGCATCTGCCTTGGTATATATGTCAGGCGCTGGCAGTTACTTCTTTCTTGCAGTTCTTACATTGATCCTTTTCCCTGAGTCATTCTCTGTCTCTCCTCTCTCTCCCAGCCCCTCACCCATGCAATCTAAGAGGCCAGCTTCCATATTTCTGTCCAGCTACTGGCTGTATGGAAATTGTTTATTATCAATCAAAATAGCTGGTGGCAGGGACCCTCAGGCCTTGAAGTGTGGTTTTTTTGGGGGGGACTTGAAATAAGACAAAGCATTAGAACAGAACCCCAGCATATTTCTGATTGATTGGAAGAGAAAAGCTCACGTGTGGTTTAGAGTTCTTAATGTGTGTGGTGAGGTAGTGGCTGGCTGCTTTAATCTTTTTGTTGTTTTTAATCTGCCATTTTAGGGTTATCATGAGGTTCTTCAAAGACAGCCTGTTAAGTTTTGTGCATTTATCTTTCTTTTGAGTTTTGCAATATTATTATTGAAGTTTTCTCATAAGAACTTTATTTGTTAAATCAGAATTGGATGAATGAAGAGAACTTATAAGATGATTTTATTTTATTTTATTTTTTTAGTATAAATTATTATTAGTGAATGAAGGAAAATGATTTTTAAATTCTGACATCTCCTTTATCTCTTATGTGAGAAATCAAGGTGGTATATAAAAATATTAATTGCCATATCCATGAGCTTTTGTTTCTCTAATTCTTGAAAGTCATTAAGGAAAATACTGTTGTTTGTTTTGCCTTATGTGGTGGTTACTTTTATAGTACTAAATATGAAGCAGTGTTGTCAAACCATTCATGCGTACTGGCTAATATTATAATTCATCTGCAATTAATTTAATTTCAATAGCTATACTAACATCTACATTACTTGTTAAAGAAGTCTATAGGAAGTATAAATCACACTATAGAAGTATGAATTTGATTAAAATTCATTATTTCATAAGAGTAAGTAATAATGTTATAAAAAATCTTTCTCCTGATTATTTACATATCTTTTTATGACGTTTTGACTAGAATTTTAGTCTAAACCCTCTTATAGAATACATCTTTCTCCCTAATAAAAAACTATTTCTGTGATACTGTTAATGTATAGTTTTGTTGAACTGTATTAAGGTGTGTACAAAGGCATGAATTTGTCCCTGTATGGTTTTTTCGACCTGTTGTTCCCTTAATTTATGGATCTATTTTGAAGGCTGTGAAACCTATCTGAGCTCACTGTGGGTAAACCTTTGAGGATTATACCACCTACTGATCTGATCCATTCAGGACATAAGGACAACATCCTATAAACCCACTGATGCCTCCTCAGCCACTGTAGTCTGTATTCTCTGAAACCATGAGGCAAAAGAAATCTTCCTTCTCTTGAGAAAAGTATATTGTATGAAATAACATTTAATAAAGAGATGTGTCAATGCATTCTATTCAGAAAACAAAGAAGAAATTTAAAAAGAAAGTTCTTTGTAAATTTGTCACTTTATCATTCTGTCAATATTTACAAATATGGAAACGATTAAAAACTTTCAGTGATATGAAGCCCCCAACACATATACATCAGACGACTGCTGGGTCTGGACTCAGTCAGAGAAAATGCACTTAACTCTCAAAAGACCTGAGGCCCCAGGGAGTGGGGAGGTCTGGTGGGGGGTGGTCAAGATAGGGAAATCCTCTTGGAGACAGGGATTGAGGGAGGAGGCAGTGTGGGATGTGGAACAGTCAGAGGGTAGACCAGGTTGGGGATAAAGTCTGGATATTAAAAAAAAAGATTAAAGAATAAATAAAAAAGAAATAAAATTTAATTCATAATAAAAAAAAACTTTTAAAAACACCCTTACATTAGAGGTTAGTGTTTTGTACAAGCATTCCTTTGAATCCATGATAACTCAATGTTAATGTCAGGATAGTAAGTTTAAAAGATTGGCTGTCTTCTTTTCATACTCTTTGTCAGTGTGAAAACTTATCTTGGTAAAATTGCAGTCCAAGCAATTAAGAGGCATCATTTGCAAGTAATTAAAAGATAACTCATTTTAAATCTAAAACCAAACCACTGGTGCCTTTAGCTCAATGCTAGTGTCTAGTTTTAAAGATAGATAAGGTGCTAATTACTTAGAGGTTTCACAACACTAAGTCCTGTCAAATCCTTCAGTGCTTATAGGATCTTGTGCATGCCAAGGTAATAAAATCTTCTTACTTTAATGCAAATGTGTGCTTTGAATTACATAGTAGTTCCCAATTTTGTGATGGGAAACCAATGAGTATGCCAAATGCTCATAGATATGAGCTTTGTAAATTTCCTATGAGAGATGATTCATTACTTTGAAAACATTGATCAGACAGATGTTACATTGAATTATTTCCTGTAGTTTCTCTCATTTTCCTTCATTTATCAGTGTATATGAGAAATACAGTTTTATCTTTTCCTGGGCCAATATTCCTACTTCACGTTCATCTTTTGCTTTCAATGTGTATGCAGCTATTTTTTTTTTTGTGAAGAAATCATGACAAATTAATCTTTTAATCATAATGTTCTATGCATAATTTTTCATAAAATAATCATCTGGTATTATTCAATAGCATATATTTTTGGAAATGAATGTTATACTTTGAAATCTTTTCTAAGGTATATTTTACTTTATCAGTTTAAAGACATTTATATGCCTAAATTTATTAACACATTAGTCCATTAGTTAGTTGTATTTCTGATATGTATCATTTCCTAAGAGTACTTATTTCTAGCCCAGAATTAGGAAAGATTTTTTAAAAAATGCTAAGTTTAGATATACATGAGCATTGTAAATGAAAAAGGAGAATCTCTGGTACCATGACATATGCTGTAAACTTGTTAAAATACAAATATCATTTTATTAACAAATAGTTTGTAAGTTAAAAAGGGACATAATGTTGTTAAGCAAATTATTCCTTAGCAAAATTAAAATTATACAATTAAGAGATAGAACTATAACTTACTGATCAATAATGCATATTGTTTTTGGTATGGCCAAGAGAACTATGGTCCAGATCCCACAACTGATGTGAAATCTGGATGCAGTCCTACTTTTAAACCCAGTCAGTGACAGATTAACCAGAAGGATGCTGGAATGCCAGTCTATCAAGAAAATAGAAGCTGAAGAATCAGATAAAGGCACTGCCTCCGAGTAATTTATTGAGAAAAATGATAGAAGTGCCCTGGCACCTGCTTCCTACTTCAAGGTGTACCCAAACAAGTATCAACACACATGGGAATAAACCAAACACAAATCACAGGATTAATTCCATATCATAAGTTAGGATACAAATTTAGTGTCTGCAGAGAAAGCTGAGTAGTAAAGATCATTCCTCATTCTTGCATAGAACCTGGGTACTGTATCATCACATACAGTAGCTTACAAACTTTGTCACTCTAGTGAAAAGAGATCCCACAACTTCTTCTGATGTCTAGGAGTATTGAGCCTGCCTGTGGTAGACATAGAAGATGACCAAAAGGTTAACAGACGTTAGTTCAAAAAAAAAAATGTCTTAAAAATGAGCTTAAATTTTAACATCGTTTTTTAAGTTATAGATAATATCTAAAGGTTTAGTTTTCTTACTTGAATTGTATTTAAGTTTCTTGATATGAATGGTCTCAAAGAAAGTTTTCACACTAAGATTT
The DNA here is from genome assembly GCA_030674055.1 of Rhabdomys pumilio. Lineage (NCBI taxonomy): Eukaryota > Metazoa > Chordata > Mammalia > Rodentia > Muridae > Rhabdomys > Rhabdomys pumilio. The sequence continues at coordinate 53,157,500 of JANHMN010000014.1, forward strand.
GAATTAGTTTAGAAAAAAATTTTGTTTGCAACCTTTGAAATTTTATTTGCATAAATATAAGTTTTAAGTTATATTGAAATAGCTTGAAAATAGCATATTTTTCACATATAGTGTCTTTTATAATTTAAAGTAGTTTGTTCTATAATTTCAGGTTTGTTTTGCATATGAGATTATACAGCTCTTTAACTATGAAACTGAGCATTTAATACACATCATACCTTACTTTCTTATATTTCATGATAAAACAGTCAATATTTATTCACTGAGGGTCTAACAAGTCTATCTCCAAAACAGTGATAAGTAGAAATACATTTAGATGCATGGAAGAGTCTGGCAGTGGTATCTATTAAATGTATATGGGACAGTAATAATTTAATATAAAATTTCACAGTAAAATTACAACTGTTAATATTGTAGTGCAAATATATATTTATATATATATTTGCATTGCATATACTTAAATGCATAAATAGATATAAATGAAAATTATATATATTCAAATCATAAATACATATAAATAGAAATGTATCCATATTTGTGTGCATATGTGTGTATATATGTGTGTACATATCAAGATTTCAGTTTTTATAAGTCACATTGCTTGCCTTGGAAAAAATTATTTGTTAATTATCTTCACAATTAGGAGCTGATAAAAGTCCACCTATGTCTGTTTCAATACTATTATTACATTCATTTCATAATTATAATTATGTAGCTAGTAGCTATTTGGATAAAATGAAAAAAGCAGGCAAACACGAAGTGCACATCTCCTTTCTAGGAAACAATTTTCCCTGATAGGATCTGTGCTTATACACTGCTTCCTTCAGTCATTTGCATTGACACACTCTGAATTCATAGTTTTGATATACATAAACCTCTTTCTAATAAGATTTTATTCATAACCTAACAGAGAGCCAGGAGCTCTAATTATCAATTCTGAAAATATATACCCCATCATCTTAAAAGCCACCAATAGCTTCACACCGTTCTTGGGATAAAACACAATGTACCAGATTTGCTTGCTTCCTAATATCTCTAATTCAGCATGAGCTTCTGCTTAGTGTTTTGAATTTTTCAACATGATTCATTCCTGCAGACTTTCTCACCTCACTTAATCTTCCTTTGTTTCCCTGTTGAGAGCATTCAGTTACACAGCTCAATATACTAGAATGTAGCTGCTTCTTCTCCTTCTTCTTCTTCTTCTTCTTCTTCTTCTTCTTCTTCTTCTTCTTCTGCTTCTTCTGCTTCTTCTTCTTCTTCTTCTTCTTCATCTTCTTTGTCTTCTTCCTCTTCCTATTCCTCTTTTTCTTAGTTTTTCTCTTCCCTCCTCATCCTCCTCTTCCTCCTCCTCTTCCTCCTCCTCCTTCCCCATCCCCTTTCCCTTCCTTCTCCATTTTCTTCCTTCTCCCCCTCCTCCTCCTACTCCTCCTCTTCCTCCTCATCTTCCTCCTCCTACTCCTCCTCTCTTCCTTCTTCACTAAACTATTCTCTAGAAATACATTTTCCCAGCAAATCCTACATTGTTTTCCATGAAAATGAAAAGGGCCTCAAACATTTCTTATGTTACTTCATAGATTTTCTTCATGTGAGTATCCTTTCTTCATACACTCCTATATTTACATATTTCAGTTTTTATTCTATCCTAATGAAGCATTTACCTCTTCCAAGCACTTCTCATATAATAGAAGCAGGCGGAATATTTAAGGAATAATTGGACATGGTAAGCGTAAAAAATACTACACAGCTTTCCCTTGCTAATGGGTTTTGTTTTAATATTGAAACCAAATTTATCTCACAGTGAATATTATAAATAAAATACTAAAATAATTCTACAAAAAGCTGATTGCCATAGCTGTTCCTCTATAATTACTTTCCCTCCCACTCCAACAAACAGCAAAACATTAACAAGGAAAACTAACTGAAGTTAGATGGTGTTCTTTTTACATTGTATACTCTCAATCTTTATCTCACTAGTTATGATTTTCTAAAAATTTAGAGAAAACAAGCTTACTAGTATTAATACATTGATTGGTGAATTGTCTTTTGTTAGACTAATATATTTCATTAATGTTCAGAGTATGTAATATGCATTATGTTTTCATTATGTCTTTTAAGTTCGACATATTGTTCAATTACATGGTTTTTATAATTATCTCTGTAGTTCTCTCAGCGCTCTCTTCTTCTGCTCAAATAATACCCAGAGTTCCAAGAATTTCATGTATTCACTAAGTTTCCTGATAGCCTGAAATTTATTTGAGAGTAAGAAATGTGTTAATTTATCATCTTAGGATAGGATATTTTTTATTGTTGAATTGTATTTTATAACAAATGACATAATTGGATAATAAATTAAGAATACATTTATAAAGGAGAAACATCCCCCAAGAATATATGAAGTCATTAGATCAGACACTGATAAATGTTAATAAAGAAAAAATATAAACCTCTAATTTTGCAATTGCTTGGTAAAATGCTGAGGATAATATAGCTGATTCAAAGATGAGTGATGGTATGTAATCTATACATGAATTGATGTCCTTTTTCAAGACTATATACTGAAGTTATTATATTTCTATAGTAATATTAAATAAACACTTTGCATTTTCATAAAAGTCACATCTCATTCTCCTATGGAATAGAAACATCAGTAGGATAAAGAATAAAAGGATATGGTCTCATGTAAAATGCCATTCAACATGGTTATGCAAGTTTATGTAGAGAGACATGAAACTCTTCAGGAAAATGTTTCATCACTGATGACATCTAGATGGAATTCTGAAGTAAAAAGTTTTATCATAAGATAAAGGTAAGTACATAGAAGTGTGTAGATATTGTAGCTAGTACAAATATGCATTTATTTATTGTGAATACATAGTACATGAAATATAAAAACATATTTACTTTATCTCTTTAGTTATTATACACTAAACAATTTGTTCAAAATGACAATCATATGCATATATATATACATATAAAATAGAAAATTGTTGAAATGTTTATTGTGAATAAGACTATGTTGTCAGAAGTATTCTGATCTTTTACATCTAGTAGTTCACATAGTATTAAACTTGCATTGGAAAAATATATATAAATATGAGTTTGAATTTTTATTTGGGATAACCTTAGCACCAAGTTGTTTATTTATCACCCCATGTGATTTAATAAAATGACATTTAAACTTACTCATTTTAAACTATATTTTAAGGTATTGTTTCAGTGTGAGATTTATATCCACTGAGGACCACAAAAATTATAAAAGGGTAAATCCAGTATTAAGAAAAACAATGAAATTTTCATTGGATAATTACTATTTGTTTCATATTCTTTACTTCATATAACATTTTCAGTCTGTCTTCCATATAGTATTTAAGCAAGGTATCTATGCTCTATTCAACAAAGGCATTATTATTTTTCAAACCAAAAACAAAATTACTATTTTATAACATTTCTTTATATCTTCCTAGATGCTGACCCCACGTTATTATATTGTATAGGATGTTGGATGAGAAAAGCAGGACATATTTTAAAGAAAAAACTACTGGTCTAAATAAATGGCTATGTGTCCTCTTGAATTCAAGGGTCACCATGACAACCAGGAAAGAGGGGATGTTGCTTAGCAACTGGTAACATTAATGAAGAGATTTCCAAGCTGTATTTAGAAAAAAAATATTCTTGGATGGACTTCAAGACTTGGCATACATTTATAGTAGGACTCATTTATGGAACACACTGAGAAATTAATTGCAAACCAAGAAGATATAATGCTACAAATATTAAAATGCCAATTGAATATCTTCTTGGGTATTTTATCATGTTTATCAATAAATTATACTGAAAATATGAAAAAAATCAAAACTCTTAATATCTTTTTACCATTTGATAAAACATAATACTTGCTTTATTGTTAAATCTGTTATTGTATTATTCTATGCTTGTCATTTTAGGTGAGTCAGGTATTATTCTGGTTGAATGAATCACAATTGCTGACACTGATAATAAATGTGACCTTTAATTTCAAAGGTTTGTTTTTCAACCTGATAAGCAAGCAGTAGACATAAAATCTCCCTATATACATGATCACTACAAGTCTTTCCTCACTAGCAGTCTCTTCCTTAAAGGATGTAAAATTAGTCAAATGGCCCATGAATAATTTCTTAGCTTCAATTGTGAAAGTAAGACTCAGCTGGATCTGAAAGTTTGGTAAAGAACAATTTTAATATCATTGGGAAGTTTAAATTTTAATGAATGGTCTAAGTAAAGTTTGGTACATTAATATATACATTAACCTTATTATTTAAAGTATGGTTTTAGGTCCTGTTCATGTATTAACTCTTATTAACTCCTTTTTTTTTGTAATGTAATGAAAATCATCAATATCCTCATTTTTATATCATGAAATTTCTCAATATATAGATGAATATATTCTGAACCAACATTTTATAAATGTCTTTGGCAGTTGTCAAGTACAGAAAGTTGTTAATCTTCAGAACATATCTCTAAATTATAATGAAATGAATCTAAACTTTGGGTATAATGATATAAATGGGCATATATAAATATAAATATAAATTGTTTTATTATTGTTATTATTCATGTTACCCATGACAGTAAGAAGTTCTTAGATTTAAGTTCAGGCTGATTTACAATAAATTTATTAGTTTTATAAAACTATGTCAAGGAGTTCTTATGCTAATTGACATGAGAAACAGGAAATACTTAGCTTTGAAACAATTTTACTCCTTCATTAGTTTATGGTTTTGTCATTAAGCATCCAGAAATGAAACCTGAAGCAAATAAATGACTCATCCAACTAAAGGTCATGATTTTTCTTGTTTTATTGGGTTTATTTTGTTTTCAATATTGACATTTCAAGTTTTTAAAGTGATATAAAATATTTTAATTACTAAACCTTTTAACTCTGTTCCATAAAGATTGTTGAAAAACATAACATGAATTTCATCATTTTTATGGGATAGACAAACATTATTTCACTAAAAAAAAATCAATGTATAATTATTTCACTGTTTGGTATAAACAATGAATATTATATTCCTTCTAATATGTATTCTCAAACAACTCATTGATTCTGTTATTAAGAGAAAATAATAGTGATTTTTCTATTTTATTTTAAATAATTGTCATATTTTGTTGCCATATTCATTAAAAAATTGTCAGTAGAAATACATACTAATAGTGAAACGTGAACCTTACAAAGAGAAGCATTGGCTTACAGTTGTTTGAAAATGCATCATTATTCTATTAGAAGTGAAAAGCATTATGAGGATGGCAAAAGAAATCAGGTTTTGAATTTAAAGAGTTTCTTATCAATGCCAAATTTTTCCTTGTTGTTGTTAAGAAAAGAGAATAGACAAAATTTGTTTATTAAAGGAAAATAATGGAGAAATGAGGAGAATATGGAGAGGAAGAGAGGGAGAAAAAACTAAGAGAAGGGGGAGTTTAAGAGGATTACAGTTTTTGAAAGTATCATATCACCTCTTTCGACAATGACAGGCTGAGTCAAGAAGACAAAGAGGGTAGAAAAGTTCAGACTGGAGGCTACAAAAGGGTAAAGAATTCCTAGGATGTATAGGTGCATGAACGAGAACTTGCAGGAAGATGGAAAGTGACAGTGGGAAACTTTCAGTGAGATCAGACATATGTATCACTTGTGTGATATATACTAAATATGTAAATTTTGGTTAAGAAATATTTCAATTTTATTATTGTCATATTTTCACTTGTTGATAACAGAAAATGAGTCAAATATATATATTTGACTCAAGACAAAATGGCGAACAAATAAGAGTAATTACTATGCATACATATGTTCAGAATGTCATTGATTGAACTTAAGATAATTAGATTTTTGCCACACTTTTCAGTAGTTAATCAATAATATGGAATGAATAGTTGCTACTGGCATGGAAGTAAAATCTAAACCAGTTTATCTTGGAAAATCTTAAGGTATAATAGTCATGAACATTTTTCAGTACTGGTTTTATTACTGATGTAAAAATTACTACCCAGAAATTGAAGTGGAGAAATGATGACCTCAAGAATAAGATATCCCAGGGAGAGAATTAATGTCAAGATAATTACATGGTTCACAGTCAAGGCTGTATGGTTATTAGCAGCTCCAGAGAAGCTAATTAAATAAGTCAAGAAGTGTGTTTAAGCCAGTTAAGTCGGAGGGATTCTATGGCTTCAGAACAAATAGGTAACACCTGAGAGCTGAGGATGTACTCATTAATCAAAGGAACTGAAAATTATATCACACTGACTAAAACCACATGTCGTCAAAATACCTATTTAGTCTCTTTTAAGTGAGATCTGAGCAAACACAAGACCACTAGAAATTATAATTCACTGACAGCTGGACAAGTTTTTCATTTCTAATCTCTATTATGTTTAAAATTATCTAATTTAAAAATTTTAGTCTTTTTTACCAATATGTATTTGTAAATAGGCAAAATTATACTTTAAAAAGCCAGTACAAATTCTTATATGAGGCAAAAAAGTAAGAAAAGAAAAGAATAAAAGGTACTGACAGATGTGAGTGAATATAAGAACTGAACATAATTTTTCCACTAATAACAAAAACATTAGTGCAGTTATATTAAAATTAATTAAAACATTCCTAATAATTTATTGGAGAACTTTATTATTTATTTTTTAGTGTGGCACAATATTATATTTTTTCATTGGAGAAGGGTGTTTATATTATGCAAGATGCAAGACAAAAGTACAGATAACACCAGTCAAGAATTGTCATGCTTAGGTTTTATTTTATTTGTATTGAAGTATTATATTGACCTATATTGTATAGGTTTTAAAAATTGCTGCTAATTACACACCATGGATCTTATTTTCTTTTAGGCTGTTATTTGTTTTAGAATAGACATTTGAAATAATATTTATTGTATTTTCAGAACACAAAACAAGAGAAGTTATCCAAAACTTTAAGCTCTATAGCACACAATTTTTATAGTCTCTCCTAATATTTTCAGAAGTGGATACTAGTGGTTATTTAGAAAGACTTGTTTACAGAAATATTTATACTGTCTTCAAAGTGATTAAAGTTCAACATTATACTATTTGAAGTCAAAAAAAAGTTAAGAATGAATTGTTGATGTCAACTATTATAAACCGTTTATTATCTGGGGAATGAATATTTCTTTAAGAGATATTAATATGATATTATACATCCCAAAGGAAATTAATTTTGTCAGATAGAGAATAGAACAATAAAATACATACGTTTCTGCCAAAATTTACATTAGTCCTTTATTAATTTTTTGGTGTTTGAATTTTATTCTAAAATAATTATAATTTAGTTTTCTAGTAATTTTTTAGTGTAAGGATAGATTTCTAATTTTAGAAACGTTTAAATATTTATATTGATATGATCATAAATGGATAATAACAGTTGTTCTAAAATGTATATTAATGACCGCTGTATCTTTGAGTCTCTTCAAGACTTCAGATGAGAGAACTGTGGAGAATGGGTATTTTAATCTCAAATTACTTTTAATCATGTATGATAAGTTATCAGATAAAAGACTGAGTATACTGATCAGGTTTTCTTGATGCCTGCATCTATGTAATGTTTATATAATAATATCAAGAGTTTGAAAATCTTCTAAAAATTAAAGATTCTGTGGAATACTGCACATGCTTGTGGAATCAAATAAAGAGCATTTGCAATGATTTGTTATATTGTACGCCCCTACCTGGCATCACAACAGAAGATGCTATAAAGTGCTTAATATTTTTGAGTGAATTAGTCATTTCTCAGCCTATTATTATACCATATGTGGAATGGGTCTAAATGGTCATTTTAAATCCTCTTGAATCATTTATCTAGTAGTCCATCTTGAGAATCAATGTTTTAAATCAAAACAAATTGACCATATTTTAATCGTAATATTTTTCATTTGTGTGGGTTAATGGAAATCACTAACAAAATATTGGCTCATTAATAAATTAAATAAAAATGTCAAAATATTTTTGGAATAAAGATACAGCAATATTTTATAAATGAGATTAAGTCTATAGTCTTTCATGAAGAGAATAATATCTAAGAAACAGCATCTCCCTCCCCCAAAGAAAAAGGAAGCATGTTAGAATTAACTCAATACCTTTATATTTTTAAAAAACTTTAATCAAAGTGGAAAAGCAACCTTTAGTGTTAAGTTTCAAAAGTCACATCTAATGACTCAGAAGGGTTGCAATTACATATGCAAAATGGGTAATTTTGCATGTGATCTACAATTTTCTATTGTTTAATTTAAAGTTTAGCTAAATTACTTTCTATGGCCACAGTGATTTAAGTTGCTATTATTTCTTCATTTAAGATATTCTAAATTTGTTTACTTTCATTTGGCTTTGAAATTTATAAGTTGGTTGTAATTTTTAAAAAGTACTATTATTATTTAGATGGATTTCATAGAAACAAGACAGTTTTAATTGGCTTGGATTTCCCAAAATTGGGTTAATTGCAAAATTTTATACACCACCATCTTAAGAAATGTACAAGGTATGAAAGATATTGGTGAAAATATTATTGTGTATACAAATATATAATATTAATATAATTATAATAGAATCTAATAACATCTTCATTCTCTTAGATTAAAAAATACAATTAATTTTCTTACATAGCAGCTCCCTGGCAGTGACTCTTTCTTTAATCATTGTTTTAAGATACAGATATATATGTAAATAGGTAATTTACATATATATAAATACACATGTAAATAGTGTTTACATGAGATGTTGAGAATAAGATCTGTTGAGAACAGAAAAATTTCACTTGCTCCATGAAAGTAAATTTATAATTTAATTTTAACATGGTCTTGAAGTATGGAAACCATTTAGATTTATCCACATGAGAATGATAAATATTACATATTATAAATATAAATAGATAAAATATATATTTTTCAAATACACAAAATTTGATGTTTTTTAAATTAATTATTGAACTACTATGTTTTCACATGTTTCATGAAATACAAATATATGATGAATCAATTTAGAATAATTTAGAATTTAATAGATTGAGAATTAGTCTAATGACCTATTTCTTTTTTGAAAACGTGTAATAATTGCATATTACTACATGAAACAGTTTACATGGTAATAGTTTCTTCCATCTCAGCATTTACTTAAGAATTAATTTGCTGGGCAGTGGTGGCTCACGCCTTTAATCCCAGCACTTGAGAGGCAGAGGCAGGCGGATTTCTGAATTTGAGGCCAGCCTGGTCTACAGATTGAGTTGCAGGACAGCCAGGACTACACAGAGAAACCCTGTCTCGAAAAACCAAAAAAGAATTAATTTTAAGTTCTGCAATAATTATTCAAATAATTTAAATAATTTGCTTATTTCTACAATAATTTATTCATTTATAGTTAGTAGACATCATAATTTTCTTCTACTTTCCAATAATGTGAAAAATAATTTATGATATATGCAGTTGGACTTCCTTGTTTAGTATAACAGACATATTATCAATAGTACTTTAGGTGTTAACAATAAAAAACATATTCAAATATTTGATTGGAGCTAGGTTTGGATTCTGTGCATTATTATTGAGAAATTTAGCTAACAGATTCTTTTTTTTCTCCAAATGAATACACATATAAATAATGTTTACATCAGATGTTAAGATTAAGATCTGTAGATTCTGAGAAGTTTTTACTTGCTGGGTGAAATTCATTTTATAATTTTAATTATAATATGGCTTTGAAGTAAAGATACCATTTGAATTATTCAATTGAGACTGTTGCAATTGTCTAAGTTCTCAAAACAATGAATTAAAGGAAGAGTCACTGTCAGAGAGATGCTATGTAAAAAAATTAATAGTAATTTTAGCTAAGAGAATGAATCTTTGAAAACATGGAACTGTCTAGGAATTTTTGAAGATGAACAAACAGATATTCATATGACTCGAATAAAAGCTACATTTTGTTTGCAAAAAATTATTATGAAATATGTTTCTAGAAATGGAATATAATAGTGATAGTTTTAAACTAATTTTATGCCAAATTATTATTAGAAATAGTATGATACACAAATATATACATTTGCATGAACACACATATATTTATACAAACTCATATAAATGCACATATATGTCATACAAAGTACATGTGTTTTTAAATTCAAAACAAAATATTTTATATAAATATAAAATTTATACTTACATAAAATACATATTTACATAAAATATTAATTTGAATTTAAAATACTTTGAAAATAAACATGCAATATTTTTGGACCAAATTTATTGTACTGGGCTTCTAGCTATATGTAGTTAAGAGCTTAGGAAGATAATCATGTTGGCCTCTAAAATCTGGGTTATAGAAAAAATATACAAGGGATACATTAATAATTTTGGATTTAGTAAAATTCCAGATTTGCTATGCTTACCTGTGGGTATTTAGAGATATTTTTAGAATGTAGTTAGGAATTATGATGATTTAATAAAATGGTTGCTCGAAATTTGTCTTCTAGATCCATGACTCAACTAAACCCTGGTAGTCAGCAGGGTTTTCAGTACCAAGAATGTTTTCCTTAATGTTGAATGTACCTTAAGTCTAATTAGAGAGCTGTTGGTCACTGGCAATGCATATGTAGCACTATTAATGTATTCATAAATAGTCAGAGTGATCCTGAATATTCTCTGCTGAAGGGACTCTATCTGTCTCAAACCTACAAGACAAGAATGAGAGGAGGGGATTTGGGGGTGGGATAGACCAGAAAGGAGAATAACATTTGAAATGTAAATAAACAAAATAATGAAGAGAGAGAAAGAGAAAGAGAGAGAGAGAGAGGGAGAGAGAGAGAGAGAGAGAGAGAGAGAGAGAGAGAGAGAGAGAGAGAGAGAAGAAAAGAAAAAAGAGGAGAGTGTTTCAGGAAATATAGATAATACTAAGAATATTTGAAAAAATTATGCAAATCTACTATTATAAACACATCCATCTATACACACAAAACATATGATATAATTGAATAATTTAAATGAACTATATTATTATATTTGATTTTATATAATTAGTAATTATCTAAATGTTTTAAATGGACTTACCTTATACATGGGATTATTCTTATCCTAGAAGTCATAGATTGCCAAAAAATGTACTGATACAAGAAGTGGCATATGTTTCTTTGAGGTAACATAGACTCAAAAGGACATGCATGTTATGCACTCACGAGTAAGTAGATATTAGAGAAAAAAATAAAAGTACAGAATACACAAAATACAGTTCACAGAACTCAGGTCAATAAGCTGAGAGGGCGAAGTTGAAGATGCCTCAGTCCCACTTGGGTGGGAAAAGAAAGCAATCATAAGTCTAGAGGGAGGGAGAGACCTGGGAGGGAAAGTGGAGAGTGGTTCGGGGGATGATGGGAACCTAATCTGGTGTTGGGTGAGGGAAAAGGACTAAAGCAATGAGGGTCAATAGAAAGAATGGAAACAGGCAACCTCGGGAGGTAGGAGGTTGGGGAACCCTCCAGAATGTACTAGAGACCTGGGAGGTGGAAGATTCTCAGGACTCAAACGGAGGGACCTGAGATGAAATGCCCAAGAGAGAACTTATAGAGCCCACCCTTAGAGAGGGAGGGTGTTGCCATTCCACAGTCAAAACTCTGACCCAAAATTGTTCCTGTCTGAAAGGACTGCAGGAATGGAAATGGAGAAGAGCCTGAGGAGAAAAAAAGGATCCAGCTACATGCCCAAAGTGGGATACAGCTCAAGGGGTCGTCCCAAGGTCTGACACTATTACTGAAGCTATGGAGTGCTCACGAAAAGGGACTTATCATGACTGCCTTCCTAAAGACCCAATAAACAGCTGAAAGAGTCAGATGCAGATATTTTCACTAAACCAATGGACAGAACCTGCTTACCCCTGTGGCTGAATTAGTGAAAAGCTGGAAAAAGATGAGACGGAGGGTGACCCTGTAAGACGACAAGCAGTCTCAATTAACCTGTAGCCCTGAGACTTATCAGACACTAGACACCAACCAAGCAGCATACGTCAGGTGATATGAGACACCAACACAAATACAGCAGAGGACTGCTGGGTCTGAGTTAAGTCAGAAAAGATGCACTAACCCTCAAGAGACTGGATTCCCCAAGATGTTTTGAGGTCTGGTGGGGTAGGGGTGGGGACATCCTCCTTTGAGACAGGAGGGTGGGGAGGAGGTATGGGATGTGGAATCGTTGGAGGGTAGACCAGGAGGGGAAAAAGTCTGGAGTGTAAATAAATAAATAAAATAAATAAATAAAAATTAAGAAAAATAAAAATAATCTTAATTATAGAATAATGCATTTGAGACATTTTATATTGTCACCTATAATCTAATGAAATAAAAGCAAAATAAGAAAACATAATTTCTCTAGGGAAATAAAGTAAAGGTAGACATAACAAGTAGTGAGACCAAGTGTTAGAGACACAGAAGCCTTTACCCGACAACAACAGAGAAAGATAAAATGGTTTGACCATGTACCTTGACAAAGGAACATAGAGAGAAAACATTATAAAATGGTCAGGGATATTAACATATATATCATTTAAATCTGCATGGAATGTATGTGACATATGTTACTATATCCTTAACCAATTTAGGAAGAGTCCCTACTGTTTAACAATTCGAAAAATTTATCACGTAATATCTGAACCATCAAACTGTGATTCTTTTCATCTCAGTGAAGTTCAGTTGGGAACAAAAACCTCTATCTGGTGAAATGCTGAGACTGAATGAACAGAAAGTTTAATTATGATTTTAATTAATTTCTTCAAGAAAAATAAGATATAAAGGGGAAAACGACTTACAATATTCAAACTGTCTGAATACGGCATGGCATTTGGTTATTTTAGGAGAAGACACATTAAATTGCATGTACTTAGAAACACAAAGAAAGAATGTTTATGAGTAATTCCAATGTACATGCCATCCAGACAATTCTCTGTTCTTGGGAGAAGTAATTACTGTTACTCTTCTGAACTTTAACTACCTGATATTAACTCAGTGGGAAATTCTAAATTGTAATTTACCCTGAAGTCTACTACTCACAGAAATACACGAGCCCCTCCTTCTATTAGAAAAAACATACACTGCACTTCTCCTCTCTTTAAGCATGAGTGGGTGCACATGGCATGAAAATAGTAGGTATGCCTTCTAAGTGTACTTTCGTGGTCAATAGCTCACTTAAACTCATAAAAAGTAAAAAAATAAAAGAAAAAAATCTAAGAAAGAAAGGAAAAGGGTTGGCAATAAATACAATGCTTTCCCCTTAAATATTAGTTTGTAGTCACACTACATGTAGCATGAGTTAGGTACAGAAAAATAGCAGAGCCGATACATTTAAACAAAACCTTCAAGAAAGAACAAGAAAACTTTGTCTATTTTCGAGTGGCTTCCATTATGTAATGATTGTGCTTTCTGTCTATCTATTAACTGTTTATGGTGCAGTGACCAAATTCAGTTCTAGCAAGCTGTATCAGGTATGATTTTCTGCCATTCTAAAGTAAAATTTCTACAAAGGAAAAAAATTCACACCATGTTAAAGAATATGCTAATATCTTACTGCTTTAAAATAGTTCAGTGCAGAGTTAGAACAGTGAATACAAAGTCAAATTATAAGAGTTTTTCTCTCCTCTTATTTTTCCAATTTGTATTAAAAATTGTTAGTTATTTCTGTCAATTATATATACATACATATACATATATACACATACATATATATGTGTGTATATATATATATATACACATATATATGATATATATACATTATATACATATGATATATATACACTTATACATATGATATATATATACACATATACATATGATATATATATATATATATATATATATATATATATATATATATCACACACACACCCACACCCACAAACACACACACAGTGAACTTGAACATTTCCACAAAACATTTCTTCTCACACTTCATATTTTTAAAAAGAATATTAATAATTTTAAATTAAAACATAAGTAATCTTACTCTGCCCTTAGTTTCCTCCAACCACTTCATTCACACACACAGTAGCTTGAAAGGGATTGCAGGAATGAACAGGAAAAATAAACTGATGTGCTCTTTCTTCTTCTTAATGATGTGATCTTTTTTTCTAAATTTTTTTTATTGGGTATTATATTTACATTTCAGATTTTATCCCCTTACCCCACTTCCTCCCACCACCCAGAAACCTCCTATACCATACCCCCTTCTCATGCTTCTATGAGGCTATGTCCCCACCTACACCCCACCTCCACTACCCCCTCCCCACCCTCACATTTCCACCTCTCTCTCTGTGTTTGTTTTTCATGGGACCAAGTATCTCCTATCCCAATTATGCAGATATATATATATATATATATATCGCCCCTACATATAGAGCTGGAGTCATGGGTCCCTCCCTATGTGCTCCCAGACTGGTGGTTTAGACCCTGGGGAGCTCTGGTTGGTTGGTATTGTTGCTTTCCTCATGGGGTCACAAACTCTTTCTGCTCCTTCAGTCTTCTCTCTAACTTCTCCATTGGGAAACTCTTGATCATATCAGTGGTTAGCTGTGAGCATTGTCCTCTGAATGTGTCAGTCTCTGGCAGACCTCTAAGGAGACAGCTATATCATGGGAGACAGCTATATCATGTTCTTGACAGCATGCACTTCCAGCCATCCACATCAGTGTCTAGCTTATGTGACTGTACATGGGATGGATACCCATATTGAATGGTCTCCAGATGGCCCTTCCTTCAGTTTCTGTCTCATGTTTTATTTCCATATTTTCTCCCTTGAGTATTTTTGTTACTCTTTCTAAGTAGAACTGAGGCATCCCCACTTGGCCTTCCTTCTTCATGAGCTTCATGTGGTCTGTGAGTTGAGTCTTAGCTATTCCAAGCTTTTGGGCTAACACCCGCTTATCAGTGAGTAAATACCATGTGTGTTCTTTTGTGATTGGGTTAACTCAGGATGATAATTTCTAGTTCCATCCATTTACCTAAAAATTTATTGAATTCATTGCTTTTAATAGCTGAGTAATACTCCATTGTGTAAATGTACCACATTTTTTGTATCCATTCCTCTTTTGAGTGACATTTTGGTTCTTTCCAGCTTCTGGCTATTATAAATAAGGCTGCTATAAACATAGTGGAGCATATGTCCTTGTTGTACGTTGGAGCATCTTCTGGGTATATGCCCAGGAGTGGTATAGCTGGATCCTCAGGCAATGCTATGTCCAGTTTTCTGAGGAACCACCAGACTGATTTCCAGACTGGTTGTACCAGCTTGCAATCCCACCAACAATGGAGGAGTGTTCCTCTTTCTCCACATCCTCACTAGCATCTACTATCACCTGAGTTTTTGATCTTAGCCATTCTGACTGGTGTGAGGTTGTGTCTCAGGGTTGTTTTGATTTGCATTTCCCTGATGTATAAGGATGTTGAGCAGTACCTTAAGAAATGCAGTGGTTCTTCTAGGATGTCTCGGGATATGTTGTCTGTCACTCTGAGTTCAGTTGGTCCTCTGCCACTTTGGGTTCAGTAGTACCTCTGCTGCTCTGGGTTCAGTGGACCCTCTAGGTTGTCTCGGGAGGAGTCCAGTGTCCACACAAGAGTGGACCAGTCACGGGCCTTCACCAGGTCTCAGATTCGGGAGAGGGGCAGAAGGGGATAGCCACTCTACAGGGGCAGGGTTTGGGTTTCTGCTGGAATCTGAGCACACCCAGCTATGGGCATAGGGCACTGTGTGGGTCTTCTTACCTACCACTTCTACCTACCACTCTGGGTTCAATGGACCCTCTTGGATGTCTCGGGAGGAGTCCGATGTCCACACCAGAGTGGACATAGTGATTATTTTATTTTAATTTTTACTTATTGTCTCCCTCTGTATATAATCTAAAAGCTCATTTTTGCTTTTGTCAAAGTTTGCAATGTATTCTTAGCAGACTATGATCTCCAGTCAATCAGAACACTCAAAACATCTTCACATAGCAAATGAATTTTGTAGCAAACTTTACTTGCTATGCTGTTACACACCTACCTGCAATCTCCATCAATCTACAGTGTATTTTATGTAATTTATCTTTTTATTTTTTTCTGTAACTTTTACCTTCATGACACTGATTCAAGATTCGAAAAAGTTAATGAGGCAATGGAAATTCATGTTCCTAGACTGCAGTTCTCTTATTTGGCTTAGAATATTTGCTTTTCCATTTCTTTTCAGGAGATGATATATTTTGTATCACCAATACTTTCAAATTTAGACCTCCATTATTATCAGACTAAGTGTTTAGGAGGAACCAAGGATATATAATTTGTAACTTATGATATCAGTAAATGACAAAAGCTTTGCATTTTAACTATATGTTTCTGTGGTTCCTCTCAATTGTGTTCATGTTTGCCTATGTATATAACTGTATTTCTATACTTCATATTCTCTAGTGTTTAATACCACACTGACAGTAAGAAAATATTTTCATGATGTGTGCTATAGTATGTCAAAGTACAAAGCAGCCAATAATGTATACATGCTCTGATATATTTTACTATATAAATTTATTATATGGACACAGTGACACTAATTGTTGGGCAATTGAAGAGTTGAATGCCTCTCAAGGCAAAAACTAGACTATTAGTATCAAAGGTAGCAAGCTTATTTGTAGTATATTAAATTTTGAGGTGACAGAAGCATACAATTGGAAATAATCTTATATTTAACTAGCTTCTATAATAAAGTGGGTCCATGAAAGCATATTTGCCTTAGAATTTTATGCCCATCCTGTTATTTGTTCATCCAGGTATTCTGTGATATCCCATGGAATTTCATATTTTAATGTGGAGTCAGCTGCTGATATTTGAATCATAATATTTGTAGTAATAACAGTCTTCACACACTTCAATATGAGAGTTTACTCTGAAAATATGTACTATGTTATGAAAAGAAAAATGCTTACATGGAAATGCCTAATTCTCCCTTTCAATTTCATCATTGATGTGTATCATAATATCTGTTTGATAGCTCTGGGAGGAATACTCAAATTTCATAGATACTTGTAAGCTTAATTTGTTCAATATAACCTAAATTATTCTTAGAAAGCTCCATCAACTATTCTTTGATGTTATTACAACATATACTTGGTAAGACCTGATATAGCTTTTTATTAGTGTGGCTGTTTTAGAAGAAATTCCAGTTCTTAAATTTAAATTACTTGATTACTCTATAAGCAGGATTGTGGTATATGTGAAATTTAAAACACATCTGCATAGCAAAGCTGAAGGTAGAAGCAAATACTACATTGTTCTACACTTAAATGACATTACAATGCAGACTTATCAAGATAGAAGGAAAAGATTCAATGCAGAGCCTTGAAGTAGTGAAGCATTGATAGTAGTTCATGAATAGATACCTTAATTTTTAAGCCATTCTACTTAAGATAACAGGTTCATTGTTGTTCTTTTATGTGGATAAATATATATGAGTTGTATGTTTGCATTGGCTGGAAAATGTCTTGTTTTATATACTTGTATCACTTTAAAATCTTAGACGATTAGCCTCTTGTAGTATTTTTGGGAGTTATTAAATTTAAGTTGGTAACAATAATGCCATTAGGCAGTAAGTTGGTTCATTTCAACATTCGTTTGTGTGTTTACAGTAATAACGTTTTGTACATTGAGAGCTGGACCTTCATTCTCATACATTAAATGAACTATTCTACTTCAGATTGTCTTGTAAGGAAATTCTGACTTTTCATCTTATTCTCCAGTATCTATAATAGGAAATTTGGAGGAAATTTTATCTATTTATATTTTTTTTTGAGAATTTTTATTTGAATATTTTCTTCATTTGCATTTCATTTGTTTTCACCTTTCCAGGTCTCCCCTTCAGAAACCCTCTATGCCATCCCCCTTCCCTCTGCCTCTATGAGGGTGCTCCTCCACCCACCCACTCACCCACTGCTGTCTACTGCCCTGGCATTCTCCTACACTGGGACATGAAACACTTTCAGGCCCAAGGGTCTCTCCTCCCACTTACATCCAACAAGGCCAATCACAGCCACATATGTGGTCGAGACATGGGTCCTGCCACATGTACTCTTTGGTTGATGGTCCAGTCCCTGGGAGCTCCAGGGCTTTTGGCAAGTTGACACTGTCGCTCCCCACTATGGGGCTGCAAACCCTGCCCCTCAGTTCCTTCAGTCCCTTCTCTAACTCTTCCATAAGGGACTGGGACCCTGCATTCAGTCCAATGGTTAGCTACAAGCATCTGCCCCTGTATTTGTCAGGCTATGGCAGAGCCTCTCAGAAGACAGCCATATCAGGCTCCAGTCAGCAAGTACTTCCCAACATCTGCAATAGCATCTTGGTTTGGAGACTGTATATGAGATGGATCTCCAGGTGGCAAGCAAATAGATGGAACTTGAAAATATCATCCTGAGCGAGGTAACTCAGTCACAAATCACATATGGTATGCACTCACTGATAAGTGGGCCCAAAAGTTCGGAATACTCAAGATTCAATTCACAGACCATATGAAGCCCAAGAAGAAGGAAGACCAAATTGTGGATGTTTCCATGCTTCTTAGAAGAGGGAACAAAATACTCACAAGGAGAAAATATGGAGACAAAGTGTGGAGCAGAGACTGAAGGAAAGGCCATCTATTTATAATTTCATACAAATAGCAACATAGTAAATGTTATATAAAGCAATTAAAAACTTTATAATATGAAGAATATATTTTACTCAGTTCCACGATGGAATACATTAATATTTTGCTCTGAGTTCAGCTAACCAAGGATACTGCCAATAAAATAAGAGTATTTTGCCAAGTACATTTGAATGCTCTATCATGGACTAACAGTATTACCAGAAGAAACTTTCATCAAAAGCATTAATTAGCACTGAATCATTATACTACTCTTTGTGTGCTTGTTTCTCAAGTTGTGAACTCCTTGTCAAACACATTCATACAGCCATGGCCTTGATACATCTTCAGCTTAACCAAAGAGGTAGCTTATCAGACCAATAATGGAAAAATAGTGGAGAAATATTTTCAAATGTCAGAAAATATAGTTGTAACCAAACTATTGATTGAAGTTATATTCATAAGCCATTTAAAGAAGAGGTTATATTTTTCAACATTGCAGAATTTTGAAACACATAATTTAAGGTGTGAGAATATTTATTCATTAACTTGAAAAAGTAAGAATTAACACATATGAAACTTGGGTATGGCTGCATAATTCACCAATCATATTTTAAACTTTACTTTAATATTATATTTAAATTGTTATTTTAATTGAAAATATTGTATTTATTTAAGTTATAAGATGAAGCTTTGACCTCTGCATATACAGAAATATATATTGAATTCTATATTATTTTCCTCGGTATAGTATCTATCAAGCCCTTGTATGTTACTGTGATATACGTACAATTTTATAAATATATTCTAGTATTCTACTTTATAAACTATACTTTGACTGGTATGAATAAGCCTGAAACAAATTTTTTAGTTCAGATATCTCTTCTTTATATCTGTTTTAATTTTTATACTCTATGGAGTAGAGTTCATATCCATTTATATAAAACTAATCATAGAGGAATTCTGTATTCAAAAATATTCATACAAATGTATATTGCTAGCAATATACAAGATGTTATGTGTAATTTATTGACAATATGTTTCAATTTATCTTTTAATAGCAGTTTTATCAATGGGTGAAAGTACAGCATTGAGGTTGACTTTACAGTCTCCTGACCATGAAAGTGGCTAAGCAGTTTGTCATTGACTGCTGATTCTCATCCTTCCAGCAATGAGAAATTGAGATACTGGCTCATTTTAATTTATTATTTAGTATTGAGCTGAGTTTTCTATACTTATTGTAATCAGATTCTTAGAAGCTTTCTACATTGAAAGTGCTTTTTCCTGAACCCACAGGTTGTCTTTTCACTCTGATTTTTCGTTTGATGTTGATGAACTTCTTATTTCTTGTAACCAAGAAATTATTTTCTATTTTTTGTTCCTGTGCTTTGAGTCCTGACTAGTATAATAAACCGATGTGAGGGAGGCTTTCTCTAATGCTTTTTTTTTTCTCTCTTTCTTTTGGGTTTTTTGATCTTTTACAGGTCTTGCTTAGATGTGTGAGCTAATGTGCACAGAGCTGTGCAATGTCCAGATGTAAGCATTTTATGGATCCTCTAAGCACACACTGCTTGTACATAATTCTACCCTGCTTTTCATGATGTTTCTTCAAGCTTGGATTGTGTATGTTGACATAAATGATGCATCTACAGCTGAGAAATTATAGTTTTTTTAACCTGAGAAGTTAGGATTTTCTGGATTAGTCAAAACGCTGTGCTAAAAGAAGCTTCCTTAAAAAAAAATTAGGGATGCCCCATATCTATAGGTATAAATATAAAATAGTTATTGGGGAAATATACAGTATGAAATTTAGCAAAAGAAGCATTGGCTCTCTAGTAGTGCCTGTGATATTGTTCATCATGTGCTTTTGATCTGGTTCATGGTAACAGACATGAAATCTCTTCTCTGGAGTAGAGTTCACATCCAACCAGAAAACCATTGGTATCCACCAGGAATGGCATACCAGTATTTCACCAGTGTATACAACTTGTCAAATGTGCACAGTACCATGCAGAGGTGAGAAAACATTAATGTCTGTCCTTGTTTGGTACATGCTGGCACTATGAAAGATACACAGCACAGAGAATTTGCTAGTCAGTTACAAGTTCATTTCTCTATGTCTATATCTAAAGTGAGAGATGTTTTCAGCATTAGTGCTTTAACATTCTAATATACTGGAGAGCATTCAACAATGGCAATGGCTTGTATTGCTTGCGTGCCTCAGAAATGTTTTACGAATGTCTCTGAAATAATTAATAATGAATCAGAATGTCTCAACACTAACTTCTTTACTAGTGTTGCCTCTTTAGGCATGCATGCTTTTATTTACTTGTATCTTTCTTTCCAGAAAATAATGTCAGGCTTCCCACCCATTTGTCCAAGTGATACAGAGTCCTCCTTCTGAGTGTGAATGAGGCTTTTCTGACTCCTTAAATATTTTTTTTGTAAAAGTCAGTCTCAGGGTTCCAGTTTAATTTCTATAACACTGACCACAAAATCTGAGTACCTTTCTTTTTCCTTCATGGTATGTTGGGAGCCAGAACCACACAAAACTTTTTCAGCAAACCTGATTAAAACGTAAGTAGTATATTAATTCTGCATGCTCATTTGGAATCAGAGTTGGCCATATCCAGTCTGAAGCTAGAAAACAGGATGCTGCAGAAGAGTTAAATATTCAGTTCCAGGGAATGCAGTTCTCTTCCAATAAGGGCGGTGGATATTATTCTAAGACATCTTTTGTTTTCTTTGCTAATATTGTTTGATTTAGCTCTCTTAACCCATTCTGTCTTACAAATGGCCTGGAAGATACTATACTTCTTAATGAACTTATAAAGTAAATGTTACCAACTTAGGGAAGACTTTGTAATTTGTGTGCATCATTACTCATTCCTGATGCAATCCTCAGCACCTTGCCATTAGGAGCAACTGGTTATTTGTATGAGTTCATGTCAGTCATACTTGCTAAGCATATTTTGTTGTGGCAAGTGCCTTACTTTTGGAATTAATTCATTTGACATCTCTTGTCCAGATTGTGGTTTACTACTTCCCTAGCTTGTGTTGTCACAACTTCTCTTGCTGTGATAGTGAATTTTGCACTGAAACAGTTCATAGAGAAATAGCACTATGATTCAAATTATCAAGCAGCCTTTGTTCTAACCATTCTCAAGCAGTGATTGTGAAGATTAGATTTTTAAAAAAATATTTAATTGACATAAATTGAGACATATAAATGAAATTCCACATAATATTTCTTATGCTTAAGTATATTGTACCATATTAAATAGCATAAAAATACCTGCCTATGGAACATTCTTTATTTTTATTGTAAAACATTCAAAATAGTTCTTCTAGCTTCTTGGAATGTACAGTTATCTGTAAA
Source organism: Rhabdomys pumilio (assembly GCA_030674055.1). Lineage (NCBI taxonomy): Eukaryota > Metazoa > Chordata > Mammalia > Rodentia > Muridae > Rhabdomys > Rhabdomys pumilio. The sequence continues at coordinate 53,179,541 of JANHMN010000014.1, forward strand.
ACTTTTATGTACAGTTATCTGTAAAAAAAAAAAAAAATCGTGTGCTGTAACACAGCAGAATTTATTCTTTCCTCCCTGTAGCTTGGAACTTACTGATCATTTTGTAGATCCCTATAGCATCTATTCTCTTAAACACTTAATGTCACCCGTGCTATTTATAGTCAACTTTCAAAGTCTCCCTGTCACTGTCTTCACGGAAGACATCACTTACTTCGCTGCCATTCCCCCTAAGTTTCTTCTATAGCATCAGCCTCATTAAACCCATGTAGTGTTCAACAAAATCAACTGAAATCTAAAATTCCAAAACTTCTAAGTTATAGCAACCTAACAGCCATACCTAACTAAAGTGTGTTGGCTGTTCTACATTACATGAATTCATTTATTTTCATTGCCCTTAAAGATCTCAGAGACAATAAAGATTAATCATATACAGAATTATTTTGTAAAACTTTCCCACAAATCTGCTTGTATGATGGCCAGAGAAGCGTTTTATTTTTCATTTGAATTACTTTATTTTCTAAAACTAAAACTTACATTTGTGTTTTTTTTTAAAGATTCATTTTGTTGTATAAGTACTTCACTAGTAAAACAAAAATAAACATTCATCAAAATCAGAGGCTAATCAGAAGCTTCTTATACTGTAGATTTTCGATAGAATATGCTGTCAGTTTCCTCTCTAATTCTAATTTTATAACAAAGATTACAGTAAATGGAGAACTTACGCCATGACATTTAAGTTGCCAGTCACAGTGATGGATGTATATTAATCAAGTTGTCAATCCCCAAACCTACAAATATACTTAAATATGTATTTGTTTGAACTATTTATTCTATGGCAAGGTATAACATCATATAAATATTACTCTATAAAATGTTTATGACATGATTAATACAAAGTCATTTGCCTTTCAATCATAGCATTAATTTGGAACAGAAATAGATATGAATTTTCTATGCAAATTAAGAAACTCAAAAGATAATTGGTTTTCTTTGCTCTATAATGGAGATTCCACTTAATATATTCTTTCAGTTATAAAATTGTTGTTGCTAGGAGCAGGATGTTACTCCTTGATGTTGTAGGGATTAGCAAATTTTTTTGTCAAATTTCTTAATGATTTATTTTGTGAATAGACAATCCCTCTGATTCTCTGAATTTTATTTTATACTCACCATAAGAAACCGGCTGCTCTTAATTAGGAGAATTCCAAATCATCAGAACATTATTGAATATACTAGACTATTATCAATATTTAATACAAGATACTACTGTAGAAGGTTTGGAGTATTAGTTAGGGTAGAGGTCTGATTTTACAATATTTTCCAAATAACATGGAAAGTATAAAAGCAAGAGAATAGACTTTAGGGTTTACCATAATACCACTGCCAAGAAGTACTCAATATACTGTTGTTTTATTTACTTTAGTTTAAATGTGTATGATGAATGCCAACATATGCTCTAATTTATGACTGCATTAAATATTATTTTTTATTGTTGCTACAATCAATGTTTTTCATATCTCTGTTCATGTGGTATAGAATATTAGTTATAAAATACTGTTTATAATAACCAAAATAGACCAAGGGTTAGAAGAAGCAAAGCACGAAACCAATTACTTTCTGAACTACAGAGTTAAAAATAGGAGATTCACATCTTGACTTGTGACTTTATAAAAGCAAGCTCTATTCACTTTAACTTTACATTATTCTTTAAACTTTTAAGTGTAGTGTGTTTTACTTCTTATATACTTGCTTATACCAAACAATTCATATTGGCCTGTATAAAAACAGGTTTGTATTACTTCAATAAATTACATGATACACTGCTTCCTCTAGAATGATTTTGTTTTAAAGCACAAATTTATGGCCAAAATTTTGAAAACATGCGGCAATTTCTGGTCAGGAAAACAAGGATAATGTGGAGTAAAAGCATGAGACAGTGTCATAATTTGACCTAGCAAGCAGCCTATGGGTCACTGTAATGACCCATTACAGTGTCCCTACTCATAGTATCCTCTGTATCCTTTCCAAAGACATCATCCTCAAACATCCGCAAATTTTATTTGTTTTCACTTGCCAGTAATATTTAACTAGGAATTAAAACCTGGCACAGAGATTATTATGTGGACTTCCAACTCAAATTTTAATCAATGTTCTATCCTAGTGGAAACAGGTCCAACTATCAGACCATGTGTTTCAAATTATCACACTAAGTTTTAGCTATCAATACTGTATCCTTCTTTACCCTGTTCATTTAGAAAAGGCTCAATGTCATAGCAATTTTTAAACCAGGCTAATGTATGAGAAACTAACTTAGGAACATATTTTTCTCAGACTTTCAGATATATACCTTTAAAGTTTTCATGAAAACTATATGTTTAATAGGTAGCCTTATGAAAGGTTTAAATATATTGTTTTGTTCCCCAGAAATTAAATCATGCCTGATAATAGCACTCTGCTTAAAAGCAATAGCAGAGGAGATCATAGACTTCAAGACAAACTTAATACTGCTTATCTAAAGTACAATCATGTTAACCTGCCTTCCAACTATTTGTTTATATGTCTCTAGATAAATGTTCCTCTCAACTTAATTAGTGAAGCCTCTATTCTCAGTGAATAGTGATGAATGCAGAAATTTACAGATGCAGAGATTGCTGAGAATGAGTAACAGATGAGTGTTAAATTCCCCAAAAGGCATGTGTACCATGCGGTATTAAAGGAGAGAGTGTATAGTTAGACTATACAGTCTAACACATCTTAGATATGATGCAAATGTTACCTTTGAGGAGTCACTGGTGTCAGTTGTGTATGACGTGCAACTCCAAATGGCTTGAGCAAGTCACAAAATAAACTGAGCTTGTGAACCTGGGGAAAGATTGATATGGAAAAGGGGAAATATTGGAAGAAATGGAAGACTGTTAGATGACGATTTGAGAAATGAGTAATGAGAATGCTTTGTAAATATGTATTGCAACTGTCACTGTCAACAAATATCATGAAGAAACATGCAGAAAACACTAAAACACGGGAACCCCAATGGAGGAGTTGGGGGAAGGACTAGATGAGCTGAAGGGGTTTGCAACACCATAGGAAGAACAACAATATCAAACAACCAGGCTGACCCCCACCCCACCCCAGAGTTTCCAGGAACTAAACCACCAACCAAAGAATTCACATGAGGGATTCATGGCTCCATCTGCATATGTAGCAGAGGATGGCCTTATCTGGTATCAATGGGAGGGGAGACATCAATGGGAGGGAAGGCTTGATGGTCCAGCATAGAGGACTGCTAGAGGTGAGTGGGTGGGTGAGCACACTCATAGAACCAGGGGTTAGGGCGTTTGGTTAGAGGGTTTCAGAGAGGAAATCAGGAAGGGGCTAACATTTGAAATCTAAATAAATAAAACAACCAAGAAAATATAGAGAAAATAAACACACACACACACACACACACACAGAGAGAGAGAGAGAGAGAGAGAGAGAGAGAGAGGTGTGGGAGTGAGTGGGGAGAGAGAGGAGAGAGAAGGAGAGGGAAACAGAAAGACACAGAGAGACACAATCAAACAGGTAGACACAAAGAAAGACAGGCAAACACATGCTTGCAATAAAAGTCACAAACACTTTGTAGAGTCAGGCAGTGAATGTTTGTCCTCTTAATTTTGCTCAGATTCCCAATTAACAGAAAGTGTATGTTTCATTCTGTGTGAATTTTTCAAATGTATTTTATTTTATTTTTTATTGGATATTTTATTTACATTTCACATGTAATCCCTTTTCCCCATTTCCCTCCCACCCAGGTACCCCTATCCAATCCCCCTTCGTTCTGTTTCTATGAGGATGTGCCCCCATCTACCCTCTTACTCCCACCTCCCCACACACAATTTCCCCCACACTGAGGCATCCAGCCTTCACTGGACCAAGGACTTCCTCACCCACCTATGCCTGACACTGTCATCCTCCCCTACATATAGAGCTAAAGCCATGGGTCTCTCCCTTTGTGCTCCCAGGCTGGTGGTTTAGACCCTGAGAGCTCTGGTTGGTTGGTATTGTTGCTCTCCTCATGGGGCCACAAACCCTTTTGGCCCCTTCAGTCTTCTTTCTCACTCCTCAGTTGGGAACCCCATGATCAGTTCAATGGTTAGCTGTGAGCATCTGTCTTTGTATGTCAGGCTCTGGCAGACCTCTAAGGAGACAGCTATATCAGGCTGCTGTCAGCATGCACTTTCTGGCATCCATCCTCTGACATTTGAAGACAAAGTTTAGAAGTAGCAGGAAAGGTTTGAGAAAACTTCCTTTAATTATCTATTTGCTGAAATTGTTTCTATCTAATAATCATGAGAAAACCTCTGCATGGAGGTCAGAGAGGGTGGGTAAGAGTTCAGTGAAGCAGAATGTTTCTCTTCAAAGAAATTCCCTTAGATTAGAAATAGTTTCATTTAACCTCTACAGGTGACCTCTTTCTCACAGGTAAAAATTAAATTTCTACATGAGGAAAGAGCTGTAAATATCAATCTTGGTGTTTATTTATATTAGCTCTAAAATTGAAAATTGTCATTTATCACTGTTCTTCCCAAAGAGAAGAGAAATGAAAATGCTTTTATGTATCTGGAATGTCAATGAAGTGGTCTGTGATAAATCCTAAATTGCTCTTAAACATGAAAGTTGAATCTCTCATAGCTAGAATGTGAAAATAGTTCATGTCAGCCACAGTTAAACACACAAAAATTAAATATTCTAAATTAGTGCTGGAAATGTAATCAAAAGTTAATAATGTATACTTATTCTTTGAGAAAAAATAATCAATTTGATCACACTCTTTTGTGAAGCATTCTCAAACTAATTTATACAAACATCAATTGACTATGAAACATTCAAATTTGTTCAAGATGAAGTTTAGAAAATGATACTTGGGCCTCTCCCCTCATTCTACCTGGATCTTCCAATATTGACAGCATCATCTTACAGATATTGTAAACTCTATTGTTTTCTAATGTTTCATTTTTATTGTCAAAACAAGGGTACAACTATCTTCTGTATTCCTACCGATCACCAGACACAAAGGCTATAGATTAACTGGTTCTTTATGTTTCTATTCTCAATTAGAAAAATTTTATTTCAAACCATCATTTGTTTTCTCTAAAATTTTAACTATCACTTTAAAATCTATTTGAAAATAAGACATATTTAAAAATATTTATAACTAAAGTTAGTACAATGATATATGCTTTTATTAAGAAATATAGCTGTACATAGTCTGTTCATTGAATGTGTAAAATTGAAATTTTTAATTCTTTTTGAAATTACTATGTTTTATATAAATAACATTATTTTATGTTGCTACACATCATGCGAATTTCATTTATAAATGTATTTGGTACTTATACCTGCCAAGAAGTTAATGAGATTTTTTTTTATTTAGTTTATCTTTAGTTAGAAGGTATTATTGCAATTAACTTCTATAGGAGGGTGGGACATCATTTATGCTACACAAGGGGTATTTTGAGAGAAAAAGCTAAAGGTTTTTATACCTATCTTAATCCCTGTATTTTAAGTTAGTAAAATCAAAAGATTTCATTTAGTCCCGTGGTGGGAAAAATAAACAGCCATTTAAAAAATTAATGTAAATATACCAGTGGTTTTGTATACTGAAGAGACAAATAAATGTGTTCCTATATGAGCAAAGAAAGTTTCTTAAATATTAAGAATGTCTATACACTAAAATAGATTATTTTGAGAAATTTCACAGAAAAAAATATTATACCATCTTTAGTCCTTGCAGGATTACAAAACAAATTTTGTAATCAGGCTACTAAAGATAAAATCTGAGTTTGGTCACTTATATACTCTTTTCATTTGAAAAGTTGAAGATAACATATATAAAACTCATGCCTAATCCTCTCACTTAGACTAACAATTGCCATACGGTAAGTGCTGTGGAATGGTTTATTGTCATTAATACTTATACTAACGTGGCGATTATCTGTGGCAGAATATCAAGTGTTAGTTAGCTTGTTTAAATTCAATTTAGAAATATAATGAGGTGAGTGTTGCTAGAAGTTATAAGTCAATTTCAATGTGATTTGTTGTAATCATAGAGAAGTGAGAAAAACATTTATGTTAAAAGTTATGTTATTTTAATATTATATTATTGTATTGATTTAATATACTGTTGATGTCTCGGTCAGTAGAATATTATTTTACAATGGTATAAACATGATGATTCCTCATTGCCCCAGAATTATTTTGTGGCTAAATTGCTTTCAGCTTATTAGTGTACTATTCTGAACATAAAATTGTTCAGTATAATATCTGATTATTCTAAAAGTATATTTTAAAAGCCAGTGGCAGTTTAATTAAAGTTTAGGAACAGTTTCAAAAGCTTTTTGGTTGGCCTGAAAAGACTGTAATAAATTATGGTTTTAGTCTTTCTTGTAGAAATGAAGTTCTGTTATTATCATTATTTAGGTACAGGATATTGGTGTGCCTCTCAAACTATAATATTTTTTATTGAAAGTTATGTCTTCTTCATCTATGCCCATATCTAAGGTAGCTTAAGCCTATTAGCGCTGATAAAGACAGATGTAGGGATGTAAATAAGAGGAGATAAATATAAAGTACAAACAGGCATGACATTATTAAGTTCCTCTTTCTAATATTAAATCTCTTTTGGATGTGTCAGCTTTAATAAAAGCCTTACATTTTATTAAAAATAAAACAAAACTCTAAGCTTTAATTACCAGTATTTTTTTTCTAATACAAATCTAGGAAAGATTCTGTCAGATCCAGAAGATAGTAGAAATGGTGTAGAAATTCAGTAATTTATAAAGGAAAGATTTACAAACAAATCTATTTTAAAACATTAGACTTATTGTGTGACTCAAATGAACCAATAACATTCAAATTCTGGATCTTTTGGTTTATATTATTGAAAGTTAGATATTTAGTGATAAACTTTCATTGACTCGGGTCTAAAAGAAAAGGACTATTCATATAATCAGTGCTTTATATGAGATTTCAAAGGGTAAAATATGAAATCAAGAGGTAGCTTATCTTACATAAATGGGTCATCTTATAGTTATCAAAAAGTTTTAACTAGAATTCAGGCCTACATTCCTCTGAATCCTCTAATCAACAAATTCATCTGCTTACAGCAGATTCATCCCTTACAGCACCAGCTTTCTCCTGACTTGGTCAGCTTATAACAACTTAGTCACTGCTTTTGCTTGTAAATTGACAGGCGTGTCTCCTCTCATTCTCCTCTATGTTTGTATGTGTGCCTAAGAACAAGTGTATGCTTAAGTCTTTTTAATTTATTTTAGGATAATCTAAAGCTATATTGAGTTTACTTTACCAAAACTACATATCCTTGAAGCATGGGTGAGATACTACTCTCAGGTCCATATTTAAAAAAAAAAAAAAATCACTTTATGGAGATTTTGCTGTAACGTGATGGATTTAGAAATATCTTGTACTCAAAAATATCTCAAAATAAATACTGTTTAATAGTAATATTAAAACTTATTTATGCAGGTACATGAAAACATGCAACCTCATGGGGTAGGAGGTCAGGGGAACCTCCAGAATGTACCAGAGGCCTGGGAGGTGAGAGACTCTAAAGACTCAAAGAGAGCAACCTTAGAGGAAATGTCCTATCATGGGGAGAGGGAACTTCTAGAGCTTATCTCCAACAAAAAAACAGGGCATCAAGAGAGGGATGGGATTGTTATCCCACAGTCAAAAACTCTGACTTATAATTGTTCATGTCTGAGAAAACTGCAGAGATGAAAATGGAGAAGAGCCTGAGGAAAAGGAGGTCCATGAACAGGCCAAATTGAGATCCAGCTCAAGGGGATGCCCCAATGCCTGACACTATAAGTGATGCTGTGGAACACTCACAAAAAGGGACCTATCATGACAGCCCTCCTAAAGACCCAACAAGCAGCTGAAAGAGTCAGATGTAGATATTTACACCCAACCAATGGTCAGAAGCTGCTGACCTCTGTGGTTGAATTAGAGAAAAGCTGAAAAAAGATGAGGAGGATGGTGACCCTGTAGGAGGACCAGGAGTTTCAATCTACCTGAATCCCCAAGATCTCTCAGACACTGGACCACCAACCAGGTCACATACACCAGATGATATGAGGCCCTCAAACCATATACAGCAGAGGACTGCCAGGTCTGGACTCAGTCAAAGAAAATGCACCTAACCCTCAAGAATTTGGAGGTCCCTGGGACCAGGGAAGTTCTTGGGGGGGGGGGGTTGGGAGTGGGGACATCCTCATGCAGACAGGGGCAGGGGTGAGGAAGGAGTATGGGATGGGGAAAAGTCAGAGGGTGGACTGGGAGGGATTAAAATCTGGATTGTAAAACAAAGTTTAACTAAATTTTTTAAAAAATAATATTAATTTGTTTTCTCTGTGTTCACATTAAAATGTGAAGTGACTTAAGATATACATTTCGTTTAAATTATTAGTTCTAGGATCCAGATATAAACATTGACTGACACAAAAAAGCCCTACAAGTACATGATAATTAAATGTAAATAGCAAGGAGTGAGGTATATTTCATGGCTGGTGGAATTGATTTGCATACACAAAATCTTGAGTCAAGCCTCAGAAATACAAATAAAAGCCTAATTGTCTTGAGAACTGAGAAGACAGTTAAAGTCCACTGAATGCTTGTCATACAGGCATGACCCCTGATTTGAATGCCTGGAACACATGAAATACTATGTTCAGAATATTTGATGTAGACACGGAATCTCAGTATTGTGGAGGCAGAGACATGTTGATCCCCAGAGTTAGCCGTCCATAGACCCTGTCTTATGTGTGCATCTCAGGCAACTGTGAGACCCTGTCTCTATAAATAATATGGACTGTAACTGAGGAATCTCATCTGAAGCTTATCTCTGTCACGAAACTCACATGCAATTACATGCACATATATTCACACACCTGGGTATTCACAAATACTCACCTGCATACATATGAACACACACACTGAAATTCACAAACACAGAAAAAAATAAACCAGAAAAACATAAATAAAATATTATATATTAACTTAAAATTAGCTATACAGTATGTGGATTTAAACATGACAGAACCAGTTAATTATTGCTTATTAATGAATCTATACTATATTTTCAGACATTGTTATATCATTGCTTTATATAAACATACAAAAGTGAGTATAATAAAACAGTTTTATTGTGTTCAAAATTCAAAATTGTTAAATATATATATCCACAACTTAACTTATAAGAGAGTACATACAATGCATACCCTTTTGAATTTGGATTACCTCACTCATGATATTTTCTAGTTTTATCTATGTGTCTCCAAATTTCATGATACCCTTGTTTTGGATAACTGAGTATAACTGAGTAGCAATCCATTGTGAAAATGGACCATGTTTTCTTTATTCTTTAGTTGAGGAACATCTAGTTTGTTTCTAGTTTCTATCTACTAAGAATAAATGTGCTATGAACATAGCTGAGTAAATGTCTTTTTGAGATGATGGAGCATCTTTTGGGTACTTGTTCAGGAGCGGTATAGTTGGGTCTTGGGGTAGAACTATTCCCCATTTTCCGATAAACCACCAAATTAATTTCCAGTATACAAGTTTGCACTTCCACCAGCAATCCACAAACCAAAAGAAGTCAATTAACAAGGAGGACCCAAGGGAAGATGGTTGAAACGTTTTCAGAAGAGGACAAGAAATAGATATTGGAGGTGGACAGAGGAAGGGACCTGGGTGGCAAAGGGATGGAGATGTGAGCAGGGTAGGGGTAATAAAGTGTAGGTAGAAAAGAGGAAAGAGATTGGAAAATAGTGATGGAAAATGGTGGGAGAGGGAATCTCTAGGACTTGCCAGTGACTTGAGACAGAGAGTGGTGTGGTGAGGAGAGCCCAGTGTGTCTTTGGGGATTACATGAGCTAAGACTCCTACCAGTGGGAAATATATGGAATCTAAAGTGGTCACTTCCTATAGCCAGGCAGGACTATTGGAGGGAAGGACATCAACCCACCCAAGAAAGCTTCAACCCCAAATGTGTTCTGTCTAAAAGATGTGCAGGCACAAAGATAGGGCAGAGATAGTGAGAATATCCAGCCAATGACGAGCCCAAATTGAGACCTATCCAATGGGCAAGAACAAATCCCTAACTATATTAATGATATTCTGTTGTTTGTAGACAGGAACCTAGCTTAACTGTTATCTGAGAGGGTCCACCTAGCAGCCAACAGAAACATGCAGAGACCCATAGTAAAATATTAGATAGAGCCAGGAAATATGCTGGACAAATTGAGGGAAGGATTGAGGGTTCCAAAGAGGGCAAGGAATCCAGACGAAGATCAACGTGTCAAATAACTAGGGATCCTTGTCTCCCAGAGACCTAATCACCAAGGAGTGTGAGCATGCACAGGACCTCAGCTCTGCACACTTACATAGGAGATGTGCAGCTTAGCCAACAAGAAGAGCAGGGGCTGTTGCTGAACTTGTTGTCTGTCTGTGAATCCTGTTCCCCTAAATGGGCTGATTTGTCTGGCTTCTTGGGGAGAGGATGCTCCTAGTCGTTCTGTGAATTGATGCGCTGAGGGTGACAACCCTGCGGGCAGCTACTCCTCTCAACAGAAAAGGGGAACTGGAAATTTGGGGAGGTCTGGGAGAAAAGGTAATGGAAAGACAG
>JANHMN010000014.1:53200134-53218861 GCA_030674055.1 Rhabdomys pumilio
CACACACACACACACACACACACACACACACACACACACACACACACCACACAAACCCTCAGATTAGACATGGCTATCAGGTTGTGTTTCTATATAACTCAATAAATAACATATGACATATAAGGATGGTAGATGTTAAATATCATAAAATCAACTCAAGGGAAATATAAGAATAATTTTGTAAAACTCAACATCCCTCCATGATAAAAGCTCCTAACAATTTGGTATAATGGATCAGGTTCACTTTAATAAAAATAATCCATTGTCATCTTTACATTGACTAGAAAAAAAATCTGAAAACATTCTAACACAGTAAGAGACAAGGAAATGCTATTGATTCTCACCAGATTTTGTTAGCATAATTCTAGCATCTTCAGAAAGCAATATTACCTATGACAAAATAAAAGCAAAAGTAGCAAATAAGCCAAACCAGGCTCTCTAAATCAACATGGTCAAAGTTCAAATAAACTCAGAAGAGTCTGAAACTGCAAGCACAGGTATTGCATAGGTCTGTACCAGGTCCTCTGTGTAACTATATTTTATCATCTATATATGTATCTTTATCTCTATCTATCTATCTATCTATCTATCTATCTATCTATCTATCTATCTTTATTTCCAGTTCATTGTTTTATAGTATTCTTCAGTATGTGAACAAGTGTATATGTTTATGTGAGGAAAAATAACTGTTCTCACTTATATACGTGTGTGTGTGTGTGTGTGTGTGTGTGTGTGTGTGTGTGTATGATAGAATGCACAACAATGAGGGTCTTTTACTAAGCTAATAAGGTAAAAATACTCAGCTGTTAGCTTAACTTTTGTGTAAAATCTGTCATTTATTTATTTATTTATTTATTTATTTATTTATTTGTATTTACTTACTTCTTTACATCTCAAACACTGCTACCTTCCAGGTCTCCTCTGAAAGGGTGGACCCTCCTGGTTATATTCCCACCATGGCACATCAAGTCTCTGAAGTGTTAGGCACATCCTTTCTTACTGAAACCAGACAAGGCAGCTCCTATGTGCTGGGCCTTGGTCCATCCATCCATGTACATTCTGATTGGAGGCTTAGTCTCTAACAGCTTCCCAGTCTCCTGGTTGATTGACTGTTGATCATTCTATGTGGTTTATATCCATTTAGAGCCTTCAATCAACTCACCACTTCCATAAGAGTCCCAGACCCTCTTCCAAAAATTCATCCTGTCTAAAACCAATGCAGGGACAAAGATGAAGCAAAGACTGAAGGAATGGCCAACAAATAACCAGCTCAACTTGAAATCTGCCTTTCACAAAATGTCAAGAGAGCAAATAACCTTAAGTGAGTTTATTTTTACCATTATTACTTTTTCCCTGATAATTGAGAGACATCCGTACATACATTAGATTATAGGTCAAATGAAGGTTTGAAAAGAGATTGAACACGTTCTTTTAACAAATTCATGTAATGTATAATGGGAACACATACATTGATAAGTTATATCTTAGCATTAGCATGTGTAATTGTTTGTACCCATTCCTTGAGATGAAAGAGGTAGATTATTCAGAAAAGCAGTCTATTTGTATTAGTTGTACTTACGCACTGCTTACACTGTAGTTCTTTTAATGAGTAAATGATAAAATTCAGAAATTGAAGAGCATATGCCTTTCAATAATTGATAATTTTCCAGACAAATTGAATTTAAAAAATCACTTGACAGAACACTCCATACTTGATCTTAGTAAAAAGTGTTATTACACTTTTGTGTCAATTGTCAGTATGTTAGCATAGATAAAATTGATGCACATACCATGTGAGCCTTTTAAATCAATGAACAAAGTGCTTTATTCCTGCCAATAACAAACACTCTACTAGAATTTTATTAGCTCTTCTAAGTATTAGTAAAAATAAAATAAAATTAGGGAATAGACAAATACTCTAATGAGGAAACATTTTTAATGATCTTATTTAATATATTATTTAAGTGAAATTAGTCTTAAAGTTCTTTGTATATCATAATATATCTACTGGTCTCAAAACAAAAATCAGAAAATAAAAAATGATGTAAGACATAAGCAAAATTAGAGATCACATAAGAAGAGTTACTTAAATTTCATGTTCTGAAAGTTTCCTTAAATCATTTAGGGTCAAAAATTAAGAGAGTCTTCTAATTATACAATAATTTTATGAATGAAATTATTTATCAATGTGTGTACATTTTTTATCCTAATCCTTTCATTTGTTAAAATGGGTTTCTTAATAATGAGAAATGTATCTACCATGATTATACAAGGTCAATATTCAATTTTTTCCATAACCGAAGACACCCATACTTATACATAATACATGTGCCATTTGTTAATATTTCATGAATAATAAATTCTTCCGTTTATAAAGTTAAAATGAGCAAATCTTAAGATTTCAATGATAACAACATAAAATTCTGAAATATTTTAATTGTTCAGTATATTGGAATATATTTAATATATATTTAGAACTTTTTGTTTCACCACTGTTCCAAAAAAAAAAAAAAACTTGTTGTGATTGGTGCTTTTGAAGTGTTCTCAAATAAGGTAATGAGATTATAAGCTAAAAATGCATACTTTTGGATATTTTGACATGTCCTTGCTAAATTTACTAAAATATTAAATTTTATATATAAATATAAATAAATATAAATATATTATATATTTATAAAGAAATTATATATACATATATATATATATATATATATATATATATATATGCCATTGTGATGGAAACAAAACAACATTCACTAAATGTAGACATACATTAATATATGATAGTTTATTATCCAATGCATATTTCATTACATAAAATTCACAGTCCTTGTTACTTCTTCAATTACTTCCAAAACAGTTCTGTTTTCCTCTAATTTTCTAAGTTAATAAAAAGCTCTATTAATCTAAATTCTGTATATAATATAAAACAGGATTTATATATATATAAATTATATATATATATGGTATAGTTATAAGTAGTATATACTCCCTAGAACTTTAGAAGTGTGGATGATACCAAATTATGCTCACGACTTAATTTAAAAGACTAGCAAATGGATTTTTCATTTCCATAGTGTTAAGTAAGTGTGAACTTAAAAAGCATATAACCGTACTTGAGCTCACAGCAATGTTATGCTAAATTCTTACCATGCATCCAAGAAACTCACTGTCTCTTGGCAAATGCCATATTATAGAGTTTTCAAGGTAACATGCCTTTGGTGAACTTTTACTCATAACATCATTAAATATGATTTTAAGACATTAAACATAAAAGCATATTAAGCCTTGAATATCTTCAATAAGTGATGATGTAAAAGCATGTTTTTTTCAGTTATTATAAACAAGTTGAAAATTGTAGAATTGTTTGAAGCACTCTCAATATAATGTAGATATCATCTCAATATATAATCTAGCAATTTTACATATATATCATAGAAATAATATTCTGACTGAAAATATTTGAAAGAATACATCTGTACAAACATGAACATAAATGTTTTAAACAACTTTATTAATAACTACTAAATTTTAGAAGCAACGAAAACAATACCACAATTCAGTAGTAATTATTAAGTCAATGGTAGCATATGTAAATGTTCACATATTTTTTAGCACAATAACTAAGTAAATATATAAACATCAATGAAGCCATGAAAACTTGAGAGATATAGTTCCTTAACAAAAGACAATACAAAAATCTACATTTTAATAACATAGTATTCTGCACTAACCATAAAGATACATTTTATTCTTTGTACCACTAGACTGCATACTCTTTCCAAGAAAAAGCTTGAACATCCTAATAGCCTTGAGTTTATTTCCTTAAATAAATGCAATAATTTATTTACTTAAACTTTTGTTTATTTCGATAAAATTATGTATTTTTATATTTGAAATTTTATTTACTTTTGCTTCATGTGTATGAATGTTTTCTGCTTCTCTGTCCATGCACCACACACATGCTGTGCCCTGGAACTGGAGTTAAAGAGAATTGAGAGCCCCAATGTGTGTATTAGAAACTGAATCCCGGTCCTGGAGATGAACTGTCAGAATTCTTAACTGCCTAGTCCTCTCTCAAGCCCCAAGTTTACATTTTAATAGGCAGGAAAACACCTCCTGTAGTTTCCATATAATTATCTTTATCCTCGTATGTGATCAAGGTGTTAGCTTATGATAAAAGATTTTCCATAAATTGTGAAAATTGTGAAGGCAAGTTTTTAACCTGCTTTATACTATTTAACCTACAGATGGAGCTGTGATTAATCCAGTGAAGTGGTTTGAACGTGAACTTCCCGGTATACTCATATATTTGAATATCTGGTCTCCAGGTACTGTCTGTTAAAAAAAAAAAAAAAAAAAGAGGGGGTTGTCGTCTTGGAGAAGGTGTGCTATTGGAGTTGGGTTTCGAGTTTTCAAAAGTACACACCATTCATTCATTCTCTCTCTCTCTCTCTCTCTCTCTCTCTCTCTCTCTCTCTCTCTCTCTCTCTCTCCCTCGCTCTCATTCTTTCTCATCATGATTTAAGTTAGCTTCTTCACCGGTGTAGTGCCTGCCTGCATACTGCTGTGCTTCCCACCATGATAACTTGAATTTCATCTTATGAAACTGTAAACTCTAAATAAACTCTTCTATCCATCTACCGTTGTCATGGTGCCTTATCACAGCAAGAGAAAAAAAAAAAAAAGAAAAAAAAAGGAGGAGCACGTATTTTCAGCCATGATTCTTTGTTATTGAATAACCAATTGCTGTGACCTTATCTGAGATAATCTATTTCTCCAGATCTCCATTCTTATTTGCCTATAGTACTTAGTATGTGTCTTAGTCAGGGTTTGTATTCCTGCACAAATCACCATGGCCAAGAAGCAATTTGGGGATGAAAGGGTTTATTCAGCTTACATTTCCAAATTGCAGTTTATCACCAAAGGATGTGAGGACTGAAACTCAAGCAGGTCAGGAAGCAGTAGCTGGTGGAGAGGCCATGGAGTTATGTTACTTACTGGCTTGTTTCCCTGGCTTGCTCAGCTTGCTTTCTTAGGACTACCAGCACAGGCCAGGGAAGGCAACATCCACAATGGGCCCTCCCACTGCTGATCACTAATTGAGAAACTGCCTTACAGCTGGATCTTATGGGGGCATTTCTGTAAGGGAGGCTCCTTTCTCTTTGATGACTCCAGCTTGTGTTAACTTGACACACAAATCATGTCAGTTCAATGTGATTAAGGAATCATTTGCTTTTTACACATAAACTTTGGTATGTACATAAGTGGTGTCATCCTAAAATAATCTTGTCTAATTATACACAGTATTTCATATTTAATGTTATATAAATATAAATATCCAAATATAAATATATACAAATATAAGTAATATGAATATGAATGTGAATGTGAACGTGAACCTGAACGTAAATATAAAAATAAATATCAACAATATTAATATAAATATGTATATATTAGTTGCAACATATATATTCAAATTATATGTAATAGCTACTGAAGGAAAAGGGACATGAATTTGAAATAAAGAAAGGGATTGCATGGAAGATTTTGGAGGAAGGAGAGTGGATGTAGAAATATAATTTTATTACAATTATAATTTTATTTTTTAAATATAAGAAAAATATATAATTGACTACAAAACACTACAATTAGAGGTTTATCCGATTAAAAATATGTGACACTAAAAATGTTCAGTGTATCATTACAATAGATTTCTCAATAGTAGACCAAACTTTTTCAAAGATATGTTTTCATATTAGCAAAAATAATTAAGAAAAACTATCATTAGAAATCATTCGTTCTTTAAATAAAAATAGCCTTCTTACATAAAATTTAATTACATTTTAAAAAAAAGTAGACCATTGTCAATTAAGCCTAGTACCTCATGCACAGTAGACACATCCTCTACCCCTCTACTCCTGAGATACAGCACATTTAGTCTCCTTTAAATTTAATAATATCTGGGCTAAGAAAGCAAAATGTATTTAAAAACATGTTAGAAACATGTTAAGATGAGAGAAGAACATAGTTTTGAACTAATCAGTGTTCATATCTGGTAATCGTATGCTTCTGAACGTTTGTTTTACACTTTACAGGAAAAAAATTTCTATTTCTACTCTCACAGTATAGAAAAATTTCATTTTGATTTACACAGCAATTAATGATAAAAATATTAGATGCAACATCTTAATTTAATGGATGTTTTTTATTTCTATTTGTTTGTTCCAGTTTGAAGACTTTTTTTTATTTCCTTTATCTTTTATTGAATATTTGATTCTTCTCTCTCATTGGTTTATCAGATCTTTTTGAATAATATTTTTTCTAAGTGTACACATTTTTTTCTGCCTTATTTGTTTTCATCTTAATTGTGGTAAAAAATTAAATGATTTCCAAAAACTTTGTTCAAAAATAAGTTAAAATTAGATACTAAAATAGTCCAGCTTTTCCTTAAAATTTAAAACAAAAACAAAAAATAAAAAATAAACAAAAAACTCCAAACTACTTTTGCTTCCTTAAGTTAGTGTAATAAGGATGCTCTCTCTGTTTTCAGTTTAGAAACAAGCCCAGAATAAACTCAAGAGAGTGAGTACATTCTGTTCCTAAAATTCTGTCATCTCACACAAATTATTTTTCCATTTTTCTACTTCTCATCCTACACATTCCAATTTTTCCATTTGGAGCCTAACTTTACTTTGTAGAACAGATGTTTTGACTGTCAGTGAATAATGAATAAATTGTGATAGTCTCTATTTTGTTATATTTCGTTTTGTGTGATCAATTGCTTTGTAATGATAGTCAAGGCAAAATTAAATGAGTTTCACTTTCAGATATAAAAATTATTAACTGGAAAGGTTTTTAAAAGTCCTTCAAGTTAAGTATTTTACTGAAGTAATACCGTTAGTGAAAATCTAAGTAAGATATATTGATATGGGTAAATACACTGCTGAAATTGCCTGTGTGTGTCTGACTTCAGTTTAATTGTGAGCTTCTGTTAATTCTACAGAGAGAAATAATTAATGAATTACAATTTGTCCACCATACCTGGAAGATTAATGAATCCTTTTCATTAATAATGTCAAAAGCATGTCCCAGAATGCAGCAGTTTTAGATTGCTGTAGGCATCAATCGTGGTGCATAAATACTTTTCAGAGACTTTTTTTGTCTTCACCTACTTTGTGTTTTGCTGTCATTTTCTATCAATCAGTTAATCTTTTAAAAACAAACGAAAAGTGACTTACCAGGTCACCTCTATTTTCAGGCTTTGCAAAGAGAGAATATTTAAAGGAGAAATGTTTTATTGAAGGATTCACTGTCCTTTATATTAAATATGTAGATTAAGTCTGTCAGGCACTTTCTAGGTATTGCCTGTCCTGCAGGTTTTTGTGAGAATCTATATGAGCCCAATACTCTTATTACATTATGAATCTGACATTAGAGTCTCAGAAACTTCACTTGAAGGACTCTTTTTAAGTTGGAAAAGTTAATTTTAATGCCTAGAAATGAATGTTCATCTTCAGTAAAATTAAGAATAATATAATAAAGCTTCACTTTAATGTCCTTCTTCATTAGTACATGAGATTTCAGAGAGTGATTTTTACACTCTTGGCATGAAAGCGTTACCAGAACGTGCTGGATCAGTGTGTTTCTAGACTATCCAAGCATAATATAAAAAAAACCTTAATGTTAGGTTTTACTATATAAAAAAATAAATAAAAGCAATTCCTTAAAATAGAATAATTAAGCATTGACTAAATTTTTTTACTATCACAATCTCAAAAATATAAATGAAAAGGTACATTAATTTATAAAGTTGACTTTATAAAATATTATAGCATTATTTATTTTTGAACTCCATTTATCAACATGATAATTTCAAAATTGGAAATTTAGTTTATTAATTGTAGTTTAATAAATGAATATGTTTTTAAATGATTCTCCTTGTAACTTTTATACTATTGAATACATCAATAATTTCTTTAACTATTCCTGACTTTATTTTATTATACTGTAGTGCCTCTGACAATATTTTGTTAAAATTACACTGATTGGTTTACAGTCTTCAGTAATTTATATTTTATACATTAACTTAGTTATATCATTAAGTTGATATTCGTCAATTTGCATTTGTTAAATTTAATCCACAAACATTTCAAATAAGTAACTACATACCACTGATCTAAACTAACTTGCCAGATGATCTAAATAGTAAAACTGTAGACAAAAATGACGTACATTAGAGATTAAGTTTAATATCAAATACTGTGTCTGAGATACACTGGGTTCTTGATTTTAACTATCTTCTCTTGCTCTTGCAATCTTCCTACTTACTACATTAAACATTCTACACTACTGAAAAATTAGAATTCCTTCTTTTATGGACTAATGATGGCTTAACATAAATATTATTATATTAAAGCTTTGAATCATCTGGAAAAAGACTCTTGATTGAAGGACTGTGTATGTCAGTCTGGCCTATTTGATTTTAAGTGGCAAAGGTCGTAACTAGTGTAATTAGTGTAGAAAGAACTTTCTAAAATGTAAGCAGTATCTTGTTGTATGATATCATGGTCAAAGGCTTACTATGGTTGTTTGACTGAAATTGGTCTACAGAGTATGATAGGAAGTGGCACTCCTAAGAGATGTGGTCTTGTTTGAGTAGGTGTACCATTATTGGAGGTTTTGTGTCACTGGTACTGGGCTTTGAATTTTCAGATGCTCCAGGCAGATCCAGTGTCACCCTTTCTTCCTGCTGCCTGCAAATTCAATGCAGAACTTGCAGCTGCATGCTGCCATGCTTTCCACCATGATAGCGGACAAACCTATGAAAGGTAAGTATATGAAAGTCAGGGTTTTACTGCTGGGAACAGACACCGTGACCAAGCCAAGTCTTATAAGGTCAGCATTTAATTGGGACTGGCTTATGGGCTCAGAGATTCATCCAGTATCATTAAGGTGAGAGCATGGCAGTGGCCAGATAGACATGGTGCAGGAGAAGCTGAGAGTTCTACATCTTTGTCTGAAGGCTGCTAGCAGTATAGTGACTTCCAGGCAGCTAGGATGAGTGTCTTAAAGCCCACATCCACAGTGATACAACTACTCCAACAAGACCACATCTCCAAATAGTGCCACTCACAGGGCCAAACATATTCAAGCCATGACAATAAGCTATCCCAAGTTAAATGTTTTCCTTTATAATAGTTTCCTTTGTCATAGTGTCTCTTCACAAGAATAGACTCCCTATTTAATAAAGACATTTTTACCATAGACTTGAGTATTGCTATGATAAGCTGGATCTTTTTTTTATTTTTTGAAGGAATGTAGATTTTGGGACTTGGGATAGGAAAATAGTAGAATACTTTAAGTGTGACATAATGGGTCACACTAGTAATAATATAGACTATAGTGGGGCTGAGTGTAATTTAACTATGAGGACCCAGCTAAAAGTGTTATAAGTGAGAAGAATATAAATATTTAGCCTAAAGGTTGTTATTATAATCTTCGTTGGCTGCTTTCTGCCCTTGTCTAAAATATGCCTCAGGCTAATTTAAAAATGTATGAATTAACAAGTGTTTCAGAGTACATTTCAAAACAACCTAGCATTAACTGTTTTGCTTGGTTATTAACGGTCAGTTAGTTTTAATGCAGGTATATGACACATAGGATCAAGCTAAGCTAGGAAAAAATAAACATACACAATATACAGTTTGAGGAGAAGAGGAGCACCAGGGTAAAGATTAAACAAAAAGCCAGATGTTAAAAGGAATAAAAGGAGTGGTGACATAAGAGCAAGACCCCATTCAGCTAAGCTTCCAAGTTGTGCAATAGAAAAAAAGCAGAATAGAACAAAAGCTTAGGTCCAAGCTTGCTGGTACACACCTTTAATCCCACACCCAGAAGACGACAAAGAAGCAAGTAAATCTCTGAGTTCAAGGTCAGCCTGGTCTAAGGAGCAAATTCTAAGACAACCAAACTTAGAGAGTAAAGAAAATAATCAAAAATAGAAAGCTGCTTAGGACTAGGTAAAATATTATGGCCTAGATGGAATATCAAGTTCTAGGTAACTGTTACCTGGCTACCCTGCCATTGTAATGAAACTTTTTCATATATTTCTACTATTACAATGAAATGTTATAATGCCTAATTGATTCCATATCCTGTTATGCTCTTTGCCCTGGTAACCAATCAGGAGAGAAGTCAGTAGAACTGGATTGAACAGTTACCGACAATAAGCTTGGACCCAAACTAACCACCTAGCAGCATTTCCTGCACCTATGTATAAGCTTTTATGGCATTTGCTTTTATAAGCTGCCCCTGGATGAACCCTTACATAAGAGATTCAAGAAAATATTTAAAATAAGACGTCCATTCTTGTGGGGAGCAGACAGAAAGCTGCTATCATTCTTGCAGTCATCTTGAGCCATATTCCCTGACAAGAGGCTTCTTTACAATAGCCTACAACAGCTGAGCACACTCTGATAACATCTTGCTTTAGATACCCAGGATCTTTCCTTGGGTGTGTGAGACTTAAAGGTGTGATTTAGAGTTAAGACTTAAGGGCGTGACTTACATATACAAGAAGTGAGACATATAAAAGGCAAGAGGCATTCAGAAGAAATTATTAATTATTAGGTATTAGGCACTTGGAGGAAGAACATGGAAAGGCAACTAGGATTAGATAGTTGTACTTGGATGAGACTTGAGACAGGTAACTTGAAATTTGGAGGCACTAGGGACTAGGAACTAGGGACTAGGAACTCAAGACTAGGGACTTGGAGAGAAGAAGAGAGACTGAAGAATAAATGGTATTGAATCACACTGTCTGGTCTCCATTCCTCACGTCCTCCTCACTCTCTCTCTCTTGCTGAACCCAGACCACAGACTGGAGCAGCTTGGGGCAGTGTGGGCTCTAACAATTTAGCCCCCACGGCTTTTGGCAGTGTGGGTTCTAATATTGATAGAGTGGTCCGCAACATTTTGGCCCCCAAGCGTGGGGTAGTGCAGTTCTCAACACATTCTGAGTAAGGTTTTGAGTAAATCTTATGTTCCAGAGAGCTTCCTGTGAACTAATATCCTGGTTTCTGGGGCAGTGTGCTGTGAGAAGCAGCTGGGTGCTTGGTCGAGCATAAGCCTGGAACCCTGCACCCTTATTGGATGGCAGGAGTTCAGCTCTGCTCTCAGGCCCTGGTTCTTTTCATTCAGCTTCAGTCCTCCACAACCCCTCCCACAGAGAGGTCTATGGCCATCAGTCACAAGGAACAGTGCCTCAGGCTCTCCCACATGCAGATGAGGTATCTCCAAGTTCTCGGGCCAAGTCAATAGGCATTATCTGCTGCCAGACCCTAACCCACCCTGAAAGTGTATAGAAGGGCTCTGTTTAGGGGAAGTAAAGTGCTTGAAAATCATCCTGGTGTTCGAGACTTTCTGTCACAAGAGCTGTAACACTTAGGGTGAGATCTAGTCTCCTGGAACCTGCCTGGGACACCAAGCTGACTACTTGCCAGCCCAGGAGTGGCTGGTTCAGCAAAGAGAGACTGCACCTGGGAATGACCTGCAGGACAGCTGTGAGCAATCAGAGGCAGCAGTGGGGCAGGCAATCTCCCCTTCCTGCTAGCACTCTGTGCCCTTTGGCCCGGACCTTCCGAACCAGGCCGTCAGAGACCAATGGACAGTGGAGGCAGCAGCAGAGACAGTAGCAAACCCTTCCTGCTCTCACCCTGTCTCCAGCCAGGAGATCCTCGTGGGACGCCCTCCGGAACCAGGGACCCACACTGGTTGGCAAGTTAAGACATGAATGTTAGGTAAAACAAGTCCCATCCTGGTAGACAAATTAAGATGAGAACATAAGACAAGACAGTTCCCCTGCCACAGTTGAATACCTTAACCCATATGAATAGGATAAATGAACAACAAAAAACCTTTTCCTAAGTAAATCCCCTATCCTTAAATCCTGAATGGTGAAATTGCTTGTTAATAAAGATAACGGATATCTTTAGATCTCAGACTTAAAAATAACCTGTAGAACCTTAACTAGGGATCACAGTTTAGTTCTGGAGTCTGATTTGTGTCCCTAATCACCTTTTGGGAATGTGCGATTCAATAAACCATGCTGAGTTCATTAAGATCAGTGTCAAAATAGTTTCTGTCATGATTGCAAAACCACAATAAAGCCGAAGAAGATGAAATTGAACAAGGGGGCCATGTTCCAGCCCCAACACACAGTAGAACTAGGCAGCTTTGGTCACATGGTTCTGGCTTTAGAGACAAGTGTAGAAGAAAGGGTTATGGAATCTCCTTCTACACCTAAGGACAGCTGCTGAGGCCAGGCATATGAGAAGAATGTCCCTGCACGGAAGCCTCTACAGGTGTGGCAGTTTGAACATGCTTCACACAGGGAGTGGCTCTATTAGGAGGTGTTTCCTTGTTGGAGTAGGTTTGGCCTTGTTGGAAGCAGTGTGTCACTAGGTGTGGGGTTTGAGGTTTCCTATACACAAGCCAAGTTTGGTATTATGCTCTCTTTCTGCTGTCTGCCAGTCTAAATATAGAACTCTCAGATACCTCTCCAGCCCAACATCTAACTATGTGCTACCATGCTTTCTGCTATGATGATAACAGAGTAACCTCTGAACTGTAAGCCAGTTCCAATTGAATGTTCTCTTTTATAAGAGTTGCTGTGGTCATGATGTCTCTTAGGTACCCTAAGACAGGCACCATTCAAGGTTTGTTTTCCTGGTATTTGCTCTTACTTGATTGTAATTTTGCTGCTGCTAATTTCTTCACTGAGATTACAACCAGACTTTCTTTATTCTAAATGTGTACTGAGGACCAGTGGCCCTCCAAGAACCACCCAAGCTTCCAGAATCACAAAGAGATTGCTGAGCCTCCCTGTCTTGTGAAACTAAACAATCTTGAATCCTAGGTTAATCTCATATCAGAAACGCATTGTGGAGCCTCAAGGAGCTAGCAGTCACCATGTTCTTACCTTCCAGGTACGAGATAGCTATATTTCTATTATTTGCACTGTATTGTACAAACCAATTTTATGTCATATTTATACACACACACACACACACACACACACACACACACACACATATTCATATATTTATTCTGCCAGTACTGATACTCTTGCAAACCCTAATTAATACAGGATCACTGTCCCTAAAATATCTGATCAATTTTATTTCCTCTTCTCATCAAGTTATCCATTATGATTTTTTTCCTTTTCATAGCAAATGTATCAGAAGTACATAGACTTGGATGCTGTGCATAACAACATGTTTTCATTTTTCTGAAATAAATGTGTATATATTTCAGACTTCTTCAAATAAGAAATAGATTTCATCATAGCACCTTCATTTGCACAAAAAAAATTTTGCTCTTATTAATTCTTTTCCTTAACTGCCTTTTTATCAACTTGATTCACCCCATATTAAGCTGGTATCTTTCCACTTCTAATTAATCTGACTTTTATTAATGTCTTTTCATTTTGGACATATTTATCTACTTACTTTATCCATTTCCTAGTTTTGTAGCCTTCATTCTCCTCTTTCCAAACACCTTCAAGGTCTTTTCTTTCCCTTCTATGGTTTTTTTCTTAAAAATTTGATGTGAACACACACATACACCTACACACACACACACACACACATACACACACACACACACAAACACCCACTCACAATTCAAATGTGCATTTTCTTTGTGAGCAAAATCATAAGGTCTTTTCAGTTAAAGTTTATTTTGCTGAAAATAATAATACTGTTTTTAGTGAAAAAGCAAAATTTTATTAGTTAGCAGAATATTTATAAACAGCATATTTGTTTCTTCAAATAGTTGACAAATGTAGTAGTCATAGAAGTTGCTGACACTTTAGAAAAACAGTTGTCATTGCAGGAAGGTTTGCTATTGATGGAATCCTTACGCTACAGTGCCAAGTTCCTGAAGTAATCCCCTGATAAAGTTAAAACTAAATTTGGGAATGGATAATAATGTGTAAACATATTGAATGGAATTCTCTATATCAGCTACCAGACTGATATATTAAGAAGAAACACAAAATGGTTCCCAACTCTAGTAATAGCACCATACAGAATATTTTTGAAGCAAATATCTTCAGTAGCAGAAAGCAGGTATTAGATCCCTGATACAGAAAACCTCTTAGATAAAAAATACTTGCAATGCTTTTTCCATATAAGAGTCAGAATCCCATGGTTAAGTTGTCTAATCAGTTTTAAATCCTTAAGGATTTAAACAAGGACAACATGGTTAATCTTATGATCCCTGGCACTGTCCTTCTTTTGCTACCAATTTACCGCAAGAATTATTTTTCTCATTGCTCTGACAAATTGCTTGGCAAAGGCTGCTTAGGGGATGAAAGTCTTTGTCTCACAGTTTGAAGGTATGGTCATTCATGCCAGAAAAGTCATGGAGCAAACGTATAAGCCACCATTGTTATGAGAGTCAGGAAGCTTCCTGCTTTCTATTCAGTCCAAGACTCGAGCAAAGAAAATAGTTATGCTTAAAGTTTGGGTAGATTTTTCCACTCTAAACACAAATATAGAAACTTTCTCAGAGTAATACCTAGAAATGTTTCTTCTGGATTCCTTTAAGGTGAAAGCCAATACTAACCATTGCATTTCCTTTCCCTTGACAAAGTAATAAAACATTAGGTCTATAATCCTTGATGTCATTTGTTTAAAAGAAACTTTGGAGAGTTCAAAAAAATTATACTTAGTGTCATGCCTAAAGGATAGTATTTCACCAACATGGATTAACACAAGCAAGCAACCAAGCATCCAAGCAGATAACCAAACATCAACAATAACATCAACACCACCACCAGCAGCAAACTAAATAAAACATAAAAATCAAATCCTCAACTCACAGACCCTGATAGAATATCTCAACCACAGAAAACATAATCTTCTTTACTATACTGAGCTCACAGATATTCTTGGTGTTCAAAAAAATATATTTTTAAAAGTATATTTATATCTGTTTAGCATCTTTTAATTTAGAGTGCTTCACTTAAAGTTGCTTATACCTTCTCCCTTAAGGTGTTTTTTTTTTCTGTAGAAACACATCTGCATGGTTTGGTGATGTAGCTCAGTTAGCAGTAGTGATTCCTGCTTTGTCCTACAACCTTAGTGAGATCTATTCCATCCACATTATGGAATATGACAACCTACTCCTACAAAACTCCAAAAGTACACCATGGTGTCCAGGGGTCTCTTCTCCACACAAGTAGGTGAACAAATACATAAATTAGTTAACTAATTAATTAATTAATTAATTACATAAATACATGAATACTTAAATAAAATTTCTGCTGGAGAGAGCAGGAAGAATTACTATATAACATGCTGCCTAAAATTCTGTGTTGGATCCCAGGGACTCACATTTGAAGGCAACAGGTAACTCCTGTAAGTTGTCTTCTGACATATATATTAATGTTTTTGTTCTGCACCTACCCACACAAATTCTGCTTCTGTATGCAAACACATACACACAAACACACACCCTACAAACATATGCATACACACCCCCACATAACCTACACATAAGCACACACACACAGACATTCTACATACACTGAAAGACAGACACACATTCCATATACACACACAAATACACATGTGAACGCACAAAATATGTGTTAAAATACAACTTTATAACCCTGTTTTTAAATCTCTTGTCCAGTTATGCTTTCTCATCACTTACTTCTAAAACTATCTAAATTTTTCTTTGCTTTCTTGAATGTATATTTACTTTTTTCATTTTGTTTGAATCTTATACATTTTATTCATCACTTATTAACGAATGCATTTATTATTATTATTATTATTATTATTATTATTATTATTATATTTAGTAACACAAAGCTTCATATAAATATTTTTCTTTGCTCCTTATTTTATTTTTTGGTCTTTAATGACAGAGTTACAATATTTTACAGAGCTACATTAAAAGAATCATCGTGTCTGCACTTTAACTTGTTCTTTAACACAAAAAGTGAGCTGGGATATATGGCTTTATACCCCTGATCCTCATCCTCACTCCTCTTCTAAGAATAGCTTTAAAATGTACTCATATAGCAATGTCTTGAGACAAATAAGACTTGTCTAGAGTAGTCTTGTTCTGGTCCATTCTTTCTTGCATGACAAGTGACTTCATTACTTTTAGTCCAGATAGACATGTTTCTCCCATGGTGCAGAACTTATGGTGAATTGCGTTAATGGATCCCACAGCTGATGTATTATGACTGTTGTGTACAGAAGATATGTCAGTCTCTTAATAAGCTCTATTGAGTTTTTACTTGAAGAAAACCATGTCTCCCAGAATTTTACTGTTTCTTACTATCTGTGGAAAAAAAAATATTTCTCATACTTGTTTTGTGAGTGCTGCCTCAGCAAACTTATTTGTGGTATAAATTGTACCCCAAGGAATACTGGATTGAAGTGCTAACCAGCTATAATGAAGGTAATTTCGAAGCTCTTTTGTTTGGATTAACAGTAGACATTTCAAATCGAATTAACTTTATTTTGACCTTTGCCATACTATTTAGTTGTAGAATAGAAACCTGATTATGTTTATGCATAGTTTCATTTTAAACTAATTTCTCTACATGATAGAATATTTTCAAATAGTTTTGACATTTAACATGAAGCCACACTGTGCTCTCAGTCATATATGTGTATATTTATTAATGATTTATATTATTTTATATAAGTTTAAGTTACACACAGGCATGTGATCTTATACATATATTTGGTTCATCATTATTTTATGATTGTCCTCTTCATGACAATTTTTTCAGTTTTTGTGAGGAATTTGCCTAATATGTCTGCATGCTGGTCTAAAATTTCTTATCTGTAGTTTCATATATATATATATATATATATATATGAATATATATTCTAGGTTTATAAACTCAATTATGAATAAAACTAAAAGTAAGCTGTAATATTTGAATAGATATTTTTTCTTTTTATGTGGTGTATGTGTGAGTGTGTGTGTGTGTGTGTGTGTGTGTGTGTGTGTGTGTGTGTAGAAAGGAACTGAGCCATGAATAAATTTTATAAACGGAGAAGCATGGTAGTATATTCTAATCACAATAACACCAGCATTTATAATTTCAATGAATATATTGCAAGTCTTTAACCAACTTGGCCAGTGTATCATCCACAAACTGAAGGACGTGGTTTCTTAGCTTTGAAGCAGCCAAAATTGTAGTAAGATGAAGTACTAATAAAGACAAATTTCCTGGAAACAGGCAAGATTTACATAAAGTCAGCAATATCAATTGTTGATACACTTAATGAACACTAGAAATGATTATAAATGTAATTTAAATAGTGTTCCATTATAAAAGTCAGATAACATGAAAGAACTCAGAACAAAAGCTATGTGATCATACAGCTTCAATGACACGATCCTCCTTCAAGAGTTATTTAAAGCTGCGTCATGAATATGGATGAAGACATGTTGACAGAATGTGAACTCCACTTTTATAGAAGAGATTACACATTAGAACATTTGTTCCACTTACTTCTCAATGTTATGGTTACATATTTCATGATTAAAAGGATATTTATGTATTTATTGAAAGTTTTGTTTATCTATGCATATGAAATGCTAATTTTCGTAGATTAAATACTTCTTAGAATGTAAAACTGATTCAGTAGTGCAAATACTAAGAACACTTTGGATGCCGAGAATCAGGAACTATATGTCTATATTCTTTGATCTGTTTCTGAGAAGGAGTTAGTTTAAAAATAACTGTCACTAACTATTTAAGTTTATCTCCATGTATCACAAAGACATCAAATGATGTAATAAAGGCCAAAACTGCATATAGCATTGTAAATACTCTTAACAACTCTCACTACCTTGACAAAATTTCAACTATAATTCATGTGTGCAATATTGATTTTCTTTATTTTCAAGTACTATTTACTCCTTAAGATCTAAAACTGAGAATAAATTTCTAAAAATTTAGAAAATTATGAGCCAATAGTTGCTGTAAAGATGTATTTTTGTTAGTAAGTAAATAATATATGTAAAACCTGCCATTCCACACAGTGCTAATATAAGTGATGTAACATTTACAAATTGTACATACATGTATACAATATGCATGTATGTGTATTTGTGTGTGAACACAGGCCCGAACGTGCATATGTATGAAACTCATATGAGCTCTTAAGAGACTGAAGGAGCATGCACAGAGCCTTCATAGGTCTGTACCAGGTCCTTTGTATACATATATTTAGTTGTCAGTTTGTTTTTATGGGATTCCTGAGTTTGAGCAAGTGGGTCTCTGAGACTTAAACTTTCTTTTGGGATCTTATTCTTCTGTTGATTTGTCTTGTCCAACTGTGGATATGACAGTTTTAGTTTTATCTATTATATTTTATTTTGTCCTATTTTTAACATGAATCACTAAATGAATGAATTAAAACTTAGCCACTAGTATAAAGGTCAACAACTGAGCTCTCACTTATACTTATTGGGAGAAGGAAATCCATCTTCTCTAACAGAAAGACACTGGGTGTATCAAACAAGCCAGGACAGGTCTCGTATTCAGAAGAGGTTAACAAGCATATAATGAAGTCTTCTGTTTGTTGTGGTTATTTGGTTATAGTTTGGCGAGTTTCCTTGCTTTCTTGTTTTCTTTTGGGGTCTGGTGTTATTATGCATTCCTAGGTTTCACATTCTATTGGGA
>JANHMN010000014.1:53219261-53240561 GCA_030674055.1 Rhabdomys pumilio
ATGTATATATATATATATATATATATATATACATATATATATATATCGTCATTTTGTGTATACATATAGTCATTTTGTATATATATATATATATATATATATTAATTATACATATACAAAATGACTTACTGCATGTGCCCAGCATCACTCAGAGCAGTCTGCTGGAGGCACATGTAAAGATAGTTACAAAGCCTAGAGGCTCATGTTCTTCTAAGCTTCAATGCCAGATTTGTTTCTTCTCTCTGTGTGGCAACGTCTAGAATGAGCAGAGTGGTTGGAATTTGGTGATGCTTCAATTCTGTTTTGAAAGCTGAGGTGAAGAGAATTTCATTGTGAAGTTCTCATGATGTAACTGTAACCAGAACAACTACCACCTTTATAAGACCAGGTCTACTTGTTTTTAAAAATTCCTAGGAGCTGGGCTTTTTGTCTTTTGACATCCCTTTACAGACAGTGTGGGGAGGACCTCTTGGACACTCTTGAGTATCCAGCCAAAATTTTCAGTCATGTGTATGAAATTATTCATTAAATTGCACAAGGTCTGTTGGGGTAAACAGTGGGGAAGACCAAAGGAAGGGGCAACATCTGTGAACAAGCGGGAAACCCTCATCTACACTGGCTGCAGACTCTCCAATACTGCTGACACATGATGAGTGTCACCTTGTTGCAATCTTGCCTTAACACTGTTTTATGTCTCCTCATGTGTTTTCTAAACAAACCACCCTGAAATGTCATGAACCCCTTGGCAACAGACTCAGAAATTTCTATATCCAGACCACGGGATAAATGTAGACACAAGATATCTGCTGCTTATATTATTACAAGATTGCCATGACCACTTCCCAGGCATGATATTATAATGTTTTGATGTTGTTTTTGCCTTTATAAACAGTGAATCCTGTGCTTCAGTTCCCAAGCTATTTATGGAAAGCACTTTTTCTCAGTTGCTGGATTTGATAAAGTACACTTATTTAACTTCAAATAATTGAATTAAACCCAAGTCATCTTTTATACTACTGATATAAAATTACCTTGTTAAAAAAAGAATAATTACTGTAAGTTTTGACTATAGAATTTTGTTTGAATTATGATTAAATCATTTTAATACATATATTAAAACAAAATATATAATAAATATAATTATAAATCAAATCTGCAGAAGCATATGTGATATTTTTATGGATTTAACTATAGGTCAAGACTGGCTGTAGACTCATTCTCTATTGCTCATGCTGGCCTTAAACTTAGACTCTTCCTGTTCCTGAATTCTAAATACTGGCACTACAGTTGAGTGCCAGCAGGTCTTCCTACATTCATATTATTTATTTGTGTTCCTTAAAGAAGGAAAATGGTGACCAACCTTGCATGAATGTGTTTGATTTTGCTACAAACACACACACTCTTTGATAAATTATGTTTACATTTTAAGAGGCAAGTGATTTTCTTTTTTGTTAATTACTGAATGTAACATAAGTTTTTTCATACAGTTCATTTCCAAATATTTTCTTCTTGCCTATAAATTAACTTTCAATGCACTCAGTGTCTTTTAACGAGAAATCATTTTAATTTCAATGAAGCAAACGTTGTCATTTTTTCCTTTTTTGATAACACTACATGTGCTTTGAATATTATATCAAAATATCTTTGCCAAGTGTAGATTGAATATTATTCCAAGATTTCTTCAAAGAGCTTTATAATTTTAGCATATATTTACAATTATACTATCTATTCTAATTACAGTATATGGTTTGAAAATGCAAAGTTTTAATTCCAATATAAATCTATTAAGAAAACTTAAAATATTTAGTATATTAAAGTGTTGTCTTTTCCAACAATATAGTGTGGCATCATCAACAAAGTGAATTAATAGTATATGAATGCACAGTATTAATTTATTATTTGGTTCATTAATCATTTTATCTAATTCCATTTTAGTATCACCTTATTTTGATTAACATATATTTAAATTAAACTTTAAAATTACCATTTGTAGGCATTTATTTAAAATTGTTGCCTAACCTAAGCCATTGCTTATGAATATAAATTATTGCAAGATGTGCTCAGATAATGGTGGTTCAGAACTTGTGCACAACAAATGAATGATGTTTTTCCTATCTTAAGGAAAAAGCCATAAGAGGGATCTCATGCTGGATATTTCTGAGATGGTCAAGATTCAGAATCTGGATAACTCTAAGTCATAGGGTAAAACCAAACATGACTGGCAAAAAAAAAAACAAATAAATATATGGCACACACACAATTAATAGTAATAATAGTAGTAATAGTAATAATAATAAATGAAATAATTTCTAATGATATTCAGCTGTACTCAAAATTTGTTGCTTAGCTCAATCATCATTAGAGAGGGTTCTTCCAGCAGCTGATGGAACAAAAGCAGAGACTCACTGCCAAACATAACACAGAGCATGAAGAACTCTGCACAAGTCAGGGTGGGAGTCTAGAATACTGAGAGGAGAACAAGGCACACAGAATCAACTGAGAAAAGTTCAGAGGGTCTAACAGAGACTGAAGCAAAAAACATGGAGCCTAACTGCATCAGATCTAGGACCTCTGCATACATGCTGTGGTTGTTTACCTTAGGTTTTTTGTTGGACAGTGGGAGTAGTGATGTCTCTGATTACTGCATACTCTTGGGAAACCTTTCCTCCTGCTGAGTTGCCTTGTCTAGCTTTGATATGAAGATTTAAGCCTATTCTTATTGAATAGTGTATGTTATGTTTAGTGAGTATCAAATAGTGATATCTTGACTTCTTCCTTTCCAATTTATATCCCTTTGACCTCCTTTTGTTGTCTAATTGCTCTGGCTAGGACTTCCAGTACTATATTGAATAGGTAGGGTGAGAGTGGGCAGCCTTGTCTAGTCCCTGATCTTAGTGAGATTGCTTCAAGTTTCTCTCCATTTAGTTTGATGTCGGCTATTGTTTTGCTGTATATTGCTTTTATTATGATTAGGTATGGATGGGCCTTGAATTCCTGATCTTTCTAAGAATTTTAATATTAAGGAGTGTTGCATTTTGTGAAAGGCTTTTTCAGAATTTAATGAGATGATCATGTGTTTTCTTTCCTTTGAGTTTATTTACAAAGTGGATTAAATTGATTCATTTCCGTATAACGAGTCATCCTTGCATCCCTGGGATGAAGCCTACTTGATGTCTCTTTGTTTTTTTATTAATGGATTAGTTTATTAAATGTTGTCTCCCAGTCTGCTCTGGGAGTGTTCTTCCTCACTTTTCCCATCTCCTTTGAGTCTGAGAAGGTTCTTTCTCTGAGTATCTCCCCACCATGGGGCATCAAGTCTCTATAAGATTAGGTACATCCTCTCCTACGACATCCCCCTGCTACATATGTGCATGGGGCCTTAGACCAGCCTATGTATTCTCCTTGGTTGGTGGCTTACTATCTGTGAGCTCCCAGGGGTCCAGGTTAGTTGTCCTGGTTATTTTGGTCCTCCTATGGTGTAGCCATGCCCTTCAGTTCCTTCCATTGTTCTCCTAACTCTTCCATAGATAGATCAGTTTTGTTTGTTTTTTATATATGTCCTGTTTATTAATATTCCTCACATGTATACCTTCCATAGATTGTTTCTCATTACGTTAACTTCCTCTTCACCTTATTTTTTTTCAGCTGTCCAGGATGGCAAGTAAGCCCATCTTGCAAACAATAACTTGCGCTTCAGAACCAGAAATAAATTGAGTGGTTCTTCCCTCCAGACTAGCTCTTATGGTACCATGAAAGCAGGCTCCATGAAAGCCAACAAAGTATGCAGCAACCAATAGAATTATTCAGCTATGTCACCTATGAAGCACAACAATGACCAGTATGACACAATAATCCTAAGTGACATGCATAACTTAATAATTGTCAAAGGCTTTCTTGTGATTGCATACCCTGTTAACAAGTAGCAAATCATGTTTGATACTGGAAGGCTAGTCAGTTCTCAAGGGACAGTGGAATCACTGATCTTGGAAAACAGCTGCAACAACTATATCATTAGCCCAGCGTATCCACTTACTTCAGTAAAAATATTTATCCTTATATCAACAGAAAATATCCTCCTCATCCAGTTATTTTCTCTTTTTACAGAAAAGCAACAACCATGCAAGATAGTTTTGATTCTCCATCCCTGTGAATATACCCACAAAATGACCCCCACACCTAAGGCTCAGGGAACATTGTAGAACAGAGGACAGAACTATTTCCAGGACCAGAGGAACAGTGAAAATATTCTAGTGAATGTCAGAAGCTACAAACATAGCATCTCAGAAACACAAATTCCAAACATCATGTAAACAAGGAAAACAACAAATGACATAGTAAAAT
The DNA here is from genome assembly GCA_030674055.1 of Rhabdomys pumilio. Taxonomy (NCBI): domain Eukaryota; kingdom Metazoa; phylum Chordata; class Mammalia; order Rodentia; family Muridae; genus Rhabdomys; species Rhabdomys pumilio. Next base: position 53,223,603 of record JANHMN010000014.1, read on the forward strand.
AGATGGGGAAAAAACGACAAGGCCTTACTCCCACACAAAAACTCCAGGTATCTGAAGTGGAAAAAACAGTTTTTCCCAAAGACTAGCATACCAATTGTTTATACAATTTAATTTGATTAATCTTAGAAACAGATGTACAAGTAAAACTGTATAGAATGACTTGGTTATTTTTATTACTATACACATGTATATTCATATATACACACAAATACAGACATATATAAGTGTGTGTACATGTAACAAAATTAATTATAGAAGCCATAAACTTGAAAAAGAGTAAGGAGGGTATAGTGAAGCGTTTGGAGGGAAAAAAGAGAAGAATTTAATTATACAATAATCCTAAAAATAAAACACACCAAAAAAATCTGCAACAAAAATAAAAGTAAAATAATTTCAAAAGTTCTTATTACATTTGTGGGTGTGTTTGTGTGTCTGTTTGTCTGTGTGTATTGTATACTTGCATAAGCACGCATGTGCCATTGAGACTGTGTAGCTTCAAAGGACAACTTACTAGAGTTCAGTCAAGTGGGCATTGGGCATTAGGATTGACTTTAAATCTTCGGACCCTTTACCTTTACTTTCAGAACCATGTTGCTTAGTCTACAATGAGACTCTCTTTTGAACTTTTAGCAATTTGTTTTAGTTAGGCTGTCACTTTGCATCACTTTATTATCCAGGATTTTGCTATGTGGAGGAGATTGGCCTTGAACTAGAAAGTTCTGCCTTCTTCTTTTTCCCAAGTACATGGATTCAAGTTCAGTGTCAACATGTCTAACCTCTATATAATTCTGACTATAGAAATAATTTGTAATTCAACAGTATAAAATTTATAACTATTAATTATATAATATAATAAGAGATTCAAGTAAAGGTTTAGTTTTTCATAACATTAAATTATCAAATTAAATTGGTAAATTTAAATTACCAAATAAAAACAAAAAATATTAATAATAGTAAATAAAATAAGATAGAAATAAAATTATTAGAGTTTTAAATAGTTAAGGACTTATAAATAATTTATTGAAGATGTAAAATATGTTTTTATATCCTGAATATTTATTATACACTAATAATGTTTCTGGTGATTTCTCAACCAATTCTGAAACAATGATCAAAGCCAGTACTGAGAAACAGTATACTTTTTGAATAACATCAATCTAAAAATCTAAAAATGAAAATACCATTAAATGTGTAAGAGCCATATCATTATACATTAATACAGAACTTCAAGTTGTTAACCAGCACATAGAGATACTCCTGATTTGTACTAAATGTTGACATATGCGACACTATGTTCATAGCAGCCTTATTTATAATAGGCAGAAGCTGGAAATAACCCAGATGTCCTTCAACAGAGAAATGGATACAGAAAATGTAGTACATTTACACAATAGAGTACTACTCAGCTATCAAAAACAATGAGTTCATGAAATTCTTAGGCAAATTGATGGAACTGAAAAATATCAACCTGAGTGAGATAACTTAATCAAGAAAGAACACACATGGTATGCACTCACTGATAAGTGGATATTAGCCTAAAAGCTCACAATACGTAACATACAACTCACAGACCACATGAAGCTCATGAACAAGGAAGACCAAAGTGTGGTGGTTTGGTCCTTCTTAGAAGTAATAAAATACTCATGGTAACAAATATGGAGACAAAGTGTGGGACAGAAACTGAAGGAAGGGCTGTCCAGAGACTGTTTCACCAGTGTATCCATCCCAAAGGCAGACGCTGATGTGGATGCCAGGAAGTGCATGACAGGAGCCTGATACAGACAGCTGTCTCCTTAGAAGCTCTGCCAGAGCTTGATATATATAGACATGGATGCTCACAGCTAACCACTGATCTGATCAAGGGTTTCCCAATGGAGAAGTTAGAGAGAAGACTGAAGAGCTGAAAGGGTTTGTGTCCCCATGAGGAGAGCAACAATACCAGCCAACCAGAGCTCCCCAGGGTCTAAACCACTAGCCTGGGAGCACATAGGGAGGGACCCATGACTCCATTTGTACATGTAGGGGAGGATGGCCTTGTTGGGCATAGGTGGAAAAGGAGATCCTTGGTCCCATGAAAGCTGAACACCGAGTGTGGGGGATTCAAGGGTGGGGAGGTGAGAGTGGGGGGGTATAGGTGGGGGTACATTCTAGTAGAAGCATGAGGAGGGGGATTGGATAGGAGGTTTCTGGGTGGTGGGGAGAAGGGGGTAAGGGGATAAAATTTGAAATGTAAATATAACAGCCAATTAAAAAAATAAATAAAAAAATAAATGTTGAATCTCATTGTCAAGGAGACAACTGCAGGAAGGGTTTCATTTTAGCCTAGAGAGAATAGTAACTGTAAAAATATATGTATAAAACACATGCAGTTATAAACAAGGTGTTTCTCCTATGACATTTCATAGTTGCCATAATCAGCTCAGACTGACTAGTGTATTTTGAGCCACAGATATATTGTTCAGCAATCATAAACACTGAAGTTTGAAGTACCTGACACATATCTGCCCAATCATATTACAGAACAACAAAGTAATGATAAGCCTCCTTTTAATCCATGATGCCAAACTCCAGGCTAGGAGCTACTAGAGTCCTTCTCATTTCCTTTTAAACCTGCAATTCACCTACACCTTGGTCTCAGTTTTCATTTTCTTTTGAAATAATCTAGATATTAGTAACATTAACAAACAATGTGCTTCTTTTCTTTGTCTGAATGTTGTTTCATTTTAATTTCAATAAATATACTTTCCTTTAAAACCCCAATACTATTTCTAATTTCTAGTAGAAGTGCCAGGTTTTACTGGTAAGTAATCTCTCTGTGATCAATAGTTTGAACACCTTGACTTGTTCTTAGTTATGCATTCCATAGAGCTGAGAGAGACCTGAGCTGCCAAGTGAAAGATCAAGGAGCCAAACTGGAAGTAGAAACAGAGACTATAATCTATTATTATGATGAATAACCCAAGAGGCTACAAAAGGAGATGACAGCAGTTTGTGTGTCCTGGTTGTTCCCATATAATGACGTAATGAGGGGTAATGTTCAAGGACATGGGCATTTTACACTAATGCTATGTAAAAATTTCCAATCAACATTTTTGTTGAAAAAGATGTAGCTGGATATAGTTCCAGGTATATTACAAATAATATAAGTGGTCTGGAAATTAAGAATGAGAGAAAGTTTCTTTCATTGTACTTTCTATAACATTGTAAAGAAACCTCAACGTAAGTGTCTGAAGATGACTTCAAAGCACCGAGACCTAGGAAGACTCTAAACTAGAATTAGACTTGATAAAGTATGTCCTTCAAAAAGCCTAAGATTTTGACTGCAATGTCTATCAGAAATTACAGATGATTGATCTTTTGACAAGCTTATATGGTATGGACAAAGAAACAATCTCAGAGAAACTTTCCAAGTGATGACTGTATATTTAATAATTATTGAAATGCATCTATCTTATTTTGTGACTTTGATTGTGGTTGCTACTTCTTGCATTTGATCAAAATGTGATACCTGAATAACTCATTCTTTTTTCACAAAATAGACGGTTTACTTTCTTTTGCTTAACTAACATGGTTGTTTTTTTAAAATGATTTATCATAAAATTATCTTTTCAAATGAATCATGTAGTTTAACAGGTTAAACCTGAGAACTACAAACGAATGCTGAGATGATTAGAAAAAAAATAAGACAAAGGAGAAAATTTAAATAGTTTTTTTTTAATGTATAAAATTAAATTAGTGACCATGCCACTCTGTTCAAGCACACAGAGGGCAAAAATTAGGTTAATTATTTAAGAAAATATGAATGATCAGAATTATCAAAAAGCATTTTTAAGATTTGTTTATTTTCATTGTTTGTATGGGTGCTTTGCCTGCTTATTTGTCTGTACCTTATAAGCATGCAGTGCCCATGGAGGTCTGCAAGAGGATGTCAGATTCTCTGCAACTGGAGGGAGACACAGTCGTAAGCTGTAATAAGAATGCTAGGAACCAAACCTGTGTCCTTTGTAAAAGCAATAAGTGTTTTTAATTCCAGGCTTCCTTCCAGCCTCAGAAGGTATCATTAACTAAGTGTTGATATGTATTTCAAACAGAATTGGTTAAAGCTATGGAAATCAGTAACAACACCTCTTTCTCTACTGGAGAAGCTAATTTCTCCAGTTGTAATAACTGAATTGAAATTATAGATTTGAACGAATAACTTAAGATCATTTTTGGACAAAGTTTAACCTTAAACAGATACACATTTCATTAAGTGTATACTGCCTTTTATATATCCAAAATTAATAAATTAACTTAGAGCTGGTAATCAAATACTGTAATTAGAGTAAAAAGTATTAATTGTAGAAAATTATTTATTCCCCCAAACATTTTCATTATACTAATCAAATCAGAGACTAAATGCAATTAAGCAATTTGGTGTGTGTTTGGTGTGTGTGTGGTGTGTGTGGTGTGTGGTGTATGGTGTGTATGTGGTGTGTGTGTGTGTGTATGTGTGTGTGTGGTATGTGTGTGTGATCTGTGTCTATGTGTGTGTGTGTGTGTATGTATGTGTGTGTGGTGTGTTTCTATGTTTGTGCATGTGTTTGTATTTGATATTACTTTTGACAAGGCCTTTTGTCTCCTTGGTCTCTGCCAATATTTTTTCTCTATGTGAAAACTATGGTGGATTGTAAAATAATATAGGCAGAGTGATATTTGACATTTTGGGAGTAAGATTTTTTTAAAGACATATTTAGTTGTGGCACTCTTGTTCACGGCAACTAAACTGAGATGTTTTCCAAATGCCCTGACTCTTTGAATTTCAATCCAGAGTGAAGAAAATTGTGGAAGCCAATTTACAGTCAACATGTAATATGAGAAAAAGTAAATTAATACTTCCTATGGCTATCAATTCATTTTGGATTTATATGCTAATGATGCATAGCCAAGTGAAATTAGATGGATTTGGAAAGGACTTGGCATATTTGGAAAAGGAATATACACTAATACCTCAATCAATATTGTTGGATATATTTATTCTAGATTTATCCAAAATGGATATGCTACTCAAATGTTTGCCAAGGTAAGTAAGCAGAACTTTCTGGGTATCTTGTAAACTCTTTCATTAACTCTTTGAATTCCATGATAACACTGAAAACTGACAGGTAGAGCAGGACCTTATTAATGGTCAGTGATGGATTACATTATTATTTCAATCTCAAATTATCCCTAAATATTTCAAATCTCACTTTTATATTTTTATATAAATTTCATTTCTAAAAACAAAATGCCTGCTGACAACTTATAAGGAGTCAGTTGTTTTTGACCCTAGCCCAAACATGATTTTTGCAGAATGTTAGGGAGAAAATTCATTGAGTGTCCAATTGAGAATCGGTTGTTAAGATAATAAGAATTTCTCAGAGAAGAAATGGAGTCTCCCAAATATAGGAAGCAATGAAGATAAATAAGATGTAAAAGGAGGTGACTCAAGAGAGTCAATGCTAATGCTGTTGGCATTCAGAAATGAATATTTTATGAACTACTTGGAAAAACAATGAGGCAAACATGATTGAATATGATTAGAAATTTGTATAGTAGTTATTATCTGGTTTGAGTATTCAGTGTCAGCAGAATGCAAGAAAGAAAATAGTTAAATAGATTGCCATTCCTACTGAATTCTAATTCAAATTCATAGACATTACAGTTGCAGACTTGTGAAATTATGTGGAACGACAAGATTCTGGGAGGAGGTGCAGAGATTCTAAACATAACAATCAGAGAAACACAAGAGTAGATTGACTGAGAAGATTAAGTACAGGAGAGTACATATCTAAGCTCAAGGGTCCAAATTCAAATTAAATGGATCTTTTACCTAAATGTAAGTGTAAGTGTACCTACACACACACACACACACACACACACACACACACACACACACAGAGAGACAGAGAGAGAGAGAGAGAGAGAGAGAGACAGAGAGAGACAGAGACAGAGACAGAGAGAGAGAGACACACACACACACACACACACACACACACACAGAGACAGAGAGAGAGAGAGAGAGAGAGAGAGAGAGAGTTCTGTTACAAGGTTTCTGTTTTGATGTAACACTGTTGTGTTTTTTTCCATCCTTTATGTCAAATTCCTAGTGCTCTGATTTGGTAGTTCCATATCAAGCCTACTGATTGGAACGAGGTGCTGTACACCTTAGAATTTCTCCTCAATTTAAATAATTATATTGAATATATATGCATATGGAAAATCTTAAGGGTATAGCTTGATGAATTATCACACAGAGCGCACTGCCTTGTAAGCAGCAGGTAGGTCAAGAAACAGAACATTAACTGAAACTCACGAGCCTCCTCGGCCACCTCTCATTAACTACCCTGTGCCTCAAGGGTAATCACTATTCTGCCTCTATTAGCCCTAGAAATGTTGCCATTTTCAAAATTTATACACATTTCAAAAGGCTAGAATTCTAGGTTTAAATAGCTTTTCCTGTTTGTTACCCACTATTTGTGGGTTTTAAATTTAACATGGGTAGGTTACTTAATTCCTTCCTATAAAATTTCATTTTGTGCTGTTGCAGGCAGAGGGCTAATTATTTCTTTGAAAATAATGACTTTAACAAAAAGACTTTGAGTAATACGTGAAGCCAGCTGAAAGTATGAATCAAATGCAAGAAAAGAAAATTCAAACTGGATTACATGTTTCCATGAAGTTTGAATATTTGGTCGTTTATACAATTCTGATGTGCATTTTGGAAAGCTGTTAATGCGAGATGGCAAGTAATGGCAATACCTACATCATTTTTATTGTAACTACAAATAATTTATTATAATATCAAACATAATTTTAACATGTATTTTTGCCTTGCCAGCAGCTAGTCTGGGTTCCTTAATAAGTGAGTTCAGACTAGTATAATTTTAATATAATTTAAATATAATTCTAGTATAATTTTAATATAAAAACATGATTTCAGACAGACACTAAAGTTAAAATAAAATTCTGTTAAACAATAGACATGACATAGAACAAATAAGAGACTTTCTATTTTTCAGAAAATACATCTGGATGAATTTATAAACTTTATGAAAATAGTAAAGTGTATTTAAATTACATTAGATAATCTATATTCACAAAATATTTGTTATTGAAATATCAAACTCATTTCAAATAGTCATTATTTATATTAATAAGATGCCTGTTTAACCAATATAAAACACTTTCTATTGCATGTTAATTAGAAAAGTGCCAAATTTTGAGTAAAATAAAACTAAACATAAGATAATGGATAGATCAACTTAAATTAAGGAGCTTTCTCTTGTAAAGCTTTGTAACTGCCTTCAAAACTGGAATGCTTGATAGAACTAGTTAGCAATTGGGACTTAACATAAGTGCTAACATGACTGACAAACACATAATAAACATTTCGTTACTATGGCAAAGAACATTGGATGAATTTTCTTTCTTAATGCGTGATAATAGCACTTGTTGAACATCACAGTGCGTAGTCAATGTGGGGTGATCTAAACTCAAATATTCTGATATGATGAAGCTCTTCTGGCTGGGAATATGACTCTATAGGTAAAAGATTTGTCAATTGTGTATGGGTTTGGATCTTCAGAGCCAGTGGAAATCTGGACAAACCAATGCCAATTTGTAATCTCAGCCCTTCAAAGACAGTCTATCTAGCTAGTAATGAGCAGAGTGGACAGCAGGAGACTGTGGATCAAACCAGATGCACGCTGAGCACAGACATCTTAGTTTCCTTTGACCTCCATTTATGCTACTTGACCCAGATAGGCTTGAGATAGGCTTGACTTCACATCAGTATGTACATCCTTCAAAACACAAAGCTTCTTTACAGCAAAGTCTTCATTGAAATGTTTCAGCTCTCGTTCTATTAAAGCTTACAAATTACTATATGCAATTGTTTTAAGAAATTAAATGTCTCCTGAATCTGTAATAGTTAGCAATAGAATTCAAAATGCAAGTAAGCATTGACCAAGTGAAATTTAACTAAGTTTGTTAAGTGTTGATCATCCACACAGAGAAATGTGAGAGCATAACAGTCAGTCGTTAAATTTTTAGCCTCAGGGTGTTTGGATTTTGACAATTTTATCAGAATACAAAACTTTATTAAATACTGAAACAATATAATGTGATACTAATAATCTGGCTGGTTATATTTTTACCTATAGAGATCATTCACTCTAGAATTGGTACAAGAAGCTACTAGTTAATTTCTGTTTTTTTTTTTAAATTATCTTTAATTTCTCTACATTCTAGTCATTATCCCCCTCGTGTTCTGCCTTCCAATTGTTTCTCATCCCATTTCTTCTCCCCTGTGTCCAAGAGAATGTCTCCACACCCAGTCAGGCCTTTGCATTCCCTGGGCCCTCAAGTCTCTCAAAGGTCAGGTGCATCCTTTCTCATTGAGGCCAGTCCAGGCAGTCTTCTGCTGTGTATGTGTAGGGGCCTCTGACCAGCTAATGTAAGCTGCTTAGTTGGTGGTTCAGTGTCTAAGAGATTTCAGGGGTCCAGGTTAGTTGAGATTCCTGGTATTCCTATGGGGTTGCCCTCTTCCTTGACTTCTTCCAGCATTTTGGTTTCCCAAAAGGAATTAGGGAATTGTGGTTCCCCAAATCAACCACAGGAGTCCTCAGCTTTTATCCATTGGTTGGGTATAAGTATCTGCTTCTATCTCACTCAGCTACTTGTTGGTCCTCTCAGAGGGCAGCTAGGCTAGGCTCCTGGCTGAAATTACATCATAGCATCAGTAATAGTGTCAGGTCTTGGAGCCTCCCCTGCAGATGGGTCCCAATGTGGGCCAGTCACTGGACCTCCTTTCTCTCATTCTCTTCTTCAATTTTGTCCCTGCAGTTCTTTTAGACAGGGACAAATCTGAGTCAGAGTTTTGGCTGTGGGATGGCAGCCCCATCCCTTCACTTGGTGCCCTTTCTACTGGAGATAGATTCTACAAGTTCCATCTCTCTGTTGCTGGGCTTTTCATCTAAGGTACTTCCCTTTGAGTCTTGAGATTCTCTCAGTCTCTAGTAAATTTTAGAAGGTACCCTCACCTCCCACATCCAAGGATGTATTTCCGTTCATTCTGTTGGCCCTCAGGGCTTCAATCCTGGTCCCCCCAGTACCTGATTATTATTATTATTATTATTATTATTATTATTATTATTATTATTATTCCCCTAGTCCCCTACCTCTCCCCCTGTCATCTCCCATCCAGTTCCATTCTTTTCTATGCCTTCTGGCTTCTTCTCCCTCCTTAGTGGGATTGAAGTATTTCACTTGGGCCGTATGGTTATTTAACTTTCTTAAGTCTTGTGGGTTGTGTCTGTACAATTTTGGCTAATATCCACATATTAGTGAGTGCATACTATGCATATCATTTTGGGTCTGAGTTAACTCACTCAGGATAATATGTTCTCGTTCTATCCATTTGCCTGCAAAACTCAGGAAGTTCCTGTTCTTAATAACTGAGTAGTATTCCATTGTGCAAATAAACCCCATTTTCTTTATTCATTTTTCCATTGTGAGACATATGGGTTTTTTCCAGCTTCTGGCTACCACAAATAAGACTGCTATGAGCATAGTGGTACACGTGCCTCGGTGGCATCATGGAGCATCTTTTAGGTATATGCCCAAGAGTGGAATAGCTGGGTCATCAAGTGGGTCTCTTTCCAATTTTCTGAGGAACTTCCAGATTGATTTTCAGAGTGGTTGTACCAGTTTACAATCCAACCAGCAGTGGAAGAGTGTTTCTCTTCCTCTGTATTCTCACCAACATGTGCTGTCACCGGAGTTTTGATCTTAGCTCTTCTGACTGGTGTAAGGTGGAATCTCAGGATCATTTCCATTTGCATTTCCCTGATGACTAAGGACGTTAAACATTTTTCAAGTGCTTCTCAGCCATTTGAGATTCCTCTGTTGTGAATTCTGTCTAGTTCTTCACCCTGTGTCCTTCCCCCAGGCCTGAGCAGGCCTGTGAGTCTTACCACAATAGACCAAACAACAGTAGGACCTAGGAGAGGCATTGCCTTGCCAGCCTTGGCCCCTGCAGTCTGCTACCAAGCTAAGAAGAATGCACTGCCTGCTGAGCTAGTCTTGACACTTTCCAGACTACTATCTCCTTACTCAGCCCCTGGGCTGAACTGAGAAGAGACTCTGTGGGGTGGGGCTTACCCTTTATATGGGAAAGCAAAATATTAAACTTTGGGCCTTGATCAGAATACTTTGTCTTGTCCCCACGTTTCTCTTGCCCTCCATTCCCTTTCATTCCCAGGCTTCCTCTCAGGTGAACCCAGTTCCCGTAGGTGCAGGCGGCTTCATCACCCCATTTAGTCTCTATCATTGTTTGCATGTGGTTGGTTTTTAAGCTTTCCCAAGAGTCATTATGGTAACAATTTAAGTTGAATGTCATTTTACTTCTCTGCCATCAAATAGAGTGACTACTGTGACATAATTGTGTTGGGTTTTTTTTCTTTTAATTCTTTTATTTATTTTTATTTATTTAGATCACAAATGGGGCCCACCCACTGTCCCTCCTCTCGGTGTTCTTCTCCCATTCTCCACATCCCCTTTGCCTCTGAGATGGTAAACCTTGTGCATCCTCCCACACTGGGACATGACTTCTCTACAGGATTAGGAGAATCCTTTCCCACTGAGGCCAGACAAGGCAGACACCTCCTACATAATTGCTGTGGGCCTCAGACTAGGTTAGTTGACACTGTTGGTATTCTTGTGCGGTTGCCATCTCTTGAGGGCCTTCAATTCTTCTTCTAATTCTTCCATAGTGGCCCCAGACCTCAGTCCAGTGCTTGGCTGTATCTGCATCTATTTCAGGCAGCTGCTGGTAGAGCTTCTCAGAGGAGATAGCCTTGCTAGGCTCCTGTCTACAAGCACAACATGACATCAGTAATAGTGTCAGGGATTGGTTCCTACCTATCGGATGGATGAATGCCAAGTTCAAACTGTCACTGTTTAGCCTTTTCTCAAGTCTCTGCTCCATCTTTCTCCTCTAATTCCTTTTAGACAAGAGAAGTTTTGGGTTGAATATTATGTAGGTGGGTTGATGTTCCCATTTCTTCAATGGGGTTCCTATCTGACTACTGTAGGTAGTCTCTTTATGTTCTATATCCCGGATGTTTGGCATTTCTGATGAGGTCACCCATATTGATTCCTGGGAGCCTCCCCTTCCCAGGTTGGTTGTATTTTCTAGAGTTCCCCCCAGCTGCTTGGTCATCAGGGAAATGAAAATCGAACAACTGAAAGATACTACCTTACATCAGTCAGAATGACTAAAATAACAAACTTAAGCTACAGCACATGCTGGCAGGGTTCTAGAGAAAGAAGAACATTTATTTCTAATGGGATTACAAACTGGTACAGTCACTCTGGAAACCAATCTGGTAGTTCATCTGATAATTGGAAATAGTTCTACCTAAGACACAACTATACCATTCGTGGGTACATACCCAAAAGATGTTCCACCATACCACAAAGAAATGTGTTCCACTGTATCTACTATGTTATTTATAATAGCCAGAAACTGAAAGTAACCCAGATATTCCTCAACTAATGGATACAGAATACAGAAAATTTGATTAATTTACATAACAGAATACTATTCAGTTATTAAAAACAAAGACATCATGAATTTTGCAGGTAAATGGATGGAAATAGAAAATATCATCCTGAGTGAGTTAACATAAACCCAAAGAGACATGCATGGTATGTAGTCACTGATAAGCAGATATTGGGCAAAAAATACAGAATACTCATGATACACTCACAGACCCTAAGTAGTTAAACAAGAAGGAAATCCTAAATAAGGAATCTTAAATACCACTTAGAAGTGGTAACAAAATAATCATGGGAGGAAGAGTGATCTGAGACTTGTGTTGGAGAGTGGAGGGGAGGGGCATATTGGGGCAGGATTAGGTATAGATGCAGACATGAGAAAGACCCAGAGGGCCAGGAGAATGAGTGGAAATATATTATCATTTTATCAATGAAAGAAATAGAAAAGTGACTGCCATGAAAACTAGGAAATGTTTGATGTGAAGATTAAGAAAATTCAGACCTGAGAACTATTATGACACTGAAATTCTTTATACTAATATTTCAATAGTACATGCTGCTTTGTTCCTTATTTGCTCTCTATGACATTCCTGAGGATATCCCTGATCTTATAAACTAGCCATTCAATTGTTTTTCTTTTTTTCCTTCTCTAGCGTTCCTTAACTCTGCTCTTGACTCTGTTACCAAAGGCTCACAGACTGCTTGGTCATTTTCAAGCAAAAAATGTCCCTTTCCACTTAAGGATCTTGTACATACTTCTATACCTGTTGATATTCCTTTTCTTTCATTGCCTGGGGAAGGGGGTGAATATTTTATATCTTCAAGTGATTTTTTTTTAAATCACATTCAATTCTGACAATTAGTCATTAATGTCCCTAACTGGTCAGTTTACTTACTACATGAGTTTGAACTTACTGTACTATTACCCCTGCAGCTCAGCAGTTATTTCTTATGGATATGATATAGTTTACCACAAATAATGCATTAATGCCTACATAAATATTCTGACAGATTACAATGATGCTTGACATTCTCTCACTCATTTATTTTAGCCTGTGTAAAATCAACTTAATTTACAAATTACTTTGTTTATTTCAGTAATTTAATAAATGTAAAACATTCTAGAGAGAATATTTTTTTAAAAATTTTATATTGATAATCTTCTAACATCCTAGAAATTTTAAGTACATTTTTATGATTTTAGTTTCTCTCTCTCTCTCTCTTTCTCTCTCTCTCATGTTTGGGCCTGTGTGTGTGTGTGTGTGTGTGTGTGTGTGTGTGTGTGTGTGTATGTGTGTGATGGCTTAATGGGTACATTTTCTGATGGTATAAGTGTAATCACTAGAATTCACATTATGGAATGATGCATCATCTACCATAAATTGTTTTCTGAACTCCATGTGCATAGTGGTGGTATGCATGTGTGAGTTCAAAATTTATGGGCACATGAGCGTGCATGTGCCCACACCCCCCACACACACACCACTACATCATTTTTAATGTAAAACTAGGCCTTTTCAGAATTAATAGTTAAAGCCGTAATCCTATTCAGAAAATGTTCCATGATACTGTACCTGGGGAGACAAACAAATGTTTATTTATCCCAAGGAAGTAACAGATAATAAAGTTGTAGTAATGATAGTACCAAACCTCATCTTGGTGAACCAATGTAATTTATAGTTGGTAATTATTGAAATATGGGCGAAGGGTTACATGCAGAAAGACAAATGACACAAAAATAGACATGAAACTGAAATCCTGCCAAATAATGTGTAACAGCTAATAAAAGCTAAAATCCCGAAATGCATTGTGCCACCTGAAGATCACTTCTTAGATTGAGAGTAAGTTTTGCCAGGCATCTCTCATGTTCTGAATATGCCTTTCAGGAGTCCATTCTGCTTAAGAATCAAAGAGCTTCCTGAATTTGGACAGTTTCAGGACCTCCATGTAACCAGTGAGTTAATTTCTTCCTAAGATTATAGAGCTTCACTTTAGAACAGAATGTTTTAGCTCCGCTTAAAACATCTCGCATTGTTTTGTCTTAAGTATCACAACTTCTGTCCAAGATAAAATATTTTTTTCAGAGTAATTTTCTAAATAACAACCTGTATTGACACTGATATATACACCCTCACTTTTCTGTTCTTTCCCATCAAGTGATATAATTTGTACTTATTATTTTATCAGAGCATTCATTGAGGAAGCATGAACAAAATTCTATATATTTCATTTCAGACATGTTCAACACAACAACTAAACACTTCAATATACCTATATTTGGTAAAACAACGATTTTATTGACATTGCTTACAGAATATAGGAGAAACGTTATTTACAGTGACTATACAGAATTGAAGAAGAAATATTTTGCAGCCACTGTTAATTGATCATAATTGTTTATAGGGTATAAAGGGTGTATCCTCATATGTCACTAACTAATAGGGGCTTCCATTTCCATGGTATATATTTAATGAATTTAGTCTTATTCAGGTCTCTTGCAGGTAAACACATCTCCAGACCATTAAAAATGAATAATGTGGGCACATTTCCCTGACCTACCAAACAGTATTCCACAAAATATTCCGTGAATGAAGCTGAAATATTCACCATTTGCTCAAAACGATGGCCATTAAACACAAAACTGTCTCAGATTTATCTTATGGTTATATATATATATATACATATATATATATATATATATATATATATATATATATATATATATATATTTGCCTCTGTTTTTAACTTGGAAAAGGCATATGTATGTATGTATATATGAATTTATATTCATTTATTTTTCACTATTAAAGTATATATAATATATTTTATATAATTACACTATATATACTTACACAAATAGGTACTTTAAAAATTCTGAACAAAAATTTTCACTTTGGATTATACAGTTAATAGCTTACATCAACAAAATTGTCCCTCCAAGTTCATCTTCAGAAATTTTAAAGACAAAACACGAACCTGAATGAGATCATTTAAAGTATTTAACAAATTATATTGTTTTTGTAGTTAGTATCTTCAAATTTTCTTATATAATCTAATGTGATATTTCAGTTATGATGTGAATATGTGTGTTGGTGGCTTTTCTTCCATTAGTTTTCATCCTTCAAAGCACGCTGTTTAAATTGGCTTCGATATGGCAAAGAGTAATGACAAGAACACATAAACATGTACAAAACAGAACAGTTGAATTAAAGAAAATGATAAATTATTTTTTAAATTCAACAGTTCTAATAGTATAGAAGAAATTATAAATATTGTATTATTTTTGATATAATATAAATTAAATTTTCTATAATATGTATGCATTTTCTATCTATTTTAATAAGCTATGAAAGCTTGAAATGGCACTTATAAAGCTGCTTTGATGTTTAGTGTGCATTACTTTTATTGTACTGAAGTCTATAGTCATTTTCCTGTGATTCGAAAATAATTCATTTTTGAAACGTTGAAATACTAAAGGATAACAGCAAGGTGATGAGGAGGAAGGGACACTAAGACAACACACACATTTTTCATCTACTCATGAAAATGGATGGGATGTTCATTTGCATATGTTTTGCTGAGAAGTGCAAATTGAAAACAATGGTGACGGTTTGACAAATTAGCCAATCTAAAGTACTTTCCTAAAACTCGCATGTATCATCTCATAGGCTTATATTAGCTATGGCTTAGAATATTTAAATGCGTCACTGTTTAACTAAATACAAGCATTATCTAAGGAATATAAAAAATGACGGTTGGAGGAATGAAACTATAGAAATGCACTTTCTGTTTTTTTATTAGAAAATACTGGAACCTACTAGCATAAAAAAAATCAACAAATGTCGTTAAATTAACTTGAGTCTTCATTTGAAAATGCATCTAACTTCAAATACCAATTTTATTTAAACTGAATTTAGTTTATGTTCAAATTTTTAAGTATCAGATTGGGAAATATTTACTTTCTGTTACTTTTAAACTTTTTGCCATCTTTTAGGATATATCTTGCCACTTATAGCACAAACTGCCCTTGAACTGATTGTGCAAGTCACATCCCACAGCCTCTTTATGATGTTAAAATTATAGAGTTTTACACATGTGAGAGATAAAAGTTGCAAATATGATATATTGTAAAGCAGAAACGTACTCTTTTGGTTTTTAATGTTTATAGGGTAAATATCTGCAACTAGCTTAATTTTTTTCTACAAAGGTGAATGGAAAAATAGAATTAATTCAATACATCTACTAAATTTTATTGCAAATTTTCCTAAGTACCTCTGGATCTCAGCAGTGGAGATTGTGTGAAAAGACTAACAGAAAAGACTGTGAAGAGGAAATAGCATAATATATGTGAGTGATGACATTACAAGGAGATGTATAGAATATTAAATCTACTGTCAGATTCATGAACACATTGTAGGATTGCTTGGTAATAGAAAATAATTTATGTGTTATTTAATTTTTAAGGAGTGGTATGACATAGACTAAAAAGAACGTAATTACTGGCCTTCAGTCATCTTGATGGCAAGATATTTTTCCTCCTTCCTCTGTTCATTTGCTGATCATTGTTGATTTGTGTTGAACTCAGTAATAAATCCATGTCAAGCTTAATACTTATTTTCCAGTGAAACATCTTTGAAAGTAATAAAGCACTTATCATTTTGTTTTAAAATATATGCTCTTAAGAAGTATTAACTCATATTTGTGCTTTTATTTTCTCACTCTATGTTAGTTTGTACCTTAAGACAAAGCTGTCAATGTATCCAAATGTGAAGTAGTCATGGAAGAAGCAGATTAAAGGAACTGAATTTGATTACTGTGATGTATCAGACACAAATAGTGTTGTAGGAAATAAATTTGCAATTGGTGCATAGGAACGGAAAACTCATTTCAAGGTGTAAAGTTTATCTGTGTGTATATTGGAAGAAAAAGGGAAAGCACCCAAAAAACTGTAAGACAAAGTACACTATCCAAAAAGTCAAAGCAACAGCCTACAGAAAGGGAAAAAACAATTTACCGTCTCCAAAACTGAAAGAGCGCTGATATCCAAAACATAAAGAACTCAAGAAAGTAGACAACAACAAACCAAATAATCCAATTTAAAAATGGGGTACAGTCTCTGGAAGCTCTGAGGGGTCTGATTAGTTGATATTGTTGTTCTACCTATCCAGTTACAATCCTCTTCAGCTCCTTCAGTCCTTCTCCTGACTCTACAACAGGGATCCCTGGTTGTACAATGGCTGGCTGTGAGTATCTGCATCTGTCTTAGATGCTTGCAGAGCCTCTCAGAGAACAGCTATACCAGGTTCCTGTTCACAAGCACTTCTTGGCCTCAACAATAGTGTCTGGGTTTGGTGTCTGCAGATGAGATAAATCTCAAGG
>JANHMN010000014.1:53240571-53290339 GCA_030674055.1 Rhabdomys pumilio
CTTGCTTTCTTGGCATCTGGGACTTTCTGATGGCTATCCCCAGTTCCCCATGCCACTGCTACACACCTCTGTCCAATTTTCTGACCCTCTATACATCAACTCTGTCTCCTTCCAAACCTGATCCTGTCCCCCCTTCGCTCTCCCTCCTCTCTTCTTCCAACATCCCTCAATCAGTCTACCTCCCATAACTTTCTTCCTGCTTATAAGTAGGAATAAAGCATCCACACTTTGATCTTCCTTATTCCTGAGCTTTGTATGGTCTGTGAGTTGTATCACGGGTATTCTGAGCTCTTTGTCTAATATCCACTTATCAGTAAGTATGTACCACGTTTTCTAAGGGGTTATGAGACTGTTTAAATAGTTTATCTGATCCTGATTTATCTTTAGTACCTAATATTTTTCTAGAAAACAATTCATCCTGATTTTCCAGATTTGTTGAATATAGGCTTTTGTAGTAGGATCCAATGATTTTTTGAATTTCCTTAATTTCTGTAGTTATATTTCCTTTTTAATTTCTGATTTTGTTAAATATGGATACTGTCTTGTGTGCAGGCTAAAGATTTATCTCTACTGTTTATTTTGTCAAAGAACCAGCTCTTAGTTTTGCTGAATATTTGTATGTTTTTATTTACTCTTCATTGATTTCAGCCCCAAAATTATTTCCTGCTTTCTACTCCTCTTGTGTGTGCTTGCATTTTTTTTATTTTAGAGCTTTCAGAAGTGCTGTTAAATTTCTAGTGTAAGATCTTTCCAATTTTTTTTATGAAGGCACTTAGTGCTATGAATTTTCCTCTTAGTCCTACTTTCATTATCTCCTATAAGTCTGGGTTTGCTTAATTTTCCTTAAATTCTAAAATATCTTTAATTTCTTTTTTTTTAAAATTTTTTTCCTTAACAAATGATCATTGAGTAAACAGTTTTTCAACTTCTATATGTATATGGACTTCCTTTTGTTTTTGTTGTTATTGAAGTCCAGCCTTAGTCTGGTGATCTGAAAGAACGCATACTCTTCTCAACACCTCATGCAACCTGCTCAAAATGACCAGATAATGGGACATAAAGCAAGCCTTAACAAATACAAGATGACTGGAATAAAACCATGCATTCCATCAAAATGTGACTAGCATGAACATATTAATAAACTTAATTTCTTGCTGTTATTCACTATTTGTTTTCTTTCTTTAATTGCATATACTGAATGTCTAAACTTGGCTAATTTGCTTATAGCTATTGGGAGTGATATAAAATATAGTGATATAAAGCAAAAATATAGTAAAATAAAATTAATTGGAGTAAGTCTAAAAGTCACTCTTCCCACAACATTTGTGTCTTAGTGGAGTACAAACCAACAGATAATAGAAGCATGCAATATATTACTGAAGATCGTTTTTCTAAGGAATTGTGTGTAGAAAAAGACACAGGGTGGAGAGTGTATTCAATTTGATTTAAGAGGGATGATATATCTTCTGATTAAGTTACAATAAAGCTCAACTTTGCAAATTATGGAAAAATGCCTATGGCATATACACTAATAGAAGACATGAGCTAGCATTTCACAAACTATGAATTTTAAAGCCAATTTAATGTAAACAGAAGCCCATGTTTATGAAGGAAAACATTCTTGCATACATACAGATGTGCAAAATATTTGTTACCATTCAATAATGAAATATATATATACATACATATATATATATATATATATATATATATATATATATATATATGGTGAAATAGTCATCCTAAGTTTATTCTAGAAGTTGTAATCTTTCTTACTCAGCAGGAATTAAAACACTCCAATACTGATGCCCTTTTCCATTCACTTTGAAATTTAACATGCTTGTTAACATAATTACTGCTTGTGATCCCAGAAGGCCTCTCTTATTAAACGGTATTAAAATATTCATTGTATTTATTTTCCAATTTACAAGACAAACTACCATTTGAAATCTGTTTATGTACACTAAGTAGTGAAGCAAAAATTAACAAACATGAAGCATATCCATAGTTAGAAAATTCACTAGTTCATTTCTTAAATGGCTTTTAATAGAATGTAATTAAAATCTTTTTCTAATATATATGAAAAAAATCAGTGAGCACATACCAGAACTTCAATTTCCATTAATCTATCATCAATTGTCTCCACTAATGATCATGTGTCAAACTCTGAAGTCTCTTGGTTTTAAATGTATCATATTTATTAAGAAACATATAAATAATGTAGATACTAAAACACTTTCTCAAATAAAGGGTAATTTTTTAATATCACTTATAAATGTATAATTCTGATAAAAAGCATCTTATTATAACTGCATACTCAATTCCAAAGCCATTAAAAGATCAATCTGTAGAAATAAGCATATTTATGTTGTTATATTAACGTACATAAATGCTTTATATACATCCACACCTTGGATTTTGAAAGTTTCCTAGGGTTAAAGAAACTCTATTGTAAACTTTTTAAGAGTGTAGAATGGTGACTTGCATTGTGGAATACTTGTATTTTATAAGCTATATTTAAAATTATAACTGAAATTACACTCTTTTATCTATGATTTAAATAATAGATCAATACATTTGTGATTTATAAAATGCTAGTAGCTGAACAATGATCTAAATTGTATAATACATACATACATATATATATATATATATATATATATAATTATATATGTATATATGCTAAAAGTCTCATTGTTAAAGTTTCTGTATGTCACATAGAAGTTACAATTATTAGCAGGGGATGGATAATTAATGAGAAGGTTAGGCTGATTCCATGACAGACTTCAAATTGACAGTTTAAGATACTAGGCCTAAGAACTGCGCAAATTCAAGCAAGCCTAAGTAAGTCAGTTACTGGAAGAAACAACCAACGCACCAACCAAACAACAACAACAAAATGGGATTCCTAAGCAACTGTTCCAACCACCACACCCAAGGATTGGTTCTGGAATGCCATGAGATAGAGTTAGACAAAGCCTACCTGTACTGGAATTCCCCTAAAGTGCTTTAAATACTGTGAGCTAACTTGGTGGTCTCTTTGTCTTGGTGATGGGAGACCCCAGAATACTCAACTTCTGCAAAATAAAACACTCTTTGTATTTGCATAGTATTTGAGTCCTGGGTATCATTCTTCGGTGAATCATGGAAACTTACATTAAGATGCTTAACTCACCAAGTGATTAATCAATAGATGGACTATGCTAAGAATTCAATGTTGCTAAAACTACCATAACAATTTCATCTCAAGGCTTTGTCTTGACTTGGACCTTTTCACTCTCTCTTTGGTTCATGTAGAGATAAGGACAGATATGTCTCATTTAATTTGTTCTCCACTAACCTTTTAAAATTTACATTCACTTACAAGCTTCTCCAGTTAAACACACAAAAGTTATAAAATATTTAAATATAATTTTGATGTTATAAGAGGTTGTGCCTTATATTTCACTTACTATAATAACAAGTTACATTAGAAATATAACACAGTGTAAGTTTGCACACTCATGGCCACTTGATTTTTCATAAGGAAGCCAGAGATCCACTGGGTAATGGCATCATTAACAAATCGTGAGGGTGAAATTAGATGGATTCAAATAGAAGAAACCATCTTTTCTTCCTTATCTCCACGCATAAAACTGTATTTACATGTATTGGTACCAGTAACTTAGTGATTAAAACATCAGTCACCATACTTAGAATGAAATTAAGATCATTTTCTTTATATTAGAATTCTCTCACAGTTGGAAATATTGACCTGGATTTGTTCATTAGTATTTATACATTTAGAGATTATGTAGTGAACATCAATTCAGCCCTGCTCTAATACAGGTAAAGATAAAATAACTCTAATTTTTATGGTATATATGTTGCTAAAAGATTAATTGAAAAACAAATGATTGCTATGGTGTATATTTTTTACCATCTATATGGAAGGGATATAATAGTATATGTAGTTGGAAGAAAATAACTATTAGTCTGCTAAATGTATATGTGTGGCAGAAATTTCCCTGCCCAGTAGATTTTAAATATTAGAGCATTAGGAGGCCTGTGATTGGACAGGGCAAAGGAAGACAGAGCAAAGAGTTGTAGAGAGAGACCCAGATGGGAGGGAAGAGGAAGGGAAAATGGAAGCAGACATAAACCAGTGTGGCTTTATAGGCAGATATGAAACCAAAAGTTAGGATAAATGGGATAAGTTGTCTAAGCTGTGTTGACATCTTACCATTATCAACTGGCCATAAAATTATTGTGGGGGGCATCTTGGGATTTGAGTATTTGATGATATATAAATATGATTGGTTAACTATAAGCATTAAGGGTTTTGATTTTACCTTGTGATGTGTATTGTGGTGATTGATTGCCAGGTGAACAATCATTGCATGGGGCAAGCATGGCCTCAATGGGAGCTCAGTGCGGGAACATGGTGACAGAACCGAGAGCCAACTGGATGCTTCTTTTTTTAAATACATCCTGCTACATATGTGAGGTAAATTTTTCTTCATACATATTTAAACAAAACACTTAAAGCCTACATGAAATCCTTCCCTCTTACCTGATAACATTTAAGTGTTGTAAATTAAAAATCTAAATCTTGTTAAACACATAGTGAAATCTCTTTTTTCTCTCATTGAGTTACTGCTGACACAACTCCCCTCCTTTGAGTCCAGATAATGAGGACATAGCAACCATTCCTCAAATTTTTTACCTACAAATGATGTTATCTTGAGTTACATAAAGAATGAAGCAAATGCAATTTCTATTTACTCTTCTTTCTTCACATTACCCTAAGAACATGAACTTTTAATTTATTTTTTATTCTAAAAAAAATAGTTTCCTGAATTAACTTTACTACCACAATTAATATATTTATACTCCTCTTTTGAGATTTCTCTGAAAATAATTTTGAAGCTAGTTCCTTCAAATCATTTCTATAATCCTTTGAGAATCACAATACTAGAAAGCTTTCATCAGGTCTACGAAAGAATCGTTTCAGAATCACAAATATTGTCTTATTTGGAAAACCCCTGCTACATCCATGCTTGAGCCCTCATTTGACTTAAGATCTAAACTAACTTTATTTCCAGACTGTAGAGATCTATTGACCTTTCAAATTCACTTGATAATCTCATTCATTCATTTTGCTAATTACTACACATCCTTCTGACAAGTGAAATTGGAAAGACTAGAGCTCAGTCATACAGTAACATTAATGAACTGGTTTCATGTATTTAAGCAGCCGCCATCGTGTGCAATCAAGTGATTACAACTTGGTGCTAAAGAGTTCTCAGTCTGTTCCCATTGGTCTTTATCCTGCCATCATATCCATTTAAAAGACAATAGTAGCTTTAGAAGGTCAATGATAGCTATTCGTCATTTTTTATTTTTTACTTTGTTCATTATCTTTATAACCTGAATTTAATACCCCTGGTAGTTGTTATTATTAAAATTGATATATTTTATTTTTTGACTTTTTATATGTGCATTAAATATATTTGATTATGTTTACCCCAAACTCACCCACTTACTCTTTCATGATATGATTTCTACCCCAACACATGCCCAATTTTACATTATCATTTTTTATAAGCCATCAAATCCTATTTATGCTGTCCATACAGTTGTGAATTTGGAGCTACTGGAGCATTTGCAATGGTATACATTTGAAGCAAACTGGTTCTTCCACTTCCAAACAACATGTAGGTTCAATCATGCATAACTTAGCAGCGGGATTTTATGATGTCCTTGCCTTAATAACAGAATGTGGATTGACAATCAAGCTAATGCTAGTTGTGGGGACAGAGGTCTTGTAATGATAGAGGTATTATTTCACCATCATCGCTCCTAATTCCTCTTACAGTCTTTCTGTCCCCACTTCTGTTATTGTGGAGACCTTTGTTGAGAGTGTGTTGTACAGGTTCCCACTTATGACTGAACACTGCAGAGAAACCAAGTATTCGATCAGTTGTGAGTGTCTGGGTTGACTACCATGTATCAAAACAGTAACCTCCTGATGAGATCCAAGAGTTGCATTCATCTATAGGTCCAAAGAAACAAATTCAATAGTAGCATGGGAATAAGAGTGAACTCCTTCTGTTTTCAAATAAACTACTACAGGTGTACAAACATGTGCATGGTATCAAAGAGTGAAAATATAATTTGTCTGCTTATTTTATATAGTGATTTTAACAGATATAGTTGACAAAGTTATTTGAAAATAAAAGAGAAAAATGTGTCTGCATGGTACCTTATAATCTTTCACTATCCCTTTGTTATCTTTATTTTTTCTATAAGGAAATTATTTTTCCCTTTTTGCTGTATGATAACACTTCTGTTTGATTTCCCTTCCTCCACAATCTAGAAAATATGATATTCTTTTTTATTGATATATAGGTACGTACTCTACAGTGTGGTTTCAACAATTTTTGCTTATTGGGTTTTAAATTAAAGTAAGTATAGAAATAAATCCATATGTATCTAGAGGTATTTATATTCTAAGATGTAGACATGAAAGAATTATTTCTGTATTTATAATTAAGATTAGACACTAGATTTACATATTTATACAGTGATCAATGTTTTGTGGTTCTGAATGTACCCTAGGGATTGATCTTAGGTAAAAGAATATATATGTAGAATAGGAAAAAAATGATTGATAAATCCATGTCAGCTTTGTTTGGCTGGATATCTCAGTGACTTACCATTGAGGGTAATCATGTATAACTGTGTAAGATCATCATAAGTCTGTTTACTATGCCTGTTAATAGCACTAAGAATAAGAAGTATGTTAACAGTCATATCAATAGGATCCCTGTCAGGATAGTCATCTGACTCACCACTGTGGAAAATCTGTAACGTGTTCACATGAAAGACAAATAGACAAATCAAAGATTTCTTTTAAAATGACTGAAGAAGCCAAAATAAAATAATGTATCAAATTTCTGAAATCTTTCTATTCATTAATATAAGTGAATGTATCAAGCATCACATAGATTATTACAGTTTTAAATAAAATAGAAGAAATAAAATTGTCTTCTTGTTTTGGCATTTTGTCCCTTACTATCTGATATTTACTATCAAATTAATTTCAGATTAAATAATATTTTTTCCTGTCACTCCTCAAGACAAATTATTTCCTAGAGATGTATCGATTCAATCACTTCTAAGAACAATTTTTTATATATGCCATGAAGCAAAAGATTAAGGGTCTGTAGGGCCCTAAGGGGACAGAGAAGTGACAACACTTATATAAAACCACATACGAATGTCAGTTCCTTACTAAATTTAAGTCCAGGTAATATTTTACCCTGTTACATTTGTTGATTAAGAAAATCTTAAAATTTTCAGGAAATCCCAGAGTCTGTCTATAAACTTAATAGCAGAATGTTACGCAACAAGAGCACAAGAAATTTACTTTCACAATGACATTGAAATTTTACTCAGCATAAATTGTCTCTTGCTCTTTAACTAACTACAAACCTACCTTATATCGAGTTTCATATCTGCAAGATCAGTGAGGCTCAATGTGATATCTGCTGATAAAAATAACCTATTTAGTCAATATTTTAAGTAATTTCTGAAAACATAATTTGTATATGGTATCTAGCTAGAGGACATGTAACTCAGGTATACAGAGTATAAAATATTTAACAGATAATTTTAAAAGGAGGTGTACATAGGTACAAGGTTTGCACAGTTCCTGAATTAAATATATGAGACCCTATGTTAAATTTCCCACATATTAAAAATTATTATGATAATAAAAAATAAATTTATTATTTGACCTCATCCAATCTCCAGTGTTAAAATCTATATTTTTGGTGTTTTCAATTTTTCTAAGTATCCAATAAGTTTTTTAAATCTTTTCAGGTTCTAGTTTGGTATATGTGATGAAGCATATGAAACTAATACCTACCTTATTCTGCTATTTATATAAATAAAAAGTTATAGATATTATCCTTCAAAGACTATTTTGGCATATAACAAACACTGAATACATAATAATCATAAACCCATACCATATCAATTATATTTCCATTATTTTCAGTGTGATCCTATGTCTAATATGATTTCTACCATTTGACCTTTATTTTGAAGTATTTTTTATATAAGAGAAAGAAAACGATTAAAATGCTGTGTTGAATTCATTAATATTAATAAAGACTTTTTAATCTTGTTATCTTTATACAGGGCATTTGAAACAGAAAACACCACACACACACACACACACACACACACACACACACACACACACACACAGAGAGAGAGAGAGAGAGAGAGAGAGAGAGAGAGAGAGAGAGAGAGAGAGAGAGAAACACCCTTAAAAGTAGGAGCATAAAGCGTTTTCCTGGTGAGTAGTTTAAATGTGTCTACTTTTCCTTGTCAACTTCAGTTCATTCCCAGGTTTAGCACTGCAGCACCTACATGAAATACTTTTATTTAAAGATCATCTCAATTAATTAAATATATTTAAATATTATAAAAAAATAAGCTGTGCACTCAGTACAATAATAAAGTAATTATTTTCTGAAGTAAAAACAGGAGAAATATGTAAGATAAAATAATTAATTGGAAAGAAAATTAGAAGTCATATAGAATGGGCATAGTGCAGCCATGATCTTCACGGAAATAGTATAGTAACTGTTTTAATGCTAGAAACAAAGGCATCTCTGACATTGTTCGGCAAGTGCAAAATGGTTCTCTGCTCACTGAAGGACAATTTTGTTATGTGTGCTTCCCTTTACTCTTGATACCATTTGTGGTGTTATTTTATTTATAGTTGTGTTATTATGAAGTAACAGGGCTTTATTTTATATATATATAAATATATATATATATAAATATATATATTTACATTTTATTAATGTACTACTGTACTCCTGGTAAAGTGCCTAAAAACATGTTCTCTGATAATTACATTGTGTGTGTGTGTGTGTGTGTGTGTGTGTGTGTGTGTGTATCACTTGATGTGCTGAAAGTGGGGCTCGGATGGGGGATTAGTGAGAGGTGACAACCAGGTGAGGAGGAATTGTATGATGGGATACTGGGAAGAGAGTAAGGCCTGATAGTGGGTGGTAAAGTCAATAAATAATTCTTTTTTTAAGGAAAGAAGAATTATTTCACATATAGGATCTGGTATTCAAATTCATATTATCAGTGTTAGTGACAAGTGCCCTATGCACTGAGACATTTTGTTCATTGTCCCCAAAAAATTACACTCAAGAGGCAATCATCTCATTTGAATGAGTGTATGCTTGAACTGTATAAAAGATAATCATTTTGTAAGTCTGTACTTCTGTGTCTTGCTTATACAATCTATAATTGTAGTAGAAATTTGTGAAAGACATTGATATTGTATTCTAAATTACCAAGAATAGACAAATATAATTTTATAAATAGAGATTTGCAGAGCTTATTATCAAATATATATATATATATATATATATATATATATCAAACCATATAAACTGGAGACAGTTTCTATATCATATGAAAACAACAGTTTCATAAACATTTTTAACTTAAATATAAATACTTATGTGTATTAAAGAGTGGACAAAATAATATTGAAATATCTATATTTCCAATGACAAGCAGAACATTGTTTCTGATTACTCTTAACACTTTCCAATGAAACATTTTAGCTGTTTATATGTATGTTTGTATATGTGACAGTTCTCTTTTTTTCTATAATGGGAGATTTCTTAAAACAGATTTAGTTTTTGTTTTGTTTTGAGATTGAGCAAATTGGAATGTTGTGAAAAAAATCTATCTAAACTGTTTGATTAAATAAATGACAAAAAACTATTTATAAAGAAGGAAAGTGAAACTATACCTAATATTAAGATAATAAATAAGGGCCTGTGAGACGATTCAGTGGAGGAGAGTACTTGCCGCATTTCTAGAGGTCCTATGTTCAGTTCTCAGGGCTCATATGCTATGTCAGGTTATAACCTTCTGTAACTCCAATTCCTGAAAATCTTATGCCATCTTCTGAACAAGTCACAGTACTCATACATGAGTTGCTTGACATGCAACCAGATATATATATATATATATATATATATATATATATATATATATATATATTTAAGTCAAGAATTGCATTTGCATTAACCTAAAATTTCAAAGATAAACTTTCAAAAAGGTATTTTAAAGGCTACATTATTAATGACTATAGCAAAATATTTATTTTGCAAAGAAATTTTTTATACTCGAATAAGAAACACTGGAAAGTACATAGTATATAAATATAAGTAACTGATACATAATAACATTTTGATATTTATATAGTATATGTGGAGTATTACATCTTTTTTAATTTTAAACTTTACTTTTTGTGCAATATATATCTGTACTTTCTGATCTCTTCCTTGTGAGTAGAATTTCCTATCAGTAAAATAATAGGTTACTGGAGTCTTGAGATTGCATGATTACTTTCTGACCAAATGAATCTTAGACATGGAAGAATTTGGGTGACTGTATGCCAGAATTGGGTCTATTTCATTTTCTATCCTAAAAGTAGCTGTTCAAATTTTTCAATTCATTTGTGCATCATTGATGCATTTTACATTGGCAACTTTTCAAAGGTTTGATAGTGACTATTAATTAATTAATTAATTAATTAAAATAAACCAGCTTGGTTTTTTTGTTTTTAATTGTGTACAGTTTGACTTAGTTTTCTTTCCAATAACGTCTTCTTTTGAACAAGAGATTGTTTACATCATTTCAGTTAAGTATCAATCTTTGTGTACATAGAATAGCAATATTTTTGTATTGAGAGATGTTCTAATTGAATATTTATCAAATTTTTAAGAACTATGCTATCAAATTATAGAATATGTCATTCTTTTGTTTGCATTATAATAAACTAATTTATTTCTTGAAATTTTAAGAAAAAGTTCAAAACATTTTGAAGTAATATTTGTAAAAGTAATTTTAATGCCTTTCAGATTAACTAGTATAACTTCATATTGAAGAACTGTCTCTGTTCACATTTGATGTTCCTAGAACATTTGAAAAATTAAATACACTAATTATATCCTTATCAGCTCATTATATGAAAGTCTCCAGGTCAATGCCAGGGTGAGAGAGGGGAAAGGAGGTCACATCACAGACCTGAACAACACAGAAGCCACATCCAAAAATATGTTAGGATAGAAGCATTCTGGCAGATTACTCTGAAAAACATATACAATATTAATTATGTGGAATGAAAAATGTCTGAAAACATCAATTAGGAAATGATGAACCATATATGCAAAATGTTCAGGTTATAAAAACATTCAAAGAGAAAACAGCTATAAATACGCTTTCTTCTCTATATATTTGGTATAATCAACACCTTAGAAGCTTTGAAGATTGTACCACAAATATCAGGATAATTTAAAATTAGATGAAAGTCGCATAAATTACTCTCTATACTAAATCATTGTACTTATGGCTGTGAGTCTAGCTGTTCATTACTGAATACAAAGAATATTTATGGTCATTAATGTCAGAGATAGTGATGGAATATTTTATGAGATACATATAAAAAGCAGACTAAAGACTGCAGCAATAACATTAGTTGCAGACTGGCCCAGTAGAAACTACTCTTTTAGAGATATTATTTAAGAACATTGCACTCTCATAGTAGAATTTTACTAAAAAACATTTTTTAGAGTTAAAAAAGACATGTGGTTGGCTTCAGTTATCTCTTCACACACTATATATGGTCTACAAGACATTGGAATCAAGTTATCCTAACCTACTGTCCACTGAATATTTCTAGACCACACAAAAATGGGAAGAACATAGATGAAGATAACTGATTCTCAAAATTAAATACAGAAGGAGCTGAAAGTCTGGGGAATAGAGTGTTTTGTTTTACAAGAATACACTCAGGAAGTAATGAAATGCACAGAGTTAAAAGCAGAGATCTGAAAATGTTCTTTAATTTTTCAGCAGACTGTAGACAGATGTTATTGTTTAATAGAAGTGAGCACCAATGCTGCAAAATGAAATGCTAAAAATTTATACTTAGAACAGTAATGAACTTGGGCCATCAGGTAGATAAGGGTTCTGCCTCAGTGAAAGTGGTAATTAGCCCTGGTCTACATTGTCTTTTCATACCTCCTAACAATTTTTACAAATAAATCTTAAAGGCATATTTACAGATATCTTACCTATATTGCAGAATGAAATCCTTTCATAGTTTTTATAGACATAAAAAAAATATTCTACATCTTACTGTGTAAACAACAAAATGTAAGAATCCCATTGAGAGTTACTTAGAGGGGAAGGAGAACAGAACAACAAGAATTTATAGGACTGTGATTTTTTGATAAGCACATCTTTCATAATGTGGGAAAGATATAAAGATTAACTTAAAAATATTCTCTCTAGACTGGTCTCCAAGACA
The DNA here is from genome assembly GCA_030674055.1 of Rhabdomys pumilio. Classification (NCBI taxonomy): domain Eukaryota; kingdom Metazoa; phylum Chordata; class Mammalia; order Rodentia; family Muridae; genus Rhabdomys; species Rhabdomys pumilio. The sequence goes on from JANHMN010000014.1 coordinate 53,252,972, forward strand.
GTTGATAGTTTGGTGATTGTCTTCCTTAGCTCAAATGTTGTCTTGCTTAGTTTAAAGAGGCATTCAGATTTTCTTTATACAAACTTGAAAAGTATGTGTTTCTTTTCTCAGTCTATGCTGGGCTGATTTCTTTATGCTGTTACTTTCATTGCTACAGTAGTCTTTGAGTCAATGAGGCCTTGACATACCAGCATTTCTTCATGACATTGACAGTATGATGCAGAGTTCATGAGATAGCCTTTTTTATTTCTGTATTTCTCCTCTAGTTATTCTGAATGGATAGCTTAGTCAATGCCCTCTAGTTCACTCAGTTTTATAAGTATAATTAAAGTTCTAATTTTATATCTGTGGAAATATATTTGAATATTTTAAAAGGGAATAAAATGAAACAAGGAAATATTTAATAAAATTTCTATTTAATTATTTCTGATTAAGTGTGTGTGGAGAGAGGGGTGGAGATTGTATTTTCTCTATATTAGTATATTATAATATCATGTAATATTAAAACTGTTTATGTTATGATACTAAATTCTTTTTATTTCATTAAATGAACTCTTTCCTAGTTACTGAATAGTTTTTGTTTGCATAATTTGTTTTTCTATTATAATATTGTGGGGAAATATTTTAAAAATGTCATCATAGGCAATAAATTTTAAATCTCACCTACTCTAATAAGTACAGTTTGTGCTACATTTTGATGCATGAGGTGGAGCCATTCATTGAAGCATAACTGACAGTCAAGTTACAACTCAAAGGACACTGACTGCCCCTTCCCTAAACATAAGAAAATTTCAACAATTACACATCAAAATGTCATGAAATCTCTAAAGTCTCCCTTCATGCTGAAATGTTGATGTAATAGTGTCTCTTTTGTTGCTGTGACAAAATAAGATGACCAAAGTTGAGTTATCTGGGCTTACAGCTTGAGAAAGATGAGTTCATCACAGCAGGGAAACATAGTAAGTTGGAGACATGGTGTAAGGACAGGAAACTCAGAGCTAACATATTAAACCCATAGCCATGAATCGGAGAAGTACAGGTTCTAAGAAGCTTTTACTCTTAAAGAATAACCACAGTGATTTTCTTATTCTGACAATGTGGAATCATCGAAACCTATGCAAACAGTTCCAACAACACAGAAACCATGTGTCTGAGTACCATAGTTTCTTAGAGATACTTCTCATTATACTCTCATAGTCGATTAGCTTGGTCTTTTGCAGGACTTGTACAAGAAACCACAGCCTCAATAAATTCGTGAGTGTTTGGATCTTCTTAAGTCTAGAATACACTACTATATTTTCATATCTGTATTACAAGCCACTGACTCTTCCATAATGTTCTAAGGGAACTTGGGAGAGGGTAGGTGTGATATAGATATCCTGGTTATGACTGAACACTCCACAAACACATGTTTCCTTTAACTTCACCAGTTTAATTTCTGTGTTAGCTACAATCTATTGTACAATAAAACTTCTCTAAAGGAGTGAGACCTGTACTAACCATAGGAATAGACATAGATCCTCAAAGAAAGATTGGATTCTCTGTCAATATAGCAAAATAATAGTACTGGATTTGATCCTGAGTCCTATGAAGAGCTTAGAAATAGTTCTTGGTCATATGTACAGTATAATATATTTCATCCCATAGAGTGGATCTTAAATTCGTAACACTTTTGTACCTTTTAGCATATTGTGCCAAGCATTGTTATACTCATGACGATTCACAATCATTTCATACTATACTGTTTGTGGGTTTTTCTCCCAGCAGGCTGCATATCACCTTAAGCTACTCAGTAAACTGGATAGCAGGGAAGACTTTTGGTCACTATCAGCATAATTTCTCCATGTCTTGTGTTCAAATATCATATTATCAGAATTAAGAGTATTTATATCAAATTATGGTGGGAAACCAAGTCCTATAAAAATAAAATGTGTTGTTTTGGGGGTCTCTTGGACAACAATAACAAAACTGGGTGGGAAATATTCAGAACAGCACAGGGATTTTTTTTGTCCTGTTGATTGGCTTCTAATAAGGAAATTATCTTCGGGATAGGGTAATATTAATTAAAATATTTTCATTTTGTATCTGTATGTATGTATTTATACATAAGGCTTTTAAAATAGCATGTTCCTTTTTTCTTGTATTTATTTTACTTTTTATTAAATTATTTTATTTATTTATATTCCAAATGTTGTCCCACTTCCCAATTCTCCTCCCTCAAATTATTCATTCCATCCATCCTGCCTCTTTTTTGGCTCTGAGATGGTGCTCCTTCATCCACCCACTCATGTATTTCCCTCACCTCCCCACCCCTAACTCATCTCCCCAGAAGAATATTATTTCCTTACTTGTTATATTTTATTATATCTTTTCTTATTTTTCATAGAGCTTCCTTGCTCTTTGAATATGCAGTTGATACACTTTGATTTTTCTTCTATATCCAATTTTTACTTTATTTTTTGCATAAGTCAAATTACTAAAAAGCAGAAATAATAGTAAAAGGCATACACACAGGCATGACTGTCCAGGCATGTTTTTTACTGGTTTTCTATTTATATTATGATATATTTTACTCATGAGTGGAGATTTGTTCTTAGACTTCAGAGCCTTGAAGCTATTATTGAAATATTATTATGACATAAGTACTTATTATGCAATGGACATCAATACAGCTAACTTGTCATCAAATCTCAGCCTCATTAATTAAAATAAAAACTTTCTAATTTGAGATTATGTTTACACATATGAATATACAAAGCCATTAAAATTTTGAATGGTTATGTGAATAAAATGTTTTTCATTTTCTGAATGACATTATTACTTTTGGTTTTATTACTTACATTAATTCATTAGAGTAATGATTTTTCTTCCCAAGGCTATGTTTAAAACATTTCTACACATCTGTATGTATAAATTCAAAAGAACCATTTATATCTTTTGTGACTCTTTCCCCAGAGGCTTAAATGAAAGCTATTTTTATCTTTTGTGGTAAATACTTCTGATAACATGTTTAACCACAACCTTAAGAAGATTAATAATATCTGCTAAAAGTAAATTAAAAACATTATTTTTCATCTACGACAGAAAAAGTAAATTGTTGTAGCAAAGCCATTCATAAAATTAAACCATTAAATTTAAATTTCATGATGTAAATTCATAGATTTATTCTTGCATATATTTCCAAAATGATATACTTTTAAAAGCTGTAAATCTGTGTTTGCTAGTGAAATAATTTCCATTCATAGTTTTTAATTACAATGAGAAGAATTGGAAGCAAAACTGGACCACATATAACTCAGATCATCCATCCATCAATACAGACAAAAGGAATCCCTCAAAGCAGTAAAATTCCTATCAGCTACAAGTAAAATTGTGTATACTTTATCAGAATCACAGCAAACTGCTAGAATCTGCACTAACTAATGTCTTTCACTGATAAGATATTCACTCCAGCAGATATTCTAACTTCAATGAATAGCTTAGGTGTCTCCTTATAATTTGTTACACATTTTTCATTTGTGTGGAGTCGGCAGGCAACTTAAAGTAAGGATAAATTTTGTACAGATCCCTAAAAATCAAAGGTCGTAAGTCTATATTTGGTCACACATTCAACTCTCAGCAGCTTTGCTTAATGAATGCTGAGGAAGAGCCATAATGAGAAAACTACTGTATAAGACCAGTCTGAGACAAAGATCAGTGCGAAAAAAAAAACCCAAATGTTAATAAATGATAATTCTACTGAATACCTTTGAGAATTTTATCCATTGAACAGCAAATAACTTCAATTTTCTCACCTACAATCTTTACTCTAAAACTTACTATGCTCAGTAGATTCTGAGGAGAATGGCTTTACAGGAAACAATTCTACTTATATCAGGGAAAATAATATTGATTTAATAATTTAACACAATTATATAATAGTCTAAATAGCTTAAATATTAATACATAAGTGTTATTTATCTTTACTGAACCTGCATTCTAATTTGAAATTTGCATTATATTTTTTATAACTTTACACATGTTATCTACAGAATTCCTTCTCAATATACAGTACAACAAATATTCAATTCACATACATATACACATAATTTTTGTGTGTATATGCATATATATATACATATATATATATATGTTGTTTCCATTGCTATATGTGGTAATAGTTTATTGATGAAACTAAAATATTTCAATGAAGATGTTCACAGAATTAACTCATAGGTAATATTTCTTAGAAACTACTCTTGTAGGGAAAAGTGTCTGACAAAAGATAGTGCACTTAAATACGCCTGTAATAGTCCTAACTATAAACTTTCTTGAATCAGTGATCCTGAAAAAAGTTTCATTTTTTAAAAATTGGATATATTTCTTACATTTCAGATGTGATTACCTTTCCCCATTTTCCTCTTACCCAGGAAACCCTTATTCTATCCCCCCTCCTCCTGCTTCTATGAGGATTTGCCCCCATCTACCCACCCACTCCTACCTTCCTACCCACAAATTCCCCCACATGAAGAAAATTGTTTAGTTTATAATAAGGGATAGTTTGTGAGATAATAGTGTACAACTCTCTGATAAAAAAAAAAAAATCCAAGATGTAAACGTTAAGGAAATATCAATACTCCTGACGTTAGAGGTATTCCAGGTCTAAAAGGGTATGCATGGCTTGTACTCAATAATGAGTGGATATTAGCCAAAAAAGTACCGAATACCCAGGATACAACCCATAGACCATAAGAAGTTTAAGAAACAGGAAAGCCAGTGAGGATGTTTCAATTCCACTTGGAAAGGGAAATAAAATAATCACAGTAAGCAGAGGAAAGGAGAAACCTTGATGGGATAGGGGAGGGAGGATAGAAAAGGAGAACAGGATCAGGTATGTGGGGCAGGGAACAGAAAAGAAATCCATAGGATCAGAAGGAATGAAATAAGGAGTTTCAGTGAGTGGGAGATAGGAGGACCCTCTAGAATGTGCCAGAGAGATGAGAGACTCTCAGGACTCAATGAATGCAACTTTAGCCAAAATGTCCAACAGTGGAGGAAGGGAACTCAAAAAGAGACAGGGAACCAAGTGGAGAGACAAGGTTACCAATCCACAGTCAAATTTCTGACCCAGAGTTGTTCAAGTCTTAAAAAACTGTAAGACAAAACTGGAGAAGAGACTGAAGGAAAGGCTGTCCAGTCCAACTTGGAATCCATCTCATGGAGTAGCACCAAGGCCTGACACTATTACTGATGCTATATGTTTACAGATAGGAGCCTTGCATAATTGTCCTCTGAAAAGCTCTACCAGCACTGACTGAGACCGATGCAGGTACTGACACCCAATCATTAAACTGAAGAAGGGGACCCCTATGGTGGAATTATGTCAAGCATTGAAGAAGCTGAAGGGGATGTGGACCCCATTGGAAGACCAGCAGTATCACCTAGCCTGGACCACTGGGAAGTCACAGACACCGAGCTACCAACCAGGCAGCATACACAGGCTAGTTTGTGGCCCCTGGCACCTGTACAGGAGAGTATTGCCTGGTCTGACCTCAGTGAGAAAAGATGTGCCTAATCCTCTTGAGGCCCCAGGGAACAGTAATGAGGGTGTGTTAACCTCTCTGAAGCAAGATGAAGTTGGGAAGGGAAATTGGGTGAGGTACTGTGGGCAGTACCAAGAGGTCAGCAATGACTGGAATGTAAATGAATAAAATAATTATTTTTTAAAACTATTCAAAATATTCAAGTAAAATGCTACCATGTATACAACAAAATTGAATTGAATTCAAACTGAAAAAATTAAATTTTAAAATTTGATGAAAAAAAATTTGCCCATTCTTTGTATAATATTAACTCTACTTTTATTATGCTAAAAAGCAGAGAAAGAAATAAAACAATAATCTGGACTGAAAGGACTTTAGATAGACATTCTTTTTATGTCACAGGGAGTTTAATGTGCTGCTGTTTCAAGTGTTTATTTTGGTGGTTTGTGAAATACTTTAGGTTTTCTCTGATAGTTTTATGGGTTTTTTTTTCTCATGTTTTGTTTTTAAGTTAGACTTGCCTGAAAACATTCTGAATATAAACCTTTCACTTCTTTTGTTGAATGTCTCTTTAACTATGTGTTGATGCATTTATTTTTTCTTTTGTTGGATATTTTCTTTATTTACATATCAAATGTTACCCCCTTTTCAGGTCTCCCCTTGCACACCCCCATCCTATTCCCCTCCCCCTGCTTCTATCAAGGTGCTTCTGCCCCATTACTCTCCCCACTCCCACCTCATTGCTCAGGCATTCCCATACACTGGGGCATTGAGACTTCACGGGACCAATGACCTCTCCTCCCACTGATGTCATATACTTTTGAGGTTTTGAGGTTTTAAAGTAATTACATCATGTCTTCCCTGTCATTGCTATTAAAAACAAGGACATCATGAATTTTGCAGGCAAATGGATAGAACTAAAACATATCATTCTGAGTGAGGTAACTCAGACCCAAAAGGATATTTATGGTATGTATGCACTGATAAGTGGATATTAGTCAAAAGTTTCAAAATAACCATGATATAACTCACAGACTGCTGGAAGCTTAACAAAAAGGAAGGCCCAAGTGTGGATACTTCAATTCCACTTAGAAGGGGGAACAAAATAGTGTGTCAAGAGGCAGAGAAAGGGAGGGAGGGGTTTGGGTGGGAAGGGGATAGGGAGAGGGGAAACATGAAGGTAGGATCAGGTATTGGGGGCGGGAAGAAAGGAGAGAAGCCCAGAGAGCCAGGGCAAGAATAGAAATATGCAGCAATGTGGGACAGGGGGAACCTCTAAAAAGTCCCAGAGACCTGGGAAGTGAGAGGCTCCCAGGACTCAATGAGAATGATTTTAGTGGAAATGCCCAACAATGGGGAGATGGATCCTCCAGATACCACATCCATTAGATAGAGTTGGCCTCCAATTGAGGCCAGGGTCCACCTACTCATATTCAAAATTTTTGATCTAAAATTGCTACTGTCTAAAGAAATGTAGGGACAAAATTGGAACAAAAACTGAAGGAAAAAGGCCAGCTAATGACATGCCCAAATTGGGACACATCCCATACACAGGCACCAAACCTTGACGTTATTACTGATGCTATGTTGTGCTTGTAGAAGATCCCAGCATGGCTGTTCTCTGAGAGGCTCTACCAGAAGCTGACTGAGACAGATGCAGATACTGAAATCCAACCATTGGTCTGAGTTCTGGGACTCCTATGGAAGAGTTAGGAGAAGTATTGAAGGAGCTGAAGGGAATTGCAACCCGATAGGAAGAAGAACAGTATCTAGTAATCCAGACCCCTCAGAGCTCCCAGAAATTAAGCCAAAACCCAAAAAGTATACATGGCCTGGTCCATAGTCTCAGACACATGCTTATCAGAGGACTGCGTTTTCTGGCCTCAGCATAAGAGGATGCACTTAATAACTTAGAAACTTGATGCCTTGTTGGAGGGAAGTGCTGGAGGGGTTTGGTTGGTGTGGTTGAGTAGGTGGGGGAGTACCATCTTAGAAGCAAAGGGAAAAGGGTGTAGACTAAATATCTCAGGGAGGGGCCACACAAAGGGGCAACATGTGGAATATAAATAAATAACATTATTTTATAAAAATAAAATCATAAGTTATGCACTAAACCCAGAGTTTTCTGAATGAAGGATAAGAAATCTGCTGTAAGGTACAACTCCGCATCTAGAGATGTATCTTAATCTAAAAACAAAAGGCAAATTTTCATTTTAAAAAATATTATGTTTACATATAATATACTAAAAATTGTTAAATTATAACAAATAAAATATATGTGTGTTATAAAAGGAAAAGAATAATCATGAACAGATTGTCCTATGGTAAGTCTGGTAGTGATTTTCTTGATTAACTTGTGATGTAACCCCTTGGCAGTTGGTATTTGCAGGTATAGAAAAGCAGGCTGTGCAAGCCATGGGAAGACAGCCTGTAATCATCTTTTCTCCATGGCTTCTTTTTCAGACCTTGACTTTAGGTTCCTGCCTTGAGTCTCTGTCCTTCCTTCTATCAGTGATAGACAGTTGCTTGGAAGTGTAAAATGTCCATAAATCCTTTCCTGCCCCCCCCCAAACCATATAGAAGTTATGTGAAGAGTTTGCAAACAATATATTCATGTTCTGTTTTGAAAGTTCTATTTGCATCTTACTTTTGATAAGCAATAAGAGAGCTCAACAGTGGGAGGGCCTAATTAGCTTGCTCACAGCAGTCATTTGTTGCTTAGAAGACTCCTCAATTTAAAACATAGGACTAATTAAACAATAAAAAGTTTCCTGGGTAACCAAACTTGCAAATGTTTGTTTTTATAGACCTGAAAGTTCTAAGTATTTATACTATTGATGTTATATAAATGTTAGTGTGTTGTGACTCGCTTGGTTCATTCAGAATAATATGTCTTAAATGTCTTTACTTTCTAAGGCAAAAAATATATTTTTTTTACTTTGAATGCATTTATATTTACTTATTGATCTGTCAGTTGAAACTTAGATTACTTTCAGTGTTTAGCAGCTTTGAATAAGATCATCAAACATATGTGTAAACCTCTCCCTTGGATTCTTTTAGAGAAGCTGGAATACCATTTCCACAATAGCTTTGCTATCATATGCTCACATTGTTAATATACAGTAATTATAATTTATCTACATATTCATAGCAATGATCTGTATTGATTCTTTCAATAGCTAGCCTAAATGATGCTAAGTCATGTGGCTTTGAATTTCTTTAAAGATCCTGTGTTATCAATTTAAAAGATTCAAGAATTTTATAGAAGATATATTTTTGCCCCTGTCACTAATAAATTGTCTAGATTTCATTGATGGAGGCTGTAGAGCCAACATAAATGCAAATGTAATCATCCCATGCCCTGGAATAAGAATCTAAGTAAAACAAAGAGAAATGAGACAGTAATGACTGTTTACTCCTTTAATTCCCATGATGGTTTTGATACAACAACCACCTATTATAAACATTAAAACTTCAGCTATTACTTTTTGGTGGTTTTTTTTTTTTTAATATTATCTATTGAGAACTATGTTTACTGTGTTGAAAGGTCTCAGCTATTTAAATAGTTTCAAATTAATAAAATATATGGAATTGTTCAAAACAGTGAAGTAGTCAGTGGTAATAAAAGAAACAACTAAAGAAAAAAGAAGATCGAAGGTGATATATTTATATCACTTATATATTATGTGATTTGATGCTACATGTAAAGTCCTGAAATTCAAAGGTATACTTTAAAGCCCTCAGAACGGGAGACCTATTTCTATCTATACAAGTTGTTTTCAAACTGCTCAATGCTGCCTCATTTTAATGTATTTCCTCATGTTGTGGTGACCACCAACCATAAATGTTTTCCTTACTGCAATATAACTGTAATTATGCTACTGTTATGAATGATGATCTAAATTTCTGAGATATATATATATATATATATATATATATATATATATATATATTATATCTGATATGCAACCCGTAAAGAGTTACCACCCATTTGTTGAGAATTACTGGGTTAGACCTAGGAATACTCAGGCACAAAGGAACTGCCCCAGCTCAAGCATTCAGGCAGAGAGAACACTCTACCTTCTTTCTCATTTTTGTATATTCAGATTTACAATAGATTGGAAAATGGGCATCTCCAGAGAAGCCATCATTGAATATACAGATTTTAGTACCAAATTTTTCAAAAACATTTTCAGAAATACTTATTTTTACCAGCTATTTTTAAATCCTGTGACCCAACATAAACAACACATGACAATAACCACTAAAGTAAATAAAATGTCCAGTATGTCAAAAAATATATAATATAGTACATCAAGGTAGTTGTAATCTAATTTTGTTGTATGGGGTTTAATCACTGTATCAGTTAATGTAAATTATAGAGATAATTGAAATTATTGCTCATAAGCTTCAGTACTATGGACAAAATAAAAACATGACAAATATGAATTATTATGCAAAAATGTTGTACTTTGTTTAATAATTATGTTGAAATAAAGATAAAATATAATAGTTTTACATCTAGAAACTCTGTGATATTTAGATATCAGGTTATGATTGGTAGCACTTGTATGTATCACGCAACAGACCCTGTCCAATTTATTTGAGAATAAAAAATTACTTTTTATATTGCCTTACTTGTTGAGTTGTATTTTGATTAAAGAATTTAAGGTAGTACTGGAAGAATACAAGATAACAAATGACAGAAGGTTACACTGTAAATCATTTCAAGTGTTACTATTTCTTTAAACATAGACTGCATGTCTGGCACTTCTAATAACAGCTTGATATCTGTCAGACATTAAGCTTTAATTCTGTATTTCACAGTTTGTTAGAGGCCAGAACTAACAAAGAAATTTGCATCTATGAATACTCAATTAATGGTTGCCTTTTTAGTGTTCTTGTGTTTTGTGGGTGAGAATGAACTGGCCCTGATGCTATCTCACAGACAAATATTTCTTCTTTTTCTGCTAGAGTTTCCTCAGGTCAAGTACCTCGGAGATATTTGACTAATTTATTCTTTGATTAAGAACAAAACTAAATATCTTCTTATTTCTTTTCAGTACACCATTTTTATATTAAATACAATCTTGCGAATCTATTCCTGGAATTTTTTTTTTTTAATTCATTGATATGATCACATTTCTGAGTAACATTTCTGGGTTAACTTTTTGTCTTTGTTATTCTCTTTTATACCCAAAACCATATTTTTTTCTTCAGAGCTAAAGAAAATTAAAAGTTGCCTTTACTTGTTTCAGTAAAAAGAAAGTAAGGAAGACTCTCAATGATAAAGAGACGTATCACATAAACAGAGAATGGAGACAGTAAGCTCATGCGACCTATCCACAGAACCAAGAAACAAGCTAGACAAAATCCCCATTTTCTCTATTATATGTATATTTTAAACTAAATTGTTGGCATTTGTTGAATAATATGCTGATTAATGTATGTAACAGATTTATGTTACAAATGCTAAAAGGTTACTTGATCAGAGAACCTGTAAAGATTTGAGATATTATAGTAGATACGTCAAAATTGATTTTCTCTTTTCACATTAAATACACATATCACATGCATGTTTTATATATATATATATATATATATATATATATATATATATATATATATATTCAATTAAAGTAAATGAAAGAAAAAGATTAGTCTAAGACTCAGAGTATTGATTGGAGTTAGTTCAAGCAGAAAATTAAATATGAGCAAAATAAACTTGGGTAGTGATAAAAGACATTGACAAATTTGTTGTCATTGTTGCTGTGTTTGCTTTGAAAGTGAAAAGTCATTCAATCCTAAGGGATGGCTATAAAAACAAAGTAATGAAGAGGAATATTAGGAGGGACATTCCAGGCAAAGTGCCCTAAGAACAGAAACTAGAGAAATGGCAGTGGCTCAGTACCAAAAAAGCATTTAGGTCATGTTTTAGAATTGTCCTGTACCTCATTAAGGTAGTGTAAAAGAAAACATTTTATTCTTTCATGAAACATGAAGATTAAGCTTGAGATATTTTCATGTGAGATCAAACAAAATCATCCACTTCTTTTATTTGTAGGACGTTAGTGAATATCTGTACTTCATAAGTTTACAGTTGTCAGAAAAACCTGAGACTAGAAATATGAACAAATTTTGATTTATGCTGTGTCATTTGCTTTACATATTCTGTGTTTGTGTTCCTCAATGAACATGTGTGGTATAAAATAATCACACAACTGAGCTTGAGAGTAATCAAAAAATTAAAGCAAGTAATAATATTAATTTGTGAGAAATTTTCAATCATGTACTTTGGAGAAGTTAAGGGTTACATTATAAGGCATAATCAAAACTGGTTTGAAGTCTCTTATAATTAATGGCATTAAAATAATAGTTGAGAGCATGATCTTTTAAAACAAAGCAGAATAATTTAGCATATAGTGTATATTTTTTTGTGGTAGTAAATGTCGGTGTTTTTTGTACTAAATGTTGCTTTGCGCTTTTGCAGAGTTGAAACACCATTGAGTCATCAGCGACAACTAAAGAGGGAGAATTCAATTTTCAGCATAATTTGATAGAAGACTATATAATTATTTTAAAATACTTCTAGGAATCAATAATAATAACATATTGGGAGTCTACAAAATGTTTTAGGACTCAACAAATGCATGCAGAGATAATTGAAACATTCTCATCACTAGCTTTACTGTTCACATAGAACATAAAGAAGGCACTTCTATGAATATCCTTGAAGCTTCTTATTTCTTGTAAAAAGTTTGGTTATGGAATGCCACATATTTTTAAAATGTGTATGCTTTTACGTTAGTATATATTTATTTGAAATAGAATTTCACTTACTATGCTTTACTTGATCTCAGGAATTTCTATGAAAAGTAGATATGATGGTTTGTCTGTGAGAGAATTTCCAAATTTTCTATAACGTTTTTTATTAAATCACTATGATAGAATGACCTGTTGTGTCACTAAAGATCATACTGGTCAAACCAGATACTCCAGTTACTTCTAACACTCCCTGGCTGATTAAAAGATTGATGTTAATATCACAGAAGATATGAAAATTTTGAAAATCTGAGATACCATTCTAAAAATAAAATTACAAAGGTAATATCTGCTTCTTTTTGTATTTGCTAAAAAGTAAGTTTGACCCTCATTTCACCAGTATGATGAGAGCTAGGTGGGGCCAAGTTAATAACTTCTCAGAAAACTCGAGTATAAAGTTTATATAATTACTTCCTGATTATCAAAACCTTGAAGAGAAAAAATAATGTAGATACACTTATTGGTAAAAATTTAAATCCCCGGAAGAGGCTGATTTTATGTGAGACATCCTAGTACATGATGTTTAAGAAATTTGGATATGTATCATAGCAACTATAGCCTGAGCGAAAGAGGAGGTTAAAACATCTCAGAAATTACGTCATAGATGATTGATTTACTTATTACTCCTTGACAATATATTTTTTAAATTTATTTACTTTTACTCTTTAATCACATTTTACACTCCAGACTTTATTATCCTCCTGGTCTGGCCCCCACTACCACTCACCATCCCATACCTTCTCTCCCTCCCCCCTTCTCCAAGAGGACATCCCTACTCACGCCCCCACACCCACACACACCCAACCAGACCTCCCTGTGGCCTCAAGTCTCTCCAGGGATACAGGTAACTTCTCTCACTGAGGTCAGACCCTGCAGCTCTCTTGTCAGGGTCTTCATTTATACTTCATATACTTGTCAGGGGCTTCATATCAGCTTGTGTATGCTGCCTGGTTGGTGGCTCCCTGTCTAAGAGATCTCAGGGGTCCAATTGAGTTGGTACTACTGGTCTTTCCATGATGCTGTCATCGTCTTCAGCTTCTTCCAGCTTTTCCCGAATTCAACCACAAGTATCCCTGGCTTCTATCTGTATTGGTTGGGTGTGTCTGTTGCCTGTTTCCATTCTTTCTGCTGGCCCTCAGGGCTTCAGTTCTGTTCACTAACCCAATTCCAGATCCTGTTTCCAACCCACCACTTGCCCTCCCTGTCCCTTCTCCCACTCAGGTACCTCCCCATGATTGTTTTCTTCTCTCTCTCAAGTGTAATTGAGACATCCTCACATGGGTCCTTCAGCTTGTTAACCTTCTTCAGTCCTGTGGGTTGTGTACTGGATATTCTGCACATTTTTGGCTAATATGCACTTACTAGGGAGTATATACCATTCATATCCTTTTGAGTCTGAGTTAACAAACTCTGGATGATATTTTCTTTTTTTCTTTCTTTTTTCTTTTTTTTTTTTTTTGAGACAGGTTTTTTCTGAGTAACCTTGGCTGTCCTGAAACTCAGTCTGTAGACCAGGCTGGCCTCGAACTCAGAAATCTGCCTGCCTCTGCCTCCCAAGTGCTAGGATTAAAGGCGTGCACCACCACTGTCCCACAGGATGATATTTTTTAGTTCCTTTCATTTGCCTGCAAAACTCATGGTGTCCCCATTCTTCATAGCTGAGTAGTATTCCATTGTGTAAAAGAACCACATTTTCTGTATCTATTCTTCCATTGTGAGATTGTTACCAGCTTCTGGCTATCACAAATAAGGCTGCTATGAGCATAGTGGAACATGTGCCTCTGTGGCATCATGGGGCATCTTTTGGGTATATGCCCAAGAGTGTTATAGCTAGGTCTTCAGATAGATATATTTCCAATTTTCGGAGAAACATCCAGATTGATTTCCAGCATGGTTGTACCAGTTTGCAATCCAACCAGCGATGGAGGAGTGTTCCTCTTTGTCCACATCCTTGCCAGCATGTCCTGTCACCTGAGTTTTTGATCTCAGCCTTTATTTATGGTATCCTAAAAAATACAAAATACAACCATATTTTAAAAATGTTATCATAATAAATTTTATTTATATTTTACTTATGAATTCGTGAAATGGATACATATATATTCATAAGAATAGTAATATTGTTTAACATGATTATTATAATGATGCTTGTTTGGCACTCCAGATGTACTGATTCATATACTCACTGGAATAATTTTATATCAAATTAATGGCAAGAAAACATGCTCAAATAGTCATTATTTGAAACAGTATTGTGCTTAAAAAAATGACTGACTTAATTATATAGATTATTTGGTTGCTTAAATTTTCAGAATTCACCTGCTTCAAAATCCTACCCATTCCTTATTTTTAACTGCTTATTTCTGTTATAGTTTTATTATATATTTTGCGGGTTAATTCCTATTTTCTCCATGGTTATGATCAGAGCCTGGGTATTTTAAATGTTATGCAAACTCTAGAAAATTCACATTAGCTAATTTTATATGAGATACTAATGTATGTATAATTTACTTATTTCAAAAATTTTGAAAATTTGATTAATAATGATACTGTGTGTTTCATATTGTATTTATTTCAAAGAATATTGTTTTGTTGCATTTTGTACATCCAAGATGAGTTAAATTATTTCTATTGCTTGCTATAAAATCATGTGTTGATAAATTAAAAGTCACAAAATTTTTATTAGGAATTATGTCTTTAACATCCCTAACTATCCAATATTTTGCATAACTTGTAAACACTACTTATTTCTTCATTCATTGCCCTATTTTTAGTATGACTTAAATAAATCTTTCTTTTTTCCTTTTTATCTAAATTATAATTTATTCTATTATTTAAGCTATATAAACAGAAGCTACATAAACACATTTTGGAATATACTCTCATGTTTTTATTATTTGATCATGTTTTATTTTATTTATAATTGGTGGTACACAATTCTAAATATATATAAAGTACATCCATATAATATCCATATAATTGTGATCAAATGGGGCCAATGCTAATCTGTACCTTTCAACTTTTTTTGTGTGTGCGATGGAAACATTAAAAACACCTGTCATCTAACCACTTGGAAAGACATCAATGTTAACTGTGATTACCCTCTGTGCAGTAGAATACTAAAATTTGTTCTTCGTTACTTACAGAGTATTTTCTACCCTCCTTGAAACCAATTTTAAGATTAGACTAACATAAGGGAAGAATTATTTTCTTTTGGCTTCTTAGCTTATTATTCTTTTAATGATTGCTTTTGAAAATCCCGTCAATCATGTTGGCCTATTGTTATAGTTAATCTTCCATTCTCACTGATTTATTATATTAATTTTCAATTTTTTGCTGCCTTTGGTTATAACTTGGCTGCCAGATATTTCATTTATTAATTTTCTACTTATGTACTTGTATGTATGTTTCTTTATTATACTCAGTCTAGATTCTTAGACTAGCAGCTTCTCTTTTAAGGCCTTTTCAATTCATATTTCTTACCTCACTTTGTTTTAAATTAAAATACTGTTTGGGATAATATTTTAAAATATGATGCCAATGTACAAAATATGTTTTTGATTACTTAATTAAATTTGCTTATTTTTCTTCATTTTTTATTATTGTATTTATTTACATTCCAGTCATTGCCCCCTTCCCACAGTTCCTCTTCCCATTCCTTCTCCCCAGTGCCTCTGAAAGGATGCTCGCTCTTGCCAGACTTTCTGCTTCCCTGAGGCTTTAATTCTCTCAATGATTAAGCACATCTAATATCCATTAATCAATGAATGCATACCGTGTATGTCTTTTGGGTCTGATTTACATCACTCAGAATGATACTTTCTAGGTTCATCTATTTGTCTGCAAAATTCATGATGTCCTCATTTTTAATAGCTGGATATTATTCCATTTTATAAATGAATATTTACATTTTCTGTTCCCATTCTTCAGTTGAGGGTAATCTGAGCTGTTTCCAGGTTCTGCCAATTACAAATAAAGCTATGAACATGGTGGAGCAGGTGTCTTTGGAGTAAGGTGGGGCATCTCTTTGGTATAATCACTGGAGTGGTATAACTGAGTCTTCAGGTAGAACTATTTCTAGTTTTCTGAGCTTGCAATCCCATTAGCAATAGAAGAGTGTTCCTCTTTCTCCACATTCTTGCCACCATGTGCTGTCCCTTGAATTTTTGATCTTAGCCATTCTGATTGATGTGAATTGGAACTCAGGGTCGTTTTGATTTGCATTTCTCTGATGACAATAAGTGTATATTTACCATAAAGAACAGAATACCCATGATATTCCCCACAGACCCAAAAGAAGAAAGGCCCAAGTGAGAAAGCTTGAATATCACATAGAAGTGAGAACAAAATAATCACCAGAGGTAGAAGGATGGAGGGAAGTAGCAGGGAGAGTGGAGGGAAAGTGTGATGGGGGGCAGCATCAAGTATCTGGGGAGAAAAGAGAGAGGTCCATAAAGCTAGGAAAATGAATGAGAATTTACAACTTCTGTGGGTTGGCTGTGAATGGGTAAAATCTCTAGAAAGCCTCAGAGACCTAAGATTCGGGCAGCTCCTAAGAGTCAATGCAGTTCACCTTAGCAGCGATCCCTAATAGTGGGGACATAAATCCTGAAGAGGCTACCTCCTGTAGCCAGGCAGCACCCCCAGTTGTAAGGTAAGTACACTAACCCACCAACAAACTTTTAATCTTAAATTTGTCTTGTCAAAAAGAATTACAGAGACAAAGATAGAGCAAAGACTGAAGGAATGGCCAACCAATAACATGCTCAACTTGAACCCATCCATAGACAAGGACCAGTCCCCGGCATTGTCAATGATACTCTGATAATCTTACAGACAGGACCCTATCATAACTGTTGTCTAAGTGGCTCTGCCCAGCAGCTGTCTGGAACAAATGCAGATACCCACAGGCAAACATTTGGGAAAAAGATTAAACACCCTGAAAGAAATGGGAACTTACAAAGATCAACAGATTCTACTAAACTGGATATCTGGGAGCTTGTAGATACTGAGCCACCAAATAAAGGACATATGTGGGCTGGAGCAGGGACTCTAGCCCATATAGATTTGCAGCTAAGTTTCTATGCATGTCCTCCAACAACTGGAGTGGAGTCTCTGCCTAGAGCTGCAGCCTGACTTTGAAATCCTTTCCCCAGCAAGATTGCCTTGGAAGAGAATGTGCCTAATCTGGCAGAGATTTGATGTTCCAGGGTTATTGATAACCCAGGAGGCCCCAGCCTCTCAGAGGAAAAAGGAAAGAATGAGAGAGGGACACTGTGATGATGAGACAGGGCAGCATTAGGAATGTAAATGAATGAATGAATGCATAAATGAATGAATAGCTCAGCAAGACACATAACCAATTTAAATATTGCTCCTTTATGGTGTCTGCATTAGTTTTTGCCTGTAGATAGTTATTTCCGATTTCTTTTTGGCTTCTTTATGTGATTGACTATAAAGTCCATGATGTAGCAACTGGTTCTTTCCCAAGTTTATTTTTGTATTGGTATCAATAATGGAAACACAAAGAAAACAATGGCATACTTATTTATGATGGACACTATACTTAGTAGTTAGTTCATACTCAGTAACATTGCATATTTATTAAATTTTTCACATGATCATTTTTAATTCTTTTTACAAAAGTAAATAAAATTGAGAATTTTTGTTGACATCAACAATATTTAACTTATAGTTTACAATGATGTCCATACAGTAATCATTATTCTGAGATTTATTAAGTAATATTGTTTCTAATATTCTAACTGCTAAGTGTGCAACCACCAATAGTTTTTTCTTAAAACATGATAAAACTTACAAACTTACGCTTTTCGGACTTATATTACATTTCAAAGTAAATTATATGGTAATTGTTGAAGAAAAGCTAATTTTCATAATGAATCCAGAACTCCCAGTTCATAGACACTTATCCTTTTACATATGTATGAATTTTTCTATGAATTTCACATGTGATACAACTTGATACTTATTGTAGAAATTCATCTTCATTTTGTGCACTAAGCTAAGTGATCTATTTAATTTACATAGAGCTCTAACTATGATATTTGTGATCCTTTGTCGAGAGATGAAAATTTCATGTGTTTCCACCACTAGACAAGGATCTGCAGAGTTTATTAGTTTTAATAATTTCTGTAAGATGAATAATCCTCTTTCAAAAATCAGTACACTGTGGTTGTCAAACGTATCATAGTCCACCTTGAAAAATCATATATATATGTGTGTGTGTGTGTTTGTGTGTGTGTGTGTGTGTGTGTGTATATATATATGGTGTATTAATTTTTATACACATATCAACATACACACACACATACACAAACATGCACACATACAGACACACACAGAGGAATGTTGCCAATAGTCTCAAAGGTCCATGTTTGAAAAGAAATATATATGTATATATGACAAAATGGCTATTAACTTTAAAGTAGAAAAAGACATTGGAGAAGTTTGAGTAGTTTGAATACCCTGGAAGGAAGAAAGAGAGTAATATAATCTTATTTTAATTAAAATATGTTTAAAAATTCAAAATAAATAAAAATTTAAAAAATAATAAATTAAGCTTGTACAGCACATTCATATTTTTTTAAATTCTGTCTCAAAACATCATGATTGCTTTGCTCCTTTTCTTTTTCTAAGCATAACTTCTCATCACTTCAGGTTTCATTATTTCTGAATCCCTATCTATCTGTATCTATCAGGATATTTATTCTGCTACATTGTATTAGGTAATTAGGCAGTAGAAGAAGAGGGGGAGCTGGGAGAGTAAGAGAGGAAGGGGAGGGGAGAAATAGAGGAAGGGGAAATGAAGAAGGAGGGTATCAGCCATGGAGAACCAAAGACGGGTCGAAATCTGTCTAGGGTAGCAACATCTATCAAAAGGTTAGATATTGGGTAACAATTCTAATTGTGTGGACATCTTGTTGACTGAGCATTTCTAAATATATAAATACTTTAGATAATCATTAAGCTTTAAGAGTTTCATTTCTACTGGGTACTGTGAGGATGGAAGATATTCCCTGGCATTCAGCCAAGCTTTGTGGATGCAGCATGGTAGACAGGCAGAGCCAACCACCACAATGGAGTCCCATGGGTGCCAGGGCCTGCACATCTAGCTAGTCAGGGAGCCCTGGTCAGAGCCAAGGAGTAGTGGGAACATGGTGGCTGGCCAGTAACAAGCTGGACCGGGCACTGTTTTCTAAATATCTCCCCGTACACCTTTCCTCATCATTAGGCTGACTAATTCATTGTGGCTAACCTCTATCACTTCTTAAAACAAAGTGCAAGGCTTCACATCCCTCATCTCTACATCTCTGCTGTTCTTCTTCTCTGACCATATGCACTGGGGGTTACAGTTTAGTTTCTTTGTGACTTTGTTTAAAGTACTAATAAAATTGTGTGTGTGTGTGTGTGTGTGTGTGTGTGTGTGTGTGTGCATGCGTGTGTGTCTGTGTATATGTATGAACATATGTGAGGTATATAGCCAAGAGGCTCACAGGTCCCTGTTTGAATGATGCTATTGAACTTTTAGGAGGTATAGATTCTCTGAAGAAGTACATTGAATTGGGAATTTCTGATTTCCTTTTCGACTCAGTTGTTTCATGTGATATTTTTTTGGAAACTGTCTAATGAGAAGATATTTTGCTGAAACAGACACATGCTAGGATGTTTTTCTGAAGTAGACATGTGAAAGGATGTTTTGCTGAGGAAAGACACATGGTGTTTTCTGGAAGCTTCCTGGTAAAAAGGCATGAGATGCTTTGCTGGAGCAGACACTTGAGAAGATATGTGATATCTGAAAAGATTATAAGTATAACCCAACAGATGTTGGATGATGTTCTTGCTTTGGTTTGCTTTGCAACACTTTGCAAGGCTTTATTAGTTTCCACTTATGTTGGTCTTTGCTGAGGACACTCTTGCATTGGTTCCCCTTGCTTTCTTTACAGACATTTGCTTACTATGACTTTGTAGAAAGAAACACACCAAAGAACTTCAGGTGATAACCCAGCTGCTTGTTGTAGCTTTTGCAGACTTGTGCCGATTGGTTTCATTTTCTGGTGGTTACATCTGACTGTTTGGTGTTTCGCTAGTGTATGAACTGCTGACAACAAAGATTAAAATCACCCCAAAGAACTATTTCTAAACATACCCACAACACCTGTTTCCTATTAAACTTTCTTTTCCCTTACCTCTGGTGGGTGATGGGGTACAAGGGAGGTTGAAGTGTTAAAGAAGCATAGTGAAAGTAGGTTTAAAAAAATCTAACCCCACAGTACATTTCTGGAGCTGGGCTTTCAGAGTTTATACTCTCACTCGCTTCTAATTCCCTTTCTCTGCTTTGAGTTTGTGGGTGAAAATATGATCTCCAGCCACCAGCTGGCATGCCTATCCCCAGTTCTCATTGTTTCTACACATAAAACCATAAGCCAAAATAAGCCATTTTTTTATCAGTTCCTTCTGGGCATGGTATTTTGTCACAACAAAAAAAAAATCAAGTAATATTAATACCTACAAAAATAAATGGTAGCAGTATAAGCATAGGTCTCAATAATTCACTACATTGGTACAAAATTAATTTCTTTATGGATCTCTTATATTTGATTAGAGTGTGAATGAAGACACATTTTAACGTAAATTTAATGACTAGGTGTATGTTTCCACGGTTCTTCACGAACCCTCAGCAGGCATCACTTGAATTTTGTGGATGATTTAAGATGTATATAATCATTTCAACAAACATTTTAGTAAGGACATGCATCTGTTTTCAGATTATCATTTTACCCTTAAGCCTCAAAAATGTTATTGTAATGAAATTATGCTCTAACTGTGTTTTCGTTATTTTTTTATATTCATATGAATTATGAACAACAATTTCTTAAGATATATTCAACAATTGTGGTGCTTTTGTTTGGATTGAGTTTCTTCAAAACAGCATAATGGCACTATTACCATGGATACTGACAAATGAAAATATCATTTATAAGGAGTTTTTAATAAGAAAATTTAAGCAAGTTACACATAAATATCTATGAGTCTATTCATCTTTACTTATGGCAGAAAATGGTCCTGGATCTGTTGACATAACAATATCTCAGACTCCAAGTGACTCTGGGGGCTAAAAAACCAAAACAGTTCATTATTTACATTCATTACTTGCTTGCTTTTGAGGAAAATGACATCTGTGCAGTTCTTTCTTTCCAAATATATTTATTTCCACACAAGCTGAATTTAGATCTGTGACAGCTAATGTAGAATAATATTCTACTCTGCCACACTTTAAACACCAACATTTGAAATATTATAAATATGTACATATTTGTTTTAGGAGAAATCCTTCAGTAATAAATATAGATCAGCATCCTAAGGTATAAATGTGTTACTTTCACACTCAAATTCTTCAAAGTTTTACTTTCTCCCTTTTTAAAATCACATAATGTGTATACTTTTTTTTGAGCTATGTAAGTTTAAAAATCAATACTTGGAGTAATTTATGTGCATATATTCACATTAGACAAAAGTAGTTTACTCATCCACAATATCACGTTATACTGATTTGACCCTTTGTGGGAAAATTTCCTTTCACCGCTGAGTTTTGTAAACCTTTGTATCTGTTGACCTGATTTCTTCTATATTTGTTGGGATACATAGAACTGGGATCATGCTTTTTGACATTTTACTATGTTCTTATTTAAATCAGGATAGTATTATTTAGAATTCTTTAGCCCAATTGACTATGGAAACTTTTTGTTTTTTATTTCCATTAGGAAATAATCCCCTGAATAAAAGTAACAGATCATGTCTATTCATTTATATATTGAAAGATCTTCCATGTGTCCCCAGTTTTCCTTGATTAAATGATGGTCCTATAAATATTTGAGTATAAATTTTCATGTCAAATGGCTTTATAAGGGTCACTGATGATTGAGATGTGACTTTGTGAGTATTTATCAAATAAATTTGAAAATAGTGTTACCCACATCCCTTTTTCCCTTGCCAGTATTTGGTAAGTTTTCTTCTTATATTTGCTTTATTTTTATTTTTATCTTAAATATTCCATGAGTGTGGTGGTTAGCCCTGGCCCCCTTGTATTTTGATGTTGATTACACTTTCCCAGGAGGGGCTGCAGAGGAGGAGTGAATCAGTACACAGGTGACTTCTTGTGAACCTTCTGCCCACCTTAATTTGTATATTAAAGGCTAGAGCCAGTGATTGGGCGGTAGAAGAGGAGATTGAAAAAAAAAAAGATTTGGGGGAAAATAAAAGATAGGGAGGAAAAAATTTGGAGGAAAAAAAAGATTTGGGGGGAAAAAGATAGGGAGGAAGACAACAGAGAGGAAGATGATGCAAGAGCAGGAGGTGGAAGGACAATGGAGGAGAAGCACATGGTCTGGAAAAACTGTAACTTATAAGGGATCCCATAGCTGGAGATTAGAGTAGTGCAATGGTAAATCTGCCCAATCTAGGTGTGCAGTTTATATTCATAATTATTGAGTTGTGTTTCTTTTGACCGGTCTTACTTGAGTTGGAGATTTACCACAACACATTAACAATATTTTTTCAAAGGCTTTCAGACACAAACCACTATGTGGATCTTTTCACAAATCTGTGTGCAATCACCTTCTCTGTTGTAGGCATATACAGCTTTTCAGTGGTCCCTGTTTCTCTTATTTACTAAAGATGCTGTACAATTGTAGATTCATAATCTAGTTAATTGATTTTCAATTAATAAATTGTGAAGGTTTTGTTTTATCTGAATTTGTATAATGGGAAATGTACACAGAGTTTACCAGCATCTATAGTTGGCCATTTTACTTACCCATTTCGTCAGCCAGCATAAGTATACTAAGGAAGACAAGAAGCTTTGGAGTTAAGAAAATAAGAAAGGACTGTGTTCAGGATTTATTAGCTTAATTTACTTAAAAAGATATTATTTAAGGAGTATATATATATATATATATATATATATATAAAATGTTTAAGGAGAATATATATATATATATAATGTTATATGATATTATATGATATTATATTATATTATATTATATTATATTATATTATAAATATATATGGAGAAAGAGAGCATGAGTGACTAAAAATTAATTGAGTTAATGTTCTTTAGGCCTAGTAAATTGTATGTGAAATACAATAATAATATTAAATGATAAGACTGAAATAGCCTATTATAATTTCATACAAAAGGCACCTTCTACAATGCATAGCCAATAAAAAGATAGATTTTTTATTTCATCAAAAACATCCCAACATCAAATATTGATTTCTAAGATAATCTTGACCAATCCTTGGATTATCACTAATGTTAAATTGCTTCTCTTCAGTGATTGTGGTAATCCATCATTGTTTTAACCATAATATATCCTTTAATTCAGTGAATTATTCTCTCTATACAAAAATTTATTGCACAATCCACTAAACTTCACTACCTACTTGGGTTAGAGTCTGTGTAGTAGTTTTTTAATATCTTACAAAAATTAGGTTCCCTTGGTTATTTCAACATTTTGTTTTCAATGTTAATTAGCTTAATATCCTTCTATGGCATTCCTACCTCTGCACAGAGTCCAGTGAGTAGCATCTATACTCTGCACTTTTTAACATAGGCAAAATAATTTTTGTTGTTGTTATTAGACAATGCATACCTTGTTTCCTATGTCATTATTATGATGGCAAAAACTTCTCTTGGTATTCGCACTTGCCATTTTAAAGAGAGTGTTTGGGAGTACCATGTATGAGAGCAAAAAGCCAAGTATGTCAGAATGGACATGTCACTGTTCAGAGCATGACTCAATGATGACAGAATCAACTCAGCAGTGATTTAAACACTGCCCTGTAAATGTGTCCCTGCAGTAGATGAAAATGATAACATCCTTTCCTACTGTTGTCAAGGATCAGTTATTTGTTTGAGGATGGTAAAGCTGTGCAGCTTTTCACAAACATAAAAGGATCCCTAGTGTCTTAAATATTAAATATTTGGAGCTAAATCAATACTTTTCACTTGTACTAAAAGACTTCCTGGATTCAATGACCCCAACGTTGTTTTTGCTTCTCTGTTTGACAATTTAAAGACTCATTTTAAAGAACTTATAAAAGCTTTTCTTTTAATTTTTTTTTCTTTTTTTTCTAACATAAAATTACCTCTATTTTTAAATTTAGTTCATACAGGTATTAGTTTATGGTTATTAATGCCTCATAAAGCAAAGGACATCAGATGTAAATGTTGGAGAATGTAATAGCTAAATTTATATTTTCTATAAAAAAATTAAGAAACTTTAAAAACCCTCTGAGAATATTTACCATAATTATATCAAGTATGTGTATCTTCTTCTCCCTCCATCACCACTGAGTTTATTATTAGGAACACAGTCTTGGCAAAGACAGTATAAGCCTACCTATAGAAGAATAGTGGAAGCAAGAAAAAAATAAAAAATAAAAATAAAATTCCATATAAACAATTTCTAACGAAAACTTAGAAAAATTAAATTTGGAGAATACCTTTAGTTAAACCACATCTACTTAAAAACATCCACATAATTTGTACAAATATTCAATATACACATAAATATTTGTAACAAAAACTATATTTCACTTTAAAATTTTTCTTAAGTATGAATTTGGAAAATTATTTTGCATTCTATATGAATACTATAATTAATAAAGTATTTTTAATGTTAGACTATGTTAATGATTAAATAAAATTAAAACAGACATTAAATCTTACCCATATTAATAAATTTGGACACAAAAAGAAAACAATAACAGTTTAAATCTTTTTCTTTAATAATGAGAACAATATTTAAAGTAAACATATGATTTTCATAGCATACATAAAAGCAGGCTGACAAATCTTTCTAAGTAGACAACATATAAAACAAAGAGAATTCATTAGTAAGTTGGATATATATATTATGTAAACTAATAGAATCAACAACACACTTAAAATTAAATCAATTTTGTCTCTTAAATTATAAATACTATTTGTGATCTAATGGTCTAGATGGTTTAAAATAACCTCTTGGCAACACAAAGCTAAATTACGGGTTAGAAGAAAATATTTTAAAATCATACATCTAATAATAGAATTATATTTAGTATCCACCCCAAGATTAAGTTCTTACCTTATCAACAGAAAAATAAAACATGGAATAGATATTTAAAATTGAGAGCCCTTCCTAAACATGTTTGTGTATATAAGCATCTTGTTGTTTGCATTAGTATTTACTATTTCCTATAAAATATTTAATAAATTATTTCTCTATATTTTATACTGAATAATATGCTTTTCTGCATATTCTTAGCTGACTATAGTGCTTACATACCCGGACATACAATATACTATTGACTCCAAAATTGTTCACTTGTATATTTAACTTGATTATATTACTTGTGGTTTAATAATTTTATGTTGGCATAAAGATTAGGTTTCTCCATAATACTTTAAAACATTATAGAAAAATTCTTGAACTGTCCATTTTATAATTGTAAGAGAACCACCACACATTTATATGCTCGTAAAGTCTGTTTTATTATTGAAGATGCTTATGTTTTTTCAGTTTGTGTAAACGTACACAGCATGATTGTGGCTGCTGATGATAGCGTGATATTTCTGGGATCCATTTTTGAAACGTTTGTTTGCATTCTAGGATTCAGATCAATGATTAGATAGCCAACAACATCATTTTGTAATCATGGATACGTTCAACAACGATTTACCATAAAAGGAGAAAAATCACTAATTTATATGGAGCAGTAAACAATTATAGAATTCATTTCTCATGAATGAGGAAAACATTAAGAAAACAAAGTACTACATTTTTTTTATAGCTGTTGCTGTTTCTCCATCTTGAGGGGTACCATCAAATCAGTTTTCCAACAGATATGTTGATAAAATGTTATCACCTTTGAAAGTGTTGTAAAAGTAATCGAAACTTAAATGTCTGCAGAGTGTGTCGTGGTGATATAAATTGATAAATCACACAACAGTAAAAGTAAGCATTTTCAGAAATTTTGCCTCTTTGGATTAATAGATACTTAGGTCCTTTAAAGCTTTCTTATATACTGTTTCATGAGAATGCCTTCAAAGCAGGTTGTGTAGATTGGAGTGGTTGACAGGGGTCAGAGTATTAATACATCAATGAGGCCAGGTAAATGATAGTAACTGTTCCATGTTGTGCTAGAGTCATTTGATAACATTTATTTTTCTCTGGCTACATGTTACAAAGGATAAACATATACCATATTGACACATATTTTGGAGGAATTTGCTTCTGTTGGTTAATGCGCTAACAATGTTTTAAATGGAATGTAATGAAATTTCATCACACAAAGAGATGTGTTCCTCCATGCATTGATGTTTTACTAGTCAAGTGAGCTGGCACTTAGATAATTTTAAACAATAGAAATCATCTCTGAGTTTACCTGAAAGTCTAATTAAATGTTGCTGGAAGTGCCACACTGTAAATAAATTCTCTGATGGTGAATTTGAGACACAAATGACTAGATATATAGCTCTCAGATTTTGTTTAAACACCACCATGATCTTGAACAAAGGAGTCTGTAAACAATTTTATTATATGTCAAGATCTAGCATTCTGGGTTTTTTTTTTTTTTTTACAATTATGTTATTTCAAGCATTACTGACTATTCAAATACATACAATTCTATACGTCTATTTCTTTTAATTGGTGTTGGTAAGATTCTGTCAGATAAAGCACCCATTGTTCTTTCTTTTTTTTCTTTACTTTTTAAACTCAACTTTCTCAAGTGTAAGTAGGGGGCATTAACATTTGGAACTGTATGAAGCATCTGTTACAGACATAAGAGAAAAGGAAAATGAGTCTCTATGGACAATCTGGCTGCAAAGTGAATGCCATAAAGAAGTCATGCCCATTATTAACAAAGTTATGGTGCAAGCTGTAAGATAATACCCACGTTCCCAAAATCAGTGTTCAGAATATTAGTTCTTCATACATAAAGAGCTCAACTTTGAGAATTTTATCTGCTTGTTTATCCTTAAGATCAATGTTCTACAGTTTCATTTGAAAGCAGGTAATGGGGCCTTGGTGTAATTATTCTACTCATGTATTTCAAAATGTGATTTCTCAGTTATAGCAATAAATCTATTAACAAATTACAAAACTGGATTTTACCTGTTGAATTGCTTTTATGAGGCTGTCAAAATGAGATGTATCCATTGTTCTGTCTCACAGAGTATGTACTTACACTGGCAACACAAAAGAATATGATTGTCTATTGATTCTTGGAACAAACTAGTGAAGTATCTAGAATGACATGTCTACTCTTAAATAACTTCATCCTGAAAACTAAGGCATAAACTCACCTGTGTTGAACTTACTGCACAGGTGTCTGACTTGTGTTCCGATGCCCAATTTCTACATTTAAAAAAAATGTGCATTGCATCAAGAGACTCAAATTGAAGTGCTCATGGGAACAGACACAGGCATATATCTGAAGCTCCCAGGCATTTATCTGAAACTCCCAGGCATATATCTGAAGCTCCCAGGCATATATCTGAAACTCCCAGTCCATCTCATCCTATCAAATTGGTGGGCTTTATTTTAGATGGAGTTCCTACCTCAAAAAAAAAAATAGAAAGAAGAGCAAGGGAGAAATGGGAACCAATATTATATCCTGTCTTTTACATTTTCAAAGTATGCATAAAATTTTCATTAATTTAATTGAAATTCAGTCTGCATAATTCTAGCTAAGCTTCTTCATGTCC
This sequence comes from Rhabdomys pumilio, assembly GCA_030674055.1. Taxonomy (NCBI): domain Eukaryota; kingdom Metazoa; phylum Chordata; class Mammalia; order Rodentia; family Muridae; genus Rhabdomys; species Rhabdomys pumilio. Next base: position 53,281,088 of record JANHMN010000014.1, read on the forward strand.
AATAGGCCCTTTTCTCACTTTTACTTCTATTTCTACACAAACAACTTCTGCAATGCTGGAAATTAAGAGAGAACACTTGTTTTCTATATTTTCATTTCGGACCCATTTTACTTAGCCTTGTGTTTCAAAGACTAGTTGATTTAGCAAAAATTGCCAGATTTTTCAGTTTTATGAGTGAATAATAATCCTGTTGATATATACAACATGTTTTCTTTCTAGGTTATTCTAGCTAATTTTTGATGCTATCAAGAAAACATCACAGTGGAGTGAAAGAAGTATTTTCACTCATGGTTCTAAGAAAGGAAGAGGTTGATCATGGTGAGAAGTCATGATGACTGAAACAGGAGGCAAGTGATCACACTGTATCTACAATAAGAGAACAGATGAAAACTATCCCTGCTGCCAACTTCACGTTTTCTGTAGTTTCATTTAGTCTATGACTCTAGTTCTTAAGAAGTTGTCCTCTGTGTTCAGTGAGTGTTCCTTAGTTAAAGATCTATGTAAGTACCCTATCAAATGTGCTCAGATGTTAATCTTTTACATGATCCCGTTATCTGGCCTAATTGATATAACTATTAACTATAGCATTTTTAATACTATGATGTCATTTAGGTTGGTTCCATAACTTTCCTTTGTGAATGTTTCCATAAGAAGTATGATCATACATTTAGTTGTTTGTTTGCTTATGTGCATGCTGATACAATTTCCTATCCTGTAACACATTTCCTAGTTAATGTGAAAATCACATTTTGAGAATTTTGGTAATTATCAAAATGCTTTCCACCGTTGTACAAATTTACATTCTCAGTAGCAGTATATATTCATATTGTCACTGGTTCTTTTTATGCAAGCAATTATAACATGATTGAGGTGAAATTTTGCCATACTCCTGAATGAAATGCTTTTCTGATGTCTTGTACTTTTCTCTGAACACATGACCGTATGTCATCAGAAGATTTCTCAACTGGATGTAGAACAAGACAGCGATTTTTGATTCATTCATTTACATGAATAGTGCTGATTTCCAGTAGCACATAAAATGCAATATACTATGTTTATTTTATTACCCACAAATTATTTTAAAAGATTCAATGCTATTGGTTATAAAATACATTTTCATAATTTTAAATATCTGAAACTTTTTAAATATTTAAAAAGTTTATTATTTGACAATGTATAGAATACTTTCTGATTATTCTCACCTCCACTATCCCCCTGTTACTATTAAAAAGCCTTATGCTCCTTCCTATAAAATTTTTCCCATAGACATGTCTTCTGTTTAGTTTTATGACTCACGTAATTTAGACACTGATATATGTTAGATTAAGACTATGGAACTTTGTAGTTTACAGACTAATGGGTTTACCAATATGTATACAACTTAGAACAGGGACTGTCTCTCCCTAAACAGGCAGTAGTGCTGCAGTGAGGTTTAGGGTTATTTTTGCCCCACTCTTTTTGTGATTGACTGTTTATAGGTACAGTCTTCTACAGATCCTGTGCAGAGGACTGCAGCTCTGAGTCATTATTTAACCTTTTTATGACTTCACAACATATAGTTGATAAGCAACATAAATATATTTAAGTTAAAATAATTTTTCAATGAGTCATTGACCAAACACAATAAATTTAGATAATAAAGGTTATATAATGCATAAGAAATATGATTAGTATTTTAGATACAAATTCCTAGCTGAAAATTCTTGGCAATTGAGAATATGCTGATATATTGCAGCAGGGTGTACTATCTGCAATTCCCCATTAAACCAAAGTTTGAAAAAGTAGAATTCACTGAGATATATAAAATATGGATTTTATTTTTTTCAAGTTTCAATCGGGTTTATGATTTGTTGCTTTTCATGAGAAAACAATACCCTGTGCAATAACTAAATAAAAATATCACTCAGAGCCATATTTGAAGCCAATAATGCAAATTGTGAATGGATATAAACAAATTGTTTTTTGTGACTCCGAAGAGAGAGTTCTTGGCTGGAAGCAATGCAATGAAAAATATAATCAACTAGCAAATTAATTAGTAGCTTGGAGCTTCCTTGCAGGAATGTTTGGAAAATTCCCTGACATGTGAATGTGGGAAAATAGATGGAGACTGGAAAATAGCTGAACCTGTGTTACAGCAAATATGGTCAAGACCAGCGGACTACAAATAAAGTTACTTCAGGACACAGCTACAAGTGAGTGCATTGCAAAGTACTTAAGAGGTGTTTGGAATAAAATAAGATTGGAGGATGCTTTTCAAGTATAGAAAACAAGAGGTTTCGCTTCCAGCCATGCTCAGGTTCGATCATGCTTCTGTCAATTTTCTCTGGAAACACATTCTTAGACACACCCAAAGGCCAGTCTTCCAGCTAATACAAATCCCATCAAATTCACAGTGTTACCCATCACATTCATTAATACTGACTTGGAAATGAGTTAGTTTTATATCTTAGCTGGTACAGGTAATGCCATAGTAAACATGAAATACTGATTTAATTTACTTTGTGTGTGTGCATGTGCGTGTGCGTGTGTGTGTGTGTGTGTGTTCTTCATTAAGTTTGCTCCCTAACATGGGTAACTTATTTTTAGAATTCTGGGATTTTTCAAACAGTTTATAACAATTGATGTACTAATACACATTTCTTTGTTTCTATTTATGTGTATCCAAAACTGATAAAGCTGATAATTAACAAAATGTTTCATTATAAACAAATGAAAAAACATGTATACATTTTAAAGTGAACAAAATGTACTATAGGAAAAATAATTACTTCTATTGAACATTTTAAACTGCATGCTGTACATAAGATATAAATAGTATTCTAAATTTTTCTTTAATGATAATTAGCCTAGAAATGAAAAATTTAATGACTTATGCCAGAGATATTTGAATTTCAAGTACCACGCAAACTTCAAAATACTTGTAGGATTTTGACGCAAAGTAAAATTCAAAACTGTTAAATATTTAAGACAGAATCATAACATTGAGCTTTTAAAGAGAATAACAACATATGTCGTATACTGAAGGAGAAATATGCTAATAAGTTTCAATACTTAATTGTATGCAATATTCAGCATGTATATTCACATTATGTCTTACCACATTTTAGGAGTGGCAGAATGAAGGCTTAGGATGAATGAATACATTGACCTTGCTGTCACTAGGTAATATTGAGATTTAATCTCCAGCATGTCTAGCAAGCAAACAAATCTTGTCTCTATTATGTTTGGCTGACTTCTGGTGAAATAAACAGTACAGTTCAGTTTGCTAAGAAAATGCTATTATTTGATACTGCTTTTTTTTTTTATTACAAGAGACAGAATTGTAATGGGTATAAGTCTGTGAGTGATGATTTTCTATGAGTTTGCAGAAACTTGGATAATACTTGACAAGAGGATAGCGTCATTGTTGATGGCTAAGAGTAACATGTATATAGCATGTGCCCAGAGCGATTTGTGATATTTGTCAACAGGACAGTTTTGAGCTCCCACTGTGTTATTGAGACAATTAATTCATTTACTACCCACTAATGATGATGTGACCTATGTTTGCTGGGAATGTCAACTAATAGTATACAAAACATTGCATAAGTGCACTCTCTGATGTCAATAGATAATTAAGAATAGAAGAGTTAGTGTGGTACAATCCACTTCTTTACATTGGACTGAAATAACTAATGACTTTTTCTGCACACTGTTCTGATATGCTTTTAACTGGTTGCCTAGCCCAGGATGCCTTGAACTTGTGATTTTCCTGACTCTGACTCCTAAGAAATGTATTTACAAGTGAGCTCCAACACATCCAGTTATATGGGATGGGAATTGAATTCTTAGTAAGGATTCTACTAATTGAGCTGCATCACCAGTTCGATCTCAGAATTTTTCTAAGCTGTTTAAAATGGAAAAAACTGTGATTAACTCGCAATTGATAATGTACACATCTACATATGTACATAAAAATTTAATATGAACATATTTATATGCAAAATTTATGCATTCATACTATAAACTATAAATACATGCACTTATCAAAGCAGCAAGAAAACATTGTCATACAGCTTTCATAATGAGCCAGAATGAGCCAGAGTTCTGAGGTAAAAGACAAAAGATTCTAATACAGTAATTAAACAAATATATTTCTTGGAAAACACTTGCAGAAAAATTGTATTTCAGAAATTTAAAAATAATTAGTCTTGTCTTAAATGATGGGACATTTTGAGAAGACTGAGTTAGCCAGAGCCAAGCTGACTCCATGAGAGGCTGCAAACTGACAGTTTGGGAGACCGGGCCTGAGTTTCTCTTTTCCAGAAATGAAAACCCAGATCCAGGAACCTGTGATCAGCCAACGATAGTCATGAGCAGCCATTCCTAGGACAATTTGTCATCTGGCCTGAAGTAAGAGTAGGTAGCTAGAATGAGTCAGTGACCTCCCCAGGAAGTCTCCAAAGCCTAAATTATAGAATCAGCCAGAAACATAGAAAAAGAGCTAACCAATCAAAGTAAAAGGCACATACCCATCCTGGGAATTACCCTAACTGAAAATAAAAGCTGGACCTGCAAGTTCCCCAGGGCTTTCCATTCTCAAATGGGGAGACCCTTGAATGTAGGGAATTCACCTGAATAAACACCATTTGCTTTTGCATATATTTGAGTCTCAGGCCTTCCTTCAGGGATTGTTGTGGTTAATATTAAACCACAAAACTTCTATTGAAAATAGAATTTTTATGATTTCAATATCCAGTGGTTAGTTGATTAAGTTTTGTGAAATAGATCTAAAACTTAATTTTTTAAATAGTAGTATTAAGTATGATTTGAAAGAGAAAGATATTTCTGTTTGATTTGTTATGTTTTGCATTTCTTTTGCTGGAAAGAGATACTTACCACTACATTTAGAAAATATCATTGGTGGTTAGGTTCACTTTTATAGGTGAGTCCTAGAAGAGAACCAGACAGAACTGGCAATAAATAAATAAATAAATAAATAAATAAATAAATAAATAAATTTTATGAAATGATTCTTAATGATATTTTTCGATACTTATAGACTGGAGCATAGCTTAATCATCACCAAAAATTATTAACTAAGCAACTAATGGAAACATATGTAGAAACTCTGCCCAACATCAGGTGGAGAGCAGTAAATCCCTTAGAATATGGTGAGGAAGTATTATAGGAGACAGAAGAGTCAAATACATCACAAGAACAAGATGCACAGAATCAAATAACCAGAAGTCATAGAGATTTACCTGAATGGGTCTCACATAGGTCTATTGCATATCTGTTATCATGGAATAGATTATTCTTCTTGGGGGACTCCAAACTCTCTCAGACTGTTAGCCTGATTTTGGGACCCTTTCCTCCTACTTGTTTGTTTCATCCAGCCTTGAAATGAGGGTTTGTGCTTCGTCCTATTGTACCTTTTTATGCCGCGTTTGGTTGATAACTCTGGGAGGTTTGCTCTTTTGTGACGGGATATGGATTAGTGGATGAAACTGTGGTTGAGATGTAGTGTATATGAGTAAAATTATATATGTGGCATATGTGTATGCACATAGTGTTTGAATTTTTGTAAGTCATAATACTCTTACCATCTGTAATCATAATACATATTCAGTAGCTGTCATTCAGGTGATCTGTTGTGTTATCATGTTTCACAGAACTTTGTGTCCAAAGGGGAAGTTGAAACTTGGAAATTTTTCTTACTTGCTGAATAAACATGTGAAAAACCCTCCCAGCAGTTTGCGAATTGTCATAAGGCCTCATACAGACAAGAGTGTGAGGACTTCAAATTCTCTTCTCAGTTTATTTTGCATCTCTTGACCTCTGTCTTTTCAACACCTGTTTCTGTATTTCAGATTTGAAAATTCCACCTAATTTGTAAATAAAACAACAAAATGTGATATTTGAAGCAAATATATCACATACCAAAAGAGGAAAACAAATTAGTTCAAGACAATTATGCAAAAGAACATATTGAAAGTTTTATATCCTACAGATAACTAACTTATGTTGCCTTTTTAAAAGATCATACTTTTAATGTGTAAGGATAAAGTTGAGGTTCAATCTTTTATCAATAGACAGCTGGGTGAGGGTTTAGAATCACAATAATGGTAAAACAGCAAAGTTAACTACTTCCATTGAACTTAAATTATTGAGGAGAAAATGCAAGTCATAAGGTGAAAAGTCTTGATAAGAGAAAAGAAAGCCTTTAGTGCAATGTCAGGTACCTATGCTTTGCAGACTAACTTGAGAAGTTAAAGTGCCTGAAGCTGAAGATCACAGAAAACGTCCTCTGGGTAATTGACTTTACTGCTAGTCCCATGCACTTGTTAAACAAAATTGATTGACAAAGAAGAGTGAATTAAAAAGGAGGGTTATTACTAGACAGTATGTGAGAGCAAGAACACAGTAGGACAGGAGAGGTTCTCAAAAAACAAAACAACAAAAAAATGACTTACATTGAGCTTCTTGCCCACGTGCAGAAATTTATGAACTTCAAGAGAAGATGGCCAGTCCAGTCAACCCTTCCTCATGACGACGAGGTGCCTCTGAGGTTTAATCCCACCCTATCCTAGATGTTTCAGGCAGTGGTACCATTTTATGTAGTAGAAAAGTGGGAGAAACTTACCTAGAAATCAGATCAGGGACCAGTGCTCCCATCAGGCATTCTTTAAATCTGGCCAACACAGAAAAAAAAAAAGATGTTTTTATTCCTGTCCAAGGACTAGAGTGAGAACTGCTTAAAGTTGAAGCTCCTGCCTTAAACCAGCTTGGTTCTGTGAGACGACACAGGATGTCATTGGTGGAAGGTGCAAGCTCAGTAGCATTTTAAGCTCCAGGAGTAAAGAAATTGAGGTTTGGCACCATGAAGAGAGCCTATGAGAGGCCCTCGGTGAAAGTGCAGCCCAGTTGCTGCAGAAGACCTCACTTTGTTGAGATTCAAGTCCCACGGAATGGCCACCAAACATGGCAGCAACAGTGGAGACTGCCAGAGACTAAAAGAGAAACCATATGCTGCATAGTGCGTAGCTTAATAAGTTACCCAAGATCAGTGGAGGAGTCCAGAGATTATGAATAGATTCTAGAGGTTGGATAGTTGGAATTTAGTCATGCTTTGCTTTCATTGTGACTGTATGAATTTATTCTCTTGAAGTAAGACAGTATTTTACTGAAGCCCAAAATTGAGAGACTTTGAAGTTTAAAAGGCTTTTGTTTTTAAGAGACTATTTTAAAAGGACTGAAATGTTAGTATGTTTGAATTTGTAGACTGTGGTTGATTTAAAGCCATTTATGTTTCTAATGTGACATCATTGGGTTTTGTCTTAATAGTGATGTGTTTGTGTCAAGTTGACGAGGGGTCAGTTGTACTGGCTGGTTTTGTGCCAACTTGACACAAGCTAGAATCATCATCAGAAAGAAATCTCAGTTGAGGGAATGACTCCATAGGATCCTGCTGAAGGAAATTTTCTCAATTAGTGATCAATGGGGGAGGGTACTGCCCATTGTTCGTGGTGCCATCCCTAGGCTGGTAGTCCTGTGTTCTACAAGAAAGCAAGCCAAGCAAGCCAGCAAAAAGCAACCCTCCATGGCCTCTGCATCAACTCCGGCATCTAGGATTTTTCTCTAAGTTCCAGTTCTGACTTACATCAATGATGAAAGCAATGTGGAAATGTGAGCCAAATAAGCCCTTTCCTTCCCCCCCAAAAACCAAACCAAAACCAAACCAAAAAATAACAAAAAAAAAAAAACAAAAAAAAACAAAAAAAAACCCAAACCAAACAAAACAAAAATCAAGACAAAAAAAAAAAAATTCCAGCTAGTCTTAATTCTAGCTCTGGATCCATTATCCATTTGTCATAATATAACCACAGCATTTCTATTATGTATCTATTGGAGCCAGCTTTGGGTTTCATGAAATGTCTTCTTCCTGAAGAATTTGATGTTTTTTTACCTTGGATCACAGAGATGGAACACCCACAATGGTGTCACCATGAGGCTGCTCTCTCTCCCCTAGTAACTCAGGAATATTTGAATCAGTATCATGGTAGAGAAAGCCCAAAGTGCTTGTGTATCTATGATGTTATTTATTTTGATTTTGATTTTTTTCTGGAGAATGTCTTTATACTCCTCTACTCTTTTCTTTCTTTTGTTTACTATCTTATTTTACATTCTGAAACAAGACTATCAGAATGATAGAATTGTGACAAAACTTCTATAAAACATTGTATTCATGTTTTCTGTTTAAACCACTTGTTCATATCACTTTCATATCAAACTTTTCAATGTTTATTGATAAGTAAATTTAATTGGATTATATTATGCTTAGTTTTTAAACTCAAAATTGTACAGTATCTCCATGCTTTTATCATCTTTCCTGCTTTATTTGAATGTGGTATATATGGGGTACGCTTCTTTTATTCTTTACTAATATTTTACTAGTTTATTTTTTAACCCTTTATTGCTGATAAACATTATTTTCTGAATAGTTTAGCTTTGTTTTATTACATTTTGTTTAGTATTGATATTTTATAAAAAAATGAACACGTCTTAATTTCATTAATCTGATATGATCATTAACTGGCTCTTTCTTTTCTTGTTCTAATAAAGCTCCACTTTCCATGAGAATTTGTGTTTTCTGAACTTAGGTTCCCTATAATAGTCAGTCTTGTTTCACTACTTTCTCTCACACATTTCTCTCTGAATTTTAGGATTTAAAACTGTCAATATTTCTTGTGGCTTTCAATTAGTAAGTACTTCACGTTTCCTGTCTTAATGTGTCTGCTAGCTCCTGCAGCCATAGTTACATGGATACATTGCTTTGCATGTGACTATGGGGATCGCATCCCTGCTGGCTACTTCCATACCTCTGTAGAGACAATTCTGTACTTCTGTTTTTTATGTTCCTCTTTCAGATACCCCATCTATTGCTTACCCAGAAACAGGACACGAGATCTTCATTATCATGGTATATTTAAAGAAAAATTTTTCTGTCCCATATCTAGTTATCCAACTGTGAAGATTTAATTGTCCTCTGCTATGAATTCAGATGCATTGCTAACTAAAAAGGAAACCATATTCATTCCTTCTGTTGAGTCCTCTTCCTTATCCATGTTTCACTTTGTGGTTATTGACATCTCCATTGTTCATATTGGTTGCTTTATAAGTTTTTTTTTTTTTAGATTTGATTTTAAAGTTGCTTTTTATTAAAAAAAAGTAAATGAGTCATATATGTAATCTTTACTAATTAACAATGAG
>JANHMN010000014.1:53299732-53349302 GCA_030674055.1 Rhabdomys pumilio
TATATATATATATATATATATATATATATATATATTCTAAGAGCTATTCCAACTTAAGCTAAATATTTAATCACACTCATTATATATGCATATATATGTCCTTAGGCAAAACATACACAGTAGAATGGCTGCAGAATGAAATCTAGATGCATAAATGACAGTATAGTTAACCTCTATTTAATTTAGCACTGAGTAAAATCTACACACAGTCTTGTAACTTATTTTCACCAATGTAATGCTAAGAATCAAGATGTTACTATATTATCACTTGATATTAGGTACACTGAAATATTAAAACATTATCTCTTCTACATAGGCTTGTTTTTGTGTTAAGTTCTAAGGCTTGTGCAAGGACCTGAGTAGCAGTGAAGTAGCAGTGATCAGATGTTAAGTGTTTTTCATACTTATAGTGTCCTCACTTATATCATCTTGGTTTTGTTGGTTTTATCAATGTCACTTGAAATTTTATAAAACTGTGTTTTGCTCTTTAACTGTTCTTTCAGTTTATATGCCAAGAATAACTCCTACTCATATTGTGAAGAAAATATAGAGTTTTATGGCTGCTTCTGCAATAAAAAAATGTCAAAACACCTATTTCCCAAATTAGTTTCATACTCTACTATGGCCCATCCTTATTTCAATGGTCATTTGGCTGTCTGGAATCTGAATCTCTTCCCATTTGAAACTGTTTAGTTCTTGATAAAATTGCTCTACTGTTCTTTTTCGAAAGGTTCAAATGGGCAATCATTGTCAAGGTGATCTTGAGATGCTGAAATAGAAAAAATGGGCAAAAGTTATACTTTCTAAGGAGAAATAAGAAAGAAAACACATTTGGAAGTGTTGAGCATGGCTTTCTGACAGAAACATGCATTTTTCTAGGGGTGTAAGAGATTTCTCATTTTAATATTTGTATAAAACCTCTTGTCATATTTTTAAAATTTCGTAGTTAGTTTGTATTTGCTTTAATTAGGATAATAATGGATGCTGTAGAAGCAAGCGGAATACAAAGTTATTTTGCACAGGTAAAGTAAGCTGAAATATTTTCTGTCAAATATTTCTTCGATTATTTGAATATTCATTAGTATCTTGTAATATTTAATTGTTAAATTAAGCATTAAATGTACTAGAGTAAATATCAGGGATGTATTCAAACTCATTCACCTTTTACATTTCTTGCTAATGGAGAAATATAATTATTAGTATTACTCAATTTTGACATCTATATACAATAAGGACCAGCCTTACAAACTATACTAATGATGCACTTACCTATAGACAGTAACTAAAACCTGTCTAATTTAACTTATAGAATAAAACAGGATGGAATCATATCTGGAGCTGTAAACATAATCAAATACAGAGACAATGAATTAAGGGATTTCAGAGAAAAGCATGCTTTCCTAAACCAGTGTCATTCCTTGAGTGCATTCTCTCATGTGTGTTCAAAGACATTTCTTTTGCAAAACATGAAATCTGTTTTGAAGTTCAAATTTAGTCTAAGTGCGATGAAATCTTGACTGTAGGTTGGCTGGCCTCAATAGACAAACCTACAATCCAACTCTGGTACCTAAGGCTCAAGGAGGATTGTAGAACAGTCAATTCTAACTGACAAGAGTTAGAAGAACAGGAATTCTGATGTAATATTATGCCATCTAGTATTACAAGGAAACTATACCCAATACATCCCAAGAGTATGAATATCCAAACCAGACATGAACATTTCTAACAGCAATAGAGGTCCCACATAGATGGGGGCAATATTATTGTGGTCAATTTGTTGACAAACAGCAACAAACCATTAAAAGCTTTTGAGATACAGAGATTTAGTATACTGCACAGATACCCAATGAGTTATGTAAAACCAAATGATCAGGCCTTGAAACATATACATTTATGTTAGAAGAAATCAATAGGTTGTGTTTGTTTACACATTTGTTTATGTATATGTAACAGCAATGGTTCAAAAAGAAGAGGCCTTGAGTATAGAACTTTTCACAGTGAATGGAGTGCAGACAAATAAGAGGAATGAAAGGAAGAAAGGAATGATGTAAAATCAACAACAAAAAAAAAAGAATCAAAAAAATATTCACTCCAATGACAGAGGTTCTGGTTAGTTGATAAAATGATGGACTGGGTATTAGGATTATCTTGTACCTCACTGGTACAAATAGGAATAATTATGCTCTAATTGTATTTTGAGAGAAAAGTGTTATTTTAACAAGAATAGTGATATGTAGGAGGAGCTAATGGGGAAGGAGCACCAAGAGGAAGAGATAAAGTAAGGAGAGGAGAAGATGAAGGAGAGGAGAAGCAAGGTGATGAGAGAGAGAAAGAGAGAAAGAGATGAGGGGCATGGAGGCAGATGTTCACGTGTCTCCACCAGTCAAAGACAGTTTATATATCTAGGCTGGGTATTGAGTTACACTTCTGACTGAGCATTACCAAACTTATAAAGCCTTTGTCTAACATTTAAAAAAATTGTATAAAAACAAAAAGGAAAAGGGGGCATGGGATAGGGGTTTACTATGGAGGGGAAATGGGGAAAGGGGATGGCATCGGAAATGTAAATTAAATATATAAAAAATTTAAAAAATAAAAAAAATATTCACTCGAAAGAAAAATTATATATTTTCTTATTTTGGTCAATATACTTATAATAACAGTTAATTAAAGCTTTATTATGGTATTTAAAAAAGGACTAAATTCAAATTAACAGGTATACATTAAAATGTTCTTTAAGGTTTAATATGAATTTATGACACTTTTAAGGAACATTTTATTTTAATTATAGCATTATATGTCCATGAATAAGTTGGCTATATAAATACATATGTATGTATTTTATTAAAAAATAAATGTTATATCTTGCTAGTTCCTCAACCTAGAACTGACCTGAATAATTGCATGTAATTAAAATAGTATAAAAGGAGATTGAGAAAAAATAAAAAAATAAAGTAAAATTTAAAAAAAAAGAAAAAAAATTTATATACATTCAGTTGGATTGTTTTCTTTGTTCCAAATTTTTTTCCTACATTTTTTTTAGAAATTTTTGTCAGGTAAAAATATATATTTTGATGCATTTTTTATTATTTTTATGTTTTTATTAACTTTTTAAACAGAATTAAATACAGAGAATTGTATCTTTGTATTTAGATTAACTTCTAGCTAACTAATCCCCAATTCTAGGACATTTACATATAACAGATGTGCTGCTGATTTTAGGATCCCTAAAGATCAATTGGCTCTTGGTAATGTTATAAGTCATATTACTGTTTGCCTAACTGAAGATATATAAGATAATAAAAAAGTGATAAATATTAAGTGTTAAAGGATAGCAAAAGTTAGATGAATTTGATTGTGCTAATTTAATAAACTTAATTCTAGGAAACCTCTTTTTGGCTTAGAAATACTACCTTATTTTAGAAAGAAGAGAACAGAAAAACAATTGAATGTCATACAATACTAATTCACATAATTGTTTGAATTTATAATAATGTTGAGAATATCAATAAATTTATGGCCTGAAATTCAAATGTACAACATCAAACTTATATGTAAATATCTATTAACTATCTGATAACAAATAATAAATAATACAGTCTGCTAATATAAAATATAAAAGGCTTTCCTTTATATATTCATAAATGTGATTACTTGTCCCATTAAATTTTGTCACTTCTAGAACAGTAAAGCATTAGAGAAAGAGAGAGAAAGAGAGGAGAGAGAGAGAGAAAGAGAGAGAGAGGGAATCAAAGTAAAGGTATGAGCACATTATTACATTATTTTTGGAGCAACTGAATTTCACCCTAAGACAGGCATTATTTTGGAAGCTAGCAAGAACAACAAGTCCAGTAAACTAAGGCTAGTTCATGTATTGTAAAAATGAAGAAAACAAAAGAAATGTCTCAATGAGCAACAAAACTGGAAAACATTAATTTTGGTGGTGAGGAATGCATTTCATAAGCTCAATTACAAAAATTCAGAAGGCAATTATACCATTGTTTGACATCATAAATGGAGACCTAAAGTCTAACACACTTATTTAAAAGGAATTTGAAGGGATAATCTATAATAATTTTAGACCAATTATACAATTTTAGTGAGAAAAATTTTCAAATGTGCTAAAAAAAGAAATAGTAAATCTTTTAACTTTCCATTATGTAACTCTGAATTCTGTATCAAAGGCTTTAAGGTCCTTGTCAAGAATACTCCTGTCAATTGTCATACATGTACATTTAATGGAAAAAAATTTTAGAAAAAAAAGGAGAATTTTTTAGAATTAAACAGTTGATCTATGGAAGAAAGATATGAAGCTTCCAATAAGTGGAATCATATACTTTGGTACTCTCAGCTCTTTACCAAGACTATACTGTAGAAATTCAGAACATAGATTATACTAAAGAATTTACACCTTATATCTGTTATGACAGGTGCTACTATTTCATGACTTAATGATACTTTTAAATATGAAACAAAGTATACATACACAAAGGAAATAATATAATTATGACTCTCATCACATATAAATTATAATAACATTTACCTCAAAATAGTTCCATTTCATTCTTAAATGATGCCTAAGTCTCTTGATACTTTATGATCATAATCAATCTATTTTGAAATATTTAAAAGCTTAAATAAAATTGGTTAAATTATACGACATACTTAAAACTTTAACACTGTAATTGGTCAATATAATCATATGGAATGAACTCAAGGAGATGTCCCCGATAATCTATTAGAAAATGGAATCAATGTGTACTCCAGGCTGGCCTTGAACTTGTTATCCTCCTGCCTCTGCCTCCTTCAGCATGTCCTACTGGTGTGAGCCACCACATTGTATTGCTTGTCCCTCAACCTAGAACTGACCTTAATACTTGCATTTAATTAAAATGGTATAAAAGCAAATAGGAGGAGGGGGATGAGATAGGAGGGTTCTAAGGAGGGGAAAAGGGGATGACATCTGAAATGTAAATAAATAAAATATCCAATAAAAATGAAGAAAAAAAAAATGGAATCAAGCATCATAGTGAATGGAATCAAGCATCAACATTACAAGTGAGATGGCTCTAATTCCATGCAATCATGACGTATTTTTGACTTTAGTTCACTTGTTGTTTTCATCATGAGTATTCTTAGTGCTCAACTGACAGTTCTACTGATCTGCAAAAATATAATTTCAATCTTTGTTTTTAATTAAAATATTATTACAATATTTATCTATTCTTCCTCCCTCAGTTTCATTCACTGTATCTATCCCTCTGATACTCTGTCTTGAAATAATGGCCTCTGTTTTAGTTGTTGTTTCTGTTGTGATGTGTGTGTTTGATTGCTTGTGTGTGTGTATGTGTGTGTGTGTGTGTGTGTGTGTGTGTATGTGTGTGTGTGATACATAACTCAAACCTACTAAGTCTTATTTAATGTGACTTCTATGTATATGAACTCTGGCTTAACCACTCACTACTTGTTTATTGCTCTAAATTGCAGTTAGAAGCTGGTAGAATAAAGCCTAATTATAAGACTGATTAAAATGTCTCATGCAATAGCTAATTTTATACAGAGCATCTGACAATGTATAAACTGATTGTTAAGAAAGGTCACCTGAGAATGTACTCATGAATGCAAGCTCTATGTAACGATAAGGTTCGCTTGGCAAAAACATGTTTTTCCATAGAGAAAGCATATAAACACAAAACAATAACCATTCATCATGAAAAACCTGAAACAACTCACTCTTATCCACTACACCTGGGAGATACACAAAAGCATTCTCAAAAAAATTTCCATGTTTTTTGAAGAAACTGCTCACAAGACTCTTGCCTTTGTTTCTTGGAGTTTTCATACAGGCATTCAGAATTCTCTCAAATGACACTATTCTTTGAATATGTTATATATTTAGCCCTTAAAAAGGTTTCATAACTGGATATACATAAAGATTTTGACCCACATGTAGATAAACGTAATTGTCACTTTATGCATGAATATCATGAGCAAGCAAATCATATTAGAATAGAGAAAACACTGAGTATAATACTATGCTACGAAAAACAGGGATGCAATCTGATGCCAGTACCATTAGATACAGTGCTATATTTATACCAAAAAAAAAAATGTATAGAATAGCCTGAGAAGAAACCCATATGATTGGTAGTTCTAGTATTTTGTAGAATGTAAGTGCATATTTGCCTTTAATAGGTATACAAATGTTATAATACCTTAGTCAAATAGGAAGTGATTCAAATTCCAAGGAAAATTAAACACAGTCCCTTCTTCAAATGTATGAATGAGTTTATTATGGTCCCAAGGTTCAGACATAAATACAGAGTCATTAATAAAGATAACAGAAGTTCAATCTATAAACATGCTCAGAAGTACTGATAACTAATGCATAGATCATGCAGCTAACATCGCCTGAAAAATATTCTCAGGTGACATAGAACTATGTGCGTTTAATAAAATAATTTCTTCCTTGGTGCACGGGGTCTTAACAGTCAAACTTGAGTTCTCGTGATAAAATTGATACCTCCCTATGCCTTTAAGCTGGAGATTTGCTATCTTACTGGTGAATTTTACTGTCTTCACATCCTCTGCCATTGTCCACATTATCCTGAGGCCAGAAGAGAATCAGTAGAACCCATAATGTTTCAGTGTATCCGCCTGCAATTATAGATGCAGGCCCCAACCCAATTTTCTTCTGAAACAGTAAAAATAGAGCTAATGCATTAGCTTGCTTACTTTCATCTTTTGTAAAAAATAAAATAAAATAAAATAAAATAAAATAAAATAAAATAAAATAAAATAAAATAAAATAAAAAGAGAGAGATGTTAAAGAGATTTGAAGCCAGCGTGCGCTACGTTTTGAAGTATAGGGACTGTCCAGGTGTTCAGCAGTCTCTATAAATTGGCTAAGTTTTAGAAGCCATGCTTTGTGCTTCCCATAATTTCACTTAACTCAGTCATTCTGAATTTCTGACGGGGTTGAAAACTTATAGACTCATAGCCAATCCTGGCTATTTACTTTGAGAGAAAAGATTGAAGTGGAGGGTTTCCAGCTGACATTCATTCCAAGCCAAGAAAAAAATCCAGGTTCAGAACTAAGTGTTTTAGTTAGGAAAGATGACAGAAGTTCTGGTTAGTCAACAAAATGATGGACTGGTTATTAGGACTAACTAGTACCTCACTGGTACAAATCGGCACAATTATGCACTAATTGTATTTTAAGAGAAAAGTTTTATTTTAACAGGAAGGGTGATATGTAGGAGGAGCTAAGGTGGGAGAAGTATGGAGAGGAAGAGAAGGAGTAAGGAGAGGAGGAGAAGAAGGACAGGAGAAGCTAGGTGATGAGAGAGAGAAAGAGAGAGAAAGAGGAGAGGGGACATGGACGCAGATGTTCACGTGTCTCCACCAGTCAAAGATAGTTGATATATCTAGGCTGAGTATTGGGTTACACTTCTGACTGAGCATTACCAAACTTATAAAGCCTTTGACTAACATTTTAAAAAATTGTA
Source organism: Rhabdomys pumilio (assembly GCA_030674055.1). Lineage (NCBI taxonomy): Eukaryota > Metazoa > Chordata > Mammalia > Rodentia > Muridae > Rhabdomys > Rhabdomys pumilio. The sequence goes on from JANHMN010000014.1 coordinate 53,307,241, forward strand.
TAAAAGCACAAAGGAAAAGAGGGCATGGGATGGGGGTTTTCTAGGGTGGGAAAATGGGGAAGGGGATGAATCTGTAATGTAAATAAAATATTCAATAAAAAAAGAGATTTGAAATATAATTTAAAGGTTTATAAATTAACAATAATAGATGAATCAAAATAGTTGACATGTTATGCTGAGAAAAAGTAATATTAATAAATCAATGAGTATCTGAACCATGAACCCCTCTTGTACCTTAGATTTAATATCAATAAAACAGGTTTCTACCTGTAGAATGGGACACAGATGGACCACTTTTATAACCACACCTCCAGTTCACAGGAGAAAATCCCATAGCTTAGCATATTGATAATGATTTGGGGTGAGAATAAGTAAGTTTAAAGACAGTGAAGGACCTATATGATACTCAAATACCCATTTTAGCCTGAATTGGAAACTGAAATCTCTTTCTCTCCTAAGCCCTAGCTTGCATAGATTGTAAAGTAAGCATTTTAAGAAGCATTCCCATGTCCTCATCAAAATTTCAGAGAATTCAAGATTAGATTGTCTATCAAAGTCCTTCCTCCATGCTTAAGTGTCTTTTTCAGGCAATGAAAGATACATACATAAAGGAGGCACCAGGAAGAAGCTAAGGGATCCAACAACATCATTAGCATAATTGCCAATGACACTGTTTTATTTATTTATTTTTTTTATTTTTTTGCCCACATGGAAAAATGTCATTGGTTCCTTTTATCTAATTCCCCCAGTTTATTTTTATTTAAAGAATTATCCATCTTTTCTTCATTATTAATATCCTTCTATTGTACTAAGTATTTTAACAGTATGAAGCAATGCCCAAGTGACCTAAAATTTAATGGGATTTTCTAGTTTATGTACCTTTTCAATATTTTTTTTGACTTTGCCATATACTATTGACGTAAAGTTTCTTATTCTGAAAACATAAGATTATAACTGCAAACAAATCAACAAATCAACAGTCATGATTTCTGCTGTATATTTCCCACTCACTTCCTTCTTTCAGGGTCCCTACTCTCTTATCTCATAGCTGACATCTAATTGCTGTTTGGGAAGCACTCGTTTACCACTCTAAAGACAATTAAATCTGGGAAAATATGTTCTAAAATAAGACAGAATAAAGTTTACAATACTAAACTTTATTCAGAGAATCATATTTATATGCCTGGAAGATTCATGAAAGCACATTCTAAGAACAATTCCAAGTTGGTGATTTTTTTTTTTTTTAACAAACTGGTGTCACAAGACTTTTGGTTTTGTATCTTTGAGTTTTTTCCCAAGCACTCAGGATTCTTCTCACATGAATCCACTCATGGAATATGTTCCAACTATACTGGCTAGGGCCTTTTATTTCTAAAGAGAAATATTTCTTCAATTACCAGAAACCCCTACTTTTCTCCCAGTATTTCATTTGAAGTTGGAGATTGTGAGATTTGTGCTTTATGTCTTAGCATGTGTATTAGTATTGTACAGCTTGGGGTAATGCTCAGGCAGCCATATTGTTGAGTTATAATGGTTGAAGCTTCTTTGTCATTTCTAGTAGAAGCAATTTCACAACTGGTCCTCTGATACTTTATACCCACTTTTCAACAATATCCCCTGAGTCCTGGGAATGGTAAATGTTCTGTGGATATCTCAGCTGGATCATTGCTTGTGTTATGGATTTGAACCAATTGTGGTTTTCTGTAATGTTATTTCCTTGCAGATAGAAGATCCTTGAATGGGGGCTACAATTTCTCTGGTTGAGGTCTGGTGCTTTAGAATTAAAATCTAAAGAAATGAATAAAAATAAGTAAGAAAAAAATCTATTCATAAAGTCATCCATTTTATTTAGATTTTCCAATATTATTGGAGTACAGTCCTTTAAAGTAAGACAGTGATTCTTTGAGTTTCCACAGTACTGGTTCCTTTTCATTTCTCCTTTTTAAAATTTGGATATTTTCTGTCTTTTAGTTCAGCTAATGGTATATTTACTTTGTTGATATTTTTTCAAAGAAACAAATGTTTGTCTCATTGATGGTTGTTGGTATTGTTCTTTTGGGTTCTATTTTATTGATTTCAGCTGTGCGTTTGACTATTTCCTTTTTGCTACTCCTTTTAAATGTGTTTGCCTCATTTTTTTCTAGAGCTTTCAGGTGTGTTAGTATGAGTTTTCACTAATTTGTCACTAAGTTACTTGTTTGAGATCTCACTACGTTCTTCATGAAATCACTTAGTGCTATAAACATTTCTCTTAGCTCTGTGTTCACTGTGTGCCAAAAGATTGGGTATGTTCTGCCTTCATTTTCGTAAAATTCTAGAATGTCTTTAATTTCTTTCTTTATTTCTTCCTTGACCCAGTGGATATTGAGCAGAGAGTTGTTCAGTTTTCATGAGTTTGGAAATCAATTTGGTATTTTCTCAAAAACTAGCAAAGAGATACATCTCGGGACACAGATAGACCATTCCTGAGCACAAATTCAAAATAATCTTCACAATGCCAGAAGGACACTTGTTCCACTATGTTCATATTAGTTTTATTCACAAGAGCCAAAAATTGGAAACAACCCAGATGTCCCTCAACTAAAAAATGGATAAAGAATGTGGTACATTTACACAATGGAATGTTTCTTAGTTATTAAAAACAACCACATTGTTCAATCTGGAGGCTAAAGGAAGAAACTAGAAAATATCATCCTGAGTGAGCTAATCTAAACCCAGAAAAACACGTATGGTATGGTATGGTATACTTATAAATACACATTAGTCATAAAGGACAGTATTTCCACAATTCAATTCATGCACACAAAGTAGCTAAATAACAAGAAAACTAAAGGGAAATGACTGAATCTCACTCAGAAGGTGAAATAACTTAGACATCTGTGGTAGGGAGGGGTGGGAATAGTAAGAGGTGAGATGAGGTGTGGGAAAGATGGAGGGAGAGAATACTGAAAGCTATGATGGGATTGGTGAGGTTATCTGTGGTAAGCTAGATATCTAGGACAATGAAAACTCATGGGAATCTATGAAGGTGATGTAGCTAAGACTACTAACAATGAAGAATATAGAACCTGAACAGGCCATCTCCTATAACCACGAAAGACGTCCAGTGGAGAAATAGGTCTACCAAATGAACCACAAAAACTTAACACTTATAATTTGTCTGTCGGGCTTTGGACGAGGTAACTCCATTTAACCTGTGCCCTTCAGTCAAGTACCACACAGGAAGAGGGCATGATTAGCAGGTCTCCACCTCTAGAGGTTAAAATATTAATGAGTTATTTAAAGGCAGGGGGGGAATAGCTAATTAAGTTACTCCCTCCTCTTTTTCCCCTCCCTATAAAGGCCAGGCTTTGGCAGGAGAGTGCGCTCCATCTATACCCACTCACCATGCCATGAACAATAAAAGCTTCGGAAAACCAGACTCCATGTGTCGCCTGGGCCTCCCTGCGCCTGCCTGCCGCAAGATTCTCAGCCTTTGGAACCTTGAACTGCAGCCGCTGGCCTGTCCACAGCAGCTGGGTGAATGTGGGACTCTCTGTCACTGGTGGTGTGGGAAGCCCGCCAGGACCCTGCTGCCAGAACACCGTGGGACCCCGCCACCGGACTCCCTCCCCCCCCCGCGAGGTTTTTTTTTTTTTTTCCCACATTTGTCCTACCTACAAAATGTACAGAGATAAGAGATGGAGAAGAATTTAAAGAAATACCCAACCAATGATTGCTCTAGGTTGAGACTCATGCCATGAGAGAGCTCACCTTAACACTATTAATTTATTCTGCTATTCTTGCAGACAGGAGCCTAATGTCACTGTTATCTGAAAGTTTTGACCCAGCAACTGATGGAAACAGATGAAGAGACCCAAAGCCAAACATCCATTGGAGTTTAGGGAGTCCTGTGGAAGAGGAGGAGGAAGAAGGATTGAAAGAGTTTGATGGGTCAAGAATGTCAAAATAAATTCTACAGAATCAACTAACATGAAATGCCAGCCAGAAAGCATGAAAGGAAAAGACTTAGGCACTCTGCACATATGAAAAACTTGTGCAGTTGGGTCTGCACGTTGGACTCTTAAAGTAATAGCAGAGGCATATTTTAAACTACACTGCCTGTCTTTGGATACCTTCCCACTAATTTGCTACTTTGTCTAATCTCAAAAGAAGATGCTCCTAGTCTTACTGAACCTTGATAGGACAAGGCTCTATGATATCTATGGAAGGCTTCCTATTTCTGAGTAGTGGAGGAGGGGTGGATGGGAGGAGGTGAGACCAAAGGGAGGGACTGGGGGAGAAAGTAGAAGCTAGAATTGGAATATAAAATAAATAAATAAGTGATAAAATAATGGTAAAAAAAAATAAAAGCAGAATGAACTAATTTCTTAAAACATACGTTGGATTCTCATAGGATCAAAGTGTACTTCTTACTTTTTTAATAACCCAAAAGCTGAATTCACATATATATCATGAGAACAAATATAACTATAATAGTTAACTATAAAAAGAAAAGAGTTTCATCTTTCTTCATGGCTCATAGGGCTTGTTGTATAAATTTATGCTTCTTTATTATTAAATATAATTTAATATATTTTGTTTCAAACATTAACTAATATTAATACTAATTACATTTGAAAAATTCTACAATGCCTGATATTATGTGTATTCATCCAGAAATATAATCACTTAATGAATCAAATTTGTATTTAGATGCCATACGTTTGCAAATATTTTGAAACAGGATAGCATACATTATATTATTTTTCACATATAAATTTTCTATGTTTTTGATCATGAATTATAAGAAAATATGTTTGACAAATTTTATTATATTAGGGATAATTAATACCTCGAGAAACAGTTCTAACAAATAGAAATACAAAAGCAAAAATTAGTAAAAATGGCATAATATCAATTCATGTTTATGAATAAGTTACAAATGTTTAAGAATACAGTGACTGTTTCATGATTAAGCTTATGAATTAATGCAAGTCACAGATGAATGAATATATTTTCCCGTTGGATAAAAGTCAACCATTTAATGAATTAATCAAAAATTTGAAGCCTTTACTGAATCAAATCGGTATTATGAAACACCAATAAATGGCTTTTAAATTCTACATAATTTTTTTCTTTCACCCTTAAACAGCTTATAACTCATTTGAATGGTTGTTAGCAAATGAATAGATATCCAAAGTCTGAAATACTCTAGTTTTAGATATTAATAACTCTGAAATTTGAATCTGTATTATATTGAGACTGATGATCTTTTAGGACAGTTCAATAAATCACCATCGTACCCAATAACCTACATATAATATATAAGAACCTATATCAGACATGCAAAACCTCTTGTTGAGTCATGGTACTTATTTTATATGCCCAATATACTATTCTGCATTTCCCTTCTGAGAATATTAATTTTTTGTCATACTGATTTAGTATACTACTACATAGAACACTACTTCCCTTGTCATCTACCATTAATTATTGATTACTCATTCATCATCCATGTAGACTTTGGTTTCAGTAATAAAGAACACACCTTAGTTTCTAATAGGTGCACAGCTGCCACTTCCCAATTATCAGTGACCTGTTCTCTCAATAACATTTTATCCTTTGGGAAACACATGACAGTATACAAATTCTGAAACATGGGTATTTTATCTTACATTGTTGGATCAGCTTATGCTGATGAATTGCCTGTAAAGCCAATTGGCTTCTATAGTTGAGAGATCAGAATAGATGAAAGAATATGTCAATTTTTATTTCATTTTAAAACTCAAAATGCAAATTTTACTGTTTCTAAGGTCCAATGGTAAGGGAATTTATTTCACCATTATATTTTGCGGCTAGTGCCAAAGCAATAGCATTAATTTGGCAGATTTGCTTTCCAAAAAGATAAACAAATGCCTACTGAAACATGTAAGTCAAGGAAGCAAAACAGCACAATAGCAAATATATAAGCCACACTATAAGTGCTTGCTTCACAACTTGGTTTTAATCATTATTTGCAGTGTCAACATTTATAAAAATATCTTTATGTCATATTTTGAGGAATTCACTTGTTGCAAATAAAAATTCAACTTGAAAGAACAATAAGATCCAATGCAGAGAAATATAAGAACATTTTTTCAAACTCATTCTCTTCTATAAATCCAGCTTCTTAATATGGGGATTAAGTTCTCACTAAGAATTATTATATTGTTTTATTACAGTGTCTATATAAAATAAATTACTAAGTGATTAAATATAGTGTTCAATAGAAATAAATTGAGGAATATTGGTACATCTTTACATCATAAAGAACAATTCTATCTCTGTATTTAAAGTCAAACAATTATATAAAACTGTAACAATTCTTGTTATCATAATCTCTGCTGATTCTTCATTATAATTTAGTCATGATATTAAGCCTCAAATAAAATTTCTGTTGCTCATTTGGAATATAATATTAGGGAATAATGTTCAGGCTTTTTTTTTAAAAAAAAAAAAACGAAGTTTAGGGAATATGAACATTTTAACAGTAGCTAACACTAATCATTCAAAAGTGAAGAAGGAGAATGAATTACTTTCTTTTTCAGTCAAATAACAGGCAAAAGAAGGCAGCCAGTATTGCAAACATCAAATTCGTGTGAAGTTTCCATGTTACTATCACATGAATTTCAACTTGTATTAGGTTAACTTTCCCTTTGTATATCAGCATCTCAGAACAGGTAAATAGCCTTACTCCTTACCACATGATGAAATTTGAAATTACTCTGAGAAGTATGTTATACATTAAATTATAGTTTTCTTACTAAACATCTCTCTATTCCATGGTATAAATTAAAGGTGATGCCAGTTATGAGTTGATGGAATCACATAGATAATAACATCTGAATGTATGTAATGTTGACCATATTCAAAACAGTATTTTTGATGATGACTTTAGCAACAGTCCTTTATAACATAGTCCTCACATTAGAGTCAAATGGATGTGATACTACATATATATTTTGGAGATTTGTCCTGCTCATATACATGTTTCACCCAATATAAAGAATGAGAAAAAATGAGAATATCTAGGAAAAATTCTCCAGTTAACAATGTAATTGTTGTCTCCTATAAACATCTTCTCTTCTGAAGAGGAAATAAATGGCAATTGTATATGGGGGAACACTGGGGTTGGGATATACTTTATGAGAGACTAACCGAAATTCAGAAAACAAACAAACAAATACATAGAGAAAATTCAGTTTTAACAACTATAATAGTTATTTATAAATAATTTTACAATTTTAATAAATTATAAAAAGCTGTATATTTTTATAAGAAAAAATGTAATTGATTTAACTGATAGGATTAGAAAACAGTAGAAGACAATTAGTTAACAAAGTTACTAAATTATTTCTTAATAAATTAATCACAAGAATATAATGCTATATTAATAAGATTGTTTGTATTAATCCCATCTGTAGAGGCTTCAAGAAGGAAATTATGTCAAAGGCATGGTAATAGAAGCCAGTAATCTCAGGAGACTATTGACGGAAGACAATAAATTTGAAGCCTACCTGAGCCACATACTAACATTCTTATTATTAAAAATTATAATTACAATAAAGTCATGGAGATGGCTTAGCTAGAGATGGCATTTTTCTGGAACTTGATATGTACATCAGTGCCCAGCAATGTAGAAGGAGAGAAAGTTCTGCTACCTCACATAATCACACATGCAATATTACATGCCTGGATGTCCCCCTCTAATATAAAAATAAATGTAATAATAAATAACAATATATATGTGACTGGACTTAGAAAATTAAAATTAGTTTGCTATACATAATCAAATATATACATATACATATATATATATTTACATATACATCAAAAGTATATATATATATATATATAGTCAAGATTATTATATATATATATAACTTACATATACATCAAAAGTACATAAAGGTGAGAGTAATTTAATATGTTGTATATGCAGTCAGGTAAATCTGAGGGTAAGATATGTATAAAATAGAAATCTGGAGACATGAACATAATGGAGCAATGACAATATATCAAAGTGTCTTCTCTAAAGCAGAAACACAAATGCTGTCTAGATCAATAATGTTAAATATAATTTAAAATGAAGGCAAAGCATGAAGAATATCTTAGCAGAAAATCTTCATTTTTAGCAAAGGTGACAAAAGCTGTGATCAGTGTACAGATAAAAGTGAAATCTAAGAACCTAGTTCTTATACATGTTAACTTTAAAGAACAAAACAGAAAATGAACTCAACATTTAAAACAGCCACGATGTTTTTAAACCTTAGTATGTCCTATACAATAGACCAAACAAGAAACATTAAAAATGAAAGCTATCAATTTTTTATTAGTTAATATCCACATTCATGCTTCTGTGCTTCATAGCAAAGCCCTGTTGAACCACTTACTATTGAATGCTGTTACTTCATGATTTATTGTGGGCTCAGAAAAACATTTCCCTGAGACTGTTTATTTTCATGAGTATATGTAGCATATGTGTGTAGAATTACATGAAGGTACAGATTTGCATGTGTAAGGCTTGTGGTTTATCTCAAGTGTCTTTCACTTTATTTTAAATATTAATATTTAATTAAAATATTATTTCATCATTTATTTCTTTGCTTTCATCTATCCATTCCATCTTGTGCTTTTTCCACCAGTATAAATGTTTATAATTCTATGTTTAGAAATGGGGAAACTTGAGATTCCCTTTACTTTGTAGCACGTCTATCACTGTTGTCATTGGTTCTTATTAAGAAAGTCATGTTGCTGCAGTATTGTGGGTAGATATTTCCTGTCTTGCTGTGACACCTATGAACTGCATCATTGAAAATTATAACAAGATATTTCCAAAAATGCAAAAAGGTAATTTATATTGTGTGTGAGATCGAGAGCCATGTGATTGGACAGAAGCCCTGCTCTAAGAGAGGATAAACCATGCCTGGTATTGTACTATTAGTCAATTACTCCAGGTTGTTGAGGTCATGAATCTTAAAGGAGAGCCATTGGTTGCCACTTTACTCTCTCAGCATAATCCCTTAACTGACTTCTAAATGCTTATTATTATAGACATCAATGAATGTAGTTCTCACCCTTCTTCATTGTTTGTAAGCCAGAGACAAACACAGAAAACTCTAACTGACCAGAGCCAGAGAACAGCAAGTTTTAGGTTGTCTAGTCTCAACTGATACATCGACAAGAGAACACAGACATGTAAGACTTAGGGAACATCAAGGAATTGGGAGCAGATTGATTGTAAAAGCCAAAATTCTAGGTGGTTGGTTGTAATATTACAACTCCTAAAAATTATAAAAATTTTACACCCACAATAAGCATTTTACTTATTCACTCGCTTCTTTAGTTTTGAGGCAAGATCTTTTATTCTACATAGGGCTCACCAGTTCAACTGGAACAGCTGCATAATAACACCCAGGAATTTGACTGTTTTCCCCTCTTCCAGTATTCCCCCAGATATCTTGAGTGTGTACCTCATGCTAACATGTTATTAATGTACTTTTAATCTATCTTGAGAGAATGCAAACCCATGTTCTTGTATTCCATTGCAATCACTTTACTGACTGACTGATATATCAAGTTTTGCACTTCTTTTATCAATCTGAAAATATAAGGAACAGATGCATTTATAAAGTCATTAATTTTTAGAAACAATCATCTATGTAAACTTTTAAATAAATATTAATGCCCATATCAAAGAAAATAAAAAATATGATAAACAATTTAATTTGAGATGATGATATTCATGACCTATAAAAGAATAACAATTCATTTTCTATACACCTTTATTTATGATTAAAGTTACTTTTGATTAAAATTATGGTTTTGTTATATTTTTATTTTGTCTAACTCATGTTTGAAGATATAAAAATATCAGTTAATTTCAAATGATTAATTACTGTGATAGGATAATTAAGGTATGTTTGAGAGTGTTACTCTGAGCATACTTGCATTGAACAAATAATAGTATCCCTTTATTATCAGAGTTTTTTGTGTAGACTCTTGATCACAATGTAGTGACGTTAAGACTCAAGTTCTGGCAGGTCACAATGGAAACAAAGGATGTGTTAAACAACCTTAGAAGACACGCATGAGCATCTCATAGAAAGAATCAGCTTTTTAGCATGTGGTCTCTAATCTTGAGTATAAGGCTGGCTTCTACACAGCTTCTAGATTTCTCATCACATGACATGTTAGTCATCGTATTGTTCCTATTTCTAACCCAGCATCCTTTGATATAACCAGATTTTGTACTTGTTGCTTGAGTACTTCAACAACAAGAATATCCAGCCAATGAATTTTCTTTGTAAAGTACCCATGCTTGGGTATTCTGTCATTCAATAGCAAGCAATGAAATACACAAAGGGATTGCTCTCTAGTTCATAGTTCATAGTTCATTCATCATTATAGAATCAGAACGACATGATTCCTATTGCTATATAAATTATCAAAGTTTGTATTTAGGTAATTTAAAAATATAAAATAGATTAAATCTGAGAATGATGGCATGCAAAAATGCTAGTGGTGACTAGGTATCATATATATGTAATATATATATATATATATATATATATATATATATATATATATACACAAATTAGAAAATGTGTAACAATAATAACAACAAAATAACCTCGCTAGAACTAGAACATGCCCAGAAAAAATAAAATTGTAAAAACACTAAACAGAAAAGCTAAGGCAACATACACCTAAAAAAGAAGGTTCAGCAACTCAAGTGGTTATTGTAAATCAAAACTGTTTCTGGAAGCAGAAATGATTGCACATTTCCTGTCTCATGCATCCTCCCTAGTATATGCAGTGCTTGGCTCATGCTGTCTCTTTAGCATATGCAGTGAAAGACTTGCCTGCTTTTAATCCAGTGATTATCAAAGAAGATTCCAACAAAGCCATCTGGGAACACATCTAAGCCATGTAATGCCAAGAACTATTGCAGATCAATTGTATCAAATTTTCAGAAGAGGACATTATTACTTTTAAAAGTTCCCTAGGTGATTCCTAGATATACTAGGATTAAAAGGGATTGATCAACCAGATTTTAAAAAGTTAACTGAACCCCAAATCCTCAAGAGTTTTGACATAGACAATAGTCTTTTCAAGACATTTGAGAAAATGACACTAATGGTTTATTATCGTTAAGTGCAAGCCATAAATAGAAGACTTAAATGAATCAAGTGCACAGTAAAACTATGACTCTAGAGTTGTTGGTGATGGTTAGAATTGAAAAAGAATCAACTTGAATGAAATCATCAAAAGATGTTCAGTTTTACTATTAAGGTAATAAAGTTTAAATTGAAATTTCACTTTCATAGCAACAGTAAACATTTTTGTAAATACCTATATATTAAAAATTATAAGCAAATAAAATTAATGTGTATTAAATGTAATTGCAGATGGGAACAGTACTGAGATGAGATGGCACTCTAACACCATGTTTGACATCAATTTATAGTCTCTACATAGTGATACACAGGCAAACAGACCCGCTAAAATATTAGTGCAATATATCTCACACACACACACACACACACACACACACACACACACACACACACACATTTATTTTGTAAAACTTTCCTCATCCAAATTAACTACCTTACTGCCCTCAATGAATGCAATTTTATGCCTTATAAATGGTTTAAGAAATGTTTAGAAATTATAAATAAGATTAATAACAATTGACATCCAGGGAAGAGAAATCTCCCTGAGAATTCCCTTCTTTTTCCTTTCCAGGTAAAAATGAATCACCCATGATGTCTGCTGTTAGGAGTTCTAATCCTGATGCTGGACTCTGGACTTATACTACTCAGACCTCCGATAGGCCTTTGACAAGGACATCAAACAGCTAGAGATTTACATCACTAATCTGAAAAAATCCCTTGTTTCACTGACTGATGTGATCTCCAAAAATTGCAAAGGACTTTACTGGACTTGATTTTCTCTTTTACAATCGAAAAGACAGTGTACAGCTCTAGACTGTGTGCAGCCCTTAAAAAAGAATGTTACTTTTACATAGACAAAACAGGGATGATTAAAGAGAGCATAAAAAAGGCCAGAGAAGGTCTTGAGAAAAGACAGAGAGAGAAAGAGAAAGATGAGAGCTGGTACAAGAATTGGTTTTCAACCTCTCCATGATTGTTAACCCTACTTCCTTCCATCTTGGGACCATTAATTGGGTTATTTTTGCTTATTTGTTTTGGTCTTGAGCCTTAAATTGGCTGACTAACTTTGTGAAACAACAGATAGTTAATCAGATAGTAAAATCTATTCAGATACATTATCATATGTTAGTTTTGGAGGACCACGAGACTCTAGATGAGGTTGTTACTCTATACAGGGTGTTCCTAAGTCCCATCTCCACCCATCCTAAAAGAGGGGGCTTCTGCCCCTAGACCAAGCAGAGAGGGGCCACCCAGAAGCCCCTCTGTCTGGCGATCTGAATTCTTGCTGAGACTGCGAGGCTAAGCACTGCAAGGGAATATAAAGAAAAGTTAAAAATATGTTTCTGGGTTCCCTGAGGGACAAAACTGACTGCATAGGAGTTGATGTCAAAAGTATCCCCTCTCCAGGAAAAAGACATCAGGATGGGTATGGCCCTCGTGTCTCACTGGACAACGACAGGAGGACCGAAGCCATAACAAGGTCCCCTTTAATTACTGGAGGTCAAGCCTCTATCTCTGCCTTGGCAAAATAAGAATCACCATGGCCCTTCTATACTTGGAGAAGGGAGGAGATGTCAGGGGCAGCCCTGCTTACACATTGAAAGTCTAAAATCAGCCATAAGCCTAAAATCAGCAATAGGCCTGAGATACATGCCTGCTAACACAAAGTCTTAGGTCTCTGTTGAAAAATACTGAAACAGATGGCTATAAGGCATTGTAAACAGGCAGCTTTTGTGGAAATTTACCAGCCTGAGTGTTGTGGCCCAAGCAGTCCTACGTTGGGGGGCCAAAATGTCAGGGACCGCTCTATTAGTTTTGGAACCCACACTGCCAAAAGCCTTGGGGGCTAAACTGTTAGATCCTGTACTGCCCCAAGCTGCTCCGGTCTGCAGGTTGGGGTTCAGCAAGAGAGAGAGTGAGGACAGACACGAGGAATGGAGACCACACAGAGTGTGATTCAATCCCATTTATTCTCCAGTCTCTTTTCTTCTTTCCAAGTCCCTAGTTCCTAGTGCCTAGTTCCTAATACCTAATCCTACTTCCAATTGCACGTCTCTTTCCCAGTTCCAAGTTCTTTCTTCCAGTGCTAACTGCCTAATAGCTAATGTCAAGCTCCTAATGATTAAATAATTCTTCCAGCTCCAAGTCGCAAGTGCCCTTCTTCCAAGTGCCTAATACCTAACGCCAAGTTGTACTGAACTCTTCTGTCTGACACTCTCCTTTTATTTGTCTCACTTCTAAGTCACACCCTTAGGTCTTATCTCTAAATCTGATCTCTAAGTCACACCTTTAAGTCTCAGCACTAAATCACACCTTTAAGTCTCACACACCCAAGGGAAAATCGTGGGTATCTAAAGCAAGATGTTATCAGTGTGTGCTCATCTGTTGTAGGCTATTGTAATCAAATCTCTTTTCAGGGTATATGGCTCAAGATAGCTGCAATGATGATAGCTGCCTTCTGTCGGCTCCCCACACATGAGTAGTCATTGACCTTGTAAATAGGCAACTTTGGTGGATAGTACCAACTTAGATAAGGACAAGAAAATCATAGGCAGAGTCATAGTGACCTGTCCCCTGAACCTTCATCCAGCTGATACCCTGTTCTAAAAGATATCTGTACTCCCCCTGAACACCCATGCTCCTGTGTCATCCCCTTCCCCACATCTTGCATTTTTGTGTTTATAACCTCTGTGTTAAAAAGTAAAAATTATGATTTGATAATTAAAAAAATGAAAAAAAAAAGAAGTGGATAATGTGGAGTTAAAAGTATTTATCCTTTCTGAAAAGAGTTATTAAGATTTTTCAACACACACACAAACAAAAGAAATGTTTAATTTATACACCAAATATATAAATATTTAAGAATATATAGGTCAATTTCAATATATTAAAACACTTGTAAATAATATATGATTAATCATTGTATGTTTTATTATATTCTTATTAATGAGTTTTAAAGTTAAATATATCAGCATAAGAATATTTTACAACTATATCAATGGGTTAAATATAATTATCGATAAATTACTTCTCTTAGGAGTATCTCTGTATGAAACATACAATGAGCTGTGAGACAGAGGCACAGGGAATCACTATAGAAGAATAGCCATGAGGAAAAATAACTGTGGATCAGGAAAGGAATGAAAGAATGAGCATGACATAAAACCTAAATTTTGAAAAATAATATGTGACAGTTGATAGCTGCTGAAGGATATTAACACTTGCAACAAAATCTCAGTAATTAGTTGAACATATGGTGGACAATTATTTGTGTATAAGGTTTTATTTGTATATATGGTATATACAAATATGAGATATATATGTTTTATTGTCATATGATATTTTTTAGACAAAAAATCATTTACTGAATTAGAGATCAAAATTTGATGGTCTGGCTAGCAACCCCTAGTATCTGTGATTTTTAAGTGTTAACTTTGGAACCTGTTTTTGTTGTAGTTGTTGTTGTTTTTGTTTGGGTTTTTTCTTTTTTTTGGGGGGGGTAGGTACTGGAATTCCAAACTTACAATTCAATTCAAGTAATCCCATCTCATCACCCATACTCAACTCTCTTGTATTCCATTTAATATACAAAGTCATTTTATTTTCTCCTCATCATTAATACATTCTAAATATTTGCACACTTGGTAGAAAAGATAAACATTTCCAAAAACATTATTAGATACTTAATCACACCCTTTTATGATATTCAGATAATTGAATTTGATTAAAAATTCAGGATACTTTGTGTGTGTGTTTACTTATTATTTTTTAAAGTAATTACTACCCATGTCATTATTAGTTTTCATTGTACATAATACAATTGACAATAAATGATTAGGAGCTGATTTTCCATAGTCCATTTAGCAAATTAGTGACCACAACCATGTTTCTTCTCCTCATATAGTAAGTAAAGGCTGCATAGTAAATACAATGAGCTTTCATAATTATACTAAAAGGAGACAGATTTGAGACCAATGTGTGTTCAAGGAAAAACTGGTAGTTCCAAGGATAAAGCCACAGATGTGTACTATGATAAGGTAGGGCCATATCAAATGAGCATAGTACAATAAAATAATCGTTTGAAGTTAATATCAAAATTCCTCTGTAACTCTCATTTTATTTAACATTTTATCTCTGGAGTAATTTTCTAAAGAACTTTTTTTTTGTCTAAGAAGATATAAAAAGGTCAGAGAAAAGAAATAAAGTTATTGTTTGGATGGTTTGTCTTGGGGGGGTAGTCTCTGCCCCCATCTATCCATACATCAAGTCATCCATCACGTGTATCCATCTGTTTGTCTTTACATATGTATATAGGTATATATGCATGTATGTAAGCATATATGAATATTTAAGGAGTGGATGAGGTAGGTGGTTGGGTCCAATATAAAGGTGAATGCATTAATACGTAATTGAGAGTGTGAATGAAAATGTAAATGTTTATATGAATTTATATGTTTTTGTGCATATTTTCCTGATTTAAATATTTTGATTTTTTTCTACTTTTCTTCATCTCTGGTTAACAAGACTTAACAAGCCTAGCCAAGTAAGTATGGAGCTCCTGGCTGCCTGGTCAGAAAAGGAAGCATTAGCAATAAATCCTTTACCTTTTCACTCTGCTGTTAGCAACAAGTACCAATACATCCAGAGGCTCTCAGCTTCTGGCTTCAGAGTAACTTAAAGTCAAGATAGGCATGTGTTTGTTTTTGAAAATTATGTTTTGTTTTGTTCTTATAGAAAGAAACCCTACTCTCTCACAAAACTAAGCCTTGCCCCCTGGTCCCCATGCTCATCTCTGTTGGCTGCTTCTGAGAGTACCGAGTGCTGGGCTAAACTCCTGGCTTCTGCCCAATGGATCAATATGTCCAGGGAAATGAAATTCACAAATATGTGGAGTTGACTGAAAATTATTTCTTTTGTTCTTATATTTTACTCAATTTCCAAGCTACATATTTCTTCATAAACCTACTCCAATGTCATTTTTATGAATAATTATTTTGTTTCCTTTCAAAGGGTTTTGCAAATGTTTCCACCCAATATCTATGATTTGTTGAACATATGGAATAGTAAAAAGGAATTGATACTGTCAAAGGAATCTTATTTGGAGATTATAATGATCTGGTCAAAAAAAAAGTGCTGAATCAGCCATTTTGGATTGAAAGTGCAGAGCTGATATCTCTCTTTCCCTCTTGCCTGCTTCAGAGTTTGGGTCTTTCATTGTTGATTTCTGTACTTTCCTTTTTTCACCCTACAAATTGAGCCTTCCAGAAACAAACAAAAAACCTCTTTTAAAACCCAGGCTTCAGTTACTGTGAAAGAAATTCTGTCTCCAGCTACAAGAGTTTTCAGACTTTTGCTACTCCCTTACAGGGGTGACTGACCAGCTACAGATTCTCCAGGTTAAAGCATGAGACAGATGATTTGCATTCTGTTCACTGAGTAAAACAATGTGACAGCTCATGGGGACCTGTGTTCTGCATTGTGTCTGTTAAACAACTGAACATGTGGAGAGATTTCTATAATTGTCTATCAAATGTATCAGATGACTTTTTTATTTTTTTATTGAATATTTTATTTATTTACATTTCAAATGTTATCCCCTTTCCCTGATTCCCCTCCGGAAATCTCCTATCACATCCTCCCTCCCCCTGCTTTAATGAGGGTGCTCACCCACCCACCAACCTACCCACTTCCAACTCCACGCCCTGGCACTGCCCTACACTGGGGCATTTAGCCTTCGCAGGATCAAGGCCTCTCACTGATGGCCGACAAGGCCATCCTATGCTACATATGCAGCTGGAGCCATGGGTCCCTCCATGTATACTCTTTTGTTGGTGGTTTAGTCCCTGGAAGCTCTGGGGGATCTCCCTGGTTGATATTGTTGTTCTTCCTATGGCTTGCAAACGCCCCTTAAGCTCCTTCAGTCCTTTCGCTAACTCCTTTATTGGGGTTCCCATATTCAGTTTGATGATTCATTGCAAGCATCTGCATCTGTATTTGTCAGGCTCTGGAAGAGCTTCTAAGGATACTGCTATAGCAAGCGCCTGTCAGCAAGCACTACTTAGCTTATGCAATAGTGTCTGGGTTTACTGTCTGCATATGGGAGGGATACCCAAGTGGAGCAATCTTTTGAATATGGTACATGCTTATCTATATCTATGTAACTGAATATGATAGTGTATGAATAGCAATTCACAAAATATTTGTCTTTTTGTTTATGATCTGTGAATGTGAACATTATTGGATCTGCTGCAATTTTCTCCCAAATAAAATAGGGTGGGAACCTCACTAAGACCCAAGATGACTTCATGGGAGGTAAAACTCTATCATCCTCAGCTCAAGTTTGTGAAGTTTGGGAAGTACATAACTAAAGGCTTCAGGAAATATCTGAAATTGACCAGATTCACTAGGTCCCTCCTTCCTTTGCTTCTTGTGAGAAGCAGAGGGGAATAGCATAGCACCTAAAAGAAACAGACCAGTGAAGCTATCTGGAAGAGGCTCAGCTCACACAAGCTAACTGAAAGAGACACTCTTCCAATTTTACAGCGGTCTACCAGTTTTTAAAGTGGTCCTTAGGTTTCCAGTTTTCATGAGCTGTCACTCATGCTGAAGTGAACTTTGGTGATGCAGCTGCCTTTGGGTAATTTCTGAGCTTTCTAGGAACCCCTCACCCATATTCTTATATTAAGACACAAAGAAGCTTCACTAAATTGAGTCGGGTGGTATCCTTACTCTGGACTGTCAACATTTTCTCAACTACTGTGAATATACTTTTTCTTTAGTGTTAAATTACTAATAATAACTTAAACATAATTATAGATTCCTTCCAATCAGAAAGACTTTATTTAACAAATACTACTGGGTTCATTTGAATCACCATAGTGAATATAAATATTTCATAAATTCCAATGTTTAGAACATCTACTTTATTATGTGAAATAAGTTTACAAAAAGACCATAGTTAAATATAAAAATTAAAATAAAAATAAATTCCTTTGGGATATTTTAGTTTTAGATAGATCTGTCATTAATTGTACTTTTGCATCAAGAAATACAAGAGAAGGAAAAGAAAAAGAGAGAAAGAAACATAATGAGCAAGGAAACTGACCTTATCAATTTACTCTCCTGTATTATTTACCTCTATGGAAAGAAATGAATATAAATAATGTTCAATAAATGAGGAATATATTTTCTGGATAAGAGTATAAATATGAAAATGAGTCTGTATTTAAGACAGTGTTCCAGGCACAAACAAGTAAGCCTTTATGAAGCAATCAAAATTTGATCAGAATAAAAAAAGACATAAATGTAAAATATGGTTATTGAATTATTCAGTAAAAATATCCCAGTGTTTACAAGGAACACTAAAAAGACAAAAGATAATATCATCTATAATTTAGTCAGTAGTTGGAAGCAACCAAGCAACAAATGTACATAATTTTAGTTTATGTTTCATCAATGTTTACTGCTATTTTGATGAAATTTCATTTGGAATGAAAAGAAACCAATAACAAAACAATTAATTGGATAACTACTAATTATTGTGAGCAATGAAAATTACATCGTTGCCACTTAACTTAGTAAGAGTTGTGGCATCAAATAATCCTAAAGAGCATATGTAAATGTGAGATTTCCTACGGAGTCACTTTCCAACTGCTGAAAGTTTTTAAACAATCTATGTCTGCTAATTATCTAATTAACTGGAAAGACAGTCCAATTATAATCCTGAAGTTCACCGTGGATATATAATTATTTTTGTAATCATTAACTTGGCTTAATCACCTTTAACACTAGTCTTATAGGTCCTCAACTAATTAGTTTTACCAGCTAATTACTGAATATAGAAAAATTTGATTTTCATTAAGATCTTATCAGGTCTATAGTCTTCTGGGTAGGAGTGTGAGAGCAATTGTGTGCCTGCCTCTAAATAAAGTTCATTGAAGGTCAACTTTTGTGAGACTCAAAATTCCTAACAATATGTTGATTTATAGGAAAATAGTTGGATATAAACAAAATTGGTATCCATTAATCTGGAGAGTCTTTGAATTTTTATCTATACATAAACAGTCCTTTGAGGTAAAATAATTAATTTTAGAACAGTCAATTTAGAAGATTTTCCCAAAGAAAATACATTTTTATTAATTATTTTATTTATTTACATCCCAAATGTTGCACTCCCTTCCGTTCCTGTCTCATGGTGTCATTTTTCAAACATGATATCATTAAAAATTTCACTGTTGAGAATATGGAAGATTATATAGAAGTAATTTAATGTTCTAATTGCAGATTCTATTTTAATGCTTTTTATAATATTATTATTCTTTATTTTCTCATTTTTGTGTCAATGCCGAATGTTTTCAGCATCAGTATACAGACATTAAATTTCTCTCTTTGGTTCTATACTCACTTTCAAAAGTCAGATGCTGAAAGTCATTTACTTTGGCAAATTAGGTTCATTATAAATTCTGGAACTGAGTTCAGTAGATATTTGTTCCCTTTAGATCGTTATTTGGATGTAATACACAGATTTGGTCCCCAAAGATGAAACAAAATATTTACATATTTATGAAAATAAGTAGTCAAATATATCTGAAATTATGCATATGAATACCCAATGGCAAATACACTATAATTTATATTTATAACTTTAGAAATATTGCCATCTGTCTTGAAAACAGCAAGAGACTATCTAAAATATCTCCGTGATTCATTTTTATTAAATTGTATTACTTATAAATTATATAATGATTCATACAAATTTTAAAAACAATTAAAGATTTTAAAATATGCTATCATTGTATGCATTCTATTTACTTAAACTAAGAGGAACATGCTGAAAAAAGTTTTTTTTTTAAAAAAATAATCCATGTATTTACAAGTGTCATATCATATGAAGTCAGAATTATTATAAATCAGTGTAAATAAGGAATAGAAACATTCCAAGAGCAACTGAATGATACATTTATCTTCTTTAAAACTCCAGATAAAAATACTCAAAAATTATTTAAAATTTTGCTCAATGTCAAATGACCTTATGTTTTTGAATATATGAGAGTTTAAAATTTTTGAGTCTTAAGGTATTTTAGATATGTTAACCTATCAGAAAAATTATAGTAGACACATTACAAACACTGTCTTAGCAAAAGGAATGAAGTCACATTGTTAACAAATTTAATGCACACACAAAAAGTCAATAAATACTTAAGTTAGAATATGATCATGAACTTAATTAATCCTAGTATGCAAAACAGTATAATTCA
The DNA here is from genome assembly GCA_030674055.1 of Rhabdomys pumilio. Classification (NCBI taxonomy): domain Eukaryota; kingdom Metazoa; phylum Chordata; class Mammalia; order Rodentia; family Muridae; genus Rhabdomys; species Rhabdomys pumilio. The sequence goes on from JANHMN010000014.1 coordinate 53,327,699, forward strand.
TACAAATATGTAATATATGAGCCATCATCTTACCATTCTTAATAATAAGTTCTATTTTAACAAAGAAAAAAAATAACATGTTGAATGATACCAAAAATAACTAGCTATATTCTCAATTGTCATATGCTTAGTTTTAGTTATTGTTGTTATATAAACAGATTATTGGAGATAATACATAATAATTCAAATACACAATGAAATCTCATGTAACTGTTGCAGGGTCATGGGACATTGTGAGACTACATATATTGCATTTCCTTGCTATGATATACATTATGGTAAAAACATCTTTTATTCTAAAAAGATTAGTATTTTTCTGGATCTCACAGCCAAAGAAAAAAATATATCTTGGGGTCACTAATTATATTATCTTACAGTGTACTCAGTTTGTCTCTATTTTCAACCTGCCCTTAAGAAATCAGTATAACAAAGAACCTTACTTTCCCTCAATTTTTCATAAAATCAATATTTTTCCATATGGTAATTAATATACAGTTATAATCCTAAGTTATATACTTTTCATGTCCTACTTTATGAGTATTGCATGTTTGTGATAATCATTTGGTGAAACCAGCAAATATAGACTGAGGGCACTCTTAGCAATTGCATATTCACCCTATATACAGAACACAACATATTAGTACCAGTTGATAGACAGTCTATTTGCAGTATTGCTTGCTATTTTAGTCAGTTGTATTTAGTGACTAATTTCTTGTAAACTCTGTATACTATTCCTCATTTCTTCCTTACATTCTGCTTTCTCTGCTGTTGAGTAACAGAGAGAAAAGACTGCTGTGTTAGAGGCAGATACACAGAAACACTTAATTTTACAACAAAGCATTCAGGAATGCACAGATTTATACTTATGCAAGAGGAAAGAAGACAGGAAGAGCAAAATAAAGAATAAACATCTGGTCAGGCCCTTGGTTCAGTGACAAGAGGAGGAAGTGCTATGATATCTTTCCTTAATCTAACTTTGACATATTGTTGATGACTAATAATGCATTATTGATGTTCTCAAACTGGCTACAACCAAGTCCACCATTCTCCTACCTAACATCAATTTACTTTTAGCACTTAGTTACCATGACTTTTTACTGATTGTCAACTTTACAGGGTTATAAATGGGTTTGGAGATAATTCTCTGGGGATGTGTATAAAAATATTCGGGATTAGATTAACCTAGTTGGGAAGACACACCCTACTTGGCAGAAGGAATAAATTTGAACAAGAGAAGGAGCTGACTAGAACACTGCTTTCCTCTTTACTTCTATGTGACAGGCTGCCTTTCTTTTTCTGTTGAGACTTTGCCATGAATGAATCCATGAACTACATTTTATAAATATGTTTCTGTCAGGGATTTTATCACAATAAAAATTCACTAGTAACATTCATTACTTTATTCAAATGACATCTAAGGGTATATCCATTTTAAAATATTTGCTCTGTGTTTTGGGTATATCCTTTCTCCTTTCAGTTTTAAAATAATTGTGTCACAAATAATCTTCAGTGCTTTCAAAAATAATCATTTTTGCATGTATATTGTGCAAACAATTTATCATTTTTGACTCATAATTAGTGCTACTATTATAGATATTTTATCTGCTATAAAATATTTACCACTAAATTTTTCTACAGCTATATTGTATTAATACGTTCAGCTTTATGTTTGTCTGTACCAAAAGATGCAAGAGATTGTCAGAGCTCTTCTGCTCCTTTTCTGTGTATATTTGAATTTTTACTAATCTTTCTTCTTGCTGTTTGTCATCAGTAAGTGTGTTAATTACTATATCAATTTCTAAGTTCACATAATTTAAAACATGATATTCAAATTAATCTCAGTAAAGAATCTGGTTTTGACCTAAGGTTATGGCTTAGTGAATACAGTGTATTTCTTTCTTATATGAAGTAATAGTTTGATCCTGAGCATGAGAGGAAAACAGAGGTAGAATTTCTTTTACCACACCTGTTTTGAATTCTAAATTGCACCTCAATAATAAAGTCCAGACAATGTTAGAATCCCATTATTCCAGATCACTGCATGACCGACTTCCAGTATTCGAAGTTTAATATGTTTAATAACTGAGTTTAGGTGTTTGTTTGATGGTATAAGTAACTGGACATGTAAGCTTCACACATTTTGCAAATATTCTAAAGTGTGGGGTTAATTGTATTGTAATTCTTAATACATGAAAGAACAAGGTGGTATAATTGTAATAAATTGATATTTTCTACAGATCTGACATATAAACTAACTATTTTATAATTAGAATCTGTCATAAAATTGTTGATCAACTTTGTGAAAATACTAAGATGACATTGCCAATTCCTCTTGCATGATATATTTTCCCCATCCTAAAAATTGTGTTTACTATAATACATTAACTATAACATTTAGAAAAATGACTAATCCTGTTATTTGATTTTTGTATTGGGTTATCCAGGTTTTTCTTCATTTCTTATCTTATATTCATGTATTACAAATGTGTTTATTTATTTCTAATTGCATGTTCATATTAACCAGAAGTAATTATTTCACTAAGTAATATTTTGATGTGCATGTGTCTTAGAATGAACGTGTTACTTATAGACATTGAATGGTAGAATTGACTTCATTGCCCAATAAGCTTTTATATGACAAAATAATGACCAGTTATAATGTTAATATCTAACTCTTTAACTTCTCTACATCATTGATTTAAAGCCTAAAGGAAATTAAACGTGAAGCTAACAATGCACAACAGAAATGCATTTAATATTGATTTTTACATTAGTTAACAACATGTAAAAGCAATTCTTTAAAATTGGTGATAACACATTCTTCCTTCTGTATGAATTGTGGAGGCCCTAGTTGACATCCCATTTAACGTTTGAATTTTATTTTTCTTTTAATGCCGTGGATACTCTAAGACAAGAAACTTTAATGATTTGTGTAGAAATGTAATAAATGTCCTTTCTGTAAGCAATGGATTTAAAAATTAAAAGCAGTACAAGGGCCAGACAGTGGTAACAGCAGCACTACAAGGGAAATGGTACTTCACCAAGCAGATCAGCAAAACCCTAAGTATGTAATATAAGATAAAATTTCACTTGGTGGGAAATCAAATAAAAATATAATTATTTAATAATACATTAGCGTGAAGCAGCTCATTAAAGGAAATGAAACAATGAATTCTGATCCTCTAATGTAAAAAAGCCAATTCAAGTTAAGTAATTCTTAGGGTTCATTACAATTTTTTCTCTATCTTTTCTTCACATTTGCAAGATTTTAATAACTGATTTCAATTAAATTATCTTTTTAAACTTTTATTTCCATTTAGTGTTAATTAATATACTGTGTGCTCTGATCTATTTCAGATGCAGAGATTCTCTTAATCCATTTTATTGATAGCATGTATTCATAGCTTGTCCTATTACGTTTTCTACACCAAAAATATTAAACAAATTTATGTTATGTATACTAAATAATAAATAGTTAAAAATACAAGGATGTCTTTGGAAACCAAATTAGTTAGAGCAATATAAAATAGGAACATTCTTAAGTAAAAATGCCATTATGTTTTATGGGTTATTTGTTTTTCCCCAACAAAATGTAATCTGCTTACTCAGTTTTCCCCAGGGCATTTGCTAGATATATAAATGTAAGAATGCCATTCACCTGGTGAATCAGAATTGGTGAAAATAGAATTTAAATATGCTCACAAATCTTATTGAAATCCTCCCCTCTGAAATTTAATAGACTCATACATAAGAAGCAATCAAAATGGAAAGTATCAAAGTATTTACTATGAACAATATTTTCAAATATTTTACTTTTATCCAAATTCATTTGAAGTGTATGATAATTTATTATTAATTCTAGAATAATATATTTGTATTTAATGATAACTTGTATTTGGTAAATGAAGGGAACTACCTTGTAATGATAGGTGGAATTACTTTCCCTTTTAGAGAATGAGACTGAAATTAAAGTAATTGAATAATTACCAGAGTGAACCTAATCCTCCTCTTAGATTCCCTCAAAAATATGTTATCTTCAGACTAGTTTGCTGCTTAGCAGCTCATTATAACAGTAATTAGCATCTTGTGAATGATTTAATGTGTAGATGAGAACTGGGAATGTAATTCTAATAGAACATATATGTTTAACATCTTGGAATATCAGTGCTCATCCATCATTTCCTCCATGCCGAAATATATGTGAATGGGTAATACAAATGGGCTACAAATATGTGGCCATCATGTGTTATTATTGTGGTGATTTGAAAAAAATTACCACACAGGGTATTTGAACACATGGTCCCCTATTTATGTCTTTTGCTATGGGAGATTATGGAATTTCTGGACTTATTGAGGTAGTATTTCCCTGGAGGCAGGCTTTGAGAGTTACAGTTTCATTTTCCTTCAACCTGTCCCCCTCATCTTATTGTGTGAGCCTTGAGATATGACCACTCTTACTCTAGCTACACTGAGATTCCTCCCAACTATTATATTAGACTCTCCCTCTTAAACCTTAGGCCAAAACAAGCTTTTTCCTCTATTAGAAGACTCTGCAAGCATTACTTCATTCTGAAACATGAGTTCTCAAAATAAATAAGCAAACAGAAACACAACAATAAACAATGAGAAGGAAATAAAATATATTCTGATAAAGGAATCCAAAATGTTAAATTAGAAAAATAAGATGAAATATAATATATGCTTTCATTTTTAATCATTATTTTTTTCTAAGAAGTAATAAAAAAGCCTTTCACTGTATCAGATGAAAACTTAAAATTTTCCTTTGTTTGAATGTGTTCCTTGATGTTCAAATATTGTAAACAGATTCTCTAATTCTTCACTGCTACAGCATTGAAAGGTGAAGCTTAGAGGCAATAATAGTACAGATTATGGTAGCGAGTTCTTGCAACAGCAGCTTTGTTATGCTTGACTTCGCCCTGCTATGTTCTTTCACTGTGTCCCTAGGTCTATTCCTGAGGGCTAGCATTATTTCTGTCTCAATGTCTCTCATTTGTGATGTATTCTTTCATGAGATGAGATAGCATAAAACTTTCACTAGTCTTTACAGCCTCCATGAAATATATGCTGTAATAAGTTGCCCATTCATAAGATTATAGTTATATTATTTTAAAAGAATATTTTTAGCCAATGATCTACTTGTGTTGATTCTTTCCTCATTTCTCTTATGCTATAGAACTATGAAGAATTCTGTATTAATCAGGAGTGTCTGCACTGAACATAAAATAATTATAGAAATTACTTTAACATGTTTATTAACTTACAGAAAGAAAGAGAAAAAAAATATTGATTTATGCATGATAAAGTAGAAACTTTGGGGAAATTACATATGCATTAAAGTTTAAAAATCAGTTATTAGTTTTATTTCTCTGAAACTAATACAATTTTAATAAAAATATATATTAAGATTTCCTTGTATGGAATGACATTTACATTAAATTATACTGAAGATTATTTGAGTATGCTAGTTATTATAGTGTACTACATTGTATTATAATAATACCATATAATTTTGACTTATTTATAATTTATTTTTGCCCTACACTATATTAGTATCATTTTCCAATAAAATATTGTATGCTAAATGAGTTCTAACAAAGATAACCATACAGCTTATTAAATCAAAAGAGCCATCAATCCTTGGAAGATAATTCTGCTTTTTAAAACGTGTATCTCTTTTGCAAAAATAAACAAACAAAAAGAATCAATGATTTGTTTATAATTTTCATAATGGAAGTTTCACAATTGCCTGTAACTTCAACTGCATTAGATCTAACACTTCATCTTCTGACTCATGTGCACACAGCCCTCCACACATACATACATATAATTAAACTTAAAATAAAATGTCATTTATGGCTATATGGTATGAGAAAATACTACCTATAAAACCTATACTAACTTAAGGAATATTTATTGTCTAATCTCTTCATTGAATGACTACACATTACTAAATGGCAAACAATACAGACTGGCAATGAAATATAATTTATTTATGGTGTCTGTCAGTTCTGTAGATGGTTACTACATTTAAAAATTGCAAGCAGATAAATATGTGCATGCTTCTACCATGAATAAGTAGTGAATTCCATGTTTTCTTTTTACTTATGAGTACACTTATTAATCAGCAACAAAACAAAGCTAAGCAAGTTATGGTTCACATCATAGCAATTCTAAAGGAATGTCAATCAAATATGTGAGGGTCAAGAAATGAAGAAGAAATAATATAGAAAGGTACCAGTGGGCAGAGGAAATACTTTAGTCCAGAAGTATGTAAAGGTTTATGGAGATAAAAGAAATCCTCAATTAAAAAAATCTTTCACCTTTATATATCCTTGTAAAATTTGTGAATTCTAAGTAATAAAAAGAAAGAAAACCTCTTAAGCTTAGTGAAATAGAAGTTACTTAGAAAGTAAAACATTCAAATATATTAAACTTCTCATCTCTAACACCAGAAGCCAGAATAAATGAAAAGGTTCCTGCCACTGAAAGTCATATATCAAGTTAAGATGGGGATATTTTCACATATATTTCACCTTCTCAAGGTGGAAGAGTATTTTTAATAGGTTTTCATGAATGAAAAGTATAGAACCAAATGTAACTCACCTGCAGAAAATACTTTGTGGAAGACTTTCAAATCTAACCATAAGTTAATTTGAAAATAAAAATACAATAGTATAGGAAACAGTGAAAAGGAATTCCAATGATGAGTAATGAAGTTTGAAAAGGTATAGTATTGTTAGTACACACATAAATATCTATGTGTGTGTGTGTGTGTGTGTGTGTGTGTGTGTGTGTGAATTTATATTTGTGTCTATGCTGTATATTAAATTTATCAATATATAATACATAAATTAGAATGCTAATGAAAGTAAAATTGTTTTTAGGAGACATTATTGCAGGAGGACACAAGTTTAGGTCTGGATCAAATACTTGCCTTCCATTTCTGGATCACAGTTCATTCCAGATGTAGTTAAGTTGACAACCATTACACAACCAAAATTAAAGCAAGACGAAGCTTCATAATATCAAAACAGAATTAGAAAATTCTATACATTGCACTTGTTATATGAAGAAACAGCAAATCACTATTAGATGTGATCAGATTCTAAGTTGGTCATGATCTAGGATATGAGACCCCAAAAAACAACCCTCATTCTTTGCGTATCATGAGCCCATACCAATAGGAAGGGAATTCGTTTACAAATATGCCAATGTATTGTTTTGACTTTCTTTTAGTATGAATCCTCCAAAAATCTAACAGTTTTTTCTAGGGTTCTGAGCAAATTCCTGTCCACAGTACCTCAATAAAGTACCTCAAGAGAGATTTCTAACCTTCAAGAAAAACATGTGATCCTCAGATATTCCTTGGAGATAGAAATGCTATGTTTCTTAGTAGTTATAACTTTAGTATGTAGTGCCTTTCCAGAGAGGAAGAGGTTTAGATACATTTCCATTGTTCTATGTGATGATTAATTGTATAATAAAATCTCACAAGGGGAAAATAATCAGCTTAACAGAAATACACTATTATATAAAACACTATTCAGACATATGGTTAAAATTTTAACTTGATAAATTTAAGAAAAGTTAATAAAGACATGAGGACACAGCATTTTGAGTTTGTTTCTTTTAATTTTATTTTTGTATTATCAATGGTGAGAATTTTAATAATTTACATATTATGTAAACATATCAAATTTTCCCTCAAAGTCTGGATCCTTTACAAATTTACAGCACATTTTTTTTATATTTTTTATTCATTCTATTAATTTTTTTTAAATTTTATAAATATTTTTAAATTTTTCATAACCCAAACACAGTTAGGGTTGCCAATATGTGCTTAGGTATAAAGCTGTCCACAGTACCGTGGACAATCTAAAAATGAGCATATCCTTACTAAAATGTGATTCTCTCTCCCCTAGTGATAAGTCACAGGCAATAGCTTCTCGGTATGTGGTATAGTTTGGAGATCCTTTGCTCCATTTATGGTAAGATTTTAGATGTCGATGAGGTAAAACAAAGCTACTGAATGTAAGTTTATGATCCTAAGAGTCAATCCATCTCCAAAAGGTGCCAATCAGCCCCCAGCACTTGTCCCCATGTTTTAGCATTTACAATCTTTCTGCATCATCTTCCATGACATTTTCTGAGCCTCTGCAGTTGTGGGTAAATATATACATGTAGTTTAATATGCAGGCATTTTGTTTTTCCTCAGCTCTTGACCAGACTTATATCATTTCCTTGACCTCTGTCTACTTCAAAGTAAAACATCTTTGACTAAAGTTAAGAGCAGAACTAGTATATGGACTCAAAGCTAATATTTTTAAGACAATTGACATTGTCACAGGGCAAAATTACAATGGTGGGTTATACTTATACTCTTGGGTCTAAGATCAGCCATGGGTTTTCGAAAGTCATTAAATTACCTGACATCAAATTCCCTGTGGAACACACATGTAATAAAATTGTCATTTTCCCCTATGTTTTCCTTTCTTGTCACTTAGATCAAGATATTACCCTTTACTACTGCCATTTTCTTAAAATAATGCAGTTAGTAACTGAATTATAAATAATTTTCTTTCTATCCATAGAAAAATGAAGCTCTTATTTCATCTCTTGCAGGAGATGGACACCATAATGAAAACCAGAACTGTTTAAAGAGAACAAATTTCTGTGTTATAAAGACTTAAAATATACATTTACAGAACATACTTATATTTCAGGAACACTCTGGAAGTGGTAACAAAAAATTGCAAAACCAGAGGTCAAGACAGCTTCTAACTGTATCTTCTATGTAGAACAAATAAGCTGAACCCATGAAATTCAATAATATGGTAGCCTAAACAAGATTGAACAGTGACACTAGATAATGTGTAATCATTAATAAGGGAAGTCTTAGAAACTGCAGCTATAGAAGTACAAAAGGCAATTAATTACTGCTTACAGAGAAAACGTCTTCCCCAGGTATGACCTACCAAATTAGATATCTAATATTAGGTGGTCATGTCTTTATGTATACACATATGAACACATTAAGTGAACTCAGAAGATTATATTTATATATGTAGATATATGCATATATCGTACAATAATAAGTAAAAGGAGAAATTTAAAAACTATAAAGATATTACATCAAATTAGAAACTAAAAGAACATTAGGGGAGGAGCAGTATAAGTAAGGATTGATTGAAGATAAAGTATTTGTGTTACATAAATGTCATAGTGAAACCCATAATTTTCTACAATCAATGAAAATGAAAAAAGATGAATAGCAATTTCATCACTGATTCTACCTCTCCAAAAGTGTATATAAAAAACAGGATACACTTTATGGGTCATTTCTTTTTTCTTTTTTTTTTTTGGTTTTCGATACAGGGTTTCACTGTGTAGCCCTGACTGTCCTGGAACTCACTCTGTAGACCAGGCTGGCCTTGAACTCAGAAATCCGCCTGCCTCTGCCTCCCAAGTGCTGGGATTAAAGGTGTGCGCCACCACTGTCCGGCTGTCAAAATTGTTTTAAACAGAAATTTGCACATAATGTGTACACTTTTTCTATTGTACAAGATCCCTAAATTCCTTCATATTTTGTTTGTTTGCTTTAATGTTTATAGACTCTCTATATAAAATCACCAACCTATATATGTAAATGCATATAAAATATTTTCATCTGGCAAAAAAATTACTGTAGCCTATAAATTCATAACAAGAAAAATGTAGAAATAAGACAAAACCTAACAAAAAAGCTTAGAAGTTGTAAACAACATATGCTAAAATAAGTCAGTTACTTAATTGAAAGAAATTGCATTCTCATGTGAAAATGTATCTTTTTCTTTTCCTTGATCAAAGGCTCATCCTTTCTTCATGTTACATTGTTTTTATCATTATGTATTTGTTGTGCAGCTTAAATCTGACTAAGCCTCAATATTAGACATTTATTCTGTTAATGAACAAAGGACATGGGGAATATGGGTCTAGTACAAGACATTATTTGCAAAATAATTTAGATGTAGCAAAGTTTGTTAAAATGTTTCCAAACATAATTTATAGCAGTTGAAGGTTATGCCCTTGTGAAGTCATAATTTCAATTAAAAAAAGAGAGACTTGTGAATACATCCTTAGTATCTGTGTTTGAGTGTTTGGAAATATCAGGGATATAGATCAATTAATGGGGATTCTGTGAGGAATGGTGAAGAGGACATGAAAAAAAAAAAGCAAAACTATTGCCCATTTTACTTTCCTTATAACCAAAAATTAAAGATGCATAATCACAACTGCGAACTGATCCCACATCTGCTTTCCCCTCCACCATATGATGAAAGATGCTGTAGAATTCCACTTTTCACTGGGGGAATCTGCTTAGTTTGTACGTGTTTTAAGAATGAAATCTTCACACATCCATAGAAAAGAAACTATTCAGTCTACAAAGTAATGAGATACTGATTTTTGGCTTGGATGACCATAAACATTTATAAAACAAAAAGCTCAATTTTATCTGAGTCCAGATTACTAAATCTACACTCTTTATGGGCAACAATCATGTATTTATAGGATTTCATTAATATTCTTTTTTTTTTCAAAATATAAAATGTACAAGTAGTGTTTTTTCAGAAAACAGGGTCTCTCAGAGTTTATTCTCCATTTTTTGTGTGTGATTCCAAATGTGTGTCTTGCATCAGAGATTTTTTTTTCTTTCTCTTTGTTCACAGGTATTAAGAATTAAGTGAAGATTCAGTAACCAAAGACAGGAAGAAAAATAAAAAAATAGAAATCCTGCAGAGGTCTCTCAACATGTGGTTTCTGGGGAAGAAATTAGTTTTCAAAGTAGATGTTTGAGTAAAAACAAACTTTTAGGAAAAGATTGACCTACAGTTTAAGTGAAAGTCAAAACAAATCCCCAGACCCAAACTAAATTTTCTTGCTACGCTACTCAAGCTGCCCTTTAGAGTACTGTCTATCCAGCAGCTAGCCACACACTCCTTTATGCCCTTCATACCCTTCACCATACGTATTAAGAAAAACAATTCTTTCCTAGAGCTTTCCTTTTGCTGATTTCCATAGCTTTAGTTATAGGTGTAGAGTTCACTTCATCTACTCTGAACATAACTTATTTTTCATATTTCTCATGGGATAGGCTAAACCTGCCCGGATTTTTAGTTTCCTCCAGCTTGAAGGGTATTTTTTCCCTAATTTTATTTTTAAATATATTGTAGAAACCACAAATAAACACGCGTTTCATCAAAGTCTTTGGAACAAGATATATTTACATCTTCACATTTCAGATTTTTATGTTTTTGTTTTATCATGGAGCAAAATGCAACATCTGAAACTTGTGTAAGGATGAACCAACAAAACCTAGAGGCTGGGTTGTGCATGTTTGATCATAACCCTTTTTGACTTAAATAGTTTTTGATTTATTAATTTTATATACAATGTACACAAACAGGATCCTGTATTGAAGGCTTATTTCACCACAGTTAGTGTATGAAGAAGCGATAGAGGCTCAAACGTTGTCAATGTATTAACCCAATAATTAGTTCATAGCCAAGCAGGTGGTATAGGTGGGGAGGCAGGTTACTATGGGCATCCTTTTGAAAGAAACTGTGGTTCTATGATCTTCAATGAATGAGCTCCCTGTGATTATCTTCAGGATGGGCTTATACGCATATACTTTACTCAGGGTGAGCCAAGGGTTAGATAGTTTTAGCGAAAGAAATGAGAATATCCACACTGGGCAACGGTCATTGGTAGAAGGCTAAAGCTATTGAGATGCCTCATTAGCACGGGGAGGGAAATCCAAGAATCTCAGGCTCAGGACTATGCACTTTTCAGGTAGACAATGTGCAGTGTCTGATTCTCCCAGAGAAGAAGCCCCACAAACCGAGGGCATCCACCGTTTTGCAGCTCAGGATTTTCTGGAAAAATCAGAGTAAGACCTTAGCAACAGGCTCTCCCTACAACACATTGTCTTTTTCATGATGTCCTTCCCTAACCGTTTCTGCTCCCAGATATTATGAAGTGAACAGCCGTGCTTAATTAATATCTCTTTGCTCACTGTGGTGCCGAGAGTTGGAACAAGTATATCATAGACTGGAACGCCTATGGAATAGTTCACAAAAACACATTTTGCTTTTTTAACATGCTTATCTCGTCTATTCTTCTTTTTGAAATTAATTTTTATTTTACTTACTCACTTTGCATACTACTCACTGCCCCCCATTCACCCCGCCCCACAATCCTTTACACTTACTACTCTCCTCTGAGTTGATGGTGCCCCCTCTGGATACCCCATCCACCCACACACAAACACACTTGCACTTCAAGTTTTTGCAAAACTAGGTATTTCCTCTCCCCCTGAGGCCAGACAAGGTAGCCCAGGTAGAAGAATATATCCCACAGACAGTTAACAGCTTTTGGGGATAGTCTCCATTTCAGTTGTTCTGTATCCACATAAAGACCAAGCTGCATATCTGCTGTATATGTGCAGAGAGGCTAGGCAGCCCTTGTATGATCTTTTGTTAGTGATTCATACTCTGAGAGTCTCAAGAGTCCAGGTTAGTTGAGTCTGTTGCCTTTCCTATGGAGTTTCTATCTCTTTGGAACCCAAAATGTTTCCTCCTTTCTTCTATAAGAGTCCTCAAGTTACACCCACTGTTATAATGTGGGTGTCTATATCTATCTGAGTCAGTTGCTGGATGGAGCCTCTCAGAAGACAACATGCTCCTGTCTGTAAGCATAACAGAGTATGCTTCATTAATAATGTCAGGGTACTCACTCAAGTTGGGCAGACCACTGGTCTGCTATTTCCTCAGGCTCTGCTCCATTTTTGTTCCTACATTTCTTCTAGACAGGATTAATTTGTGGTCAAAAGTTTTGTAGGTATGTTGGTGTTTCCATTCTTCCACTGAGGGTTCTGTCCAACTAGTGGAGGTGGTCTTTTCAGGTTCCATATCCCCACTGTTAAACATTTTGGCTAAGGTCACCTACATTGAGTTTTGGAAACCTCCCCCATCCCAGGTCTCTAAGACATTCTAGAGGTTCCGGCAAACCCCCATTCCCAGCAGCTGCATATTTCCATTCATTCTCCCTAGCCTCTGGTATTCTCTCCTGTCTGCTTCCATACCTGATCTTCCTGCCTATTCATGTCCTCTGTCCCTCTCTCACTCAGTTCCATCTCTACCTCTGTCTCCCAAGATTATTTTGTTCCCCCTTCTAAATGGAATTGGAGAATGCTCACTTGGACCTTCCATCTTATTTATCACGGTATGCTGAACTTTTTGGCTAATATTCACTTATTAAAAAATTAAAAAAATACTAATATAAAAAAAGTTTAAGTAAAATTTGTTCTCTCATAAAATTTGGAACATCTTTGCAGAAAAAGACAATTATTTAACAAGAATATGGTATGAAGAAAGAGAGAGAAAATATGAGAAGACACAATTTCTCTATTGGCTATTGGATCAGTAACCTCAGAAGAAAACATCCAAACTAGCATCTTGATATGTGTATCAGAATCTAGCCACAAAAACTGTGGGACAAAAACTTTATTTTTAATTTCTTGCCATTTTGTTTATGATAACTTTCTACATTAGAATTTGTGGATATCACCATCTATTCTTATTAATCATTTTCTGTTAATTTATCTGCCATAGTATATCACTTGTAATACATATACCTCCCAATTAATAGCATATTGAGCTAACATTTATTTGTGCTGTATAAAAACAAAAGTTGCTTTTGTAAATTGTTTCATAAGTTGTGTGTATGTTGACTCACTAATATCTCTCTTTTTCAGGACAGATTTGCATTATCTACAACCTATAAATATAAATCTATAAATATTTGCATATTGTATCTTGCACATTCTATTTAAACTTATGTCTTTAGAAGCAGAATTCTCTTTGATTTTGTGGTTATGCATAATATTCACTACCTGTGTTCCAGGACCAGATTTGACAATCTGTTGTTCATGAGAACCTCGAGATAACAGAGCCTCTTCTTTCCTCTTGTAATCCAAATTTTTTGTCATGTTCACATTTCTTTTCATCCTTGAATTTGTTAAGTTTGTTTGACATAGTAACTGATGTTGAGGCACAGAAGTGAATGTGAATTTATCTATTGTCTGAATCTAAAATATAAATCATTCCACTTATTTCTTAGTGATTTTGTCTGAGTAATGAGCTGTTTAGGTAGCACCGAAGAGTAATGCAAAGTTCCTTTCAAGTTTCAGAACATTAACAACCTATAGTCATGTAATTTATGGAGGAAACTATGCTGTAACTACGATGTCACTGATATAACCAAAGCATCCCTGTATCAGTGAACTGTACACCGACATAAGAACTTAAGATCTTTCTGAAAACACAGTAATATGACTTTTATTGAAATTACAATATTTAACAAGCTCATATTTATAAAGGTAGATTATTAAATTCAATATTTCAAAAACATCTGATAGATGGCATAGCGTTTTATGGAGTCATTCACTCTCACAAACAGTTAGACAACATTCATTTCATATGATGTGACAAGTTTGAAAGGACACTGTAAATTAATCCTGACTATTGACTGAACAAAGCAATATTGCTCTTGGATAACAAAAGTTAGTTATATAAATCTAGCTTGGTGAATACATTTGTGATTGTTTGGAAAGATGGGTTTATTCTTCTCACCACTGGTGCACATGCTTAGCGCTGGTGCAAACTACCTGTATATCTTCCAACTTGGCAATGAAATTCATGTGAGTAAATCATAGATGTCAGTGTGGTTAGAAATATTTATATTTCTCCTAGTACTATTATGAATTTAAGAACTTGCTCTTCCTTTTCCATCTAACGTCTTTCCTATCTATCTGTTAGAACACTTATCTTATTAGTATATATATTGTATGTGTTATTTGTTGTTTTTAGTTCGCCAAGTTCACACCTTGGTTCCTTCCTCCAGTGTGGCAATATAATACATTCCTTTTATCTAAGGTACAAAGTCTGCAAACTCAAAAAAGGAAACACTACAATTAATGTATTATCCATTGAGCTTGTTAATGTCTGAGAGATTAACCTTTAATATTGATAGGAAAAATATTTCATCAGTATGATTAAACAGAGATGATATAGGAATAATACTGAAAACTTATTTTATCTATTTATAATAATTGAGAGACAAGCTGGGTTGAAATATATTTCATTCATTGTGATTGAACTATTAAAATTCCTTGTTAATAACTGTAAAAAAAGTTAGGTCACATTGTCAAATAAAGTACAGTGGATTATACATTGAATTTTTATATTATTAATAGAGGAATGTATTTCAAATTTTGCAGTTAAATATGTGGAGATGATTATTTTTTCACAGATGAGACTGTATATATGGACAATCTGAGAGTACTTTGGAGGCCAGTTATGTAAGTCAGAAAAAAATATATGACTGCAATGTGTTTATATTGCCAATACTAAAAATCTAAAATATTAAAAAGCAGACCAATAATACTGGCTATAGGTAAATGTAACAGCATTGTCATAAACAAGCTCAATGGTAAATATACAACTCCATGCATTAGAGTATATTTTGTGGTAGAGTGCTATTTGTGTGGTTAGAGTATAAGTCATTTGTAGATTTCATGCTTAACATGGAGTAGGCATGAGGAATTTATTTCCCAGAACCTCATATACTCATATAAAAGAAATTTCTCTCTCTCTCTCTCTCTCTCTCTCTCTCTCTCTCTCTCTCTCTCTCTCTCTCTCTGTGTGTGTGTGTGTGTGTATGTGTGTGTTTAACAGCTTCTTCAATAGAAACATTCTATCCTGCTGGAAAAGTTCATAAGCAAGAAGGTAAACAATTCAAAAGGAAGTTCCTGAAACTGACCAGAATCATTAGGTTGGTCCCTGCCACAGTAAACAGTAAAAGCTGAGAGTTCCCATCAGACCAACCAAGTTGAGCTAAAAAGAAGACTCTCAAACAAGCAAAGCTGCCAATAAACTCTGACAGCAGAGCAGCTGCCTATAAGAAATGAAACTAGCCCAACTGGCTGGAAGAGGTTTAAAGCAATGAGGCACCTGGAAAGGGCACTCTCCTATTTTTTGAGCTGCCTACATGCTGTGTACTCCAAGTTCCAGCTTTGTGAACTGTCATTTATAGTGGCATAGGTTTTGTTGATAAAGCTGTCCTTGGATCATTTCAGCTCCTATAAGTAACCACAATAAACCTGATTCATCAAGTTGAAAAAAATAAAAAAATAAAAAGAAATATTTATATAAACTGGCATGCAGCTGTTTAAGAATTTTGTGCTACTTTCGTATTCTAGGTATGAAAAATTTAATATGTTGTTTCATACAACAAATTACATATTTTTCTTTACTCTAAGACATTTTACAAGATGGTTGAGCCAAATTATTAATAACACTGAAGCACTTTTTATTTGAATGATCATAGTTGTAATTTTAAAATTTGGCATTTACTCAAATCTATTACTTATTAGTTGCAAATTGGCACACAATTTATATGATATTCCATGAAACTGCAACATTTTAAAATATATTTAATGATAAATATTATCCATATTCTAGAAATCAAATAATATAATATGTACATACTACTTATCTACTCTTTCTGATAAAACACCTTGACCAAAGCAATTTACATAAGAAATAGATTATTTAGGCTTATATTACCAGTGGGAAAAGTGCCCATCACTTAGTCCCCGTTATTTCTGATCAAGCATAATTGGAAACATAAAGATGACAGCTTTGAAGACAAGCATGACACAGAGTGTGAGGATTGGAAGTAGCAAGAACTTTTAATGCCACCCCCAGTGACATACTGACTTCTTTTAGTCTGCACCATTGACCAATCCAAGTAGAACCAAAAACATGGATGGAATCCAAGGATGCTCAATACAGTGAGAGACATGACTCACTAAAACCACCATAGTATATCACTTGAGTTTTGGTAAAATTTTATATTGCCATTTGGGACAGGAAAGAGTAAAGGGTGGGATAGAAAATGATGCAATTTTATTTTAATTTAAAGAAAGCACTCAATGATATATGACACAACTAACATTGTTCCAAATAAAATACAGTGTAGTGAACTGAAATAAAGTAGTTTCACGTTTAGAAGATACGTTCAAATCTCTTGTGGTATGATCAACACTCTGAAGATACAAAGATAAACACTAAACATTCTCTCTTTCCTCTTCTTGTTAACATGATGACCATGAATTTCCTTTGCTAACCTTGGCATTTATACTTTTCCAAAACTGTCTTACATTTTTCAAAATCTGGATAATTCACCCTGAAATTAAAGATGTTGAATTTGGGTAGAAAATAGAGAGCACATTTTAAAACTCATTATCTTTCTTTTATCTTTTTTGGACATTGTTGTACATTATCAAAGAGTAAATTTAGGAAAGTAAAATAAAGATTATAAGTGAATACATGTACATGTGAGTTAAAAATGTTTTATATCTATATTGTGCAGTTTTTATTGGGATAATTACTAATTTCAATGAGATGTTTCCTTATAATTGTAAAATATTTGCTTGTTATTTAATTTGCATTTCTGTGTTATCTGTTACATCCAGCCCACAAATTGGACACCAAATCCAGAAAACCAGAATTTTTTCTTTTTTGTGGTTATCTGTTCATTTTTTATTATTACTTATATTTATTGTAAATGTAACATGTACATTATACATTCTGATTATTCTAAGCTTCTCATCATACCATTGTTCCCTCCCTCTCCTGTTATCTACCTCCTGCCTATCCATGTTTTTCTCTTTTCTTCATATACATGACCTTGCCTTGGTTTGTACTCCACTTACTTTAGCTATTATTCTACACAATACCATAGGAGTAAGCTCGATCTTACAGTCTTCTGATGCTCATTGTAGCTTCCGTGAGCTAATGGCTACACCATACCTGGAAGATAGTATATGTTAGCAGTACTACTTTAAGTCTGCTGACTCTATATTGGATTCTACTTCCCAATGTTTCCTGAGACTTAGACTAACTGTAAATATTCTGCTTATGGATGAGTATTCAAAACTCATTTGTAATAAGTGTCACGATTCTATTATTCCACTACCTTTCACTGCGTGAAAGTTCTCTGGTGAAGTGTGAGAAGAGCATTTATTTATGGATATAAGCATATGGTTTAAAAGGCAGTTTATACAATTTCTAATTATCAAGCAAATAGTTGTGAGTTTCTATCAACGTTCTATGACCTCTCCAGCCATGCTATGACAGAGTTCATATGTAGAATGTGGGAATTCCTTCCGGGAATGAATGTCTCAAATCCAGTCAGTGAGCAGTTGGTTACCCACTAATCAGTCATCTCACTGTTGCTCATGTTGGCATATATTGCCTGCCTGGTTGAATTTGTGGGTCACAGGTTTCATAAGTGTATAAAACTGTGAGTGACTTTTCTCCCTTATCAGCTTTCATTGTTTCTTCCAATAAGTATATTGTTGGAAGGTAAAACCATGCCAGGAAGCTTGATAAAGTAGAACAGGTTGAGTCTCAAAAACTCAATGAGCACACATCTGAGACTTAGGTGACTCCCCTGCTCCCTGCTAGATTCCTGGCCTGAAATATGTGCCACACTCCTCACATAACAAAACATAACCTGTGGTCATGTAGGCACAGAACAGAGTTCTCAATGCTATTGAGGTTCATAGAGGCCCGGAGGGCTTAGCCAATAAGCTTCCCTTCCCATATATTTCTCCCCACAAAAGATATTTAATCTCAGGTCTACCCTGAGAAGTGGGTATGGTACATTATCCATCTATTTCTGACCATGAACACCTAATAAACTGTTAAGAACCATGGACTGTATCTTTCATTAAGATTCTTCATGGGGAGCCATGGAAAAGGAATTTGACTAAAGAGTTGCATTTTAGTTTTCCCGTAGAAGACCTCTCTGTGCTTCCAGCCTGTCTTTGCAAAGCTAAGGACAATCACCCCTGGGACAACCCATAGAACTCTCCTTTCCCGCTGCTCCATGCTAAACACTCTCCACAGTCCATGGGTTCCTGACTCAGTTCTTGGCTCTTCTGAGATGCCCAAAAGTGCCTAGATGTCTAAGGGTCAGAGAATCCTCTTGGTCCTGGTCTTGTCACAGGCTCTGACACCCATGAAATAGCTCTGGCTTTTCCACATCTCAGACTACTTTCCCAACCTTTGGGCAATGTCTCAGTGCTTACCTGACCTGGCAGCAGAGTGGAATAAGCAGTCAAACTCTCTGCTTTCTCCCTCCCCAAGAGGCTATACCCATCTGCGGGACAGACACAGACCCACAGTATATATATATATAATAGACAACAGAGATGGGGTTTCAAAATCAGTTGCAACTCTTTTATCTATGTCTTATAACCAAGTGTGTGGAATATTTAGCAATCTGTTCTGGTAAAATCATAATAGAGGTCATACTAAACAATTTTGTATTACTGTGTCTGGTCTTTGGAGCCTATAAAGGTCGTTGGTTTTTGTTCCGTAATGAAAATGGGCCTTTAGAGAACCATCATTTATTTTTGGCACTATATGGTCTTTATTAGATCATGCTTTCAATTAAAATTTTGCTTTTAAGTTTACTTCTAAGTTTGGCTACATGCTTTCTTCCCACTAATTCTTGGCTGAAGTTTCTGAACAGGTAAGCATTCATAAAGAAGTCTTCTCAAAAATATTCAATAGGTTATTGATATGGTTCATTTTATAGGATAGAGGTTTTCATATCTATTCCAACTCTTATTTACAGTGCAAAATATCTGTTGCTGATCAAATCTTTATAAAACTAAAAAATATAAAATAAAACAACAAAAAAAAAACCACTAATATAGTATATGGGATATTACTTCTACATTCCCCTGCAAAGATAGTTAACAGATTATGGTAAATGTACTATGTACCTTTTATGCTTTTTTTATTTAAACTCCAAAATGTATGCTTTGATTTGACTATATTAGCATCAAAGAATATTTAACATTTGAAGAAGTTATTTAATGTGTCTGATAATTTAAGACTATGTATTTTGATAATATTATGCATACAGAAAATATGACAGGTAAATTTGACATTAGTGTCCATAGAGGGCATACTCATAGCATAAATATACTAACATTTCATGATCCCTACATAGACTTAAAGTTTATCAAATTAACTTTGATCTTTTTATTACAGAATCTATTATATGTATTGAATGCAATGAGGTAAGTGAATTCAGATAATCCTTCTCAAAAATAAAGAAGAAGGATGTCATGGCAACATGGTGCCCAATTGAGGTCAATAGATTAGCTCTAATAATTATCATGACTTTTCATAACCTATCAATAATTTACTTCTCTATATTTTGTTTATCTAACTGGAAAAAATTAATTAATTTTGATAGACATAAGATCATGGTATCCATTATCCATAAATAGGATACATATTTAAAATGAATAATGTTTATTTCTGACCTGGCATGGTGAATATAGTCATACATACATACCTGGGAAAAAGTAGTCTCTTACAGATTAATCATACATTTAAAATTGAACAACGTATCAACTTAAAGTCATCTTAAGTTTCCATTGAAACCTGTGATCTTTATGCTAACTTTATCATATTGATACATCCCCTGAAAATTAGACATGCCCCTATTGAGATGTATTTGTAAGCATATTCTAGAGATGATTAAATAATGAAGGCTCAGGTATAATTAGTGGTTTAATCTTTGACAGAATCAAAATTCAAGTAGAAAATTGGGAGGTATTGACAGAAGACAGGACTGAAGAAGAATTAGAATTAAGAATCTTTTTTTTTGCCCTTGAAGGCTATTATCTTGTCTTTATTACCTCCTGTTAAAGCTGAGTTTCCTAACTACTGTGATGAGTGCTTGGATTATCAAGTTGACATAATGTAGAATCACCTAAGAGATAAGCCCCTGCCAATGCCTGTAAGGAATCTTATTGAGGGGGTTTAATGGATAGAAGACTCACCCAGTGTTGGTGGCATCATTCCAGAGACTGCTGACCTAGACTGACTAAAAGAGAAGTCATGTGAGTATATGTTTCCCTTCCTTTGCTTCTCATCTGTACATGAAATGTGACCAACCAACGCAGCTGACATGACTTCCTGACATGCTGGCAAAACCTAGAAAAGTGAGTCAAAGTAATTCTTTCTTTCCTTAAGTTGATTTTGTCAAGATGCTTTTCACAGTCATGAAGCAAGTAACTAATACGTATTCCCTGAAAGATATTCTGTTACAGCATCATGGAGCTAATTGATAAAACTTGGTTCAGAACACTGTCACAACTAAAAGTCGGAGAACATTGGACAACAGAGGATAGGCATATTGTAAAATCCAGAGGACCTGAGAGTTAGCTGTAAGGTTATGTCTTGTAATAATGTTAGAAACTACACACATTAAAGTGTCATGAACATGAATGGTCAAACATATGCTGAACAAAGATAAGAACAGTAGACATGATAAAGTGGACATGGAAAACCCATGAGGCCTCAATTTCATACACACACACACACACACACACATACACACACACACACAGAGAGAGAGAGAGAGAGAGAGAGAGAGAGAGAGAGAGAGAGAGAGA
>JANHMN010000014.1:53349312-53379781 GCA_030674055.1 Rhabdomys pumilio
AGAGAGAGAGAGAGAGAGAGAGAGAGAGAGAGAGAGAGAGAGAGAGAATGAATACAGGTAATTAAGAGATGCTAAATGTGAAGAAATGATTTCCTCCACAGAAGACCACACAAGTTGGTATGTTTTTATCAATGAAAACCTACATGGAAACAACATAATACAGACTGATTAGGTTGGTTTATGTATCTAGGGGTGTGTGAGTGTGTGTGTGTCTGTAACAATTAGGAAACAAAGAGGCCGTTAGTTAGAGAGTATATATGGAAGGTTTGGAGGGAGGGAAGGAAGTGGGAGATAGTCTAACCTGAAACATAAACTGGGAAATCATTTAAACTAAACACTGCTATGAAGTATGGCCATTTTTTGCCTATCTAACTCTGATTCTGAAGCTTTTAAAGCAGGCTTACAGGATAAATTAGGAAAAACTTGGATATAAGCTAGAGTAGGCAGAGAGTTCAGAAATCACAGCCTAATAGACAATTCTATTGTGGATTAACAAAGACAGAATAACCATAATGATAAATTCCTGAAAAGACTGAACTCAGAATATTTTCAATATGGTAAGAGAACATTATTGCCCACTTATGCAACAGCCTGTCAAAATTGTCTATATTTCAACATACCCAGAGATTCTGACTCTCAGTAATGCTGACTTTAAAGATGACAAACTAATTAATACAGCAAACACATTTTAGTGGAGCTGACACTCAGGGGATGGCATAAATATTGTTAGTTGCTTTTAGCCAAGCTTATAGTAAGAGTTGTGAGCCAGGAAAATAGTAAAAATTATTAAAATCCTGGCAGATATTCCAGAAAACAACAGAAAAAAAAGAAACAATTTGTTTAGGATTGAGTGCAAAGAAAGTATTACTATAGAAGGAAATGGAAGCACATAAGAAAGAAACAACTTTGTATCATGAGAATTAAGGTACCTAGAGAATATAAATAATTGTCCAGAAATCTTTGCAGAATGAGGGAGATAAAAATGTGATTTAGTTCATAATTTTTTCTTCCTGAAGCATTCACATCCACTGTTGCGTTCTGCTTGGGACAATGAAGTTTGACACCATCCAGATAACACTCCCTCTGAACAACCATGTCCCACCAAGAATTTAACAGTGAAAATTTTTAGATGTTCTTTTTTTAATCTAAGTAACAAAAGAAGGTCTCAATGATTAAATGATATGAAAGTAGAGTCAAGACACATACAGACGGCTTTACAGTTGATATCTAAGATGAAAACATGAAGATATTGTTACATTTGTTGGTTCCCTGTGTTCCTGAGACCATGGACATATATCTCCTATAGAAAGCCTTGGGAACAAGTGCAGCCAGCTCAAAATGGAGGAATAAAGCATACAGACAGCAAGATTTTACATACAGTAAAGATTTTTACATACAGTAAAGGCAAGATTTCCAATATCAATTTGATGTTACACAAAATCTCCTCTAATCCCAAATGCTGGATGTGTTTCTATGAGGTTAGTGTTTGCTCTGCTGAGTTTAAGTGTGGCTCCTTCCTTCACTGTGTTTGCCTCCTACCATGTGTATATGTGTACTGTGCAATTGCACAAGGAGCTCTATTACTTGAAATTTTACAAAAAGTGATTTGCTGTGTTGAGTTTGTGGGAGAGAGAATAGAGAAGAGTGCTTAAAACAAAATCATTGAATAGACTCATCCTTAAAGATGAACATTCACTAACACCATGCAAGCATGCAGATTTACTTAAAGTTGACCAGATTTATGCCTCCTTGAACTCCAGGAATCATGGAAGCAAATTTTATTGCTCTACTAGTGCTATGATATTTTAAGGTCTGGTAAATGCCAGGCTTGAATTTTCTAGCATTTCTAGCTTTAAATATCTGTGAAAAAGAAATAGAAGGTTTTTTTTAAATTTAGATTGCTGAATATAAAATTGTTGTGGATGTAAGGCCTTATTCTAACTTCTATTGCTAAAACTTGACACTCGTGTATAGTACAGCCACTTATTGGGGGGGGGGGGGCGTCTGAAGATGCTACTTAGGTCAGGAACTAGTGTCAGGATCATAGGCCAGGAAGACAATAGGCACTCATTATAACATTCATTAAAGTTGGATTTGTTAAATTATGAAAGAAATGTATGTTTTCCAGTTATTGGAATAGCAAGTTGACCAATGTAGAAAGAGTTAGAGACATTACAGGTGTTACCAGGTAAATGAGTGTCCAAAAGACCAGTGATATTAAATCCATCATCTTCATTGAGAACATTTTAAATGATAAAATATTTATAGATAGCTTATAAGAGTTTGTGTGAGTTGGTTAAAAAAGAAACCGCTCGATTGACAAGGAAATGAACAAAATTATTTGTAATTTACTTTTAAGATTAACATTAAAGCAGTTCTCCCCACTCACTTCTTTCTTCCAAAGTCCTCATATAGGACTTCTTGCTCTCTTTCAAATTCATAAAATAATTCATCTATAATTATTACACAGATGAATCATACATATCTATAGCTGAATACATACATATAACCTTATAAGAATAGCCATTTATAATATCTAATATTTAAACCAATAAAAATATGATAGAAATAAGCTGAGATAAAAAAAATTTCTCTCAGTGAGTTAACTTTATTTTCTTAACTATATGAATCATATTTTCTTAGACCTCATCCTACAACTAACCTGCTAGCCCCTTTAGAAATCTCTTTCTGTCTGTGCCTTTTTTTCCCTTTTCTTATTGGTTATTTTATTTATTTACATTTCCGATGTTATCCTCCTTCCCAGTTTTCCCTCCACAAGGCCCCTATCACCTCCTTCCTCCCCCTACCTCTATGAGGGTGCTTCCCCACCTGCCCATCCACTCTTGCCTCAGCACCCTAGTGTTCCCCTATCCTGTGTCATCAAGTTTCCATACCATCTAGTCTTACTTTATCTTGACTCTTCCAAATCCAAAAAAGCTCCTTAGATCTCTTATCTAGACTACTGTTTTGCCTGTGTCCTACCAGCTGTTTCTGCATTGTTCCTACAAGCCCAAATATAAAATTTCAAAACTCCCTCCGTAATGGCTCTACCAAGCCAAAAAAGTGAGGGGCCTCTAAGAAAGGTCTAATTGCTTAGAACAGCAGTCTCTAGTTTCTCCCTACACTCTTTGATGGAGGAACCATTTCACCTTTAATGTAGGGCAGGTGGAGACCAACTACATTTTCAAGGCAAATGACTTTGCCTTGGAAAATTAGACAAAGAACACAAGACTTTCCCCAATAAACATATCTTAAATTAGACAGGCTGTTTCAATTCTTTAGCATTCCTATCACTGGAGGTTTTTAGAGGCACACCCAACACTTCATCTCTTCAGGACACAACAAACTACATCTAACAAATGGAAGTATCTGTTTTAGCTTTTATATTTTGCTTACAATTAGGTTTTCTATGCACAATAATCAAATATCATATATAAGTCTCTACAAATCACTTTCATATATCTTTTCATAGCTGACCATTTGTTATTAGATTTCCAATTGATGTGCTCTTCCCTGGGAAAAACAATTTCTGAAATTCTGTGCAATCCTTAATTTCTCATATGTCTCTGTGTATGGTTGTGGTTTCCTCCAGAGCTTCCACCCTCCTCCTGGTTAGAATGTCTCCTTGTATTATAAACCCAAGAAGTTTCACCAAGATGGATGTCCAAACATTACAAGAACAAGAGTAGTAGTTAAAAAAAAAATAAAAACAAAATCAAGCAAGCAAGCAAACCAAACATGAACAGAAAAACATAGTAATGTAGAATAAAATCTTAGGATGAAAAACACATTTAAGATATTATTCATGTTAGAATCATATTTATATATGCTATATTAAGTGAAGTAATCTTTCAGGCATATATTTAATATTTGAAGGCATCTTTGCAGAAAAATCTATAACCAAGATAAGAGGGTGTCTAAAAGCAACCCTACCAAAAATTATTAAGAATACAGTGAAGGAGATGAACAGTCCCTGCTTTTATCTTACTTGGATACTCCATCATAGCAGTGGCAAGCTAGTTCACAAAAGATATTTCACCAGAATTGAAATTTTATTATCTTTGTGCATATATCCCACAGTGTGAAGATATTCCCATATACATCACTGTTCATGGGCTCAGTTATTCAGTGTGACCAGGCTCACCATGCTTTCTTTTTTCTAAAGGAGTTTAGCATGAAGCCTTACCTTACTCTATACTCTCCCAGAGGTCTCTTGTAGACGTTTTGATCCCTTATAACTGACTTGTATATGTGCCTTGATTTGGAATTGACTGTACACTGTCACCTTGTCAGTAGAGTATGACATAGATGGTGAGCTATCTCTGCATTTTCCTTCAGTCATGACAGAGATCTATTAAATCTTTCGTTACAAAGAAATCGACTGTCTTATGTTGGCTACCTTATATCAAATGAAGACACAAAATTTTCTCAAATCCCAAGATTTCTGATAAAGGATATAGTTATAAGAAACCTACTTGACAAATTATTATTTATTCCTCATTTTTTCAGAGCACATTACATCACATACAGAATACATATAGTTAACCATGTAGTGTTGCAAACAGAAATATTCTGTTATCTTACATTTTTGGAATGTAGAAACAAATTATTGAGTAAAGTTTCTTCATTTTACTATCAAAGCATTATAGAATGAAATATACCAGAAGATATCTAGTAATACACTTCGGTCATATAGCATCTGTCTCACAGTTACAAAAATTATCACACAGATAGGCCCATGTATATGTTTCTGTTACAAAATAAATAAATAAACAGCAAGTACACTAGCAACAACAAAAGCAGATTCTGGTTCTCTGTAAAAGATAAAATGTAAAAAGAATCTGATAAGTGTATTTGGTAGATTACAGAAGAGGATTATATGAAGTCAATATGATGACTATGTCTTAAAATAATCCTTTATACAACATTTATTTACCCTCTGTCTCTGTCTGTCTGTCTGTCTGTCTCTGTCTGTCTGTCTGTCTGTCTCCTCTCTCTCTCTCTCTCTCTCTCTCTCTCTCTCTCTCTCTCTCTCTCTCTCTCTCTCTGTGTGTGTGTGTGTGTGTGTGTGTGTGTGTGTGTGTGTGTGCGCGCGCGTGTGTGTGTGTGTGAATGTGGGGGGGTGGAGGCTGTTCTGAGTTTAAATAAGTCTGAAGGTTCAGAAGACAAAGGTGAGAGATGATGTCTAAGCCTTAGTCTGAGAACTGAAGACTGCAGGTTGCTAAAGTTAGAAGTCAGAAGATGAGCTCCACAAACATTCAGGAAGAAAAATGAATTAGCTTCCTTTTATTTTTTTTTTCTATTGGGCCTTCAACTACTAAAATGCATTGCTTACAGTGAAAAGAGCTCATTTGCTCAGGGTGTTCACTCTATAAACGGCATTCAGAAACACCCTAACAAATCTCAGCAAAGATACCACATAAAGTTATTCCAACTTGCCATCATCCTCCTGACCTACACATGGGGATACAGAGGATTAAAATACCTCGACTTCATTAAGGCTTTTCCTTTGAGAAGTAAGTGTTAAATTACTATTTATTTTGGGAAAAGTACTTATAAAACAGAATTCTTTGGTTTTAGTTTTATTTGATGGTTTTATGGTTGTGAGAAAGAGATAAGATTCTCTCCTCTCTCTGTCTCTCATGTTAGCAAAATAAAATGAAGAATTGAAGATAGCCATAGTTACATTAACTGAGTTAAGATATGATATATATATATATATATATATATATATATATATATATATACACACACACACACATATATATATACATATATGTCTCTGTGTGTGTGTGTGTGTATTGTTTAGTATCATAGGTAGTGGGTAACTAATTATTATATGTAAAAAAATTAGAAATTTTATGTTAAAAATGCAGTTATTCTGAAGAGGAAATGCCATCTCTAATAGAATTAACACAATCAATGTTTTTCTATTCTGTATTTTCTTTATATTTTGGTACCTGTCTTAGAAATCAAACTAGTAAAACAAAAAAATTATTTTAAGAAGTGAGAGATGTCTCAGCCACATATGTACCTTCCTTTGAAACCTGACAATTTGAGTTCAGTATGTAGACCTCACCTAAATTGGAGTACAGACAACTGACATGCTCACATGCCTACAGTTCATTCACATATGTACACAATTTTTAGAACAATATATTAAAGATTGAATGCAATAAAAATCTTAAAATGTGTTTACACATAGAGAAGGCACATGTGTGCTTTGTTCTACATCTTATCTATAACCATAAACAAAACCATTCTTTCTCCTTTATTATTATTTTTATATTCAGCAATTATAATATTACAATACAAAAGTCATCAAAATGACTCATGTTGCCATTTTCATGCCTACCTCCAATTCATTTTTAGAAATATATCTATGTAGAGCAAATTCAATGGTTAATTTATACAAGATTTCAGAATGACTTAACCCTTGTGTAAATTTAACTTCTTGCATCTGAACACCCACAAACATTTTTGCACAGTATTTCCTTTTATTCATGATATATAATTTTCTGCTTTAAGAAACCTATCAAGTATCTAATAACTAAGAACAAAAATGCATGCAAAATTCATGAAAGCATAGTTGAGAAAATGGCAAATTAGTTATTAACCTTTATGTACAGTAAAGATTGTTAATATATATGTGATGTATTTCTCACACTGTAGAGTAAAATGTGGTTTGCATAATGATTTCAGAATTAATTTAAATGATGACTACACTGTAACATGTTGCAAATCTAATATATTTTTAAATTAGAATACAAATTAATGGGTATTTTTATGTCAATATTGCTTGGAGTTCTCTTTTCCCTCGCATGAATAGCATTTCTGCTCTACCACAGGTTCTCTTTTGCATTCATGTTTTGTATTTTCTGTGAATCAGTTTTCCCCTTTTTCCTATAATGAGAAACTTTCTCCCTATTTCATTCTCTGCTTTCTTCTGTGTTCATGAAACACACACACATGCACATACACTCATTGAGATAACACATAATACTTTTAAACTAAAAAGGTATGAATCTATTTGATCTCACTTACCTTTCTCCAAGTTCTTTTCAACTGAAATATAATTTATTACATATTGATAAATAATACATATTAATGTATAATTTCATATGTGTGTATGTATCCCATTTTTATCTTCTCTATGTTGAAGGAATCTAGGTTTGCACAATGACTAAGCTAGCATGACTAGAGAAACAGCATGTACACTCTACATTGGCTAGCAAGTGTCGTTAGGGAGGGTTTAGAGTCCCTTCAGTTTATACCTAGGTGTGGTGTAAGTAGCAGTTATGATTGCTCTGTTTTAATTTTATGTTTAGTCTTAATTGTTTTAGTTTTAGTTTTTAAAAAGCATGAACATTGACTTTACTGCACCATTTACACTGCTACCAGCAATGAATTTTGGTTAATTCTCATCTGCTCGTCCCCAAATCTTCAGTATCATTAACTCTCATTTGTTTGTTTGTTCATTTGTTTGTTTATTTGTTTTAATTAGAATCTTTCTGGTAACTTAAGATAGACTCTCAAGTAAGTTTTAATATGTTTTTACCTGACAAACCAAGGCAGTTTTTCAAACATTTATTGGTTGCTTTTATTTCTGTTTTTGAGACATATCAAACCAGATCATTACTGAACTTATTGTTTAAAAGATCTGGAGGTTTTCCGTCTTAGTTTTCTGGTTATGTTTGCATTCTTTAGATTGTTCATCTATCTAATGACTTACCTGACCCAAGTTCAGGAAATTTCTCCCATTCCTACAATCTCATCCACATAAGCAACTGAAGGGGTGGTGCTCGCTTAGGCAATTATGTTGTAGGCAATTTTGGAGAACATCAGGTTTATGTTTCCTTTTAACTCTTGCATTTTTTGGAGACTGTGTGTCCACTATTCCTATAGACCTCTTGCTCCCAAAGGGGTAAACAGTCACTAATCACATCTCTACATCTTAGTCTGTGAATAGTCACCCCTTATGCTGTTGTTGCTTTCCAGAAAGGGACAGCACTTTCCTTGTAGCTA
The DNA here is from genome assembly GCA_030674055.1 of Rhabdomys pumilio. Taxonomy (NCBI): domain Eukaryota; kingdom Metazoa; phylum Chordata; class Mammalia; order Rodentia; family Muridae; genus Rhabdomys; species Rhabdomys pumilio. The sequence continues at coordinate 53,357,338 of JANHMN010000014.1, forward strand.
ACACTGCCCCAAGTGGTGTAGGCATGCGGCCAGTTGCCCAGTTGCTAATGAGAAGCCTTTCTTAACTAGTCCCTATCTAAAATTCCAAAGATGTAACCATGATTTGGTTCTTTTAAAATTATGTCATTCTTTTGTTTTCGAGAGTATATAATTATACCTTGTTTCATTTCCTCCTTATCCATCCAAACCCTCCCACATATCCTCCTTTCTCTCTTTTAATTTCATGACTTCATTTTCACTAATTGTCATTGCATGCATTTATGTAAATGTATATGCAAATTTATTTCTAAACTTAATCTTTTCAATCTGTGTAATTTTAGTTGTATGTATGTTTTAAGGGATGATCATTTAGTATTCAATTCTTTTTGTTTCTAATATTTCCCCCCCCTTAAGAGTCTAATCTTTATCATGAGTCATTTCTGAAACTGAACTATAAGAGGCAGATTCCAATTTGTCTTCTTTTATCAATCTGCAAATAATAAGTCCAGGTAGATAATGTGTAATTATTTTTCCTGAGAGAAGCACTGAAATCTGGTGTTGTACAGGATTAAAGGAAGGGAATATGAAACTTAAGTATAAGCAGACTTTCCTGTGTTGGTGACTGTTACTAGAAGCACATGTAATTTAATTCAGCCTGATGCACACTCAACCGAATAAAAATTTATAAACACTGATTAGGTTGGCTCACCCAAAACCATTTTCTCACTTTGTCTTTCCATTAACACTTTTAACTGAGTGGCAGAAAAAAGATATTTGAAATAAACAACACTTCAATTACTTCAACACTTTCTTCGTCTAAACATGCCTGATATATAATTTAATAATAAGTATTGTTAGAAAAATTGATGACAAGAATTATAATTAACAAGAAATGTTATTCATATAGGAAAGCATGAGGTAATTATTAAATATTTTTCAAGAAAAATTTAGAAGATTACTTTACAAAATATTTCACTTAGACTTATAATTTATACTTGGAATCAAATTTGATGATGACAAAATAAGTCTTTAATATAACTGTCATTATTTACTAAAGGAATTTAAATGTACATAAAATCAAGCAAGCAAGTTTAAGGGACAGGACGCAGCAATTTTTATTTTTAATTGGATATTTTATTTACTTACATTTCAGATGTTATCCCCTTTCCCCATTTCCCTCCCATAAACCCCCTGTCTCATTCCTCTTACTCCTTTTTGCTTTTATACCATTTTAATTACATTCAAGTATTAAGGTCAGGCTTAGGTTGAGAAACTAGCAATACAATAGATGCAAACAGTCAAGTAACAAGCAAGACAATAAGCATAAATAGTCAAAGAACAAGCAAGGCAATAAACAAAGTTCCATGATCACTCCCATGATCACTATTTCTAAGGGCTTATCAGGATGATCAAACTATCTGAGCCTAATTTCCTGTCCTAGCCCAAAGTCATTTTATGACCGAATTCTTCAGGCAAGAAAGAAATTTACATTTTTTTAATTCTATTTTACATTTAAGGGCAGTGTATCATCTTAGAAATAATGCACAATTCTTATAGCCAGATAATTATGGATGCTATAACCAATTGATTGCAATCAAGAACATGGTTTTGAAAATTCATAAGAATAATAGTTAAAACTTATCATCAGAAAACAAGAACAAATCAAACAGAAAAGTACAGACAATTCTCAATCCATTCTGAAGCAAAAACATCAGAACATATTCCTCCACACATGCTGTTATTTGTACTTTTCTATTCCTTATGAAAAAATATGAAGCTGAAATATAGAAAAGATGTTTGTTACTCACAGCACATTTTTGATACACAGGAATTTATTATTTTCCTTTGGGGTAAAGAGTCTGTATATCAAACACTTGGACAACCGATTTCATGGGCTAGTCATGGCAAAATCATCAAATTTCACAGTTTGATCTGAATTAGCAAAAAACAGCTGCAAAAGTACAAATAATGTCAAATGCCTTTTAGATGGTTCTAATGAACAAAATGAATGAAAATGATTTATTTAAAATTAGAACTTGACATTTGGTTTCAGTTTCTCAAAGTCATACAAAACCAAAGTAAATCATTCTGTATCTTAACTATTCCACTGTAAACTAACTTTAAAACACTCCTTTCTTAATAACTGCAGATGATAGTTGAATATTTACTGTTTCAACTCTAAAAAATGTTATTTATGTGTTGTGCTTTGTTTTACTTCAGTGGTCTAGAGTCTGAGCTTTCATTGACATTTTGAAATAATTACATTTCTAATGCATAGAATAATATAAAGAATCTTAAAATTATAGGCAATATAATATTTTATAATACTGTTCATTTTAGTTTCTAAACAAAAGTAATGCTATTTTAACAATACAAAGAAAATGTTGAATTCTTATTCAAATTGATAATTAAGAGTACATTAATAAAACAGAATTCAAACTCAACAACAGAAAGTGTAAGAAAATACTGATGCTGTCCATAGGAACACTGGGAATACCATGGTAAGTGAGAAATCTTTTTTATATGAGCCTCATCTCATTGGCAGGGATGATTCTGTGTATGTGGTATAGTTTAAATATTAATATTTCAAGAAATAATTCTTAAAGTTTGTCAGAAATAATACATTAAATTACTTTGACCCTAGTCAACAATGAAATATAAATTGAAAAAACTGCACATACATAAAACAGCAAGAGAGAGAAAAAGGGGCAAAGGAAGAAATTCTGATGAACTTTATTGATATGTAAAACATATTTGTATATTGTATAAGAATAGCTGAAAAATTAACATAGACAAATGTATTTGGAAATACTATTTAAACAAATTCAGTTAAGAGAGTTTATGTGCCAAAATATTGTTAATTAGATGTTTTACATATTTATTTGTTTTTTCTAACCCTAGATGGCAGTGTCAGCAATCTGAGTTCATTAGACTGTGTGTATAATCCTACAAACAAATGTCACTCTGTGTATTATCTCCTGCTACCTACCTATCTATCTATATGTCCTTCTGTCTGTCTCTCTATCTATCTATGATCCCCACTCTCTCTCTCTCTCCTTCTCTCTCTCTCTCTCCCTCTCTCTTTCTCTCTCTGTCTCTCTGTTTCTCACACACACATAGACTCACACATACACACACACACACACACACACACACACACACACACACGCTTCAGTTCTCTGAATTTTCAGGATTTATTCATTACAAATACTGAGACTGGATTCCAATAAAACAAGCACTGAGATTTTTTTCATATAAATGTGTCATGGCGTTGAGCCTCATAAAGCTGGTTGTAGACTCAATCGTAGTGTTCTTTTGTTATTGAGTGACCACCTTCATTTGGTATATAGGCTTAGCCTTGATTAAAGAATACTATACAAACCCTATTCCCTGATGTAAAGGGATATTGTAATCGAGCTAAGCCTAATGTGCTGTATGGAATTCTAAATAATTAAAATTTACTTTTTTCAAAATCTTTTGGCCCTATGCTCAAGCCCGCGGAAATATTTAAGCATTTATAAAAATACATTGGAGTTTGTTATCACTTGTGTAAAGTTCACAGTGTTTACATTTTGAGGAAAGATTCAAATGCTTTGAGTTAATCAGGGCCCCAAAATCTGGAATCTGTCCCCAGTTGGATTTTGATCTATCAATAAAAACAAAAAGGCTAATGGTTGGACAGATAGGCTAAAACAGGAGTTTGAGATTTGCCCAGGCTAGGAACCAGGAGAGAGAAAAGAAAAAAGTTGCCAAGATGGGAAAGAAGAAAGACCATACCTAAAAGATCACCAACAGTCCACGTCCCCAATTGTGTTTGGAGTAGCAGAGATGAAATATAGATTTAACTCAAAAAGATGTTAACTCAGGAGTATCAGAGGGAAGTGTTTGCTAGCAGCTGGAATAATTAGAAGTGTCCAGCCATTAAGCTAGTAGTAGCATATCAAAATTAAGCTAATACACACGTGTGTGTGTTTTTCACAAATCCAGAGAGCTCCTGTGCAGCTACAGTGAGTTCACACGACCCACAGCAATTTGTTGCTATATTTCATTTGTTTCTTCGAGTTATTTTTATTTCTTTGAATAGTCTCAAGCTTACTGAATTGATATCGTGTCTCAGTAGAATTTACCTCTCCTATGGGCAAGATCCAATCTCTGACACTATTAATGATACTCTGTTATGCTTGCAGACAGAAGCCTTGTATAACTGTCCTTTGAGAGATTCCAGACAGCAGCTGACCCAAACGGATGCAGAAATGCAGCCAACTTTATGAAGAGCATGAGAGTCTTGTGATAGAGTAGGCAGAAGGACTGAGGAACCAAGTAGGGAAATGGACTCCACAAGAAGACCAACAGAATCAACTAACCAGGACCTTATGCGGCTCTCAGAGACTAAACCACCAACCAAACAGCACATGAGAGGTAGACATAGCTCCACATACATATGTAACAGATGTGATGTGCAGCTTGGTCTTCATGCCTCACCCAACCCCTCAACAAATGCAGTAGAGGCTATTGATGATTGTGTTGCTAGTAGTGGGCTGGCCTAATGCTGCTTGAATTCTAAGACTAATTTGAGCACAACCAGCTTGGTTTTCCCAGTTACCAGAGAGTCCTCAAGTAAAAAGCTGAGTGACCCTGACTCCATGTTATTTGTAAAGGATACCAACAGCCAATAGGTGGATAGAAGAGACAGAGATGGTGTTTAGGTTTGGCTGGCTAGTGGAAGAGGAGAACCACAAAGAGAAACAAAGTGCAGAAGAGGAGTAAGGAAGCAGCCATGGGTTAAGAGTGAAGAGAGTGTTGCTCTAAGGGCTGTCCAATTGGAGCTAAGAGCATCCCAGGTGAAATGTTGTAAATGACATCTCTGGGTTACCCAGAGGAAAGTAGGATGCAATAGCATGAAGGCTAGTTATCTGCCCAATTCTTGTGCTCCATATGGCTTATTGTAAATTTAATGTCTCTCTCTCTCTGTGTGTGTGTGTGTGTGTGTGTGTGTGTGTGTGTGTGTGTGTGTGTTTTAATCTGGGAATTCAATGATCAATGCAGAATGGAAGCCACAGGCTAAAATTTAAATATATCTACTACAGTTGCTTGCTTCTGGATCCTATTTCCTTAATTGGGTTTGTCTGTCCTTTTGTCTGGCACATAAAATTTTTATTCACCTCATATAGACCAATATCCAAGTTAAATGGAATTTTGGAAATCCTAACTGGGTAAACAATGAGTCTACCTGGTTTCTTCACAAAATATGAATGTCTCACAAAGTTGCATGAGTGAAGAATCAGGGAGACAAGAGCACTGTTTCCTCTCGGCCAATTTGCAGGTGTGAACTTCAGTGAAATCAAAGTTGTCTTCCTATAATTGTTTACTATTGTTCAAACAAGCGGGGTGCCCTTTGACTCCTCTTAAGTTTCCTGAGTTTTCTAGGTCTATAGCATTTATGAAATTCTATAATTTATGACCTTTCCTCTTAGACAGAATGATTTAATTCATAAGATATAAAACAGGGAGACTTAGAAAAAAATCTATTTCAATGATTTTACTCAGAAGCTAAAAGTCCAAATGAAAAGTTCTAAAGTGTCTCTACCACAGATCATGGGTTTATAATTATTTATCTCTGTTCACTATGGACAACATATAAGACCTTATTGGATTGGTTCCCAAAGAACAGCTTAATATTTTTGTTTGATTGTGTTTATTTATTTTTTAGATGCTTGCAGCCAACCATTGGACTGAGCATGGAGACCACAATGGGGGAGTTAGGGAAAGGACTGTAGGAGCTGAAGTGGTTTGCAACCCCATAGGAAGAACAACAATATCAACCAACCAGATCCCCCCCAAAGCTCCTAGGGACTAAACCACCAACTAAAAAGTTCACATGGAGGGACTAGCTCTAGCTGCATATGTAACAGAAGGATGGCCTATCTACCATCAGTGGGAGGGGAGGTCCTTTGTCCTTTGAAGGATTGATGCCCCAGTATAGAAGAATGCTAGGATGGTGAGGCAAGAGTGAATGGACGAGTGGAGGAACATCCTCAGAAAATCAGGAAAGTGTGGTAGGATAGGAGGTTTGTGGAGAGAAAACCAGAATGGGGATAACATTTTAAGTGCAAATAAATAAAATATGCAATAAAGAATACAAAAAACTATAAAAAAATGAATTCTGTTGAAGACAGAACAGTCTAACTGGTACCTACCTCTAGCTTTCAAAACAATTGACTAGTATTCCAGGTATTGGAAGATACTATTCAAACTACCAGAAGGGTTAGTACCAACCTGGCTACCAATTTTTACACTAAAATGTTGACATTCCAGCAAGATGCATCACCAAAATAGTGCAGCAAATTTTATGGGGATAATGAGCCAATATCTGATTTGATTTAAGGCACCACCTTCCATTAGATGAAACATATACCCAATAATGCTCAGGTGGTCAATAAACTGAATCAAGATAGCTTAAGGACATATGGGAAAACCAAATACTACTAGTCTGCTTGAGGAATATATAAACCAAAAGACTTCTAATGACATTCTTCTGTACTCATAGATATATCCTTGATCAGCTCTCAGCAAAGAGGCTTCTAACTGCAGTAGATGGGAATAAATAGGGAGAACAATAACCAGGAAATGAACCCAGAATAGAAGATCTGGGAACAGTTAGTCTTAAATGAAGTATCTCCATTATATCTTTCCCCTATTGATTCAGAACTCTGTGGAAAAAAAAGATAGAAAAAGTTTAAGAGTTAGAGAGGACGGAGAGGATCAAGGAAATATGATATTCTATTATTAGTATGACTATTTTCATAATGCATATATAAACTCAAAAGAACTGTTGCAGCATGCACTGGACATGCATGAGTCTGAACCAGATAGAGTACTAGTGCTGAGAATAGTAGTCATTCTTACCCATTTCTAACCGACAAGTTGTCTCTAATTGATAACCACTTGCAAACAAAAAGATAATTTTCCTCAATGGAATCTTGGTAGAGATCCAAACCAATCTGAAAGGCAAGCCTGATGTTGAGCAGTAGGTTACATACACAAAACAAACTCAATGGCATCTTTAGAAGTTCTTTGATTCTTTGTCTCACAATTTTTTAGATCATGATTGTCAATGTTTTGTATGTATATTGTGGCTTCTAGCTCTATGTTTTTACAGGATGCCTATGTGTGTGGAAATTTGTGTCTCTGCTTTTCCTACGTGTTTCTTGTGCTTTTTTGTATCTTCATTCTGTTTGTTTAGTCCTATTCATATTTTTTATGTTTTATCATATATTTATGATGATGATGATGGTGATGATGATGTTAATATTATATTTCTATTTGCTTTCTAAGGAGAGAAATAAAGAATTTGTATATGAAAGGGACCAGAGTTGGGAAGGAGCTCTGAGTGGTTGCAGAATAGACACCATAATTTTTTTATTTATATAAAAAAAATCTGTTTCCAGTAAAATAGAATAATAAAACATAATTAGATCAAAATTTGATTCCAAAGCATCTTGTCATCAAAGGAGATAAAGTATATTTTTTACAGGAATATGTACTTAAACTGTATTTGCTGAAAGACTAGAAATAGCAGTCATGAAAGATAAAATTTATGGGTGCTAGGAATTCATTCATAGAGATAAACTACTGAAAAATAAATAAGATTAGCTAATGATAACTATGATGATATATACATAGATAAATATTCATATATAGATATATTCAAAGAGTAGATATGTGATATATATACATGGGATAGAATCAGTGAGTTAGAGAGAGAACAAGATAGAAAGAGATCATTGTGTTAAAGATTCAAGGGATTTTACACTTCTCAGAGTTTATTTGGCTTTGACTAGTGTCTCCACTTAGGCATATGGGCAGATATCCTCTAACACTGATAGTGTGTAATGTAAAATGCCATAAAAACTACTCACATAAATTAGAAGCATCTTAGCTTAAAATGTATTCTATATTTTTATTTACTATTGTGGGGAGCCGACAAAAGGCAGCTATCATCCTTGCAGCCATCTTGAGTCATATACCCTGGCAAGAGACTTGTTTTCAACAGCCTACAACAACTGAGCACACTTTGATAACAACTTGTTTTATATGCCCAGGATTTTCCCTTGGGTGTGTGTGACTTAAAGGCATGACTTAAAGGCGTGACTTGAGAAGGCAGACTTATAAAAGGCGAGAGGCAGACAGAAGAGGGGGACTGGAAACTTGGAACTTGGAGGCACTAGGGAATAGGAACTAGGGACTAGGAACTTGAGACTTGGGACTTGGACTAAGAACAAGGAACTTGGAAAGAGAGAAGGAAGACTTGAGAATAAAGGGGACTGAATCACACTCTGGTCTCCTTTCTTTGCATCTGCTCTTACTCTCTCTCTTGCTGAACCCTGACCCAAGGATATGAGTAGCAGCTCAGGTTGAGACAATTTAGACCCCAAAGCTTAGATCAGTGCAGGCTCTGATAATTCAGCCCCCAAAGCTTGGGGCAGTATGGGTTCCAACTTTTGGCAGTCCCAACATACTATGGAAATATTGAAAAAAATATAACAAAATTAAATAAAAATGGAATAAATATTACAAGATCTGGTTCCAAAAGACGTGAAACAGAATGTAGAAACACAAAATATATCAAAAGAAACGTAAATTTGGTTGGAACAAATCAAATATTTTAAATATACAAAAATTTAACATTTGACATTGCCAAGTTCACTCTGACAAAATTTGAATCACTGATTTTTTGAAGTGTTAAGAAAATAAAAATAAATGTTCAGTGTTAGCGATGCCAGATATGAAAAGAGCAAATTATTCTTTCTTCTCTTTAACTAGATATATTTTAGGTAGATATAACTGAGAAATTGAACTTAGTTAAATAATTGTTTTCAAAAGTTGACTCCTTCTTGGGAGAGCTCATTAACTATAAGTCTTATGGTCCATAACAGACACATATGTAATTTGATGTATGAGATTCAGATAACAATCTGAAAAATCATAAATATGTTCTAACCAAAGCATATTTTGAAAAATATGTTCAGCTTTTTTTGTAAATTTAATATTACATTTGGTGCTCAGTAAGTGACTATTTATGCAGAAGTAGTTTAGTACACATAACAAAGAAACATTGCTGATCATTCCTGAAGAAAAATATTACACATAAGAAAAAGGCAAATAAAGAGAGCTAAAATGATGCTACCAAGTTGCTTATCAACTTTAGTTGCTATTTTCTCTGTGTAACTGAAGGTTAAGTATTCGAGAGACCCAATAGCATAAGAAACTTTGCAATATTCAGAAGAGTAAATTCTACAACCACCAAATTCTACTTGGAATAAATATTACAGGATGTAGCTGAAAGCTAAGAAATAAAATGGACAAACATTAAATATATCACAAGAAATGTACATTTGGTTGGAAGAAATCAAATATTTTAACCATACAACAAAATTTAACATTTGACATTGCAAAGTTGACTTTGGCAAAATTTGAATCACGGATCTTTTTGGAAGTGTGAAGAAAATAAAAGGATAAGTCATACATAGAAGAAAATTTTGCAAAGCTGTATTTTCTAATTAACTTATTTTAATAATAAAGAATTCATAATTGAATAAAAGAAAGAAAACCCAACTTTAAAGTAGAGCAATGGTATGAAAACCTTAGAAATAAAATATATGTGGGTGACAAATAAGGTTATCAGAAGATATCAAGTGCATTATTCTTTGGGAAGAGGCAAGATAGTCACAGTGAGATACAGCTGCAACTCCAGAAAAAATAGCTAAAATTTAATTTAGAACCCATAAATAGGGAAGAAGGCACCAAGATAATGGAAACATAATTTTATTGGACTAAGTTATATCTTGATTACAGCTCACCTGGCAGCATCAGTAAGAATATTTTATAAAACTGTGACTCAGCACCAAGCAGAGCTGCTTCACTTCTGAGCCTAGAACAATGACAAGTTGGCAAAGGAAGGTGATTTGTCAATCACACAAGAAAATATGCTCTTCTTTCAGCAGATCTCAAACAGTTTGTTCATCTGTCCACCAAGCTATGCTGACATGTATCAGTTGGGTCAGCAGTAAAGAAGTTGAGGCTTTGGAAACATAAATTCAGAAGTTCAGGATGACTGCTGGGCAGTGGTGGCACTGGGCTATAGAGAAACCTTGTCTCAAAAAAACAAAAAGTTTATGATTAGCCCATCCTGTGTTATAAAGTATTCACACACACACACACACACACACACACACACACACACACACACACACAAAAGTCATTCTTTCCTAGTCATTGAAATTACAACTAATGTATTTGCAAATAATGAAAATAAAGGGACAAAAATCATTGCAATAACAGAGAACACCTACACTATAAAGTTCATGAATACAAAATAACTTCATGTCAATCATATGGAAGTACAGCATGGATTTGACTAAGTGAAGACGACACATAGGCTAATGTGAGCCAAATCTTATGCCAGAAGAAAAATGTAATGTAGAAAATGCAGAATGTCTGGATTGTTGTGTTTCTAAGGAGATGAACACAATTTGAAAATTCTCAGGATGACTCAAACTCTACAAAAAAATACAATGTTGTAATGTACACCAAACATATTAATTGAATTTAATGAATTTAACATGGAATATGATTATAGTATCATGAATCTTATCTGATAGAATAAAAGTTCCTAAATAAAAAAAAAGAAAAGAAAAGAAAAGAAAAGAGGATATTTAGGAATGAGTGTTTAAGTTGTCAGCTATGTAGGGAAAAATGGAATTGCCAAAGGTTTTAGCATCCAAACTAGGGATAAAATAAAAAGATGGGTATATTTACATACATAAATTTTTAGATATAGTAATACTTATAGTGTTGGGCCTCGGATGAGGTAACTCCATTTAACCTGTGCTCTTCAATCATGTAGGACACAGTTAGAGGTCTCCACCTCCAGAGATTTAAATATTAATGAATTATCTAAAGGCCGGGGACATAGCTAATTAAGCTATCCTCTCCCCTTTTCCCTCTCCCTATAAAAAGTCGAGAGCCTGGCTTTTGGCAGGGATAGTGCATACCATCTACACCCATTCACCACACCATGAACAATAAAAGCTTTGGAAAACCAGACTCCACATGTCGATTGTGCCTGCACCGCCGCCAGATTGCCAGCCTTTGGAACTTTGGAACCCTGGACTCTTAGCGCAGCCAGAGGCTGTGTGCATGTGGGACCTTCCACTGGCAGTGTGGGAAATGCGGTGGGACACCGCCGCAGGCCCTCTTGGGACCTCGCCCCCACTGGATCCCCCCCCCCCCAGTTTCTTTCCCCACATTATAGTATATATATTGTGTAATATATATACAATTAAAAAATGAGGCCATGCATTTCAAACACAGAACAGTGGAAAGGAAATGGAAGAGTCTGGAAGAAGTCAATGTGAGATGATGTAATTATCATACCACCTAAACAATTATTTTTAGAGTAGAAAGATTAAAAATGAAGCCATTTTAAATTTTGCAAAACAAATAAACAGAAAAGTAAGAATGGGAAAAATCATGGTGTCACAGGCCTATAATCTGAGTTGTCAGGATACAGATGCAAGAAAATCTAGATTTCTAGATTAGCCTTAGCTATAGGAGTTCAAATTTAGCATGAGCTACATAATAAGAGCATCTCAAATTGCTGTGCATTAGATATGAGACTCCTTGATAAAGTACTGGAATACCTAGCATGAACAGGTTAAATTGGACACACACACACACACACACAAACATACACACACAAACACACAAAGGGAGACAGGGAGAGTGACCAAGACACAGAGAGAACTATGTTGCCTTCCACTAAATAGGAAGGTAAACTTACCAGTTACCCCCTCAAAGTAAGACAAGTGAGCATCACTGCTTACATAATGTTCACTCCAATAATGATATATTGTGTACTTTTATTTTTTCTTTGCTGATAACTTATTGGAACATTTTGTTATAAAAAAACATTTCTTTAAATACATAGATTTATTATGCATTTCACAGTGGATGTTTACCATGAATTTTAAAAAGCATTTTTTATTTTATTATGTGTATAAAAATATGTTGTTTGCCCATATGTACAGCTAATGTGTGTCCTGCTTGAGGTAGACAAAAGAGGTTGTCAAATCACCTGGGACTCGAATGACTGACAATTATAAGGTCTAAGTCCCAGAAACTGCAGTTTCAGTGTGTATGAGTGTGTGTGTGTGTGTGTGTGTGTGTGTGTGTGTGTGTGTGTGTCTGTATGTGTGTATGCTTGTGTGCATGTATGCATGCTCATGTTTATGTGTGTTTGCATATATGTATGTATGTGGGTATGAGTATGTGTGCATGTGTGCATATATGCATATATGCATGTGTGTATGTGTGTGTTTGTGTGTGTGCATGTGTACATGTATGCATGTGAATATATGTGTATGTATGTATCCATGTATGCATTTCTATGTGAGTATATGTGTATGTGCCTGTATGTTTGCATGTGAATGTGAGTGTGTGTGTGCGTGCGTGTGTGTGTGTGAGAGAGAGTATGTGTGTGTGTGTAGGTGAGAGGTACAAATCATGTGTTTACTCTACTGTAGTCTCATATTATAAGTCAACTTCTCTTACTGAATAGACAGCTACTTTTGTTAGTCTGGATGGCAACAATATCCACAGATCAACATTTCTCCTCCCTGTTGCCAATTGATAGAATCAGATGTTTGCTACTGTGTCCATTTCATACATTTGTGCTTCATAAGCAAACTGAGTACCTTAGCTTGCAGAGCAAGCATTTAAAAAATTTATCCATCTAATCCGTCCTAAGTAAAAACTCTTAAAAGCATAAGCACACTCCACATGTTTCTGTAAAATAAATATTCCAATGTATCACTTTGGTTTTAAATATAACATTTTGCATTGTAGTAGTATAATTTTCTTTAATGCCAAATGCTCTTTTGTAAATATTTAGACTAACTTTTTATTTTGCTCACATACATTGATCCTTTTCTTATGCTTGCTGCAGTCCTAGGTGAAAGGCAAGAACAGAATCATGAAGGTTTATACCTCAGACTGTCATTGATTGATACCAATTCTAACTAACAATTTTTGAGCAATAATGTCTTCTTAGATTCACAAGTTCAGGAAGTGTGAAGTCTTGGAAAGGTATCATGCTTGTGCCATTACAATACAAAATTTACAAATTACAAATTGGACATTTCTGAAGACTAATAAAATCCTCTTTGTACTCAACTTTCTGGTATGAAAATGGCCAGCGAATATGCTCAAAAATGTTCATAGCCTATAAATAGCCAAGTTGTGAGTCATTTAAATATGTTCTAGTCTCATAACTCTGACTGTTACATTATAGGCTGTGCTCAACCAACAGCAAATTTGACCTTTTCACAACTTCCCCAAAATGCTTCTTTGTGGACAAACTCCTTAACACAGAATTACAGAGTCCATTGAGCATTCAAAGTATAAAGTTTTACCTTTTACCTTAATATTCAATGTCTGTCATCCAATAAAAGCACACTTAACATATTTATTAAGTACATAACTCATAACTTTTTCACCATGGCTGTAAAGTTTCAGACTGACTAGTAACAAGTAACTGTCATACAATACAACAGTTTAACAATATAGCATGGTAGAATAGACACAAGGTGAAAATTCTTATTTGAAAGGTGAAGTATAAGAAAAATTAATGAGATGTATCATACTCTATTAGTCCACAAATGTAACCTTTAAAATCCATATCTGGCTTTAGAAACACATCGAGCTGAGATATGAACTTTCACATTGTTGTGTCATCCCAGATTTAGGACATTTCTGACTGTCAATTTTCAATATGCAAGAAATGGAAAAACTGTCATGTGGCATTTAGGCTGGTTGAGAGCAGGAACAAGGAGGCTGTGTATCTTTCACAGAATCTCTTTCCTAGGCTAGGCTGGATTCCTGGTTCTATAATAAGGCAAAAATAGAAAGGAAGTAGGGACTTTAAAAAGCACTAAATCCTTGAAAATCCTTTAGAACTAGAAGATAAGCAATTTTCAACAGATGTCACTATTGCTACCTCATGGTAGGAAAATGCGTGTTGTAGAGAAGAAACAGAAGCTCTTCCTGGAGGGAGATTTCCTATCCAGGGTCAAGCTGGCAGCCTCAATATCCCCAGTTGAGTCTCCTACCTGCGTCTAAGTCCTCAATTTGACAATGATACTATTTCTTATTTCTTCAATCAAGCTACTTCAATTCTTTTCGCTGGGTGTTGACAACTCTGTTTTACTCCATTTCACTAACTAGTACTTCTATCTACCCTCTATGTGCAACTGATTATTTTACCTTTGTGTATTATATCATTCATAAATATAAATAAATAAAAGAGTTAAATAAAATCACCATCAGATCATAGAGAACAAGATCATATGACCATTTCCTTGGTATCATTTTGTACACTTTCTAGAGCTCTCTGGGAATAACATCTCATCCTTATGCATCCTCCTTTAATCTCCAGTAGTACCTCAGTTTCATTGCTGCAGACCCTAAGTGTTATACCACTGCTGATTTTATTTCTGGACTCCAGTGCTACTAAACCCAGTCTGACTTCCACATTTTCTTTGAAATCCCAGTGGTAGAAGTTTTACACAATGACATTTCTATTCTGTATGCCGATAAATTGTTGGCAGAAGGATTCCCTCAATATCTATACCTATCATAAACTGTGCCATAATATATGGCTTCTGCAATCTTGAATAATTTTGTAAACTTAATATGAAAAAAAACATCTTTTGGAATCACTAAAGAGACATCTCTAACAGAGGATACCTCTTTAGTCGATTGTTTCCAGAAGTCATTGATAGCTATTCTTTGAACTTTCATATCTCAGAATCTAGATGGGTGTACTTGTCTGTCTCTGTGTGTGTGTGTGTGTGTGTGTGTGTGTGTGTATTGAATATTCCAGAAAAAAACTTACCAGAAATTTCACTCATGACTTATTTAAAAGTACTTGTTTTCCTTTGATCAACACGAATCTTGTCAGGTCTTTCTTTGTCATTGGAAAATTACAAATTTTAGAATCCATGGCATAATCAATATAGCCTTCTGTACAGTGGTTGCATAGTCTTTATCAAATCTTATAGTACTCTCATTGGATTCTCTCTTCTGGTGATGCATAACTTTACCAGAATCCCTTCTAAAGCTAGGACTTTTGCATTTAATTTTTCACTAGTATACCACTTAAATTTCATTCAAGCATCACCTGGAAGAATATTGCAAAGGCATTGCCACATCCTCAATAGCTGTATTACAACCCTAAAGGGTGTACCAGTTTCATCTACTACTAGGATTTTCATCCAAAAAAAAAATTACCTGAGACAATTAGCTCATAAAATAGAAAACAAATTCTGTAGTTTCCATATATAATCATGTGGCCTTTTTTTCCTGGCATTAAACATCATCGATGGAGTACCTAGCAGAGCAAATCTATCAATTGTTTTATAAAAAAAAAAAATGGAGGTGAGAAACAAAGCAGGTCACAATTTTCTTGGAAGCTGTGTCCCATTGACCATGAGGTCTTTTAATAACTGAAATAAAATCTTCACAGATATAACATCCTAAGTATACTAGTCATAGATAAACAATAAAAAGTGGAAGTCTATATTCCTAGGCTAAGTGATCCTACTTCTTTAAGAATTTAAATTTATTAAAAGAAATTTTTTCTTTTGATTGATAAGAATAGAATTTTTCCCTAAGTTATAAATGTTATTGATACACTGGTAAAACATTGCCGGCTTGTGCAAAGCTATACTTGGCTATCCATCAATATCTTTTAAATTGTTAGTAAGGTACGATATAGAAGCATGTATGATATATAATATATGTGTGTGTGTGTGTGTGTGTGTGTGTGATATTGTGATATGATGTAATATGATAGGTTTTTACTGTAAATTCTTCATAAGGTATTGAAAAGAATTTTCTTTAAGGATTGGACAAATTTTAGGTGGTTTAATGGCAATCACAAATTTCTAAACAAAATATTTGTCTTTAATAACATTTACTCTTTAATATTTTGCTTACATTTGTGTTCTAAATAAATATAAACACAGATATAAACTACTTTGAAATCATATATATTTGGAAAATATGATATTTGACAATCAGTTGGTGTTGATGAGTTGAAGCACATTCATTGATGAAAATTAAGGTATGGGTTGGAAAACGAAAAAGACAATGTTGAGTACTTTAAACAGCAAAACTTGCAACTGAGTATTAAGGTCTTTGACGTTACCATAGTATATGAGTGATATGCAATCAATTTTCTCCAAAGATTTACCCATGGTGACTAACTCATCAAGAAACTACACATGATACAATAAATGACCTTAAAAACTTATACATATTAACAACTTGAAAAAGACAGCATATTTAAAGCAGAAAGAATGCATAAAATTGGAAATAAATACAGGTTTTAGGAGAGATAATGAGGAATGACTTGACTAAAACATATACATGTATGAGATTATCAAATAATAAAAGTAATAGTAATTTTAATTTTTCTTGCCTAGTAATATGTAGTCTACATAGTCTACTGATTTCCAATTCTATAGTAATAAATTATTTATGTAACTTACTGTCTACACTGAATTATTTAATTGAATAGACTGTATTGTTTCCTGTATTTTTATTAATGACATTGTATTTCATAATAGATTTATAGATATGTAGTAATTTTATATGAAAGTAAAGGACATTCTGTGCTCACCATGCACTTCTATTTTCAAAAAAAAAATACTTATTATAGATTTTCCAAAGTTGACTTCATTAAATTAGTATATTTTTTATAACAGGGCACCTAAAGTGATAGTAACTGGCTTTCTCCAAGCTTATTCATATAAAATTTAAGTTCATGTCTGTAAATTCTATATAACAGTTAATAAAATCACATGTGGTTCAATTCTTCAGAATTCTGGAATTTTGCAACAACATCTATTTCTCACAAATTCCTAAAGAATATCTCATGGGTAACTGCTATCTACTGTAAAGTATTGGTAGCCTTCTTTTCCCACAAAGGTATGCTTACATTATAAATAGGTCTGAGGTGACAGTAGCTCTATTTCACTGACTTCACACACAAAAATCATAGTTCTGACTCACATTTCCATTAATTAAGCATAATTAAAATTAGTGTGTTATTTTCTATGTGATTACCCTTCTCAAAGAACTTAACTTTTTCTTAATGGAAACCTTACTTTTCAACAGGAAAGAAAGATAGCATGGAATTAGTATTCCTGTAGAGAAGCCCAAGATGGAAATAAATGCTAGATTCTTCCTGGAGTTGACATTAAAGACCCCACTAGGAAAATGGGCACTTTACAAAAACGTCGGAAGTCGCATGCTTTACAGTTCTGAGGATGAATGAAGATGCTAATGAGATCACAGAAGCTGGAAAATCTTGCGCCAACATAGTCCTTCCAAGAGACGAGATTCAGCTTCTTTCCAAATCTGAACCAAAGAATTATGTGTAAACTTTAAATGATATATTGTAAGTTTTAAATACATTGTTCTTTAATCTCATTCAAAAACAGTTATAGAAACAGAAGGAAATATATGAAAAGTATTAAAAAGTTACTATATAGCTGTATTTTAAACAGAAAAATTACACTAAAGACTTAAATATCACTTCCGCACCTCCCTACCCTTTTGCTCAATGTTAATAACAACTTAGAAAAAAAAATGTTCTCAGATATCATTGTCAGAGGTATACAAATACTAGAATATCTGAAGAGATAAAATACTGATGCATTACTCATCAGCAGGATGATATAAACATCATGCTCACATTTCACTTTCTAGCCTCAAGGGAGCTTACAGGTACTTTTCCCTGTCCATAATGTCCATAACTTTATTGGAACATTAGAGTTGCTTCTTTATCTGCATGTAGTAGTTGAATGATATATCATGTTGGCATTTTACATTGGCATTATTGTAATAAGTGAGGAAATTGATCAAAATCTAAATTATATTTCTAAAACCAAATGTGTGTTCATTGACATTATAGATGGACTACAACTGGGTTAGATTAGTAACCTAATTAAATCAGCTCAACTCAGTGTGAAGATGGATGGATTATGACTATTCGAGCTGTTCTGTGTTATTAAAGTGTTTGAAGTCACAGGTGCATATACATTTTCTGGTAGTGGTTTTGCACAGAGTCATTCATAGGGGAATATTATAACAATCTATTTTTTATCTTGAAGCTAATTAAAAATAATTCATTTTAAGGAGAGTTTTAATTGAAACTAATGATGTCCTAATTAATACTAATATTTTGTGATTGAATAATCATCTATGCAGGTGTTTTAAAAGATCATTAATATCATGGTTAGAATAAAGAAAATATAAATTTTAGTTCTTAGAAACTTTCATACCATTGATATACTTACCTATAAGCATAGCCTATATTCTCCATTTGACATGTTCCAAAGTTTTCATAACTCTAACACATTCTACACTTAATTGCATATATTCTTTTCACAGCACATCAAACCTTGATGTATTAGCTAAACTTGGTAGTATATACATACCACTTGTGCCATCACTCATGTGACAGAAACACAAAGACTTCTGTAACTTCTGTAACTTTGAGGATATCATGTACAAAATTAATTCTGGCCTAGTCAGGGATAGGTAGTACATATGAATAAATATGTGGATGTTCTGTAATCCAAGCCATATTTGTTCATATTACCTAATTATTTACTAAATACTAAGCATCCTGTAGAACTTCCTTGTTTCTTATAATAAAATAATTAAGTAATCTGTATATTAATTTTGAATTGATTAACTTAGCAATTTCAATGTAAAACTGTGCTAGTTTAAGATGAAAATGTGATTTATATAAAAATAAAGTAGTTCAAATAGGCAGAAATAATTGTATTCACATCTATTGCATAATAGGATAATAATAACATAAAAGGTTTCAGAAAATTGATGAAATACAGAGTATTAATGATTAGAAAGATTATCAAAAAGATCCCAATCAGCTCTTTTCAAACTTACAGATTTGACAAATTTTTAATGAAAATATTTCTAGAAATCTACACCTGCATTTGTATTTCAATTCAAAATATTATGTTAATGAGAAAATTAATAAGAATAGCTGAATATTTCTGAACACTAAGATCTGCAGTAATTTTCCATGTGAAATAGCAGTATATATTGAAAGTATAGTTAAAATACTGCCGCAACTGATAAAAAGACTTGTGTTCAATATTGCTTTATAAACAGCCCATAGAATGACTAAGTGTTGTTTGTCTTTACTTTACAAATTATTATGAGTCATTACAATAGACAAGTAATTTTTAAAGCATTAATCAATATAAAATGTACTTCAATTGGATCTCAAATTATGTATTTTATGTGTGTATACTTCTGTATATGACAACATCAAAATATTAATATATTAATGAAAAAGTTCCAATAAATCAGTAGATAATACAGTTAATGTATTATGTTAATGTATAATAGAATAGGGCTGTGTTACTATATATAAAGAATCACACAAATTTATACTGATATTTCTGTTCATTTTTTACAAAATTTATCCTAAGTAAAGTAAATAAAGTTTAAAAAGTGTTTTAACAAAAATGTATGAGGAAATTGTAAAGCCATCTTTCAACTTGATGAAAGCATGAAACAACTAGATAAAAGAAACAGAACGGCCTCTCGCTTGATCCTTTTGTCTGGGGCAGACACTGGTTTGCTCTCCTGAAGACACCATATCCTGAGCCAATCTAGAGAAACCACTGCACTCAGAGCAGAGAAGGAACCACTACACTCAGAGCAGCAGGATTTCAGGATCCCAGAGGCAGCCTGAGTCCCAGCAGTTCTTCCACCCAGGAGAACAGAATCACAGAGACATCTGAACTCTGAGGAGTTCTGACACAAGCAAGATAACTGGAAAGACAGGCTCCAGTCAGAGAAAATTAGCACAGGTACCACTAGAGTTTACCGGATGGTAAAAGGCAAGTGCAATAACATAAGCAACAGAAACCAAACTTATTTGGCATCATCAGAACCGAGTTATCCCACCATAGCAAATTTTGGACACCCCATCACACCAGAAAATCAGGATTCAGAATTAAAATTACTTCTCATGATGATGATAGAGGACATTAAGAAGGACTTAAATAACTCCCTTAAAGAAGTACGGGAGAACACAGGTAAACAGATAGAAGCCCTTAACGAGGAAACACAAAAATTCCTTGAAAAAATGCTAGAAGACCCAACCAAACAGGTGAAGGAATTAAACAAAACCATTCAGGACATAAAAATGAAAGTAGAAACAATAAAGAAATCTTAAAGAGAGACTAACCTGAAGATAGAAAACCTATGAAAGAAATCAGGAGTCGTAGATGCAAGCATTACCAACAGAATACAAGAGATAAAAGAGAGAATCTCATATGCAGGAGATATCATGGAAAATATTGACACAACTGTCAAACAAAATGCAAAATGCAAAAAACTCCTTACCCAAAATATCCAGGAAATTCAGTACAAAATGAGAAGACTAAACCTAAGGAAAATAGTTATAGATGAGAGTGAAGATTCCCAATTCAAAGACCCAGTAAAAATCTTCAACAAATTATAGAGGAAAATGTCCCTAACCTAAAGAAAGAGATGTCCGTGAACATACAAGAAGCCTAAAAAAAAAAAAAAAAACCAAATAAACTAGACCAGAGAAGAAATCCCTTCCATCATATAATAATCAAAACATCAAATGCACAAAACAAAGAAAAAAATACTAAAAGCAGTAAGGGAAAAAGGTAAAGTAACATATAAAGGCAGACCTATTAGAATTACGCCAGACATCCCACCAGAGACTACAAACCCAAAAGACCCTGGACAGATATTATATAGACCAAAAGAGAACACAAATGCCAGCCAGACAACTATATCCAGCAAAACTCTCAATTACCATAGATGGAGAAAACCAAATTTACACAATATCTTTCCACAAATCCAGCACTTCAAAGATAGTTGATAGAAAACTCTGACACAAGGAGGGAAACTACAACCTAGAACAAGCAAGAAAGCAATCTTCAAACAATCCCAAAAGAAGATAGCTATACAAACATAATTCCATCTCTATTAACAAAGATATCAGAAAGCAACAATCATTTCTTCTTAATATATCTTAACGTCAATGGACTCAACTTTCTAATAAAAAGATGTAGACTATTGGACTGGATACATAAACAAGACCCAGAATTTTGCTGCATACCGGAAATGCACCTTATTGAAAAAGACAGACACTACCTCACAGTAAAAGGATGGAAAACAATTCTCCAAGCAAAATGGTCCCAAGAAACAAGCTGGAGTAGCCATTCTAATATCAAATAAAATAGACTTTCATCCAAAAGTAATCAAAACAAATAAGGAAGGACATTTCATACTTATCAAAGAAAAAATGTACCAAGATGAACTCTCAATTCTGAACATCTATGCTCCAAATGCAAGGGCACCCACATACAAAAAAGAAACTTTACTAAAGCTTAAAGTGTACATTGCACCTCACACAATAATAGTGGGAGATTTCAACATTCCACTCTCAGCTATGGACAGATCATCGAAACAGAAACTTAATAGAGACACAATGAAATTAACAGAAATTAAGAATCAAATGGGTTTAGCAGGTATCTGTAGAACATTTCATCCTAAAACAAAAGAATATACCTTTTTTCTCAGCACCTCATTGTACCTTCTCCAAAATAGACCATATAATTGGACACAAAACAAACCTCAACAGATATAAAATGATTGAAATAATCCTTTGCATATATCAGATCACCACAGACTATGGCTGGTCGTCAATAAAGACAAAAATAATGGAAAGCCCACATACATGTGGAAACTGAACAATGCTTCAAAATGATGATTTGATCAAAGAAGAAATAAAGAAATTAAAGACTTTTTAGAATTTATTGAAAATGAGGACACATCATACCAAAACTTGTGGGACTCCCTGAAAGCACTTTTAAAAGGAAAACTCATAGCTGTAGAGGCAGGGCAATTTAATAATGATAATAATATATCATAATGAAAATTTAGTTTTAAAGACAACAATCTCTAACTGCAAAGTATAAAGAAATTACAAAAATAATAGCATCAAATATACTATAAACTCTCCAAATTTGAATTAATTCTGCATCAACATTTAGAGTGGATATGCTAGTGGAATTATCATTTATTCTTTGCGTAATGGAAAGTCACAAGTAGACTGATTGTTACAGTACCACAAAGCTTAAAAGAGTCTGTATCACACAATTCAGTAATAACTCCCCTGTATAGTTATCCAAAAAATAATAGTATATGTCCATAAATGCCCTTCATAGAAATGTTTATAACACTCATTAATACAAAGGTATTCTCCAAGAATCAAGTGGTAGGCATAAAATGCAAGAATGTTTAAAAATAAAAATATATT